>OZ018327.1:164922756-165522756 GCA_963969495.1 Ceratothoa steindachneri
AAGGAGAAATAAGAGTTCCACATAAAACTATATTGGTAAATGCAACAGAAAGTAACATGCAATGGTTTGGGGCTCATTGTGAAATTATAAATACGGCAAAACTGCAATTGGGTGAAATAATCATATTATTAGGTTGCAAATTTCTGCCGACCAATCAGAGTATGTGACGCCCTTGACTGACAACTTCCAAGGTCTCTACAAACTTTGAAGGCTTGATAAAGATTTGGCCTTCCCACAACCCATTGTGGTTGCTGCGCATAAATCACCGGATTTGTCCGTCTCTTGGGAACTTTTTAACTGTTTAAGACCAAAGAGATTACTCTTGGACGTCCTAAGGTAATAGAGCACCATAAACAATGGAATGGGTCGTCGAAAAATCTCCGATGAGCTCAAGATCCCGATTAGTACAATTAGGTAGACCGATCTGTCTCGAAACCCTCCTCGTCAAGCAAGCAAGAAGGCAGCTAGATCTATAATTCGGAAAAGAATTCACAAGTGGTAACATCAAGAGGCTCTGCAGACACAAGAGTAGGCCTGGATACAATTAGTCGTGCACTCGGAAGCCTACCCTCCCTTAAGGCCAAGTATGGGAAGGTTCGTCTACATTTGCCATTCATCATCATGAGAAGCTTCGTTCTTAGTTGGAGCCGCATGAAATGCATATAAGGTAAGAATTACAATCTCATAAGCCAGATTCATGTGTTGGTAAGAGGGGCTGGAACCCCGCGTGAGCAGATGGCAAGGGGGGGGGGGCATAGGTTGAAGTAGGCTATGTGGTCAGTTGTAGCAGAATCAGCACCCTTGCTACACTATACCAAATTGCATGTAGATGCCATTCTATTATCCATGACAAAAAAATGGGTACTGCATTGTTTTGCGAAATAGTGGAGAACCCTATGAAGAAAAAATCTCAACCTATTGAGAAAAGTTGAATGTTTTAGCAAGATAACGGTCTCTGCCATATTACAGTTAAAACGGTCCCTACCATAGTGCATTTAAAACGAAAGAGTTGGGCCAGGTGGAGGAAATTTGGATTTCAAAGTTGTCTAGTCTGTCGCCTGACCTAAATCCAACAGGGCACTCCGGGGAAGATGAAACTGAGGAGATATTGTGAATGGACATACTGGTACCTCACAGCCATATTCCTGCTGGGGTGCACTTAAGTAGCCCCTCTTTGATGTAGATTTCACATCACCACGATTGGCATGTGTTGATGGTTCTATTTACCATAGTTCTAAATGCAAGAATTGCATCCTGGCTCCATTTTTGACAAAAATAGTGTAGCGACTAGTTGGGTTTGCTTTCCTCTTGTTCTCCTGGTAGTAAACAGCTCTTGCTTTTAAATCTTCTGAGCTTGCCACGTTCTTGAATGATCTGGATTCGTTCGGTGGTCTCTTTTTTTGTTTTAATTTCAAGAAACTTGCAAATACTTTGGCTCCCAAATTGGGTCTTTTGGGAATTCTCTAGCGTATTTCAAAAGTTACCCAATTCTTCAGGGGTCTTCACCTATTCACCCGTTCTATGGTGTATATGGCTGTACTGCTTGGGGCAGGCGTGCTTTACTGCCTAAAGGTCTCGGGTTCCGTCTCCGAGTCTGCAACAACAGCTCTTCACATCCTGGCTGTCACGTTGAGAATTATTACGTCTAACTTGGGATATCCATCCTATCGACCTCCCTCTTTGGCTGCCCAGTTGGCAGCTGCGGCCTTAAGGGAAGGGCCGGACACTGGGTAACTTCTGGTTGGTGTGCGTCGCTGTCCTAGGTTGCGAACACCATCGTTAACGCACCCAGGGTGGCCACCTGAAAAGTCTGAAAACCCCACAGGGGATAGGTAAGAGCGTCTGGAAGAGGTATAGTCTACCAACTCCCTTTTTTAGTCGCGGGCGACTCTACATCTCACTATGTTTTGCTTCTTTTTTGTAATAACATCGTAATTATTCGGCCCATTCTAACAAAATTTGAAATTTTGTTGTTGTTTTACACTCTTTTTCGAATGATATAAATGTCAAGGTCCCCTCAAGTTAGTCCGGGAATTACTGAGAGTTTTGAAGGTCGTAAGGTCATAAATCAGAAGAAGGGAGAGCACGCGACTTTTTGGTCAGCAGACCTCGTTTATTTTCAGTGGTCACAAGCCGAAGAAATTACCGTGTGTTGGGAGGCGTTCCAAAGTCTTCAACTGTTCTTCCTCAGCATTTCAGACTAGGCCCCTTTCTCTTAATCCTCGCCCTACTTTGGTGTTGCGGGTAGACGAGGAGCTAAAAGATGGCGCCACTTTGACAAGTAGAGAGGCTTCCCTCCTATCCCCTGGATGCGGCAAAGGGGGTTTTGCCTTTACCATATTTGGAGCAGCCCCCAGGCAACTCCACTTCTTTAACGGAGGTGACCCCCCCCCCCCCTGTGTTTTCTCAAGGCCCCCTTCAAGACTCTTCTAGTGGAGAGGGCACTTCTTCCTCTCCATTTTTGACGGTTTAGGGAGTCCCCCCCCTTGTCCCCCTTTGTAGAAGTGCTTCCGGGTGACCCTCCACTTACGCCGGGTCCACCCTTGCGCTCTCAGGGATCCGCCAAGAACACGGCAGGGCAGAGAACGCGCCACCTCGGCCCCCGCCCATTCCGTTCGGGCCAGATGATTTAGCACAAACCCTTAGAAGGGTAAGAGGCGGCATTGTCCCCTTGGCTTATAGCGACTACCTCGTAGAACAGAGGTTTGTCATATTTATCGGAGCCCGCAAGGCCCCCCGCCACCCTTATTTTCCCAAACTAGGTCGACATGTCGCTATGAGTCCCCGGTCTGGATATCTGACAACTTGGCGGTGGAGTGGGGGATGTAGATATGGTCAGTTGGAGGCCCCTTATGAAGGGGGAGATCCTCCCGGTGGTGATCCCGTCCAAGATGGCATGGGCTTCCAAGAGGGCGAATCTTGGCTCGGTACCATACACCGAATCGAACCCTAGTCCGCCTCTGTGCAAGGCCCTCCTTAGGCGGCACGTGCTCCAGAGTAGTCGCAAGTAGAAAAGGCACATCCTCTCTCACGCGGTGCCCACTGACGGGCAAGATCATCTTCATCTCAGAGAAAGATCTGGCCGAGGCTTGTCCTTCCGGCTATGGGGGCCTCATTCCTGGGGAGGAAAGAAGCGGGTTTACGTTCCGCTCTCCTCTCTAAAAAAGAGAAAACATAAGAAATTTAAGAAGACAAGGAATTTATCTCCTTCTGCTAGGGCTCCGGGGATGGACGAATCCGTTGCCGTTTCGGCAAGCGACCTGACCAAGAACTGCACGTCCAGCCCCGAGGCACCCTCTGTCGGGGAGGCCCAAACCAAGACCAAGTGCTCTAAACGGAACTTCGATTCCCTTGGGGCCCTTCAGTCAGAGACTACCTGACGTTTGTGAGCTTTGGCTTTAAACGCTTATTAGGTATTCGCTCCACTGATGGCAGTAGTTGGCCAAAGGCGACATGCTCTATCAAACGAGATCTTTAGTTGATTGATTTGGTAGAGAGCCGACTCGTTTCTCGAACAGGAGCATTCTGGAGAGTACGGCGTACTCTTCCTATTCGTCTATTATTAGTGCCCTTCGGAGACTCAATGGCTCGCCGTAAGTGTGACGCCGTGATCTACCATGAATTTGGTGAAATGAGTATTTTATGCGAGAGAACTCTTGGACTACTCCTTAAAAGGCATCACCGAAGAGCTGGGTGACACAGCCGCAGTCAAGATTGAGCGTGTGATGAGAAAGCGTGGAAGTGTGCCTTGAGACCCATCCCTACACCCCTCGTTACGTTCGATCGTGACAAGCTTCCTGATTCGGTGCGTAGCGCTTGGTATAACTACAGCTTGAAAACATCCGTGCCACTGACGCGGAGGTGCTACTACTGCCACCGCTTCGTATTACGAATCGCTCATGTAGACGTGCAAAGTCGAGTTGACCCAAAGTCTGTATAAGTTACTCCAATGCTGTACACGATAGGTCATCTTGTATGGTCAAGCGTGTCAAATGCAGAGAGCCGCACCCTGCTTTCCCAAAGCAATGTAACGCGTATCTCCTGGAGAAGGAAATCCTAACCGTTCAGGCTGCGAATCTTCTCTCCTTTCGCGACCATAAGAAACTTGTCCAAGTGCGCCCAGCGCTACCTAGAACATCTTACGCTCAATATTAAAAAAAAGGCACCCTCTCCTCCTCGTATCTTCAGGCTTACGAGCTTGGTCGCTTCCGCACCCTGTCGGAATCCTTCTCCTGGTTCTACACAAGCTGGGTGCTTCCCAGGTAAAGCTGCCTGCACAAAGGTTTCACCCCCAGCCTCGACTAAAACCAAGGCTCCCCCACCTCTTCCCTCGTGACCGTTTCCTTTAAAGCGAAACAGACGCGCGCCTTCACAGACTCCTTTGACTTACTGGCGGCAAACCGTTGAAGGTGGTCATCAGTCCGTCTTATAGGGACTCTTAAAGATGTCCCCCGAAAGCAGAACAGCACCAAAGGAGCTTAGGCTTCTACGCTCCCACCCAAGACTGGACTAAGCGACTCGAAATTTTCCTCGGAACCATACCTTTTATTGTTTATACTTCTAAGGAATCCTGCTCAAGGATATTTGCCATTGTGGTGGAATAACATTTGTGCTGTTTTCTGAAAGAAGACTCCTCGAATTATTACTGTCTGGCTGCCGTGATATCAAATAATGGATGAACCAGTAAATATTGAATGTAGTTTATAGATATGTCCAGAATTTTTCGTGTTACTTTGTGAAGGGAATTTTTGTGTGGGCAAACATTTATATATTACCCATAAATAGTATTTGCTGAATATTTATTATATACAGTTAAAGGATCTCTTGTAGATCCTCGTCCTACGTTTTTCTAGTATCTTTTTATTCAAGTTAGACGAGTTTGTTAGGTCAAAATAGTCAAGATTAGTTTAACTTAATGTATTACTATCCAATCTAACCTAAATGGAATTGAGAAGTCATTTTTCTTGAATAAAAGGAAACTCGAAAAAAGGCATGGGACATACAACAGATACCAGTGAAGTTTCGGGGTACAATCAATTGAAGTTATTTCCTTAAAATATCTTCTCTCTCCAAAATGTTTGCGTGTCACTAAAAAATAATGTAAATAACCAAGAATTTTTCATTTGTTTTGTAACTAAACATAATTTTGCGAAGTCTCCCAAATTTTCAATGTTTTATAGAAAACGGAGTATTTGGGGTGACCTTCATGTTTTAGAATTTTTGTGTCAATAAAATTGGTAACCTGAATTAAAACCTGACAAAAGGAAAAATGAAAAGAATCACTAAACTTAAAGAATATATATATATTTTTTTCGAATTTTCCATGGCGCACCCACTTAAATTTTTTACTTTTGGTGAGAAAACATGGTGGTGCAAATTTCATTTAGATACGTTAATATTTACTGGTGGTGCTCAGCTCCCCAACTCTGAACCTTGGTAGTCCAGGTTCCCCCTGGTTTAAACCAAGTATTAGCTCCTCGAAGGCAGGGGTCTCATAGTGCCCATCCTACTCATTGTCTCCTGGTTCGGGCCAGAGTAGCCTTCCGGTTTTCGGGGAACGCAGCTCGATGTTCAAAGACGACATGAAGCGGGAACTGAAGCTGATCTTCCTCTTGGTCAGGAGCTTGTTATACTCATGAATCATGGCGAGTCCACTCTCTATGGTGTGGTTGGCCACGGACAACACAGATAACATCTGGGCTGTTTCTTGGAAGGACCCCTTCTCTTGCCATGTGACCAGATCGGTCCGCAGTACATCACCATCCCGGCCAACCCTTTTGAGAGATTCTTTAGTCCTCTTGGGGATGAAGGGCGAGAGCATCCTTTACTTGAAGTCGCGTAGATAGAGGCAGTGATCTCTTCACGTGATCGTCATGACCCTCCAGCGCGGTCACCATGGCCATCCTCTCTGAAAGCAGGACCCCGGTGTCAAAAAAGGCCAGAGCCACCAGGTCCTCTGACAGGTACCAGAGTTAATGACGGATCTTCTCCGAAGTGGCTTTGGATATCCCTGCATTAATCCTGGCGTATTGAATCAGACATCATGAGAGCCAGGTCTCGACGAGGAGCTTCCTTTGGAATAGGGCTGGAGAAGCAAGCTTCCAGGTAGACCGTCACGGCGAAGAGAGCCACCTCTCTCATCCCTTACTTTTCACGAGCCGTGAGCTGGAATTGTGCTCGGAACAGCCATATATTGATGCTGTAGAGGGCCTTCGACAGCCAACGGGCATGATGGTACGCTAAACACCACTTGGGAACTTCCCTCAGGAAAATGAAGGCGAGCTCCAGGAACTCCCTGTAGTCGTCTCGGAGTTGGCGATTGGTCAACTGGAAGGTGCCGAATGACCTGACCCGCTGAATCAGGTCTGGGGTCAGATGCTGGCGAAGGCTCTCATCCTCGGATGCTGCTTGGTAGGCTCTCTTGTCGAAGAATTCCCACCGAGACTTGAACCTCTTGAAGAGGTTGGAACGCTGCGGACAGGACCAGCTCCAGGATATGGTGGCGACAGGCAAAGTAGAATATCTCCCGACCCAGCTTCTGCTCACTGCGGAGGTAAGCCCCCGATCGCCTCCCTGGATTGGAGGCAGTCCTATCGAAGCATATCCAGATAACTTTCTCCGAAATCCCCCACTCCTCGTGGGCTGTGACAACGGCTGAAGCCTGGTTCTCCCCCGTCTCCCCTCCAGGCAGCTCGGGCCTCCTCTCTATCCAATACCTTGTCCACGCCGGACATTGATCCCCTCCCCCCCTTACTCTCGCTGCACCAGATGAATCTGTTTGTCCTCGATGGTTATCAGGTGTAGAGCATCCTGGTGAGCTATATCGAAGAGGTCGTCCAGGTCATCCTTGAAATCCTTCTCCCTCTGGTGCTGGACCGCGGACTCCTTCTTTCCCTACCTGAGAGATCTCCACGAGTTGAGCACCTCCAGGTTCTCGATAAGGTGCTTCTTTAGACGCACAGGAGTTCTGGCCTTATCCCAGAAGGGAAGAGCAGCGCGAACTGATTCGGTAGCTGCTTTACGAACGGTCTCCTCTTCATAGTGAGGGGGGAAGGAGACTTAAAGAACCTGTGTCTTGGAGGGGAGCTGGTTCCCGGTATTGATTGGGGAAGGCTTCCCTAACGAATAAATCTCACACAAACAAATTTGATGCCATCCGTGAAAGAGAAAAAATATGCCTGGTTAACGAAATTCCGTCCCCCACGTATCCACAAATGGAGACATGATTATTATTACCATTTATTAATTGTGAACTCCTATAAGGGGATAAATTTTGGACACCCGGCGCCACCAGTAAACAACATTCAATTTGGCTAATATTTTAGCCACGCTGTTTCTACAACAAAAGGAACGTTTTTGAGGGGAGCCCTGCCAACTTTTAAAAGATTGAAAAATAAGTACCACCCTAATATATATATATATATATATATATATATATATATATATATATATATATATATATATATATATATATATATATATATATATATATATATATATGTACCTCGGAAGGAAACTGAATAAAAGACGGATTGAAGTTAGTACTTTCGTCTATTTTACATTTTCAAACTCACAATGGTAAGGAAAAATAAGACACACAGTATTTATACTAAGCACGTTTCCCTGGGATAAGGTCAACTTTTTAATGCTATCAGATAAGTCAGATTTTAGAAAAAGTGATAAAATTGGATCTAGCGAAAACAGCCCTGGGCTAATGTTGAGATTACTCTCCTTTGTGTGGGAGATTAAAAATGATTCCAGGATATTTCTCTTTATAAAATCATTACTATGGATTATTGTATCAGTTTTTGACCAGTTAATTCCGTGTCCCATCTTGGAATTGCGGACAGCTAAGGCATTATTCAGATATCCTAAAGTTTTCCAGGGCCCTGATGTAGGCTCCTTCCGAGATAAGTGGGGACCCGAATCCTGGGACCCTGGCGGTCTCGCCTTAGAACCAGGGTCTTCCCCGAGGGAGATTATGGTTTGTAGGGACAGAACACAAAGCTTCACTCTTCTTTTGTCCAGGGCTTTCCCACGGATATTGTGGGGCGGTCCTAAAGGAAGGGGATAAGGCCCCCCCAACAATATGATGGTTTATCCTTCCGGGGAGGCCCCGGAGACGGGTGGGTCCTTCGTCCTTTCGGCGATTGACCAGGTTGAGGGGGCCAAAGGGGTAACCCCTCCCCCTCCCTCGCCGATAAGACGAGAGCGTCTGCTTTGGGTCGAGACCCCAAGGTGTCCCGTTTCTCAGACCGGAGCCAATGTGGCCAATCCCCGGAAGGGCAGATGCCCCTGTGGTTCCAGGGTCACCGGAACACCCTTCTGGTCCCACTGCCTCGGCAGGCTCAAACTAGATTGAGATTATCTGAACTTTATTCGTTCTAGGCATTTATACTTTACCCTTTTTTCACTATTTTATATCGAGCATCTTCTTCTTGGCAGGCAGCTAACTTTGCAGGCTAGTCGCCTACTAACTCTTGTCTATTCATCACTGGTCGGGATTGGGAGGAGGAGATAGTGGTTTTGCCATGTTTGCACTGTATTTTACCCCCTCTACTTCCCACGCCTTTCTCTTCTTATATCTATCTTTTCGGGTCCAAGTGACGTGCCCTGTCGCGGAACGTTCGGTCACCCGGGTGGGTCAGGGGAAAGTGCTCCCAATGGTGCCTAGCGCGCGCCATCCGAATTTTCAATGAGAAATTAAAAACCCCAAAACCCGGATCTTAAAGATGATTAGATCACCTTTTCGACCTAGGTAACCACTGACCACACCGCTTCTTCCCCCTCCCCTTGTAAACGGCTTCGTTTTACCATTTCATCCTCGTAGGGAGCTGCCCCAAAGCGGTTCCTTCTCTTGTGTGAAGCTGGCTCCCCCTCATCTTTTTCACACCGCGATTGTAAATTTTATGTGGTCGGATGCGTCGGTTCCCAGCCTGTTGTTTATCGGGCCTGGCGGGCTACTGGTCCCTAGAGATCCCAATTATAGTCCCTGTCCATTCGAGAGTGGATTTTTAAGTCTGGACCCCTCACTTCCACCACCCGAGGTGAGCAAGGACTCTGGTAATGTAACCATTGTGGCTGCGCCTCTCAGGAGAGAGTTCATAGCGTAGTGATGGTCCTCCCAAGCCAGCCCCCCCCCCCCTCTAAGGGGAGCGAAATGCGTAAGGATAAATATCAAAATTGGGGTTGTTCCTGCAGGGACAGGCTGGTTCTTCATTCATGTGAACGACTAGGCGAGGCCATCCACCCTCAGTGCCGCCCCACCCCCCAAAAAGAGAAGGAAAATTTGTAAGTTCTGCCACTTCCGGCGAGGGGAATTTAGCAGAGGAGTAGGCCCCTAGTTTCGTCTAGGGCTCGCTCCGGGGCTCCCTTAGAAGAAGAGGAAGCGAAAACCTCGTCACCCGCGTTAAATAAGAAGAAAGGGACCGGAACGTCGGACCAGGTACTGAGACTCTGCTGGTCCTATTCGAGCTCGCCGGCTTCAAATGCTACCATGTCATAGGCATAAATGTCGTAATAAGGTTATCTAACGTACACATGTTCCGTCAGCGTCTGGGTCTAGCTTTGTTTCTGGGTAGGTACCCAAAGGTATCTAGTTTTTCTGACGGGGAAAGTCATGTCAATACTGCTAATCCAGCCAAAGGTCTGGGTCTAGCTTGGTACCTGATTAGGGGTCCAAAGGTATCTAGTTTTTCTGACGGGGAAAGTTTGTTAATACGGCTAATCCAGCCAAAAGTCTGGGTCTGGGTGCAGCTTTGTTTCTAATTGGGGGCCCAAAGGTATCTAGTTTTTCGGACGGGGAAAGTCTTGTTAATACGGCTAATCCAGCCAAAGGTCTGGGTCTAGCTTTGTTTCTGATTAGGGGCCTAAAGGTATCTAGTTTTTCTGACGGGGAAAGTCTTGTTAATACGGCTAATCCAGCCAAAGGTCTGGGTCTGGGTCTAGCTTTGTACCTGATTAGGGGTCCAAAGGTATCTAGTTATTCTGACGGGGAAAGTCTTGTTAATAGGGCTAATTCAGCCAAAGGTCTGGGTCTGGGTCTAGCTTTGTTTCTGGGGAGACACCCAAAGGTATCTAGTTTTTCTGACGGGGAAAGTCATGTTAATACTGCTAATTCAGCCAAAGGTCTGGGTCTGGGTCTAGCTTTGTACCTCATTAGGGGTCCGAAGGTATCTAGTTTTTCTGACGGGGAAAATCTTGTTAATACGGCTAATCCAGCCAAAGGTCTGGGTCTGGGTGCAGCTTTGTTTCTAATTGGGGGCCCAAAGGTATCTAGTTTTTCGGACGGGGAAAGTCTTGTTAATACGGCTAATCCAGCCAAAGTTCTGGGTCAGGGTCTAGCTTTGTACCTGATTAGGGGTCCAAAGGTATCTAGTTTTTCTGAGTGGGAAAGTCTTGTTAATATGGCTAATGCAGCCTAAGGTCTGGGTGCAGCTTTGTTTCTAATTGGGGGCCCAAAGGTATCTAGTTTTTCTGACGGGGAAAGTCTTGTTAATACGGCTAATCCAGCTAAAGGTCTGGGTCTGTGTCTAGCGTTGTTTCTGATTAGGGGCCCAAAGGTATCTAGTTTTTTCTGACGGGGAAAGTCTTGTTAATACGGCTAATCCAGCCAAAGGTCTGGGTCTAGCTTTGTACCTGATTAGGGGTCCGAAGGTATCTAGTTTTTCTGACGGGGAAAGTCTTGTTAATACGGCTAATCCAGCCAAAGGTCTGGGTCTGGGTGCAGCTTTGTTTCTAATTGGAGGCCCAAAGGTATCTAGTTTTTCGGACGGGAAAAGTCTTGTTAATACGGCTAATCCAGCCAAAGGTCTGGGTCTGGGTCTAGCGTTGTTTCTGATTAGGGGCCCAAAGGTATCTAGTTTTTCTGAGGGGGAAAGTCTTGTTAATACGGCTAATCCAGCCAAAGGTCTGGTTCTGGGTCTAGCTTTGTACCTGATTAGGGGTCCAAAGGTATCTAGTTTTTCTGACGGGGAAAGTCTTGTTAATACCGATAATCCAGCTAAAGGTCTGGGTCTGGGTCTAGCGTTGTTTCTGATTAGGGTCCCAAAAGTATCTAGTTTTTCTGACGGGGAAAGTCTTGTTAATACGGCTAATCCAGCCAAAGGTCTGGGTCTAGCTTTGTACCTGATTAGGGGTCCAAAAGTATCTAGTTTTTCTGACGGGGAAAGTCTTGTTAATATGGCTAATGCAGCCTAAGGTCTGGGTGCAGCTTTGTTTCTATTTGGGGGCCCAAAGGTATCTAGTTTTTCGGACGGGGAAAGTCTTGTTAATACGGCTAATCCAGCCAAAGTTCTGGGTCAGGGTCTAGCTTTGTACCTGATTAGGGGTCCAAAGGTATCTAGTTTTTCTGACGGGGAAAGTCTTGTTAATACGGCTAATCCAGCCAAAGGTCTGGGTCTGGGTCTAGCTTTGTTTCTGGGGAGGTACCCAAAGGTATCTAGTTTTTCTGACGGGGAAAGTCTTGTTAATACGGCTAATCCAGCCCAAGGTCTGGGTCTGGGTCTAGCTTTGTACCTGATTAGGGGTCCAAAGGTATCTAGTTTTTCTGACGGGGAAAGTCTTGTTAATAGGGCTAATTCAGCCAAAGGTCTGGGTCTGGGTCTAGCTTTGTTTCTGGGGAGGTACCCAAAGGTATCTAGTTTTTCTGACGGGGAAAGTCATGTTAATACTGCTAATCCAGCTAAAGGTCTGGGTCTGGGTCTAGCTTTGTTTCTGATTAGGGGCCCAAAGGTATCTAGTTTTTCTGACGAGGAAAGTCTTGTTAATACGGCTAATCCAGCCAAAGGTCTGGGTCTGGGTCTAGCTTTGTACCTGATTAGGGGTCCAAAGGTATCTAGTTATTCTGACGGGGAAAGTCTTGTTAATAGGGCTAATTCAGCCAAAGGTCTGGGTCTGGGTCTAGCTTTGTTTCTGGGGAGGTACCCAAAGGTATCTAGTTTTTCTGACGGGGAAAGTCATGTTAATACTGCTAATCCAGCCAAAGGTCTGGGTCTGGGTCTAGCTTTGTACCTGATTAGGCGTCCAAAGGTATCTAGTTTTTCTGACGGGGAAAGTCTTGTTAATACGGCTAATCCAGCCAAAGGTCCGGGTCTAGCTTTGTACCTGATTAGGGGTCCGAAGGTATCTAGTTTTTCTGACGGGGAAAGTCTTGTTAATACGGCTAATCCAGCCAAAGTTCTGGTTCAGGGTCTAGCTTTGTACCTGATTAGGGGTCCAAAGGTATCTAGTTTTTCTAACGGGGAAAGTCTTGTTAATACGGCTAATCCAGCCAAAGGTCTGGGTCTGGGTCTGGGTCTAGCTTTGTTTCTGGGGAGGTACCCAAAGGTATCTAGTTTTTCTGACGGGGAAAGTCTTGTTAATACGGCTAATCCAGCCAAAGGTCTGGGTCTGGGTCTAGCTTTGTACCTGATTAGGGGTCCAAAGGTATCTAGTTTTTCTGACGGGGAAAGTCTTGTTAATAGGGCTAATTCAGCTAAAGGTCTGGGTCTGGGTCTAGCTTTGTTTCTGGGGAGGTACCCAAAGGTATCTAGTTTTTCTGACGGGGAAAGTCATGTTAATACTGCTAATCCAGCCAAAGGTCTGGGTCTGGGTCTAGCTTTGTTTCTGATTAGGGGCCCAAAGGTATCTAGTTTTTCTGACGAGGAAAGTCTTGTTAATACGGCTAATCCAGCCAAAGGTCTGGGTCTGGGTCTAGCTTTGTACCTGATTAGGGGTCCGAAGGTATCTAGTTTTTCTGACGGGGAAAGTCTTGTTAATACGGCTAATCCAGCCAAAGGTCTGGGTCTGGGTCTAGCTTTGTTTCTGGGGAGGTACCCAAAGGTATCTAGTTTTTCTGACGGGGAAAGTCATGTTAATACTGCTAATCCAGCCAAAGGTCTGGGTCTGGGTCTAGCTTTGTACCTGATTAGGGGTCCAAAGGTATCTAGTTTTTCTGCCCGGGAAAGTCTCGTTAATACGGCTAATCCAGCCAAAGGTCTGGGTCTGGGTGCAGCTTTGTTTCTAATTGGGGGCCCAAAGGTATCTAGTTTTTCTGACGGGGAAAGTCTTGTTAATACGGCTAATCCAGCCAAAGGTCTGGGTCTAGCGTTGTTTCTGATTAGGGGCCCAAAGGTATCTAGTTTTTCTGAGGGGGAAAGTCTTGTTAATACGGCTAATCCAGCCTAAGGTCTGGTTGCAGCTTTGTTTCTAATTGGGGGCCCAAAGGTATCTAGTTTTTCTGACGGGGAAAGTCTTGTTAATACGGCTAATCCAGCTAAAGGTCTGGGTCTGGGTATAGCGTTGTTTCTGATTAGGGGCCCAAAGGTATCTAGTTTTTCTGACGGGGAAAGTCTTGTTAATACGGCTAATCCAGCTAAAGGTCTGGGTCTGGCTTTGTACCTGATTAGGGGTCCAAAAGTATCTAGTTTTTCTGACGGGAAAAGTCTTGTTAATACGGCTAATCCAGCCAAAGGTCTTGGTCTAGCGTTGTTTCAGATTAGGGACCCAAAGGTATCTAGTTTTTCGGACGGGGAAAGTCTTGTTAATAGGGCTAATTCAGCCAAAGGTCTGGGTCTAGCTTTGTTTCTGGGGAGGTACCCAAAGGTATCTAGTTTTTCTGACGGGGAAAGTCATGTTAATACTGCTAATCCAGCCAAAGGTCTGGGTCTGGGTCTAGCTTTGTTTCTGGGGAGGTACCCAAAGGTATCTAGTTTTTCTGACGGGGAAAGTCATGTTAATACTGCTAATCCAGCTAAAGGTCTGGGTCTGGGTCTAGCTTTGTTTCTGATTAGGGGCCCAAAGGTATCTAGTTTTTCTGACGAGGAAAGTCTTGTTAATACGGCTAATCCAGCCAAAGGTCTGGGTCTGGGTCTAGCTTTGTACCTGATTAGGGGTCCAAAGGTATCTAGTTATTCTGACGGGGAAAGTCTTGTTAATAGGGCTAATTCAGCCAAAGGTCTGGGTCTGGGTCTAGCTTTGTTTCTGGGGAGGTACCCAAAGGTATCTAGTTTTTCTGACGGGGAAAGTCATGTTAATACTGCTAATCCAGCCAAAGGTCTGGGTCTGGGTCTAGCTTTGTACCTGATTAGGCGTCCAAAGGTATCTAGTTTTTCTGACGGGGAAAGTCTTGTTAATACGGCTAATCCAGCCAAAGGTCCGGGTCTAGCTTTGTACCTGATTAGGGGTCCGAAGGTATCTAGTTTTTCTGACGGGGAAAGTCTTGTTAATACGGCTAATCCAGCCAAAGTTCTGGTTCAGGGTCTAGCTTTGTACCTGATTAGGGGTCCAAAGGTATCTAGTTTTTCTAACGGGGAAAGTCTTGTTAATACGGCTAATCCAGCCAAAGGTCTGGGTCTGGGTCTGGGTCTAGCTTTGTTTCTGGGGAGGTACCCAAAGGTATCTAGTTTTTCTGACGGGGAAAGTCTTGTTAATACGGCTAATCCAGCCAAAGGTCTGGGTCTGGGTCTAGCTTTGTACCTGATTAGGGGTCCAAAGGTATCTAGTTTTTCTGACGGGGAAAGTCTTGTTAATAGGGCTAATTCAGCTAAAGGTCTGGGTCTGGGTCTAGCTTTGTTTCTGGGGAGGTACCCAAAGGTATCTAGTTTTTCTGACGGGGAAAGTCATGTTAATACTGCTAATCCAGCCAAAGGTCTGGGTCTGGGTCTAGCTTTGTTTCTGATTAGGGGCCCAAAGGTATCTAGTTTTTCTGACGAGGAAAGTCTTGTTAATACGGCTAATCCAGCCAAAGGTCTGGGTCTGGGTCTAGCTTTGTACCTGATTAGGGGTCCGAAGGTATCTAGTTTTTCTGACGGGGAAAGTCTTGTTAATACGGCTAATCCAGCCAAAGGTCTGGGTCTGGGTCTAGCTTTGTTTCTGGGGAGGTACCCAAAGGTATCTAGTTTTTCTGACGGGGAAAGTCATGTTAATACTGCTAATCCAGCCAAAGGTCTGGGTCTGGGTCTAGCTTTGTACCTGATTAGGGGTCCAAAGGTATCTAGTTTTTCTGCCCCGGAAAGTCTCGTTAATACGGCTAATCCAGCCAAAGGTCTGGGTCTGGGTGCAGCTTTGTTTCTAATTGGGGGCCCAAAGGTATCTAGTTTTTCTGACGGGGAAAGTCTTGTTAATACGGCTAATCCAGCCAAAGGTCTGGGTCTAGCGTTGTTTCTGATTAGGGGCCCAAAGGTATCTAGTTTTTCTGAGGGGGAAAGTCTTGTTAATACGGCTAATCCAGCCTAAGGTCTGGTTGCAGCTTTGTTTCTAATTGGGGGCCCAAAGGTATCTAGTTTTTCTGACGGGGAAAGTCTTGTTAATACGGCTAATCCAGCTAAAGGTCTGGGTCTGGGTATAGCGTTGTTTCTGATTAGGGGCCCAAAGGTATCTAGTTTTTCTGACGGGGAAAGTCTTGTTAATACGGCTAATCCAGCTAAAGGTCTGGGTCTGGGTATAGCGTTGTTTCTGATTAGGGGCCCAAAGGTATCTAGTTTTTCGGACGGGGAAAGTCTTGTTAATAGGGCTAATTCAGCCAAAGGTCTGGGTCTAGCTTTGTTTCTGGGGAGGTACCCAAAGGTATCTAGTTTTTCTGACGGGGAAAGTCATGTTAATACTGCTAATCCAGCCAAAGGTCTGGGTCTGGGTCTAGCTTTGTACCTGATTAGGGGTCCAAAGGTATCTAGTTTTTCGGACGGGAAACTCCCTGTTAATATGGCTGATCCCGCCAAGAGTGCCAAAATGAGTGTTATAGAGGAGCTCAATGGAACATCCTTGACGGTTACTCAGCATCATTCCTTAGATGTTCTAAAGGGGGTAGCATATCCCATGGAACTAGTAGACTAGTTAACTTTCCAAGGGACAGTCAGGGTTAAACGTGTGATGAAGTAGGCTTCTCAAGACCCAACCATGCTTCGACATGTTTGATCTCGAGTGGCTCTGACCTAAATCTGCCTTGATACCGTTACAGCGGTGCTGCTATTATTGCTGCCTCTTCGTTCATGCAAACAGATCATGTAGAAGTGCAAAGAAAGCTCAACCCCAAATTTGCTTATTTGCTTAAATGCAGGGGGGGGGGGGGGGTGAAGAACCCAAATGTGTGGATTGTGGTGAATCGCACACTGCCTCCTAAGGCATTGCGATTCTTATATATGCGAAAGAAAGGCCTTAACCGTCCAGGGGTGGACTGCAGTTTGTAAAGAGAGGCTAATAAGATAGGCCTGTTGCGGTCTGAGCGACCAGGCACGTCCTGCGCCTTTCGTTTGAAGAAAGAATCCTCCTTTCCTGCCTCATCCAGGTTTACGAGTCCGTCAGTTCCCGTTCACTATGGAAATCCATATGTGGGTTCTACCTTCCCCAGGTAACACCCAGGTCATGTTGGCAGCAAACGGCACGAAAATCCGGGTCCCCTATCTCCCTCACGTGACTGCTCTGGGCCATACGAAACGGCCACGCTCCTCTGAGTCTGTTGCCTCGGAAGTTAATCTCAGGAAAGGTGATACTGAGACCAGCCTCGGGTGGTTCGAAGACCTCCTCTCCCTTCCGAATCAGGGTAGTGATAA
The DNA here is from genome assembly GCA_963969495.1 of Ceratothoa steindachneri. Taxonomy (NCBI): domain Eukaryota; kingdom Metazoa; phylum Arthropoda; class Malacostraca; order Isopoda; family Cymothoidae; genus Ceratothoa; species Ceratothoa steindachneri. Next base: position 164,939,286 of record OZ018327.1, read on the forward strand.
GGGAGATTCAGCTCCCCGCCATGGCCCGAAACTGGGCCGGACGCAAAAGGATGTCAGTTCTCTCAAAAAACCAAGACGCCACCTATCCCAAATGCGCCCCGCCAGATAAAGGACTCAAGGACGAAGAGAAAGTAGGCTCGCCCATCGATCCTAAACTCCCCCAATAAGTGGACAGCGCCCTCGGCACGTTTCTCGGCCAATTGCCCTCGGAGCTCCATCTCAAGCTGTTTATGGCCGTCCCAGTGAGGGTTTTCAGCTTGAAGGGGGGGGGGGGGCCCTGCACCTCCTAAGTAGATCTGGAAGGATTTTCCTACTATGGAATTGCCGTGGTTTCGGGCTAATTGGGTTTAACTGCGGAGGCTGGTCGCCTCCTCCTTTAGGGTGTCCTCCCTACGCATTCTCCCTCGGCACAAGAGTTTCATAATGGGGGCGTGGAGGTGGGTGAGGGATTTATACTTTGATGTCTCCCTTCCTTGGTATCTCAATCACTCGCTCGAGATCATTAATAACCTTAATTCGGGAATGCTACTGCGGATCATTATGACCTCGTCTTGAATTTGGATTGGAAAATAAATGTTATATTTGAGCTCCATTTGAGTTCGTTCGCTTCCACCCCACCCGATCCGCCTTCCAGTGCTCTTTTCCTTGAACAACGTGGCACTCTCTCCTCTCGCAGTTGCTTCAATGCTTGACTCACCCTACTCTCCTTTGCTCTCTTTTCCTACCTTCCCTCTCCCTTTCCGAATTTCGAGTCGCTCACTCGAAGGCCGGTCAGGGAGTAGCTTCATCCAACTCAAGCCTGACTCAGGGTTTCTGGATTATCTGAAGAAATTGGATGGGAAAGTGTGGTGGGAATAATAACGAAAAGTCTATTTTTAATGTTTGCCAGTCGAAATGTTTAAGTGCAGCGGGTGGCTTTTCTTATGCTAGTTGCTGTCCTTGAAAATTGTTAATGAAACCGATAGTTTTCAGAGAATTCCCCTCGTCCCTTTAAGTATTGTGATGTTAAGCACTTAAATAGTAAATCAGAACCACGAATTCTCATTGAATTGTGTATTTACGGTGAATCCTCCCGATAGGAGAGATAGGCTTTTCGTTAACGCATTAATTTCCCAAAGCCGTGAAAATAATCCAACATGGCTCCCATCTTGGCCTCGAATCTCACCTCGTCAGAGCCCCAGATCGAAATCGCGGCCAACTCTAAAAGGTAAAATATTTTCGTATCTCCATCAGTGATTAATGGCACGACTTCTATTATATTCACCCTCTCCGTAGGGAGGAACGACCCCTAGAAGTGGAGTGTCGTGAGCGACACAATTGTATTTCAGCTTACTTAGATTCCCTGCGTGTGTGTGTGTGTGGGGGGGGGGGGTGATAGTCAAGGACAAATTCGTACAGATAGTAAAAGTCTGAACTTGAGTTCCCCTGCGAGAGGCTTCCTCGGTCAGTCATCTTTCATCCCTTTTCCTGCCCTCCTCAATGACATATTTCCTCGTGTCTGTCCTCGACCCTTTCCTCAACAAAGCCCCGTAGATCAACCCCGAGGTGAGCCAATTAATTCCCCCTGAAATGGCGATCCAAGCAGTGCTTTGAGTGAGTTGCGCCCCCTCCTAGTCCCCATGCCCCTAAGTAGTCTCCTCTTTAGGTCCCTCTAGCTATGTAAATTCCTCATTTTCACAAGAGGCTTTGCCCTTGATGGCAGTCGCCAGATGTTAACCCCTTCATATTGACATTTCTCCTAACCTCACCACTCTTAATGCTCTCGTTTGTTTTCTGCTTTAGGTGAAAAATATATATAAAAAAACAGCAACAGTGACACGAGTTAAATCTGCGCGTCTCCCTCCATCTATTCTTGCCCATTGGCTCGTCTTTTCTGTACGTTCTCGTCCTTGGATACAAGTGTACATGCATTTGCCCTTTGGGGTCCACATAGCGCACAAGATCGGCAGGACCTTTGAATTTTTCTGCACCCATTGTCTCTGTTCCTCCGAAGGGGGTGCCAATTCTGGATGGCAATTGCACTCCTGTTAATCAGTGGGTTTTGACATAACACTCGACCGTTCCCTCGAAAAGCAGCGCTAAAATAATAATGACCCCCGCCTTCGATATCAGTGCCTCGCGGTGTCCTAATTTGTGCCTGACCTAGTTCCTCTTTTATCCTCCTCTTTCACATCCCTCCCCTTCCGTCCCTCGCCTTTGTCCTTTCCCCTTTAGGGAGAGGGGAATGGTGAGAGTCACCTTGCCTTTGCCTCGTATTGATCTGCAGCGGCTTCTCCTACTGAGACCCAGGCCACGTCATTTTGCCTCGAACGCAGCCTCCCCCCCCCCCCTTCGCCTTGCACCAATAACCAGGGGGCAAATTCGTACTTTTGCCGGGGCCTTTGAAATGAAGGATCCCTCCTCGCTGGGTGACCGTTCCTTTTTTTTTGTATTATCAAAAAATATGGCGTGACTGCCGTCTTTGGTCAGGCGGGGTTTTTTTTCGAGCGTTTTTCATTTCCCCTTTCTATTCATAATCTCTTGTTCTGTCTTTTCTTAGCCCCCGTGTTGAGTCAACCGCCAGGCCAGGATGGGGGGAGGACATTCGGCTGATTATTAAATGATTTTTGTAATCCAACGAGGGAATATTTACTCAGTGGTGAAAATGATGTGTGTCAGACAGAAGAAACGAGGAGCATGGATGGATGTGTAGCAAACACTGACACAAGGTCTTTCCCCTCTAAATGGGGGCGGGGCCCTTTATAAAGGGAACGAGTGGGACTCGTTAGTCTGGACTAGTATATCCTACACTAGTATAGCATACCATTTCCTAGACTAGAATAACCTTGAATAGCTTAGCCTTGGATAGCTAGCCTATCGTAGTCTAACATAGTATTACCTAGCATAGCAGAGCATAGCCATACCTAGCCTATTATACTTAGACTACCCTAGCATAGCATAGTATGGCCCTATCTAGCCTAGTATAGCTTAGCATAGCCTACCATAGTATAACCTAGCCTAGCATTAACTATCTTAGGCAGGTATAGCCTATACTATCCTATTATACCCTAGTCAAGCATAGCTTAATATTGTCTAGCCTAACATACTATATGCTATCCTAGCATAGTATATCTTACCCTTGTACATTATATTAGCCTATTCTAGGCTTGTCTAGCAGATTATAGCATATTATAGCCTAGTCTAGTCTAGCAGAGTATCCGCCGAATAGTTATGATGTTATTGTCAAAACAAAATAATTCCCGGGCTAACTTTGGGAAGACTGGAAAATTATACTATTCGAAAGGGAATGTAAAACAACAAAGTTTTCAGATTTCTTTAGAATCGGCCGAATAGTTATGATGTTATTACCAAAACAAAATAATTCCTGGGCTAACCTTGGAAAGACTGGCAATTATAGCATTCGAAAGAGAATTTAAAAGAACATAAGGTTTTCAAATTTCGTTAGAATTGGACGAATAGTTATGATTTTATTACCAAAGAAAAAAGCAAAAGGAGACCGACTGACCGACATATTGAGATGTAGAGTCGTTCGCGACTAAAAACAAAAAAGAAAGTTAAAAAGGACTAAGATGCCCAATCATGTGCCCAGGGTTGGGTGGTCGGGGTCCTTCAAGCACATAAGAAAGTAACCATCACTAAAAAACGATAATATGGTTGAGTCACGCATCATGAAAAAACTATGAGTCCATAATCTGGTCGGAAGGAACCGGTTCTCAGCACCAGGCACAAAAGGTAGCGACCGCAATCATCCCGGTAAAGAGAGCTACCGCGGGCCAAGCTCTTTAAGACTAGGACATTCAACCACCAAAATTAAGGCACCATGCAATCTTCGCAGAAGGACTCTGGGAAGCACCAGAGGGCGCTGCATTCGGCGAGTGTATCCGCTTCGGAGACAACATAAAATGACTTGGATAAGTCAAGGCATGAGGCGCGAAGGCGCGCAGCATAAAATTTCCGTGCGCCGTCTCCCACCTCTGACATGTAGGTAGATGTGGATTTTTAGTCGCGTGCGAATGTAGTCGCGAGCAACTCTACATCTTACTATGTCGGTCGGTCGGTCCCCGTTTTGCTTGTTTTTAGTAATAACATAACTATTCCGCTGATTCTAACAAAATTTGAAACCCTAATGTTCTTTTACATTTTCTTTCAAATGATATAATTCCCAAAGTCCTACCATGGTTAGCTGGGGAATTATTTTGTTTTGTCAATAACATCATAACTATTCGGCGGATTCTAGCGAAATTTGAAACCCAATATTAAGCTATGCTTGACTACGGTATAATAGGATAGTATAAGCTATACTTGTCTAGGATAGTTAATGCTAGGCTAGGTTATACTATGCTAGGCTATGTAAGCTATACTAGGATAGATAGGGCCATACTATGCTACGCCTGGGTAGGCTAACGTATAATAGGCTAGGGAGGACTATGCTCTGCTATGCTAGGTAATACTATGTTAGGTTAAGCTATTCAAGGTTATTCTATTCTAGGGTATGGTATGCTATACTAGGCTATAATATGATACGCTTTGGGTATATTATGTTAGGTGTGGTCATAAATTAGAATAGGTGAGGGCACGCGACTTTTTGGTCAGCAGACCTTGTTCGTTGGTCGTGGTCTCATTGGCCGCCGTCACATGAATGCCCTAAAATAAAAAATAACCTCGCTATTATTTTTATATGACTTGAATTACCGCTTGCAGCTGTCGCGACGCCTGCTGCTTTGTACCGTCGCGTTGAACCTTATTTATACCTGACAAGTTATGAAACCATCGTACGGATTCATCGTGTCATGTTGTTCTTAGCTTTGACTGCCTATTAAAGGCCCTTCGCGTAATTTGTGATTCTATTGCGTAGGCGAGCAAATGGGAGGCCGGAATCTGCTAAAGTCTTGGCAAGAGGGGCTTTCCATGGAGCATTTTTATGGATTCCATTAAGGGTTGAGTTTCCGAAGGGAGATGGTTTGGCTTGAACGGCGTTGTCACAGTATATTCGACTTCTGTGCTGTGCATTAAACAACGTGTTTACTCTGTGCACCATGCAGAGCCTTGAGTGATATTTGCCATCATGGGCAAATAATATATGGATAAGAATATTTACTTAAATTTTAAAAGATAATTGTCTTTTTTTGAAAAACAGTTTGGAACGGACGGTTCTTCAATCGCTTTAACCCATCAGTTACCCGAGGGTCTTTATAAGTCCTCGATTCAGTGCTACGTAATCTCCCAAGGGCCTTTTGTGGCCTTTCACCTATAGACTTGTATTTTCCTAATAATTATGATAATTTGTCAAATATTTTTCACACTCTTATGTCAGGGATTAAGCATCTAATTAAAATACATAAATGGCTTAGGTCAGGCCTTCTTTGTTTGTAAACAGAGATTTATGAATGAGAGTAACTTGACCCCGTTCTAGGCCTCACCACGACATGACCGCGAAAAGAGGCTGATATATTACTCACATCTGTGTAAACACACCGTTTTTGATGACTCTTCCTTATTTTTTAGTTATATACACTTATGTTTTTCATCCAATTAAAACGAGGAAATGCCTTAAGTTAGTATGTAATTGAAAGCACACAAACCAGCAAACCTATTTTGTCTGGAAAATACAGTTTTCTAAGTAAAAAATAGGCCCTAAGCAAAATTTTCATAAAATTTAAGATATAAAATAGTATCACATGAAGAACGGCACTGTTTTCTATAATTAGAAATACGTTTAAAGCGTAACTGATTTAAAAAGCAAAAAACAAACGTGGGTGTGATGAAAATTTGTGTATGAACTGAGAATTATCAATCATAATTATAAAAAGGTAGAAGGTTATTAATATTTTTTTAATTATATCAATAGAATGATTCTTTTCAATTAAAATATTTGATTTATAAAAAAAGGATTTAAATATTTTATTTTAATTATTTTCGATAACGTGTACCATTTGTAATTTTGCCGAGGGCGAGCTCGAGAAAAAAAAAGTGGGTCGACTAATGGGTTAAATTGACCTTAGTTTGTCTTCTGATAGGATTAAGCCAGATGGCAATCATCATAATTGTCTTATACTCGTAGTTGTATGTACGGTGTAGTAACTATGGAATTTTACAACAGGAAAAAATTAACTGCTCCTATTCTAATTCCATAATTAAGCCATAAAATTATCAAGTGAGATGAAAGGATCATCTTTAGATTTTGGTCACGTGGATCACATATCATAGCTTCGTAGTTTTGTTGGGGGGGTGGGGGGTCCATACAGCTCCGCCAATTCAGTGGGGGATGAATGTGCTATAACGAAGCTTTTCAGTTTCAAATATTTTGGTCTGGATTGGGTCATTGAAACTCGCCTTCGGAGAATTTTTATAGGAAGAACATTGCGAGGCAGCGTCCCATAATGTCGGATCCTCGTCCGTGGGGAAATTAAGCAAAAGGCCAGGCACTCCGTGATCCTGGGCCTCTTTTTACGGGGTGGTGTCAGGCGGGATCAAAATCTCAACCCTAATAAGGATGGGAACCTCAAGAAATTAACTAGGGGGAGATCACGTGAAACCCGATTTCCTCGGGGGGGGGGGGCTAAAAGAGGGGATGATGAGTACTCTGAACACCGGGTCTCCTGGCGGCCGGGGAAAAGGATATTGCTCCCCCCCCCTTAGCCTATCGACAAAGACCTTCCCAAATAGTGTCACCAAGGAAGAAAAGTCTACCATGAAGGATATGGCTAATGGGACTCTTAACTCTGAGCATCCACCAGAGTTCCTGAGACGAGGGGTTGAAATTAAATTTCTCCCAAGGGCATAAATTTTATAATCTCTTCACGGTAGTAACTAACGCGGGTATCACCGCTAAAATAACCGATTTTTCCCTATAAATTTTAAACACAATATCAACGATGCCGTACCACGAAAAAAATAGTAAGGTATGATAAGCAAAGAAAGTAGTGAAGGTAGATGAAGTAAAGCGTCCTACTGCAGGCATTGGTGCCAGGATGGTGTACAACTTCGGACACTAGGGCCCAGGGGGCGTCCTGTTGCTCCAGATTTCCAATCTCTCAGGGGCATTATTACCCTGCACCTTCCCCACGCTTCTGGAGAGTGAGATAAGACGTCGAAAGAATGATAAATATTGTAGGATATTTGAGAGGGATGCATGATGACCCAAGAGAGGACCGGCGAGTTTCTGTTGGCCTACTTGACACGGAGTGCCACTTCCATGTTTCATGTGTTGCAGGTGCATTGCCTCTGTTGGCCAACCTAAATGTCCCTAAAACTAAAATAAAGCAAAAGCAAGTAACACTAGGAAGTACCTTAGAGGACACCCGTCTCCTTTAAAGACTTGCGTGCTAGAGTGCATGTTAGCTAAAAGGTGGATTTTGGCCTCACTTAAGACCTTTCTATAGGTTCTTTCTCCCCCTCACAGAAGACTGCACCTTAGAGAAGGATCCCACCCTCTGCCTCTTAAAAGCAAAGCTCCCTAGTTCCCTAAAGTGTCTGCTTCTCGAAAGCGAAGGTAGGCATGCCTAGAGTCCTAGAATGATTTGTTAGACTCCTGGAGAGCCAACCCAGAAAGGTGATGGCTGAACTTGTGGGTTTGTTCTCATGCGACTGACTTCCAAAGGAGAACAATCGACAAAAGGAAAAAGTTCCTGTATCTTTGCCTCCCCCACTAATGCCAAAGGCTGTGCGCAGGTCAGCCACGGCAAATTCTGTACCCAATAAGTCCTCGTTAGCAAATTAAATCCGTGGAGTAGTTTCACGTAGCCATTTCGGCCAGCAATATTCAGAGTTCTTCCGCGAGAAATGCCAAAACTGCTCACTGGCCCTCCTCTTTGGGGTTTCCATAGCTTTCTTCTCATATGTAGGAATGGTGTGTTCCTTCAGTCGAACCGCCGCGACCTCCGCAATCAATGGGCAGAACTGCGGAGACCGATCTCATCTTAGCTGTTTGATGGTGTCAAACCACGCTGGGTACGTTCCGATTACACCTCCCTCCTATTAGCTCTGCTGTCTCGCCAATCCCAACTTGATGGTTGCATGATTTATGGTCATTTGGATGTTTCTGGCACTTCGCTTTTTTGGCGGTTGTACCCTTGCTAGTGGCCGCCTTACGAATGTAATAAAGTTGAAAAAACGCAAACCCCAAACCCCTCCATTTCGCTTAGGCCTGATAACTCACTAGGTTCATTTCAAACATATACATATTGTTGTTTCAATTTACCTCCCACCATCACTGTCTTCCATTCTGGCGACTTTCGTAGGGTTGTTTGTCAATTGCCGAGGCCCATATGCGAGAACGGTAGAAAACGCCTCGGGGGGGGGGGGGCGAATACACGTTCCGTGGCTTTCAGAGGCCGGCTCTTGGCCTTTCTAGTCATAGAGCTGAAGTTAGTGATTCTCAACGCGAATGATTTGACTAATTTTTGTGTACGACTTGTATCTTCGTCGTCCCTGGATATGCCTTTGTTTTCTTCTAACCCAGAATTTGGCTGAGAGGCGATCAACGACCATGAGGGTGATCAGCTTCCCATAAAACTCTTGTAGTACCGGTCCGCCTTCCCTGTTGCTACCTCGTTGGTTTTGGAAGGAGGCGCGCTGTGCATAATTCCAGGAAAAGTCTGTTGTTGACTTGTTTTGAGTGCTGACGCGTCACTGCACATCCTACCTCTCCTTTCACATACAATTTAATCTCCTTCAGTCCAAGAGTTCAGGACGGCGATGAAGTTGCGAAGTTTTCCATCGCCCTACCCTCCTTCCTCTCTGCCAGTAAGTCTTCAATTTTTCGAACGTCTGGACATTTGGCCTCTCGCCCTTGGCGAGACATGGTACGCCTTTAGATGCTATCATCACCCGCACGATTTCTACTGTGACTTTGATCGGCGCCAGTGGCTTTTTATTGCGGCATAGCATATTTCCTAGACTGGTCGAACTGTTTTGGTGGAGGTATGGAGGCGTGTGAGAAGGTTCCATGACGACAAGTCAATTTAGCCTCACTCCTGTTTTCTAGATACACAACCGTCATTTCGCACACTGTATGTGGCGGAATCTTTGCCGAATACCTTCTCACCTGTCTATAGGCATGAATGAACTTCAGCTCGACGGAATATCTTCAAACACCGCCTTTTGTATTTTACTTCCAAAAGTGCGGAGTCCTAAAATGGCAAGTTTTATTTAGTTAAGCTTATCATGTTCAGCTTTAATTTTGCGTGAAGATACCGTCTGTGGCCCTGATGATATTCTTATACGCTGGCGTGGAGGTTCATTCCCAGATTCCTGTCGGATAATTACCATGCTAGCTTCTCGCAAATCAGCTTTGGTAATTTGCCCTAACATCTTGCTAGTCAGGAAAAGCACTCTACTAATTTGCCCTAACATCTTGTACTTGCAAGTTGCTGGAAAAATTGGGCAATCTTAGCTTATTTTATGTAATGCGGAGATCATCCTTATCCGTCACTTTGCCGCCTCCACAAGTTACACTCCTCTTTGGATGCTCTCATCCAGTTATAAATGCTGTCTGAGAGTCACGATTTTCTTAGATGGACAATACTTATGAAACAACGTAGTGACGTGACTATCATAAACACTCCACCCCTTCGGGGGGCCAGAAAGACTTCCAAACGTTTTTTGTTGGATTTCTTCGATGTGGTTTCCGCTTACGGGTAGCAGGCACCCTTCGTAATGCTGCTGGATAAAATGAAGGTCATACAGGGTAGTGGTATCAATGCCATCTTCATCGTGGGTTTCAAAGCTGTTGCCAGAATGTATCTTAGCCAGGTTTTACGTCATTGATCTTCCATTCTCATTTGGTAGGGTTCAGATGCCTACTCTGCAGCGTCGTCTTCACTGGGTTCCGAACTTCGTATCTTGGTATGCTAAAAACGCAAGTGCTTAGGATTTATTCGCTGAGACGATGAGGATGCACTTTTACCGACTAGACATCGCCTCTAGTTGGTTGGTTCGCATCACCTCCCTGGTTTTGCTTTTCTGTAATGCCTTGCCAGGCATCCGCATTTTCTCAACCTTAGAGGTTCTTATATCCGCGCCATGTATATCCTCTACTCCTTAGAGCATAAATACTGGTCTGTTGATTGGTTTACTTTCATTTTTTACAGTTTCTTTCTATGGTATAAATTAGACTACATCCATTAAATTTACTTTTCCTCATCACAAAGTCCCTTGCGAATGGTGGACTTGATCTCCCACACCGGCTTCAGGTTGGCGACTGGTGAATTTAGCACGTCCCTTATTTAGGGTTTGTTGGTGGATACCATGGAGTGTAATTAGTTTACGTTTGTACTTGCGAATCAGGCGTCTCTCAACAGACTTCCGTAATTCTCTGACCAATAGCCTTGATGGTTATGTCAAGACACCGGTGCGCTGAAGGGTATTCTAATGGCTCTAATCCGTCTCGGCTGCTCGAAGTGCTGTACCCGGTTTTCTTGGAGCTTGCTTCAAGGCACACTTAGATCCTGTCAGTGTATACTGACGAATACAAAACAGAGTAGAGTGAGCCTTTCCACCATGCCTGCCCTTTTTGAAGCTATCTAGTTTTTACGTTTGTACTTGCAAATCAGGCGTCTCTCGATAGACTTCCGTAATTATCTGACCAATGACCTTGATGGTTATGTCAAGACACCGGTGCGCTGAAAGGTATTATAAGGACTCCAACCCGTCTCGGCTGCCGGGAGTGTTGTCTCCATTTTTCTTGGAGCTTGCTTCAAGGCGCACTTAGATCTTGTCAATGTACACTAACGGATACAAAACAGAGGAGTGGGCCTTTCCACCATGCCTGCCCTTTTTGAAGCTGTCTAGTCTTCTTCCAGCACTTCAGCTTTCTCCATGGTCTTGCTGCTGCGCTATCCATGTCTCGTTATAGGGAATTGCTAACTCGTCCGATCATCGCACATTCTTGTCCCTCCCACCCGCCACTCTAGCTGCTGCGCCCATAAGTGGCATTGTGATCGCCTTATTAATGGTCCTTGGACGCATTTGAGTGTGTTAGAATGAGCGAGCAGATGAGGTAGCCAGGTTAGCTGCACAATGTTCTACCTTGTCCGGCATTTGCTCTTACCTACACCAACTACTTTGCAAATGTTCGAGCCGCTCTTCGGGTCTCTTAGCAGAAAAGCTGCGAGCAACTTCTGGGGAATATGAAGATGCTTGCTATCACACCGATGGATTCCCCTGGATGTATCTATTATGCCTTGGCGACTTCAGGATGTATTTATTTACCTCCGTATTGGGCCATTCTACCGAACACAGTTCCATCCATTATAATTGTCCCGAGAACCCTTCTGGGAGGAATCAGTCACCAAACTCTACGTTATTCCCTTGGGGAAGTGCGCACCAGTCGGGAGGAGCACTGTGCTCCGATTTGCGATGTTAGTGACTTTATGGTGGATGATTCTTAGTTGCGATGATATATTTAACTTGCATTCTGGTGGTTTGATTTTTTTCGTTGGAAGCTTGTGTATGTTTGCGGGAATAATGTATTTTGTTAATGCTGGAGGTGATGATCTTCCTCCATTTACTGTAACATCTTAGTAGCCATAAATGGTGCTGTAAGAAAGCGCATTGCTTTGGATCTTGTTGTGGTAGTGAAAGTAAATCCTTATATTATCTAGCGTAGATTTATTTTTCAGTAGATTTTCCGTTGGTTTATACCTTTAAGGGATCATTTCTATAGTTATAATAATATGAACTTTTTCACGTTTTCAAGATACTGATTTCATTTTGCTTACTTCAGTTCAACGCCGTTAATAGATCGTTATGAAATTTTAGTACCTAAACCAACTACTTTCAAAACCTTACTCTTTTCCTATTTCTTTTGTATACTATTAACACTTCTGGAAGTAAATTCTATCCCAGTAGAACCTATTTAATTTTGCTCTGATTCTCCTTCGGAATCAACGAAGGCATTGACTGCTCGGAGTGAATTGGGATGACGTTGAATGTATACTCTTTACTCTGCAGGAATGTAACTAAGGAACTTAGATTTTGTGCTTTATTACAATAAATAATTTAACGATGCTAATTAAGATGAGAAATAATATGGTAGCAACACAAAATATGCAATTATTCTCTTAATGAGAATTGATGAATATTAATTTTGTATTATTGCACTGATTATATCGCTTCACTTCAGACACTGGGAATACAGTGTAAATATATTGGAACTGATAATTATGCATTTCACCCTATGTTAAAGTTAGTGATACGGGCGAAGTGAATTAAATGTTTTTCGGAGTTCTGTTAAGTTTTATGAGAAGCGCGAGTCGAAAACTTGCCGGGCAAGGAATGAATTAAAGTTCAATTTTGAGCCCTTCGCCGATTGGAAAAAAATGCGACCTTTGATCTTGAAATGCGGCAAGTAGAGCAGTGCGGTTAGCAGATGACCTTTACCGTGGATATCAGCGAGAGATAGAAACGCCTCAGATGTAGGGCAGGCGTTACCTCGAGTCTTTTCGGCGTTTGGAGAATGAGATGAACTCTGACTTCTGAATTGACGTGAATGAATTCCGCCTCCAACAAAGGACAAAGTAGTATAGAAAGAAAATGCGAGGGAATCCTGTGTATATCTAGGAGGTCGTTTCAGTCGAAGAGGAGCGTTTCGGAAATTAACTCAAGAGGGGATAGGAAGAGATTAAAGGCCGGTCGTTATACACCGGTATGGAGTGTATGTCAATATCATGTGTAAGTGTGGTGTTTGGACTGGCGAGATTGGAGGATCGGTTCGGGAGGGTTTATGTATTGCTGGATCGGCGGCTTGCCTAGATCGTCGAAACGTGGTGGCTTAGTGTCTGGGACACTTCGGCGCGGCGACGTCTTTTTTAAAATCAAGGAAAACGTACTGCGATTCTGCTATCTAGGTGTATAGTGGTTCTGGCAGCTGGGAATTTGCGTTCCCAAGCAGCACCATACTGTATGTGGTGAACGTGGTTGTAAATGGGGTCTCTCTAGAGTTTCCCCAGTTGTCAAGTTAGTCTCGTGCAGGTGTATGTATTTAGAGGAGTGTTTGTTTGTTTGTCGTTAAGTGTCGACTACAGAGGAGAACGACAGGCGCGCTTCAGAGCGGAGTTCTGTATGCGCTGTATACTCTTCTGCCAAGTATGGCTTGCGGCCATTAGTGTAATTTGTGCATATGTAAGTATTGGTCTGATTAGTGTTTTGTATAGGTGTAACTGCATCTTTTTACTGCTGGGGCAAAACCTCTTCAGTATGATGTTCATTCGTTTGGCTTTGGCTTGTGTGGTTTTTGGTGTGTGTGAAAGTGTAAGTACTTGTCAAATGTCGCCCCTTGTATTTTTGTTGTGGGTTTGTATGCAAGTCTTATGGGGGCTGGGTAATGTTAGTCAAGTATGTGATCGTGTATCTGGATGTTCTGCATGTAGTGGTCTTGCGCGCCATATAGTGTCATCTGTGTCTTCTTAGGATTAGTATCGTACTGTCTTTTCATTTAGTATTATTTGTTCCCGGCGCGCAAGTATGTCAGGGCGCACGCTGGAGACGAGAATAGTCTCGTCGTCTGCGTACGATAGTGTGTGTGTGTGTGTTTGTGTGTGTGTGTGTGTGTGCAGTTTACTTCAGGGCGTAGTGTCGTTTGTTTCAATTATGAAGAGTGTGAGTGCCAGTACGCTGCCCTGTGGTACCACAGCGCGTGGGGTGAATGGGCGTGATAGTGTGTTGCTGTAATGTATGTAGCATTCCCTATCCGTAAGGTAGTGCGATAGGAGCCTTCTGGTGCAGAGAGGCAGCTCCGTGTTGTTGGTTAGTTTCCAACAAAGCCCCGCTTGCCACACTTTGTCGAAGGCCTTCTCGACATCTTTGCTGATAGTGAGTATTTTTTTGTCGTGACTGTCGTGCTTTTTGTATGATATGAACGATAATGATTATCGAGCTGGTAGACCGGCCCCTCCTTAAGCCATACTGACAGGGAAAGAACCAATTTCTCTCCCCCAGAAAGCTCCGTAGACGGTTATCCACTATACGTTCTAGTATTTTGCCTAGTTGCTCTAGGAGAGCAATAGGCCTGTAACTGTTTGGTTGTTTTAGGTCTTTGTGTTGTTTATGGAGTAGAGTGTATGGGGCCTTGAATATTTTCGGAAAATATCTAGAGGCTATAGATGCATTGTAGAGGTGTGTTAGTGTCCGGTAGATTTTTTCTGGCAGGCGATGAATGATTGTGGTTGGGAGGCCGGAAGGGCCGGGTGCACGTTTACGTGTGTCTTTGATGCAGTGTTTTCTTTCCTCGATAGTGACTTGGGTAGTTAATGTGGTTGAGTATGTCGAGCACCTCCATTTCGATCAAGGGGGCCGGCTCCAGCTCATTGGCATGGAGCCTGCACCATTCCTGAATAGCTGGAAGTGATCTTGTGCGTGTGGTTTGGGTTGGCTGAGTGAGTGTACTTCCTTCCAGTGGGACCTGAATGCATCTAGGATATCGTTCATGTTTGTGAGTGTCTGATTATTTACTTGTAGTTTTATGGACTTGGGAGGGTCCGTGCCCATCATAATCCTGATGCGCCGCCAGAAGTAGGAAGGGTCACCGCAGCGAGCGTCTTCCGCCGTTCGGATGACCTCGCCCCACTGACGGTTCCTGTCCAGCATCACGCACCGAAGGATGTGGCACGAAGGAGTGTGATATTGCGTTGTCATGGTCCTTTGCCATAGTGGTTGTTGTATAACGTGATGAGTCTTTGTGTATTTATGGAGAAGGTGAAGTATTTTATGCGTTTGCATGTTTTGCCTGGCTTGTAGGTGTCGCGGGCAGTTTTGATGGTGTCCATGATTACCTTCTAGTGGTCGTCTAATTGTGAGGATCTGGTGCCCTGGAGGTTAAGGTTATGTGGTGTGTGTGTGTGTGTGTGTGTGTGTGTGTGTGTGTGTGGTTATATGGTTACCGAACTCTACCACCCAGTTCGTGTTATTATAGTCATAAGGTTGGTGTGGCGATTAGTATAGGAAAAGTAGATATTAGAAGGCATATAGGGATGTGGTCGGATAATACATGGGGACCCGGGGCTATGCGTGTGTAGAGTCTTGTAGCGTGGTCGTTACAGAGGACTACGTCCGGGGATGAGGTCCTCCCCACGCTGACAGAAGAAGGTGGCGAAGGCCGGGTTAATGTCTTCACAGCGGAAACGCTGCAAGGCACGAACCAGGTAGCTTCCCGCTTCATTTTTAGTGTTGGAGAAAAATGCGAGATGATGTGCGTTTAGGTCCCCAAGGATAAAGAGTGGAATATTATACTTTGATAGCGTCCGGAGTGGGACATCAATGTGTAACTGTAGACCGGGTGGTCTTTAGTGTGTGATAATTATGATTGGTCCAGTGTCTGTGTCTATTTTGCAGGCTATGAAGGAGTCGTATCTGGTGTCTACGAGGGTATGGTTTATTTGGCGTTAATTGTAGCGCCTGTGGGGTTAGATATGTGTGATAGCCTGCAATGCCAAGCCTAGTGCAAGGAGGGTGAAGACTGGTGGAGTTCAGGAATATTATGTCTGGATGCTGTGTGCTTAGTACCCAGTTGGAGACAGTGTGGCGTACACCGCGCTAACTGCGTACGTTAAGTTGTACTACGCTCAAGCGACATATTCTGGGTGAGAGCGTAGGTGTCGTAAACCTGTCTTGCGACTCCATAAGTCCTGACACTCAGTGTTGGGGGGGGGGGAGCGACTTTCACGCTTTGTGTTTACTGTGTTTGGTGGGTGTGTGGAACTAGGGATGTGCATTTTGTGAGCGTAGTAAGGTTAGTAGGTGGGGTGGTTTTGGGGGTTTGGATGGGTTCAGGGTGTGTTTGCTTGGGGGGTCTGGAAGTGGGGGATGGATTTGAAGTGTGGGTAGATGTGAGTGTAGGTGCCAGTATCGGTTTTCCACTGGGAACAGGGGCTGAAATGGTTTGGGGTGTAGGGGTCTGAGGAGGAGGAAGTGGAAGCCGGAGCGGGTGGTGAAGGAGTGTGGACAGAAGATGAAACAAGGGTTGAAGTGGTTAGGTGTAAGGGTGGCAGTAGGAGACAGAGAGGGGGCAGAGGAGGAGGAAGTGGAAGCCGGAGTGGGTTGTGAAGGGGTGAGAACAGATGGTGGAGGATAGGGAGGGGGGGTGGATGGTTCTCTTTCGGTGGCCATGTATGGTGTTGGAATGTTTGTTGGGGTGGCTAGAAGGGGTGGCCTTCTGTTTTGGTGGAAGTGGTAGGTGTTAAATATTGACTCCAGAATGGCGATGCGCTCTATTCCATTAGCCTCGAAGAGCTCGTTCAGGAAATTGGCGTAGAGGGAAAAGTCACCTGCAGCCCAATCTTGTCAGTGTTGTGTGTGTTTGTTGGTGATACGTGTGAAGTTTGCACGTGTGTAACTACGGGCGGAGTATATGTATGTTCGGGTTGTGTGTGTTCCACTGGTGTGTGATTGGGTTCGGTGTGCGTGTGTTCGTGCGTAGTAGGGGTAGTGTGGGGAAGTGGGGTGCGAGCGATCCTTAGCTTCGCAAGTGGCAGCGAAGGATCTCGTGAAGGGTGGTGGAGTGGGAGCAGGCATCGTTTGTCTGTGGGGGGGGGGGGAATTGTGGTCTGCGTATCTGCTAAATTGCCCAAGCCCGCTTTTCGGCGAGATATGGACACTTTAGGTTAACTGCGGTCTTATTGCCACCGCAAGTGATGCGCAAGATTGTTGTGTTCTTGCAGGAAGTGTGAAAGTGACCTTTCTCACTGCATTTTGAGCAGATCTGTTCTGGTAAACAAATGTTAGTTGTGTGCCCCGCTTTGTAGCAGCAGAAGCAGTGTTGGGGGCGTATGTTATGTTGTTGCTCGATTGCTTGGGGATGTGTGAGTGTGCCCAGGATTTTGATGCCCTGGTTGATTATTTTGTTCGCGTTTCTTTGTCGGCTGGTTTTGATAGTGGCCAAATTGGGGGAGTCTAGCGTATCTCCCGATTGGAGAATGATTGCGGTGGTCCTAAGGAAAGTTGGTTCTGGAGGAAACAGAAAAAACGAAAGAAAATTGCAAGAATCTTATCTGTAAAACGGGAAGTTTTGTTTTTCTCTCTCGCTTTGCAGAGGCAAGCGGAACCTCAGTCGGAGATTTTCCTGGTCGCATGGGCATGCCGTGTGGGTGTGTCCAAGTCGTGTCCATGCCGTGTGAGTGTGTCCAAGTCGTGTGGGAAAAACCACGGGCCGGCCTCTACCACAGATTTTTCGTATCCGAGTGTTTTTTTTTTTGCTCTCAGTTCCGCGTCTCAGAAGAAACGGAATAATCCTGGGTTTTTCGTCGAAGCCATTATCCATTGGAGCCTAACACCGTACCCCTTAAAAGTGGGTTCTTAGCTGAGCCAGAAACTTAATCTGAATAAAATAAGACTATTAACTACTAGTGGCCCAAAATATGTTTGCACCTATTTTAATGGTTTTATATCAATCTTTTGTTGTGTCTATATATCTGCTTCTCAGGAGTTATCTCTGTGCGTGGCTCTAAAGACGGAAGTTAAAAATATCTTGATTTTACTTATATTATACGTTTGAAGCTTACACACAGTCCAGATATTACAAAGTTACAATGAAAATAAAATAACGCCATTTACTTCTTCCCAAAAACGTTTTTGTTAACAAACTATGAGAGAATTTAAGGCGTTTTACTTTTTTTCTAGTTGATGTTTGCGAGTTAGAAAAAGAACAAAATTAATTGCAAACTACTTTTGATTCCTTTTTATTATAAATGTTCCGTTGAACCAAAATGGTTGGGAAAGACTGCACTCGTACATTATAATCTCCACTCGTTCTTCATATTGCTTCATTTGCGGCATCATCCTTTTAAAAACTGAAACTGCATTTCCGTATGTTAAGAAAGCCACATAACTCATCATGGTGCAACATAAAAGTCTTCCTATGTTTCAACGAGAACCCGAAGGAGAGAGTGGAGAAGGCAGAGTGAGCTCCACGGTGAACTGGGGATAACCCCCATAAACGTGGAGCTTCACCTGAGAGCAAGCAAGATGTGGGACAACGTACACCGGCGCCACCCTCCCGAGTTCGTGCTCGAGCGCGTGAACTTTGATGACGTAGGACACGCAAAACTTTTTAAAAGCGGCAGATTACTCATTGACGATGACGTAGACCCGATGTTCACTTAGATTTTTACAATAAAACACAAAGCCAAACACAATCCCCTTTCATTTAATTAGTCAGGTGCTAATTTTTCCTCAATTTTAGCGTGATTAACACGCCAAAAATATCAAAAAATAAATAAAATAAAATAAACAAAATAAAAAAACAATTCAAAATCCGGGCGTTAACGACCCAGATTAAAAAAAAAATAATTAAAACAAAAAATATCTTAACTAAAAGCAGTAAGGATCGAAAAATCCTCTGCTATAAAAGCTTGAATGCCTTTTTACATATGTACATACGTGTGTATATATGCAAAAAAACAACCCCCTCCAAATAAATATACCAAAAGGCATAGAAAGCCAGAATGCCCTATCACCAGGGACCGTCTTTCATTCTACTTTTCATTTTCGCTTTCCTATCATTTTTCCCCAATTTTCCACACTATTTCTCCTACTAAAATCCTCTACTATATTCCTCACTTTATAGGTCCAAGTCCAATTTTTTATTTGCTCTTTCACTTTTTCCCCTTTACAACCGCATTGCACCTCCACCTAAAATTTATTTTTGTACTCATGTCTTTTTTTAGATTCTGAAGAGACCATTCTGGCCCCTTTTCACTTTCGCTCCCATTTCCTGAGCAACTAAAAGAGAAAATAGACTGGTCTGCGTCATTGTATTTTTGCAGGATCGATTCTCAATATTTAGCCAATGTTGAAAAGCCGAATGAGAGACGAGGCGCCAGCTGTGAATCCCGTTCGTCCGAACGGAGCCATCGTGCCGACAACACCCTATGACGGAGACGACAGTCCTTTGCTGTAGGTTCTGTCTTGATACCCACTCCCCCCTCACAAAGGGGTTGTACATGCAAATATTTGTTTATTATTGTCTTATTGCGCATTTGTTTCTTGGAATTTTAGAACCACGCACCCGGTTCCTCTTATTCCTTTTCTACAGAGGGGCTTAGGGTTGCGCCTCAGGCTTCATTTGAAGCCTCTGCGTACCCTCTCCTGCCACACGGAACACTAAGCAGAGTAGCATTTTTATAGCCTCATTCTCTCTTCTTTACTTGTGTTCGTTCTTCCCCTCTCTTTTGTCTCTTCTCATTTACTATGTTTACTTCGTTTTCTCTAATGCGTTTGTTGTTGTTTTTTTTATTGTCTGCGACGACCTTCTCTAAGACAGGCTCGAGGAAGTCTTGATGGGATTTACTCGTGTACTCAATGATCCTTTTCTCTGCTTCTGTCCTTTTCCATTCACTTGTCCTTATTCTGCCATTTCCTTCCTTTTTTCACCTCGAGTTACCCCACATTCGTTTGAATTACCCTGTTTCCTGCTGCGCCACAATTTTCTACTTCCCTATTCTCTTTCCGGAAGAGGATTCGAATATGTATTTTTGGTTCCCTCCCGCCACTTTGTTGTAGGGGCCTTCAATTCACTCGTTCGGCTCCATCATTCGAGGGTTAATATGGTATTCCACTTCAACTTGGATTGCGGTTGTTCAATTTCCTGTCTCCTCATATGCGAAAGGACATCTTGTTTTTTTTTTTATCAGTTCTGGGTACGTGCCACTACTAATGATTACACGTTGGTTTTGTGGCTGATGTATCTTCAGCCCTCAGCCTCCCTTCATCCTTTCTTAGTCGGGCTCGCCACCGGCCAAGACAGTTTCAGCTTAATTTCGGGAGCCGTGCATTGAATGCGTTCTCGAGTCATGTCTGAGCTTAGGAAATAAGTCATTTGAAGCCAGACTGCGGGATCTTCGAAATTCGTCGTTGCGCGATCAACTCGCATTATGAGTCGCTAATTGAGTTATATAACCAAGCGACCATTAGAAATAACCACTTCAAGTTTATTAACAAAAATAGATTTACTATCATGACCATGGCACGGAATTTTTCTTTACAAAGTTATTCTGAAATGGAATAATTTACTATCGCAAGTCGGTGAAAACACTTCATTCAACATGAAAATTGAAAACAAAAAAATACATTAATATATAAATTTATTAGAATTATTACTGATACTCAATTTATATCCCTATTTCTTTCTTCCCCTTTCGTCCAATCTTTGGAGTTCGGTAATTTTGTGATTCGTATTGTGCATTCATCTTTTCCTCTCTCAGCACATCTCCAACCCGTTGAGCGAACATGTATCTTGTTGGGTTGCATTCATTTCACCTCATCATAATTCTCCCGACTCCTTCATCCCCCCATCCCTGCTTGCTTCTCTCTTCCACGCGACCATATCGACATCAGACAATCGATAATCGAAGTTTGACAAGTCCCTTAATACTTTTATTTTTCATTAACCTAAGCTTTTCAATTTATCTTACATAACCTAGGAACTAGTATTCAGGTCCTGGTAAGGTTGAGTTCTTCCTTCAGCCAAACTATTTGTGAGTGAAATGGTTGCTTTTCGCGCCCCCTTTCCCCCGCCTCTCCCAACCGGCTTTCCTTAGAACGCTGTAGGTTTCCAGCCGAGGATCGCTTATTTTTTCTAACTTATTTTAGGCTTGTTTAACTCTACAAGCGGACTCAGGGGCTTGAAATAGTTTACTTTTGTAGTGCTTATGAGAATTTAATGTATATTAACTTAGTGATCAGTTCTTAATGGTTGTTGGATAGACATCCTCAAATTATGGATCGCTCCACCTATGAAACTATTATTAAACCCCGCCTAGTCGAAGATAATCTGCCAGCTATGAATCGGAGGAATTTATTCGGCCAAGTATAAACCGCATATCGAGAGTATGCCAGGATTGGAAAGAGTCTTTTTAATTCATTTATTCAGGGATTTATTCAGAAAGAAAGAAATAAGAAAGACGCTTGTCTTGATTTCGGATCACTCATTGGCTGTCCAAGAGTGTTTTTTGGGGACTAAAGGTGTGCGAGGTGACTAAGGTCGCAAAACCCAAAATGATTTAGAATGAAAGATAAATTCATGCGATAAATACCCCATCATGCCACTTAGTGACTTTCAGAATATTAGGGAGGATGTTTGTTTATATTATCAATACAAAAAGCAATCAAAATCATCTAACAATCTTAAAACATTTAAAAGCACTCATCAACACAATACCTCTCGTCGACTAAAATGCATAAACCCAAACAACATAACCAAGCTTAAGAAATATAACTTATCTGCCATTAAAACCAATAAACAAAACCACGAACCTTATATCAACTCTTTATCTTTTTAATAAAACCTATGAATCTAAGCCATCTGTCGTAACCTAAGCGTTCATAGACGCTTCGGGTGAGGAAAATTAGGGTGGTTTGTTTTCAAGGACTTACCTTCACTTGTTTCATGTCTTTCTGCGGGACAATGCTACTCCATATCCATTCAACTAATGTGTTTATCAAGTTATTTGTTTTGAATAGTTCTGTCATACTGCTATTTGTCTTAAATATATGCTATATTAAAAAGAAATTCTCTTGTACAAATAGATCTCTTGGGGTAGCTTATTTTTACCAGCCTATTTTGGGGGATCTGTTGATCTTTACAAGCTGAGTCCGTCCGGGGCTTCTGAACTTTGCGACGTCTAATTTGCTGATACAATTAGGACTTAGTTTGTGGTATCGACTCATTTCGCTTATTTCATACGAATTTGTAATTGCCGGAATTCGTGTAACATATTTCCTAGAGTGATGTCTTTTAGCACTGTAGAGATGTGTGGACTTAGCCCAACTTGGGCTTCAATTTTAAGTGAATTTGTTCTCGATTCATGTTACTTTCCTCGTCCAAAAACTATGCAGAAACACCTGCATATATAATGGATTCGTTTAGGGACAGATTGTATATCTATTTTGGGTGAATAAATATTGTTTAGAAAAACACTAATCATTTTATCAATATATAACGAAAGATGGCCATTATTAGTAAAGTACGTTTTTAATTTCATGAATTCATGATGCATATAGTCGTAAATGGAGGGGAGAAGGTAACCACGGAGTATCAAAGTTTTAATAGGTGAAATTTTATATTTAAAATGACAAGAACTGAAAAAGTTCATCCCCAAGGGACGGCCCAGCCTACGATTTCAAGCAGCGTTGTTGTACTACGGATGAAGCATTTTTTGATTTGCTTAGGAACGGACATTGAGCATTGCTGACGTAGAAAACAGCCTCTTCTTGGTCTTTTGGTGAATTCCATTTCACCCTTCAGAATGAGACATACTTTTTTCATCGGTAATTCATTTTTCGATGGGGGCTTAAGCACCTCACTGCTCCCGTCCATCTTCCTACGTGGGAACCTGCTTCAGATGTTTGCCATTCATTAATTTCGTCTTAAATATGTCGGCCACTTTGACTGACATAATTAAGGGCTTATGTGAATACTGGTTTGAGGATTAGCCCACATAGGAAGCATAAGTCTGAAATTTGCTCGAAACGGGGGCATAACTGCAAGTCCCGGACGTAAGATAGATCCTCATCGCCCGGGGGACTCGGTCAGCATCATAGAGGGAAGTAACACCCGTGTCTATGTAGCTGGAAGCGGTTATGGCGTAAGTACCCGGAAGGGGGTGGCAAAACTTTACTGGTCGTTGATTCGGCCGCTTTTGCCATCAAGTCCACCACGAGTCATTCCTTCTGAGGCTTCCACTCGAGATCCATCCCATCCATCCATCACCCATCATCCTGGCGGCTTCTGAGCGGGGATCAATTGCAAAATGGACGGGGCCGCTCAAATCACGTTTGCGACCCCGCACACCTAAACTAATACCTTCTTTTTCATCTCACCACTTCATTTTTTCACCTCGCACCCAAAACACCATAATTACATTTATTTTGCAGACAAAACAAAAGTTAACCAAGAAAGAAGAGGATAAGGACACAAGGAAGACATGGAGACCCTCACTAAGAGAGTCCCCCTGAGGACCATCGAAGGAGCAAAGGCACAGGTCAAAAGCAAGTTGTGCGAGGTCTCCTCGGGCTTCATAGCGCTTTACACTGAAACTAAGGAGGACGTCGACCGGCTCCTATTAAAAGAGGGAGCCGAGGTATTAAAGAAGGTCGGACTCGAGCCCCCCCCTCCCCCACCTAATACACACACACAAGTGGCAACGAATTGTAGCGTCATCTGCTGCAAAGTGGAATCCTGGGTTGGGGAACACTCACCCGAACAATTGAAAGAGGAAATTCAGAAGAGCAATCAATGGGCTAAAATTCTCGAAATAGTCAAGTTCCGAGAAATATACCCACGTTTTCAAGATCACGTTTACGACCACGGGCATGGCAAGAAAAGCGACCACGGACGGAATCCTGGTATTCATTATGAGAATACCAGGCAGCAACATCGAACAAGAAAAATTCAATACTATTCAAATGTAAACTTTTGTTTGCTACAAACCAGAAACCCACACCGCAGCGAATTGCCCCGAAAAGGAGAAACTATGGTGCCGTGAGTGCGCCAATGAAGGCCGCAGGCACGGCAAATGTGAAAGCCACAGGAAGAGATGCCTAAATTGCAAGGGGGAGCATAGGACCATGGCCATGAACTGCCCCAAGCGCAAAGAAATAACCAAGAGGAAAGAAGAGGAAGAGAAAAAAAGCAAAAGAAACAACTTAGGAAGAGCCGATCAAAAACCTCAAGTCCTCCACCACAGAACGAAAAGCCTGGGAACACTAAGAGCGCCTCAAAGGCCAAGAAGAAGAAAAGGAATAAGAGAAAACACCGATGATTACATTTCGCCATGCACTTGGAACGCACTAAGAGTAATGGAAATTAACACCAACGGCTGGACGACAAAATTGACTCTTTATGGGAACGTATATAGAGAAATTGATGCAGATATCATCTTAGTTTCTAAGCACGGAATCGACACAAGAATTTCAGAGATGAAGATCTGGAATTACGATGTATGATTGATCACAAATCCTTCGCAGGAGCGCTTCGACGCAGCCGCTATTGCGATTAAGAAAGGGACCGAATACAAACCCGTCAGAAACCTAGAAGGATCCTATCTCGCGATTGAGGTCGAACTCGACAGTGGAAAGCTGGTCGTTGCGAGCGGATACCAGCCGCCAAGAAGAGGATATTTGCACATTCATTCTCTCGCTAGCCTATTTAACAGAAGAACCCCTACTATATTAATGGGGGATCTGAAGCACGTCACAGAACTCTATTCATGTTTAGAAACCGAGAAAGCAACAAGAAAAAGATCTACAATGCACTTGTACGATCTACGTTGCTTTATCCCGCTTCCGCTCTCTCTTGTGTCTCGAAGACACAAAAGAGGAGACTACAAACTGTGCAGAATAAATGCGTGTCCCTAATTACAGGGACACGTAGGCTGGAAAGAAGACAAGAAGAGCTGCACAGGGAAGCGGGATTAACTCCTATTAACCAAGTTATAGAAGAACAGACATGGAATATGCAAGAACTGGTTAATCGAGAACTGAATGAGGAAATCACTCAGATGATTAACCAGAACAGAAGAGTTGAATGTCGAGCCAGATTTCCAAGCTCCGCCAACCTGATGGCTGGTGGAGCCGAAGTGCCGTTCTACGCATGAAGCAAGCATAATTTTAACACCGAATGCGACGAAACGAATCAAGGCTCAATATAACTCCGAATTACGAACACTCACCGAACTTTGACAAACTACAATCGATCAAGACTCATCAACCAAACGAGACGAGAAGAGAGCTGAAAAGAAGAAACAAATAACACTAATTTTACACACGAAACAAAACGAACAAAAAACAGCAAAAACTAAGCGCAAAATTAAAGTAATTTATTACATAAACAACAGCAATGCACATCGCATGCCGAAGAACATTAAAATTCTGCAGACAAATGGCTTGAACGCCATGAAGAAATGTAAACTACAACCAACAACAACAAAAACTACTCAACGAGAAAATAATGAAAGCGATAGGCCTGACCACCAGGCGCCTAGCATCCCTTTGCACCGTTCCACACTTCTTTCTCTTTTCACCACTTCTTTCTCTTTTCACCACTTGTCTCTATTTTCAGCTATCTATCCACACACCCTTTTTTGCCCCTACACACTACTCAACTACATCAATTCTAATTTTTCCCCAATTCAGTGAACGGAGGCTTTCGGAAACCTGTAGTGACAATGGAATCTTCAGTCTTAAGAATCATAAGGTGTAAAAATGGCAAGGTTAAGTTAATTTCTATTTCCATTGTATATGTGATGTTTGGTGCATTGGATTTAAGTATTGGAAGAAAGCTACAGCTTGAGCTTTATTTTGGAAAACTGCAAAGGAGTCATCAATAAAACGCCCTATAGAAAAACGACGACAGTCAGATGGAGAATATTGAACCATTTTCGATTCTAGATCAGTCCTAAAAATATCTGTCGATAAAGGACCAATCAGTGATCCCATATCCGCACCATCAGTTTGTTTCTATATTTTATTGTTGGATGTAAAATATTTACCTTTAATTATTAGGTTTAGTAAAGATCTAATTCTATTTCTGGTAAATCCTGCAAAGTTTTCACCTTTTCTAAAAATCCTATGTGAAATTATCTTTATTGTTTCTTCAACGGGAATGTTAGTGAAGAGAGATTTCAACAAATCCATTATTTTATATTTCCCGAAATGGGAACTATAAGTTACTTTTGTTAAAGACCAGATTATATTTTGACTTTAGCAATTTTATTTTGGAGCGTTCTTACTGGCGAATGCATTTTTTGATATCTGGCTGGAGATTAAAAATCAGCTGAGGGAGATACACTCTATTTTTTCGTATTTAAAAACTAATTAATTTTTTGGGGGGTCGTGAGCTTTCGCCTTTTTACAGTCATCTTCAGAGGGAAGTCCTCGTTGTTGTTGAGATAGCAATGATGTAAAGCTTTTCATTCATGTTGCCTTCTTTAGCGGCGAGGTAGTTGTTTAGTAGTCGTGAGTAGCAAAGAATGAAGTTAATGATGTACCGATAGTGGAAGAAAATGAGATGTATAAAAGGGAGTGGAGAGAGAGGTTTTCCCTGGTGACGAGGGCATCTCTTTATTTTTTTTTAGTCGTTATTACTTATTTTTATTGTTATGATTTGTTTCGTAGTTATTTTGATGTTATTCTTTAACATTTCTGTGTTCTTTGTTCTGTATTTCTATTCTTTGGTGTATTTATTATTGTTGGTGAATTTCAGAACTTTCAAGCTTTTATAGGCAATCAGATTCGGCAGTTTACTTTGTAGTTGCGTTGTTTTTGTTGTTTGTTTGTTTCTTTTAGTTTTCTTCTTAGTCCCTTTCGGTATGCTGGGTGTTAATTGTTTTACGTGTTGTTTATGTGTATGCTGGTATTGTTTTCCTCGGAATAAATCTTACTGCTAAGGAATCTTTTGCTGCGGGTAACTTTATTCCGCAGTCTGGCAGGGATGTTGATCCTGCCTCCTGTTCCCTGCAGTTCCGGAATGATGTTATCCTTGTGTTTCCCAGACCTTTTTACCTAGTTTCTGAATCGCAACGTTGATAGGCTCCAAGCGTTGTCTTCTGTGCAGCCCTCTTTGCCGTCGCCGGTCGCGTCTTCTGGCCTTGATGATGAGGGAGGCGGAGTTTTCTCATGGAGGAATTGTTGGTCGCTTGAGTCACCAGGGCAGGGTAGATGAGCTTAGATCGGATCAACATTAGGTATATTTTCGTAATGTTGGCCGAGCTAAGATCTTTAAACCTGTATAGCTTCGAGGTTTCCTCTTACCCAGATTCTGCCTCTCAGGAGTGTCAGGGCCGTATCTATGCTCCTCTTCCTCCGGAATCCATATTATTGTGGGTTATGCACTCCTAACTCGCTCAGTTGAACTTGTAGCCTTTCGGCTAAAATCTCGAAAATCTTGCGCAGTATCTCCAGAAGAGAAATTGGGGAGGAGTTAACCAGCTCGTCTGGGGGCTTATTCCCTTTCGTGATAAAGATGATTTTGGTCATCTTATACCCGTCTGGGAAGTAGCCTGTGTTTAGGGCAGCGTTCATGGTGTTGACGATGCCCTGAATGATTTGCCGTGGAGCATTCAGGAGTTTGTTTTTAGTTAGTCCAGACCATCCTGGCGCCCTCTGTTTGAAGTACCTTATGTCGGTCATGGTCTCTTCAAACGTGATGGTGCGCCCGTGGTTAATCATATCTCTTTCCTGGTACACTAGAGGATGCGATGGGTCATGTGTATCACTGTTCCGAGGTCGATGAGTAGTTGGTCTTCGAAATCCTAGTCGAAGTCGTTCTCCTCAGGGGTTATTGCGGAAATCCCATGTGGTTTCTGAACCTTTTTTTCAATAGATTATGGATCTTTGAGTTCGTCACCGTCTTTGACTCGTATTCTAGCTTTTGGAGTTAACCCATTAGGTTTTCTGTATTCCTCCAAAACATTACAGGATCACTCTCTTTGTCTAGCCGAGCGATGATAATATTCCAGATATCTCTTTGTTTGTCGAGGATCATGTTTTGAGCTCCTCGCTCAGATGTATTCGGGCCCTTTCCGGGTTTGACCTGTCCTGTCGATATCCTCATAGATCGCTCTATGTTCCCGAGCGATATCCCTCATTTCCTCCTTCCACCTAGGTTGTAGCAGCATTTTGTTTGAGATCCTGGGTACGCATCTTTCGTCAGCTAGAATAAAGTGATTAGATATTTTGTTGATCTCATCTATTTCTTCAAGATTTGCATTGCCCAAATCAGATGGCTGGTTTTCGCTGAACATCTTTTTGTAAAGCTCCCAGTTAGCTTTCGCATAACCTTTCCTAAGTGGGACGGGCTTGAACCAGGGGCAAGTGAGATTGTTGTTAGGATAGGGATATGATCGCTCGAGATCACGTGCCCTGGTTGGTTGTTAATGTTGAAGGGGAAGTTTGTATTCGCTAACATTATGCTCGCTTTAGTTGCCAAACAATGTTAGGAAGGTCTGAAAATCTGGCCTGTTCCTCTTGAGCCTGTCTATTTCGAGCAGTAGCTCAAGGTTTCTTTCCCTCTGGTCGGTGTTACCGTAACCAGACGCTCTGCATTTGTCGTTTAGGTCGCCACCTAGCAAAGCCAGTCTCCCATGCCCAAATGGGTAAGGAAGTCATTAATCGACAGAGAGTGGCGGCGCGGGGAGGCTGGTATGCCGCTGCCACGGTTAGGCCCCCAACCAGGGTCGGGACTTCAATATCCACGAATGATTTGTCTAAGTCTGGTAGCTTTTTGAATTTTGTCTTTCCAGATCACGATGGCTCCGTAGTCTTATCGTTCCTGTGTGTAGCTCTTGTTCATGGCAATCTAGTCGGATATTTTGATTTCTTTCGTGTTCGTGTTAATACCGTGTTGTGATGAAGATCATGTCGGAGTCCACTGTTCGAAATATGTTTCCATATACAGTGAATTTTCCTTCGCATCCATCTACGTTTAGTGTTGATTTTTAATGTATTGCTGATGTTTTCCATATTTTTTTATTAGTGTGTTTCTTCCTTCGTACTTGGTGCGTATTTTAACAGAGGTGCGGAAGCGACTCAAAAGCATTTGGTGCAAGTTCTCCCAGGACCCCCTCCCATTATCCAGGAGAATGGGACCGCAATCTCGTACACCGCTTCCGTGGTGGAATCCTTTGCGACCGCTTTCTCCGCATTCTCTTAACGGGATGCTGCTCAGGCAGCATTCAATGCGCGTCGTGATGTCGCGGAAGGCCACCGAATTGTTTCAATTTCAGAGGAGGATAACCCTTCATTGGCGGGTTTACATTGAGTTGCGTTCCGCTCTTGCTTCGTTGGCGGACAACGCCCCTGGTCCGGACGATGTCCCGTACGCCATGCTTCGATACCTGGGTGAGCGAGGCATGGACTTTCTGTTAGATTTTTTTACTAGGATCTTGGTAGAGGGTATCCTCCTAGATTACTGGCGAATCTCTATTATGCTCGCTTTTCGCAAACCGTGCGTGTGCAAGTTGATGGAGAAATTTGTAAATGTTAGATTAGCCTTTTTCCTGGAACGCGGATGTCATCTGTCTTCTGGACAGTGCGGCTTCCACAAGTTCCACTCCACGTCGGATGCTCTGCTCCGACTGGACAATTCCGTCTGCGAGGCTTTCCTTCATAGACAGCACTACGCCACGGTGTTTTCCGATCTGGAGAAGACCTATGATACCGCATAGCGATACGGTATCGGTATCATTGAGACTCTCCACACGATGGGGACAGGGGACGCCTCCCAATCTTTATATCTGAATTTTTGCAAGATCATCGATTTTGCGTACGGGCTCCAATGGAACAGGAAGATGGTGTCCCGTAGAGAAGTGTCCTCAGTGTCACACTCTTTGACCTGAGCATCACCGACATCACCTCGGTGCTGCCGGAAGATGTTCTCGCTACGCTCTACATGGACGACCTTTCGATCTCTTTTGGCGCGCCTGAGATGTCAACTCTAGAGCGTTGACTACAACAAGCGTTGAACCGCGTCTCGCTATACCGCATCGCACAAGTTTCGATTTTCCTTGGCCAATGCTAAGGTGGTTCACCTCTGCCGTCATCCACGGCTCCACCCTGACCCAGACTTTTTTCTAAATGGCGTTCACTTGGAAGTGGCGGACTCGCACCCTTTTCCTTGGCCATGTATTTGACCGACTTCTGACCTGGAAGGCTCATATTCGCCGCCTTAGGGTTCTCTTGTACCCGCGCCATAGATATTCTTCGCTCCGTGACGTTCAGCGTCTAGTGCGCTGATTGGGCTACTGCCTTACCTTTTTATCG
Source organism: Ceratothoa steindachneri (assembly GCA_963969495.1). Classification (NCBI taxonomy): domain Eukaryota; kingdom Metazoa; phylum Arthropoda; class Malacostraca; order Isopoda; family Cymothoidae; genus Ceratothoa; species Ceratothoa steindachneri. Next base: position 164,969,037 of record OZ018327.1, read on the forward strand.
ATCCGTTGTTCGTTCGAAGCTCGATTACGGATGCGAGTTCTATGCATCCGCAGCCAAGCTTGTATTGCGGAAGGTGGACTCGATCCACCACACTGGTCTTCGTCTGGCCCACCTGTGCCTTCCGCACGTTTCCCATTGAGAGCATACTGTCAATGCTGGGGAGATGCCACTCGCCTGAGCCGTGCACAGTGCATTATTCGCCTGTAAGCGCGAGCCCGGTGCCTCCCTCAGTCGCCAACAGCTCTCACTGTACCTGCAGCTGATCTCGGCTGTGCCTATGCCGCCGAGAGACGCCAGTCAGACCTTTGGGTTTTGCGCTATGAAACTCGTTCGAGAGCTGGGTATAGCTCTTGGGCCGGTGTTGCCCCTGGTTCTGGTAGGACCGCACCCTGGAGGGTACCACCTTTGTCTATTTGTCGCCACACCTCTCCTATCAAAGCTTCTAAAGCGGCAGGAGTATTTCCTTCGGCCTTTTTGGAGCACACTGTAACTGTGCCATTTTATACGGATGCCTCCAAGTCCCAAGAGGTGATCGGCTTCCACGTCGTATCCGTTCTGTTTGAAGTCAGCGGGACTCTGCCAAGTGCTGTGTCTGTCTTCACGGCCGAGCTGGTCGCAATACATCACTCGGTACGGGAGATTGCGCGACGTGCCAGGTTCGGAGACCGGATTGTGATCTATAGCGGTTTAAAGCGCCATCAGCGCTCTCGGGGCTTTAGAATCTCCGCACCCCCTGCTTCGCCACGGTTATGGCGAGCCGGGCGGATGTCCAGATTATCTTGTCCTGGGTTCCCGGACATGTGGGAATTGCGGGTATGAGCGCGCCAAAGAGTCCGCGAGGACTGGGTGACCAGACCAGCGTTTTGCTCTTCCACACACAAATTACATGGCGGCTGCTTGGCAAAGAAGATGGAAGACTGCCGAGGGGAACTTAAAATTGCGTGATTTGACTCTTTATTTTTATTTTTTTAGGTTACATGTTCCTGCGTCGGGGGGGAGACGGGCTTCCCTTTGACGTCGAAAAGTGTTTACTTCTCTTGCTTTTTTGTTTTTGCTTTTGTTTCTTCCGAGTCTAGTTTTTTTGTGTATTTTACGTATTTTATTTTAATGTACCATAGTATGAAATTAAATACACCGACTTATGCCCTTGTAGACAGTCGCCAGATGTGCGGTATAAACCTCCCTTCCCCCCAAAAGGGAATATTCTAACTATGAATCATCGGACATTGTTGCAAAGATATCTCGCCATCGGGATTCACGGATCTAAATTACTGAAACACACTTGTACCCTAGATTCCAGACCAAAGTAGGAAGGGTGCAACGTTTACCCTATCTTTAATACAAAGTAAAGCAATATTAGTGCACGAAAATTAAAAAAAAACAAAACACAAAGAATAACTCGAACAGGCACAGGTCTTATTTTTTCGGCCAGCAGAGAGTGGTTTGATAGTTTCAAACAATGGTTTAATTTATTTGTTTTTAAATGTGCATGGAGTTGCGGCAAGGGCAAATGTTGACGCTGTACTCAAATATTTAACTTTAACTAAATTCAACAACATAACATCTGAAGGATGCTATTCTCCGAAACAAGTGTTCAATGTAGATCAGGTAGGGCTGTTTTTGATGAAAATGTTCGCGCGTATGTACATCACTAAGGAGGAGAACGTATGGATGTTCTCCTGTTATGGAGGTGAACGCCAGTGATCGTTAGTGCCTCTTTTACTTGTAAGGCGAGACTCCCGCTGTAGTAGACCAAGTATAGTTAATGACGCTTCCATTATCACCATCTTTAAGGAAGGAGACAGATCGGCATGTAGAAGCTATCGCTGAATCTCACTCTTCTCCACTGCTGGAAAGATCCTAGCACGCATCTTAGCAGACCGTTTATCCCCATTGCCGAAAAACACATCCATGTCACAATGTGGTTTGAGGGTGGCGCATGGAACAACGGGCATGATATTCACTGCCTGTCAGATCTAGGAGAAATGACGCGAGCAAGACTGCCAGCTATTTATAAATTTCTAAACCTTACAAAAGCATTTGATTCGCTCAACCGTGAGGTTCTATGAAAAATTCTCCAGAAATATGGGTGCCCATCCAAATACGTTAGTATCTTGAGACTCCAGGATGACATGGCAGCGTCGGTAACATACAACGGCAGCCAGACAACATTTTAACATCCGGACAGGGCTTAAGCAGGGTTATATGATCGCACCAAGCCTGTTTAACATCTATGTGACTGGCCCGTCCACCAAACTCAAAGAGACATACCATCTGCAGTGGAGCCTTGTTATCGACTGGGTGGATGACTATTCAACCTGCAGTGCCTGAAGGCCAGAACAAAGGTCTGAGAACTAGGCATATTTGAACTTCGTTATGCTGACGATTGCGCGATCATCGAACACACTATTCTCTCGACGGGATGCAAGCAGCTGTGAGTGCATTTAACAACGCTTACAAAAAGATTGGTCTAAAGATGAATTCGCAGAGGAGCAAAACCGTATTCCAGCCGACACCATCAAGGCCACACAACCCTCCAATTACAGTGGAAGGAGAGCAACTTGAATATGTGGAACATTTCGAGTACTTTGGCAGTCACCTCTCATCGAAGGTAAATATCGACAAAGAAGTGGAACATCGCCTCCACAACGCTGGAGCAGCCTTCCAGAAACATAAATTAAGGGTCTTTGATAATCGCGGCCTGAGAACATAAACAAAGCTCATCGTATACAATGCTATGATCCTCACAGTATTAATATACAGTGACGAAACATGGACCACATTTCGGCGTCATGTGAAATCACTTGAGCAGTTCCACAGTTCAAACAAAGATGTCTCCGAAAAATCCTACATATTTTCTGGGAGTAACGAAGAACAAACATCATCTTTCTAGAAGAGGCCTTCCTAATGAAACATCAACTTAGATGGGCGGGGCACTGCGCTCGAATGCCAGAGATAAGACTGCCTCAACGGATCTTGTCATCCCAACTTCAAACTAGCGCCCGCGCGAGAGGAGGGCAGAAAAAGCGATGGAAGGATACATTAAAGTCCTGATATGAAGAAAGGCAACATTAACGTCAACTCATGAGAGACCTCCGCCGGGAATCACCCTGGCTGGCGACGTGCAGCCTACCGGACATTGGAGAGGTTCGAAACCACTCGACGTGGCAACGAACAACAGCGATGAGAGCGTAGGCATGTGGAAGCTGCCAACCCAGCACTGCAGCGACAACTTCCAACCGGCACCATCTGCAGGACGTGCGGGAAACTGTGCCGGTCGCGACTGGGCCTCTTCAGCCACCTGAGGACTCACAGGTTCGATGGCCACTTAGAGGACGTCATCCTCGTTCGCGAGTGACAATCGACGATAGTTGGATCTCCTTCTCGGTCACTAGTGATGGGTTCTGGTTTTGGTGGCGACCGATTCTTTTCTTTTGGTATTATATTTTGCGTGAGTCACTACAGGCGGTGGAGCTTTCTTTTTTTCTGGATTAAACCTCTGGATAAAAATGATCAGGGATTCTTTTATGGGTAAAAGAAATCTTCGGTTGTGGATTCAGTATTTATTGGCAGGTTCTTGGAAAGTCTTGAGATGCTGCTATCTCCATCTTGAGACACTTTCCAATTCCCAATTTGTACTCAAGCCTCGGCACACATCGCGTCAAACATTAGTTTCAAACAAAATTAAATTGGTACATTCAGCTTATACATTTTATATATAGTTCTTTTCAAAATAATAAAACAATGCTATCTTACGTTTTTATTATATAAATAGAAATATTGATATTTGAATAAGTATAAATAAATATATATGAATAATTAAAATGGGGACTTTTCGGACCCATCTGTTAGGAGGTGCGAGAGATCATCATCTGTTGAGGTACCAGAGGTCGCTATTTTCTTACCTAGCGCCTCGGGTCTATTGTTCTGTTATCAGATCGTCCATTATATTGATCAGAACAAAATATACAGGTTGTATTTCAATTAATATATATTCATATACATAGATATTTTATAATCAAGCAAACTAAACAAATATTATATTTCTAGGTTTCTTTTCCTTTTGAATAGATACAAAAAGCTTACTTGAGTTAACCGAAAAGATAAAATAGTTACGGAGAAAATAATGAACCTCGTACAAAATGAAATTAAATTAGTAAAAATATGTATGAAGCTGTTAACTCTTTTACGTTAACTAATTGGTATAATATTAAGTCTTTATGAATATAATATTTGCTAATTCCTCAGCGAGTCGAATATGGATTTTTTCGCAAGGCAAAATACTAATAAAGTATTCTGCGTGAGCCTTCCTCACTTTTTTAAAGGGATCAGACTTTGATTATTGGCGTTCATCATTGCTTTTGTAGTATTTGCATGGTATTAACCTCAGTTGCAACGCTTGCACAGATCGCACTAGAATAGGGAACAAAGCAAAATAAAAACTGGTCATTTGATCACATTCTCCATTCGCAGAGTTCCAAAAAGGAGATACAGCGTTGGGAACCAAGCGATCTTAAGACTCTACCATTGTCCGTTCGGACACTTTTAAGTCCGATTTTTAAGGGTTGACGTGAACCCATTAGAATGCATTATAAAATACAATAAATTGCTCATTTTTTAGATTTCTTTGTCTTTTATTACATATTACAATGCTCGCACGGGCGAGGCACTCTCTGTGATACGAACGGGGATTCAACCTTTAAATTACTTATTATTGATAGGTGAACACCACAAACGAATCATCGGGACTTAAGGCCTACAGGGATCGATCAACCTTATGTATTAATTTTTAAGGAAATTTTCTTACTTCGTTTATTTCACACCAAACATCCTAGTCTAAAATAAGTCCATAAAGATTGTTTTAATATTTTTAAAGAAACTTTAATTTAATTTATTCATGAAACTTAAAAATTATTTAGTTTAACCGTGACATTCTCATAGAAAATCAAGACATGCTAGTACGCGAGTGCTTTTTTTTGTCTCCTACCGCTCAAATTTCGGGACCTAGCCTCCGCGTTCTACTAGGACCACCAGTAATTCCAAGATAAGTTACCAGTTTTTCGTAGTGCGCCAATTGTCAGCCGTTTTCTACTTAATAGCTTAGTTTTTGGGTAGGCCTCACCTTCAGTTACCCTACTATTTTCTATTTTTGGACCGAATGTCTTACAACAAGTCCATTTTAATTTCGTTAGCTCCTTTTTTATTACAGGATCGAGCGAGATTTCTACTTAAAACAGTTCTATTAATGGTTCAAAAATAAAATGCAAATTATTGTAACAAGTAATTCAATTGGAAATTGGTGATTGCAATCAAGAGGACTCTGGCAACGAGTAATTGATAAAACCTTACGCAAATATCCTTGAGATGTTGTTCGAGATTTGCATTTAGATTGTAGCAATTAACGACCTTATTAAAGTGATTGAAGTGGACGGAGCTTCACCTCCGCCGGCTGTTGAGATCATCGAGAATTTTATATTCCTTCGCATGAGAAGAATTTAAGATTCTTACGCTAAATTTGTATAAAATATAGGGAGAAAGTCAGTGGGCAAAATACGACCCCAGACGGAGTGATGGATTAACTTCACCTCAAAGCTTATAGTAAAAGGAAAGCCTTGTCGATAATTAATTTGCATATATATATATACATAGTAAGGGAGGATGAGAGAAACCACAAGTGGTACCAAGTTGTTTATTACTCTCGTTTCGCTTGTCTGGACCTTCCTGATAGTAACAAGAAAATGAGTAAGCTCCAGAGGAGCGAAGCGTCAGTAATAAAGAACCTGGTACCACTTGTAGTTTCTCCTATCCTTTTCTCTCCATTTGTTGTCGAAGACACCCATCAATATATCAACTTGAGTCGGAAGTAATTTCCGTTTATTGGAAGCAAAATGTCACTGCGCATTCCGAAATTCCACTGTTTTAACCTTGCCCGTAAATTACCTGTTTAGCAAAAGCGGTCACCACTCATTCTTACATCAGCGGTAAACAAGTGTGCATCATAATTTAAACTAAAATATCATGCCCTAAAATGGAGGGACTAAAAGGGGCACATTCGACATGCGAAATTGGGAGTTTAAGAATAATATAAACGCTTCAGAAACGGCAAAGAAAATTCATAATCTTTATGGCCAAAGTGCCATTCCTGACTGCCAAGTCCAAAATTGGTTCTCAAAGTTTCAGTTTCGGTTTGGGGATCAATTAATTATTGAGAGATAAACCAAGACCAGGACGATCTTCAGACTTCGATCAAGATGTTTTAAAAGAACTGGTGGAATGCAAACTTATACTGTCAACAGCTACAACATGTGCACGAAAATCTTTTAAAAGAAAACGCTGCTTCATGATAACGCAAGACCACATACAGCGACAACCCGCAGAAAAAAATATTGGATGTTCTGTTCTACCCCTTCCACCATATTCACTATACCTTGCACCAAGTAATTTCCATGTTTTTTGTTCATTGCAAAATCTTGTCTCAGCATGGAGAATTATCCACTTCAAAGGACACAATTAGTCCCTTTCCAGGGAAGTTCTGGCTTTAATGACTGACCTTCGAACGAAAATTTTATTTTCATACAAAGGGTTTCTTTATTGTATGGCGCTACAAAAAAGAAATATTTTCGCGTTGTCTTCGTGCTTTTGAAGTATATATGAGGAAAACCGTAGAACGTCGAGAATTACAAATTTAAATATAGTTGAATGGGCTGTTGTACAACGCGTCTCTCCCTTGGAACATTTTGCTCGTCTGAGGCTTGATTCATCTCTGAGCCTGATGATGTAGCACGGTCCTGATCAGAGCCAAAGTAACTCAAACGCAAAATTGAAAAGGAGGAATGACACTGAATATATGTTAACTAAGCTGAATAACTAGAATAATGAACAGAAAAGAAGATGAAAGAAAAATAAGAAATGAAATGACTTTCCACTGACAACCCCCATTCTAAGGGAAATCAGAGGTTTACCCAACACTACACATTTCGTCTACCGGACTGAATTATCAAGTCGGGTCCATTTTTGTCCGCACCGTTGATATACATAAACGCTATAGTTATAGAATTGGAGTCTGAAAGCCCATCTTAATATACGGGACGTCTCTCCTGTAAAGTTCGTTAAATACTGAAGGGCATAATGGTCGGTTTCCAGAATAAACTTATGCCCATACAGTAAACTTATTTACTCATACAAGAGGTAAACATTCACGTTCAATGGTTGAATATCTTGTTTCGCGAGGGAGAAGTTTCTGGCTTGCATGGACGACGGGTTTTACCACCCCTGTAGACTCCTGTAGAAGGTCTGATCTTAATCCGACGGAAGTGGCGTTACTGCGTATAATAAATTCCTTTGCAAGTTGGGGATCGTCAAGACTGGTTCCTCGAGTAGCGCCCTCTTTAAACTAATAAAATTTTGTAGTTGTTTCGAAGATGGAAAAAAGGGGTTTAGTACTCACTTTCGGAAGTGGTCGGTAAGGCTGGCGGAAATGGTAGTAAAATCAAGGATAGATTTGCGATAACAAGAGAATCTGCATCAAGGACCTAGTTTGTTTCTTCGTTTTGGGGTACTGGAGGTAGGTTATGGCGCTGAGCTTTTTCTGGCAGAGGTCGTACTGTATCTGAACTTACTCGGAGGTAAACGGGAAACAGGTTGATCGCTTATAATGACGAAAGTCTCAATGGGACACGGACTCCATCAGCCCGTCCCCGGAAAATGGACACTCGATATATAGAATTTGACAATTGTGAATTCGTCTTATCTTCCAAGATAACCGGAAATAACTTTAGTAGTGCTGGTCGACGGTAGTAAATCAGGTAAAGGTTTCTCGGATGCTATAATATGCATCAGCCTCCTGTCAAATGTTAGATACTGGGGTACTGTTCACTGTACCAAATGTTAACCTCCCTACCAGGCTTGCGGAGTTTCAATAGTGCTCCTGCTGGGTTCACTACGGTCTCGCCCAGTTCGGTTCTTTATTAACATCTTGCTTAGAACTTTCGACATTCTACACAATATACTTTTCAGCCTTGGGGAATGGAGGAGGATTGCGAGACTCACAATTAAGTTGGATGCATCCTTGATCTTTGACCCTCCTGTCAAAATTAAATCACGAAAACAAATATTTTAGTTTTGATTAAACTTGTTTTTTTTCGTAATTTCAAGCCTTTGGTTCACTTCAACTTCTGTAAATTGTAGGTAGGAAATTATTTGTTGTGGATGCATCTACAGAGGACGGGGATTGTTGGATGTGTCAAAATAACTGAGCTTAGGTTACATGTTGCAGAATATGTTTACTTTGATGTAAAATGGGAACCATTAAGATTGATCCAAAGCTTTTTTTCTCCATTACAACTTTACTCACCTAAATTGCGCAAAATATCTGCTTACTCCACTTTTTAATATTATTCGAAGTAAATATAAATTATCTTAGTACAGTACCCGAATAAAGTTAGATGCAGTAGTTTATGTATGTATCACAATAAAAATCTGTTTAATGTATTTATACAGATTATATGATGTTTCAACGAAGATTTCTTTCCAGAAATTTCCTTTCTGAGGGCCTTGATGACATCAAACTTCATAATGTCCAATTGACGTTGGCGCATTCGAAGACTCTCCAAGAAGATGGTTCGGCTGGAATCAAGGAAACGGTGGACACTCGTCATGGGCCCATTACTATTGCCATTGCAGGCGACAGATCCAAGCCCATCATTCTCACCTATCATGACTTAGCCTTAAATCACGTTACCAATTTCCAGGTGAGGTGCATCGACTATTTGAATTCATTTTATCATTTTGGGGTTCTCATGAAGGGGGGGGGGGGCTTCTCTTTGTCCAAAATATTCTCATTTAGTTTTTGGGGCTGAGTACCTACCAACATTTTCACTCCAAATTCACTAGCAATCTTTTTAAAAACTACTGCACGCTACATACGAGTTTCATCATTATCATCATCATCATCATGACTAACTATAATTTAAGAAGGGCGAATTTTTGAGTATTTGAATAATAATTTCATCTTAGTTTGGTTATGACTTATGTTTTTTTATCAAAGTTATTTCTAATAATTCTTTTATAATATCAAAAAACAAAATGGTGAAGTTCAGAACTAATATAAGTATCGAAATTTTTTACATTTTTTAAAACCCAAAGAATTACAAATGGTGAAGTTCAGAAAATTTATTTTTATATATCTTCTTCTATAACTATATTTTAGCAACGTGATATTTTGAAAGGGGGGAAATTTAGTTTCTTTTTTAATTTATTATAATTGGCGAAGTTCAGAAAATTTATAAAAATTTAACCATGGCTGCTTTTTTATAGATTTTAAATATTAATCTTATCTTAGTAGTGAAGCGCAAGGGGCGGGTGGGGGCGAAACCATTTCCTGGTATATATATATTCACGAGGAAGGATAAGGAAGATCCGGTTCATTTTCCTTTATCATACAACGTTTCGAGCTCGCTCGCTCATCTTCAGGGATTGACATACTATAAAACTAAAAGGGAATAAAAAAATAATTAAAGCCACTTAAAAAAAAGAAGATATGACATTAAGTGAAATAAAGGATAAAGAAAGTAACAAAAATAAACGGAAAAGGTGAGGTATGACCAAACCCACACACCCAAAAATATTTACTGTAATAAAACTAATGATTTGTGACAAGAAATTTTAAAAGAGACCATTTAGTAAACAGCTTCAAAATGAGAGGAAAAACAATTCATGATGGAAGACTTACCTTCAGTCACCGGGGCTCCGACACTAGAGTGAAAGAGCTCAGGAAGAAAAAGTCCACGAGAACAGGTTTGATTGTGGGGGCCGTTATAGAATTTGAAGGGGAACTGAATTAGAGTCGTGTTAAAGGTGGGGGCGCTTATTTTTTATATGGATTGATTCCAAGATTTTGAGGAAAGTTTCGTTTTTATGAGAATCATTTATTTAATAAAAATCGTCGAGAGAGATACCCCTCTTATATTTAATAGCATGGGAACGAATAATCGATTTCTCTTTTGTACTCGAGGTTTTTCTTGTGCGGTGACTAACTTCCATGGGTGAGCAAAACCTCGCCCCTAGTCAACCGATAGTGCTGCCTATATATGTTCCATAGAGACATTGCGGCCAAGTGAATTGGTAAACGACACCATCCCTCAACTCAAGGGAAAGTTTATCTTTGGGAGAGAGAGAAAAAAAAATTGTTTTATTTTTAAACAAAGTGAGCTGATAATTCGTGTGGAGATGGGCATTTTTCTAATACTATTGAAATCTGCCTATATATATATATATATATACGAGGAGTAACGAGGAAAGGAAGTACCCTAGGAGACCTTACGGTCCATTCAAAGAGGGTACCTTTGGACTAGCAATCGAGCGGGCACATGGCTGCTCAATTGTTTTGCCTTCCTAAACGGCCACTTTTCAAGACTTTGTCTAGTCTTGACTTGAACTGGTCAACAGATTCACTGTTGACAACTTCCACTGGAAGTGCGTTCCACTTACCGCAGATACTGTAGGTGAAAAAGTTTCCACACATATTGCGGTTGTAACGCTTCAGTTCAAGTTTGAAGCCGTGATTGCGCGTTCTGTTCTCACTCAGTGTGAAAATATCCCGGTAGTCAACATTGTCGAACCCTTGAAGTATTTTGAAAACCTCGATGAGCTGACCACGCAGTCTACGAGTTTCCAGCGAGAACAGATCTAATTCCCTTAGTCTATCCTCATAACTTTTATGTCGGATAGAGGGGATCAGCTTGGTTGCCCCGCAAAAGTTTACAACACACCATGAAAACAGACGTTTATGTATTTGTAAGCATAATAGGTAAATGAAACTTTTATTACTGACAGGATATGTATTCAAACAATAAATTAAATCATCAGGACCATACAAAATCATCAATATAGTTTTTTGTCGAAGAAATACAATTAATTAGTAACGCAAAAGTTTACAACACATATCGATTTTTATCACTTACTCATAAATGTTCATAAAGAAGAAACTTCTTACTATTTCTAGAACGTTCTACATTAATCTACGCACATAACTTAGGGACTGGTATAAGCTATCGCGTCATTATTTATCAGACAGCGTCCTGTAAACATTCGCACGATGGGGAAACCATAACGAATCGATCAAGATCTTCGAAAACGTATTGTAGACCTTCATAAAAGTGGCATTGGTTATAGAAAAATATCTCGTCAGTTAGTAGTTCCATTGAGTTCAGTTGCAACGATAATACGTCACTGGAAGTCTCAAAATTCTACTCTTCCTCTGATCAGTTCTGGCCGTCCTCGCAAGATAACCGAACGTGCAGGGAGATTATTAGTAAGAAAGGTCAGTAAAACACCCAAGGTTACTCTTAAAGAACTTCAGCTTGACTTAGAAGTGAGTGGAGTTCTAGTGAGTAAAGACACAATTAGTCGATCGCTTCGTAGCATGGGCAATGGGCATCTATCTACTCACGGTATCCAAGGAAAAACCCACTTTTTACAAGAAAACAGGTTTGTGATCGTTTGAATTTTGCAAAGGAGTTTGTTGGTAAACCTGCAGAGTTTTGGGACGACGTACTTTGGTCGGATGAGATAAAGATAGAACTGTTCGGCCGTAATGTCGCTCCGAGGGAATGGCGAAAGAAAGGTACCGAATGCGCACCGAAGAACACTAACCCAACAGTAAAATATGGAGGTGGCTCAATCATGATCTGGGGTTGTTTTAGTGCCGCAGGTGTCGGAAATATCGAAACCATAGAAGGAAGGATGAATAGAGAATATTATAGAAGAATCGTGAAGAAAAATTTATGTCCAAGTGTGCATTCTCTTAAATTGAAACAGGATTGGATCTTTCAACAAGACAATGATCCAAAGCATACAGCAAAACTGACACAAAATTGGTTTAGATCAAATGGTGTAAACGTTCTAAAATGGCCTAGTCACTCCCCAGATCTGAACCCTATCGAAAATCTATGGAAGGAACTGAAGCTCAGAATCCAAAAAAGAGAACCAACAAACATGTCTGAACTGAAGAAAATATGCATTGAGGAATGGAGTAATATTAACACAAACACATTTAAGAAGTACTTAGGAGACTACTCTAAGCAGTTACAAGCTGTTATTAGCAACAGTGTTTATGCTACTAAATATTAAGAAATAATTTGATATACGTGTTGTAAACTTTTACGTTACTAATTAATTGTATTTCTTCGACAAAAAACTATATTGATGTTTTTGTATGGTCCTGATGATTTAATTTATTGTTTGAATACAAATACATAAACGTCTCTTTTTCATGGTGTGTTGTAAACTTTTGTGGGGTACTGTATAATATATATATATATATATATATATATATATATATATATATATATATATATATATATATATATATATATATATTCTTTTTAGGACGGTTAAAGCCCTCTTTCTCGCTTTGCTGCGTCTAAACAGACGCGAAAAAGAGTAGTGCGAGATTTAAAAGTGGCACAAAAGATCACCCGAGAAAGAGCTCCTGTTTTTTTTTGGGGGGGGGGCATGCCCCTCCTCCAGGTTTCAGTTCTAGGAGGGTTAATGTCCCTCCTACACCATCCCCCTCCCCCTTTGCGAGAGATTAACATAGGATGCAAGCAAAGCTTTCATTGTTAAGCCTGGGTTGACCTAGAAAATCCCTCAATAAACGGCTTAAGCAAATATCATTAAAATAAATATGACTTCATCAAAGGAGGAATGAATATTGGCCAACAGCACAGCATAAATAAGTGCCGATAAAAAAAAGAACTGGTGGACAAGTCATCTCAATCCGGTCCTGGATTAACAGTCAACTGTTAAACCCGCACAGAATCCCAGACGCTTTAATAAAAATTGCTAATTTGCATTTTGAGGTCCTTTGCCTTTTCCACTCTTACCCCCTCCTAATATACAAAGAGCTTCGTGACAATTGTATTCAATACAGGCCTTAAATCACACCTTACCAAAAGTGCTGTTGAAATGCGATAGTTAGATGGTCGGTGAGCATCAGCACCAGCGCGCCCGCACATTCTCGTTTTCTACTGGTCTTTGTTAGTTAGTTATCCTTTTTAAGCGTCTTTTCAGTAGACGTGCAACGGTGGACCGCCATTCCCTCTATCCAGAGCCATGTCTCTCCTCAGATTATGCCTCCCCCCACCTTATTTGGGTTTTGGGGGTGGGGTGGAAGCACATTTTAGAAGCGTAGGATTAGGGAGGTCCTTCGATTTTTCCCTCTCCCCACTAGAGGTTGTGTGAGCACCTCACCTCTTATGTGAGTTACAATATTTCTCAGAAGCAGAGAGAAAAGAGCAACCGATATGAGTTGTGTTTCGGCTGCCACAATCTTTCAAGGGATCACCCAACTTCTGCCCTCTTAAGTATAATGTAAAGTGTAGTGAATTAACGGTGTTAATTTAGGTTCTTTACCGGATTAAAGTAAGTGCTTAGCTTTATATTGTAGTGCTGTGACCTTGACTCAAATAAATTTGGTGTATGATACTTTGGTACTCTTGTATGTACTGTCGTATCAATCAAATCACTTTCAGACTGCAACATTATCAAACTTTTAACACTTTATTTTCAAATATTCAATTCACCTTTCACCCTTCTTTACAACTAACTACCAACTAACAAGTTAATATTTGACTCGCTTCGTCTCAAAGCATCTCTGGGAAGGCATTTAACCTTTTCATTGCTATCAATCGGAGTCGATAGCCTACCTTAAAGCTCTTTATTAACCTGTAGAGACAAGCCCTCCCCCCCTGCATGGGGCGGGTCGATACTAATACATCTTATTCAAACGTAACGCAATTTATACGGGAAATTAGCCCCACCCGTAAAATAAGGGGGGTTACACAATCCCGATTCTCCGTATTTCACCAATCGCAAGTTTAACCTCTTCATAAAGTCTAGATGAACTAAGTTGAGTCGCAATTTCCGAATCTAAATGTTACGAAAATCGAAAAAAAGGCTCTAGATTCAAAGAAATTAAAGAAAATGGTAGAGCGAATATTGGCGATTTTATAAAAGGAAACCATATTAATAACCAGAGGAGCGGCTTCGCCACTCCTTGAAGGAGGAACTTGCGCTTCGCATGCAGACCTTCGGTCCGTGGCCTACGGCTCTGGCAAGGGAGTTTTGATCTAAAATAAAAATAAAAGGTTTCCAGTACATATCATCATCATCACTTCATCACTAACTATAATTTAAGAAGGGGATTTTTTTGAGTATTTGAATAATAATTTAACCTTAGTTTGGTTATGACTTATGTTTTTTTTATCTAAGTTATTTCTAATAATTCTTCTATAATATCATAAAGCAAAGTCGTGAAGTTCAGAAATAAATATAAGTATCGGAATTTTGTAAATTTTTAAAACCCCAACTTCACAAATGGTGAAGTTCAGAAAATTTATTTTTATATATCTTCTTCTATAACTATTTTTGTAACGTGATATTTTTAGACGGGGGAAATTTAGTTTAGAGTTCCTTTTTAAAATTATTATAATTGGCTGCTTTTATTTAGATTTTAAATCTTAATCTTAGTAGCGAAGCCATACATAGCGCCCGGTCTCCTAATAATTCAATATAACGGCCGTATGCTAAGAAAAATGTGAAATGCACTTTTATCACATTTAGTGTAGCTTCACATTTATTTATAAATTTATTATATGCAAAAGGCTAAAATGTAAAATACATAAAAAAAAAGGTTTTTGCTCAAATGTGCATTTCACATTTGTTTTAGCATACGGCCGTAAGTGTCAAAACAAAACTGAGGAACAGATTGTCATTTTTTCAGTTTTGAAGTGATAACAATCGAGACAGTAGTGATATCGAGTAGTGCGACTACCTCTATTACCTTTCCTTTTCCCATTACGGCCAGCTCCCGACTTTCCTAGTTAGCCCCATGAATCCCGTCCTGGTTTCTTTTGCGGCAATGTCCATGCAATGGAGTTCCAAGTAGACTTTCGGATGAATCACAGATTTTTGCGTTCTCAGTGAGTGTGCCACTTACTAGATGCACCGCACCGCATCCGCTGTGCATCATCGTTGCTGGCTCCTTGCAAGTTTTTCTTAGATTCTGGCTCATGTCGCTTTAGTCATCAGATTGCATATTGTTTTTTAATTAAAAATCTCTTGATATTTATACCCTTAGTAATATTTATAAGGTGCATTTGTCTTTTTGTGTATGGTGGACTTTCACAACTTTTTTAGGTACTTACAAAATTGCTAGTCGAACTCTCATGATCAACAATCCTTCATCGTCTATAAATAATGCTAATTTGTTGTTTTTTCTTTCACAGAACTTTTTGTTTTACCCTGAGATGAGGCAATTACTGAATTCTTTCTGCGTAGTGCACGTAAACGCCCCTGGACAAGAGCAGGGGGCCCCAACACTTCCTGAAGAGTAAGTGACATCATTGTACTACGCACGCAATTCATAATTCAAATTAATTCAACGCGATCGGGTTTTCTTTATGTTTAGATTGCGCCCAGAGACGTATGATATTTGGGTGTAAAGATGGAGAATTTCTAAGAAAAGATTTTTTTTGTAATAAAAGAACAAATTACTAGATCCAATAAGGATTCTGGGGTTTGGGGTTTTTAATAAGTTACGACGATTTCTTGAATATTGGTAAAGGTATGAAGTTTGATTAGTGGGATCAGCATGGTGTATTTACAAAACTCGCTTTTTGGCTTCCTTACCTATAGATCGACTGTCCACCAGACCCTGGCCAACCCCGGCCGTTTTTTCCACCCCATCCCTGGTAAAATTACGACCCCGGGTCGGTCTATAGCCGAGTATAGACCGACCAGAGTCCTGGCTCCGGCTAACCTTGGCCGTTTTTTTTTTACCTCGGCCCCGGTAAAATTACGACCTCAGTCGGTCTATATCGCTACCTCTCATCAGTGAGGTGGGAAGGCTCCCCAAGGACAAGAGTGCTTAGTCCTTGTGCGAGATTAGAGCAGTCGAGGCAAAGGTGACCTGATCTTAATTGGACTAAAATTACTCTGTCTTGTGTCGGGATTTGTCTCTTGTGGGAGGTGGTGACCCAACCCAGACCGCAGGATCTTCCATGGTGTCGGACCCAGGTTCTGTGCTAATCACCGAACCCTGAGTCCGCTCCTGTGCAAGTTTCTTCTCAGATGCTTCAGGCCCCCCGAGGACGCACGAGAAGAGGAGGGAACTCCTTTCCCGGCTGGTGCCCTTTTGACAACCAAGACCTTCACTATCTCTGAGAAAGATCTTGCTGAGGCTGGTCCATCCGGCGTATGGGCTCCTTCCGGCGGTGGATAGAAGAGACGTCCTCCTCTACCGAAGAAAAGGTGACTAGAGTTCCTCTTCCTCCGTGGGGGCTCCAGGGATGGACGGGTCGGCTGCAGCTTCGGCAAGGCCAAGATCGGCTCGTCCGGCCCGAAGCGCCTTCGGGATGATGAGTGGGGGGCAGACTAAGACCAAAGTTTCAAGTGTGCTGAGCCGAGCCGCGATTACGTTGCCCCCCCCCCACCCCAGTCAGAGGGGTGATTTCGAGTCCGCAGGCTTCAAACTCTTTCTGGTTATCCGCTTCACCGATGGCAGCATGTTGGACAAGGGCAACATGATTCATTAGAGGAGAACATTAGCCATATTGATTGTGAGAGAGCCGAAGGTGCCCCGTTTCTCGGACGGTAGCCTTCTGGCGAATGCTTCGGATCCTTTTGAAGCTGCCATGATTAGTGCCTTTCGGACACTTTATGGCATGCCGGTAAGTGTGACGCAGTACTCTACCATTAATTTCGTGAAAGAAGTGGTTTACCCGAGGGAACTCTTGGACTACTCCTTAGAAGAGATCACCTTACAGCTGGCCAACCGTAGAGCGGTAAAGGTCGAACGTGTCCTAAACCTCCCGACCCTAGACTCTTCGTCACGTTCGACTTTGACATGCTCCATAAATCGATGCGTGCCGGTTTGTATCGCTACCGCGTGAAGGCATTCTTGCCACTGCCGCGGAAGTGCTGCTACTGTCACCGCTCGCGACATACGAATCACTCATGTAGATGTTCAAATTTTGGCTTACCCCAATTCTATGTAATTTGTCCCTATGATTCCCTATTATATATTGCGAAGTGTGTAAATTGCGAAGAGCCACACCCCACTTCTTCGGAGCAATGTAGTACCTATCTCCTGGAGAAGAAAATCATAGTCGTTTAAGCTACAGATCGTCTCTCCTTTCCCGGCGCTGCCTGGGACGTCTTATGCCTCAATGTTAAATAAAAGACCCTCTACTCCTGTCCCTCATGCCTACGAGCACGGTTGTTTCGGCGCCCATTCGGAAACCTTGAGCGAGTTCTACTCAAACCGCCTTGATAGAGCGCTCGCTGGTACCTTATTGCGACGGCTACGTTGTCCCCCAAACGTTTCGGCACATTCTTGTTAAATTTCCCAGTCTGGGTGATCTTCACCCAAGTTACCTGTCCCGGTACCCGGGCGAGCGTGCTCGCTATCGCTTGTCCCTAGTACTCGTGACTGGTTCGTTCCTACAGACTTTTGGGCTATCTGACGTTTTGGAGAACGCTGGCTAACTCCATTTGATTTTACTCTGTTGTAGGGCACATGTTCCTGTACCGGGGAAAAGCGGGCCTACCCCCCACCTAGGAACGGGTTTCCTTTTTTTGCTTCTTTTGTTTTTGTCGTTTAGTTTTTCTTTGTTAGTTTGGTTTAGGTAATTTTAAAGTAGCCTCGCACTAGGATGAAATTTGAATTACTGCAACTTATGTTCCTGAAGGCCATCGCCAGATGTGGGCGTTTAAAAAAATTATGGCTTCCTCTCTTTGTCACTTTTATTCTGGGATCATCTATTCTGGTGTTGTTATTACTATCTAAAACCAACGAACACACCTTCGCCAGGGAGTTTGGTAGATGAGTTCTCTAAAAGAGATGGAGAAAGTGAAAATCTTTGGAAGGTATATAACCCCAAATCCATCTGCGGGCACTGGGTCCGTGCGGGCACGCCATCGTCCAAATGTCAGCTGCAGTATGATTACCCATGCTACTCTTGACATGCCCTTGCGTGTGGTTCTAGTTGGATATCCTTATAACTGTCCCCCTATTCGCCTTATTAAAAGAATCGTCCTCCCCGTCGTTTAGTTCTTGTTCCCTTCAAGCGTTCGCTCTAATCTTTGCCTCTTCCTTTGCTCACTCATGTTAAAAATTGATGTGTCCTCAAGCCAAAGGCACTTCCATTCCTCCTGTTCTAACCCTCTTTTGGCTCCAGCTATGTCTACCCCACCATGGAGGAATTGGCCGAGACGATAAATTGTGTCAAGAATCACGTCGGATTTAAGAGTTGCATTGGATTCGGCGTTGGACTCGGCGCTAACGTTTTGGCTCGCTACAACATCAAATATCCAGATAACGTAAGTTGTTGATTTCTTGTGATTTGGAATTATTTTACCAATCCTAAAATGTGTACGGGTATAAAACGTCGCCTTGCGTCGTATCCACGGTAATAACATGCTGGAAGTGGTCCTGCGCTCGAAGTTATAGGCCAACTCGCGAAGGGATATTGGATTGATAAAAGGGAAACTTTAGAATCCAACAGAGATATTTATCCACCCAGTAAAAAGAAGAGTAAAACATAGATCAAAATGATGAATGAGTGTGTGGAACAGAAATAAATGAAGGATCAAGGTTCAACAACGTCATATCCTGATGGAAGGTTAAACGCGCAATGACTGTCCCTTTCTTAGGCCACAAAAGGGTTCCTGGCTTGCTGCTTGGTGGCAAGATCGTACTGCCACTCATTCTGAACTTGAACCTCCAACGAGGATCGATCCCCGGTGCCCACAGGATTGCCAACGATTGTCATTTAGACCTTTATGTGAATTCTATCGTGGTTGTAGGACGGTCAAAGAGTGAAGAGAGTGGTGGGATATTGGTGAAGGGTGGACACTCTATGATTTGTGTGAGTACCATGTCACTTCAATCATACTCCCACTTCTTAGTTGTCGCATGAACCGCCCGTACAGAGGAGTGCTATAAAATTACCACAGCATGCAACAGCCTCACTCCTCTAACCTTGCTCATCAGGGCAGCGTCGCATAAGGCGCGGCCCTACTTAATTGTGGTAACATTGCCGGGGCTAACAACAGCCCGGTCTGTAAGCCCCCTTAAACTCCCTAGCGATCAGAGGAAGCAGATATCATCTCTTGGAAAACTATGCAACAACAACAGCAAATCTGCCTCGCCTCAGTGCGTGTGTAACGCGCCTGCCCGGCAATCGCTGGATCGGCGGTTCGAATCTCCGTCCGGATTCTTTTTAAGCTGATACTATTTACTAGGGAGGTTACTCCCGAGACTGGGCATCACGGTGGGGAGTTGGGGCTTGCCCTGGCTGACGTCCGCCTGATAAGCAGCAACACAGCAGCTTGATATGAGGACTAAACCAGCGAACTTTAACTTTTTAAATAAGAGTCTTAGTTGTATGTGTGTGTAAGCATATTTATTTTCTCGTAAATACCTTTTTTTTATCTCTTTAATTAAGTCTATAGATAATATGACTAATTGTTAAAACTTGGATTGCAGATTGATGCTCTTGTTCTTATCAATTGCTCGTCGACGCAAGCAGGGTGGATCGAGTGGGGTTATCAGAAGGTGAATATTCGTCATCTGAAAGCCGGGAGAATGACCGCTGGATCCGTGGATTATCTCCTTTGGCATCATTTCGGTTCGTGTTTACGAGTTTGTTGGATATTGTCTATTCCAGAGAACCGGAGTTTCTAACGTTTATTAAAACCACTCAGCCTACATTTGTCGATAATGTGGATGTGGTTTGCGAAGGGCTGGAAGACCGCACCCCCCCTCCATTAAAAAAAAGGTTACATAAGAATAAGTTTAAGAGAAAGGGGATAAGTGGATGATAATTGTGCATAGAGGGGGGGATCTTGAGCGCACTTGGGGTTATAACCTAATTGGACGAGATGGTAATGGTGGATTCGCATAGTTTGCCAATCGAATTAACATTTTCTTTTAATGTGTGTTTTTAACTTAATTGAAAGTTTATTGACTTACGAT
Organism: Ceratothoa steindachneri; assembly: GCA_963969495.1. NCBI lineage: Eukaryota > Metazoa > Arthropoda > Malacostraca > Isopoda > Cymothoidae > Ceratothoa > Ceratothoa steindachneri. The sequence continues at coordinate 164,989,075 of OZ018327.1, forward strand.
TAATACAAAGTTATTTTCAAAGGGAACAAAGAGTTCATAAATAAATAAATAAAAAAAATGTTTTTTCTCATTAAAATTTCACTGAATCTTTTAATTAAATTAATTTAAGAATAGCATCAGACGAGCATTAAGTTGGGTAACTTAACTAAACGAATTAGAGGAATTTTAATCTAAAGAGAGACATAATTATGTATTTTATTTATGTAATATGATGGATTTGTATTTTTTAAATGTATTTTTATTAATCACGACACTGAACTTTCTATTAACTTAAAAATATATATTAAATATTAAAATTTCAATTCCATTAATTTAAATAGTAAAAAATACGTAAATTTGATGGCAAATTATGTAAGCTGACGACACTACACTGCAACATTACCTATGCCCTATGGCATGAAAAAAAGGGGCATGGGTAGCTCTGAATTTATAGGGCATAAAAGAATGGAATGGGAGGATACTTTTATGTCACGGGATGCCTGATGTAATGGTGATGAAACTGTGTCATCTGGTGAATATGGACTTTGAGATTGATTGATTGATTGATTATTGATTTTTTAAGGCCTGCGCAACTTCAATTTTGAGAGGGAGAGGTTCTGGAATGACGTCTTAGGATTTTTAGATGGAATTAGTATGGGTATCGGTTGATGATGGTCGTGAATACGAATGGAAGAATAGGCGACGAGGGAAGGAATTTGATGGCAGGGCTTTTGGTTCATCTGGTAAAATTGTCGGGAAAAGAATGGTTGGCTTTTATGATAAACGCGTTCTTTTAGCACAAAAGTGTGTATAAGATCACATACTTTGAACATATTAAGAGGTTAAATGTAAAGATGTCATTTGCTGCTTCTCTTGATAAAGAATATGCTTAGGGATGTTTGATTGCAAGCTGTAAAAAGTATTATGTATAAGCTTATGACCTATTATGGTGAGCAAGGTTAAATTCAAAATTACCCATAGAAAGGTTTAGAAACTGGTTCTGCAGAAGCCAGGAGTAGCAACCATTGATACCAGAATAAAAAAAAAAAATTATACCACAATGAACGAACATTCAATCTAGTGTTCATGAAATGGCTCACGCGCAGTGAATGGGCGAGGGAGAGATGCTATGCGAACCGGACTTCATTAGAATACAATGACCAAACTACCCCGGATAAAGACACCGTTGAGTGGTGCTGGAGACTCTTGCAACCTCCAGTACCAAGGATGTATATCTTTAAAAATCCTTTGCGCAATGGCTGGCTTCACTGGTTTGCTTCTCATTGAGGTAAAGAACGATTTTAGAGAGGTAAGGTAATAATAAAAATCAATGCAACTATCTCAGTGTGATTTTTACTTAAATAATTTTCTTAGGCAAGATCGAAGAGTGCAATCAGGACCTTGTGACTGTTTACAAACAACATTTCGATAAAGCCTTGAATCCCACCAACTTGGGGCTTATAATTGATTCTTACATTAGGAGAACGGACCTTGGTATCGTTCGAGAATTGGATCCTAACAAAAAAAAGGTGAGTTATGAATTCTGCAACATAATTGGCTTCGAATAAGGTTGCGTTGAGCTTAGGATATATTTCATCGTAGACGAGAATTTTTGTTTTTCATCCCTGGGATTTTGAGGCGACACGGCTAAACTCTTAGATGAAGTTTGTGACAAGGTCAAAGATTTCAGATTTCACTGAAAGAAGGGGGAATTTGGTCGAATGATCACAATATGATCAATAGCATTGCCGCAAAGTTTGGGAGACCATCCCCCTCCCTCGATATCCTCGAATCATTTAAATTAGGGGATATCATTATCAATCATTTTCCCACAAAGCGGAGTTTGTTTACATCGATGCCATAAAAATACCCACCCATCATACCCTTTGATGCCCAATTAAATACAATGCTACCCATATGTTTGGTACCATTCGCTTTCTTATCCAATCAAAGTTTATCCCAGGAAGGTACTAAACACGCCCCTTTTACATAACCCTTTCCTATCATACATTTGACTGCTACTCTTCTCTCGAGCATTCGCAGAATTGACCGATCCTTTACGCCATATCCAGCTCTTCACTTTCAGCCTCGTATTCTCTTCACAAGTACATTCCTCATCTATTTTTCTTACATGCCTCTACCACAACAAAACATTCTTTGTTACAACCTCAATTACATCTTTCATTATACCATATATATTCTCATCCACTCGTTCCTAACTCAATCGATCCTTCTTGTAGCTAACATGTCCTCAAATTGGCCATTTGCAGTGATTTTACTTCCTGACCTTTCCTTCACCATCCAATCCAAAGTCTCATTACCATGCACCATCCTTGGTACCAGTGGGGTGTACCACAGGTCCCAGTTGGTTACTTCTTCCTGAGGAATTTTGGTGGCAAATTAGTTCGCCCTATTTAACTTAGCGTGCCATCACCCGCATTTTTTGCCACAGTTTCGATTTCGGAACGTCTCTTTGATTTATTACATTATTTTTTTTTATTTGCAAGCAAAATTTGAATCCATTTTTCCTACTGAGAAATTCTCTTGTAGAAGCAACGCCATTTAATTCACGATATATTTTTGGTAAATTCTTATTTTAATCTACTTATGGCCAGAAGTTTGGGAGAGATCTATTTTGATACATAATTGTATAAATATCTATAGTTTATATTTATCTATATATGCACTATATGTACAGTATCTATTATTTATCTGTTATTGATCTTCTTATGTCTATGAAATTGCATAAATTATGATTCTGTGAAGTTATCTTCGAATCATAATTTTGACTTGTACCCTCGCAGATAATTAATCGGATAACCAACCATACTTAACCACCTAATTGTTACCATCCTAATAAGCACGGGTAAGTGGCGCCGCACAACCATTTTCGTAGAAACCACCGCCCTGAAGATTGTGGACATTAACGGAAATTTTGACATGGTTCTCTTTTGCCAACAATGGTTACTCCCAAGGAAATACCCCAATGCCGCGACGGCTTCGGGTAGCTTTCTGTCGTCAACGAATCTGACACACTCACGGGGATGCACCGCCATTTGATGGAGCGCTCGCCTGTACCTTATTGTGACGACTGCGTTGTCCCCCAGACTTTGCAGTTGTCCCCCAGACTTTTCAGCACATTCTTGTCGAATATCCTAGTCTGGGTGATCTTCGCGCACGTTACCTGTCTGGGTCGCTAGCCATTGTCCCTTGTACTCAGGACTGGTTCGTGTACACAGCCTTGTGGAGTATCTGACTTTTTGGAGGAGGCTGGCCTATTCCATTTTATTGGACTGGTGTTGGTCTCATGATCCTGCGCCGCGGGGAGGTGCCCCCCCTCCGACGCCTGAGCGTGTTTCCTTCTTTCTTTGCTCTGTTTCTTACCTTGGTGGGGGATTTTAAAGTAGCCTATTACTAGGCTGACATTTTTATCGACTTATGCCTTTGGAGGGAGTCGCCAGATGTGCTCGGTAAAGAAAAAAAAATCCAAAGAAATTTGTGTAGTTATCATTGATTTGCTCCAGTGTCTTCTCGTGTGCAGAAATTGCTACTGGGACTAATACCTCAGGTGCAAGCGCTCCAAAGAAGTCCTCGGTAAGTTCAAGGGTATCCATTAAGCGTCAGGACCTCCTCCTCGTGCGGGTCAGATTAGCAACACGCGGACAGGTGCAAGCGCTCCAAACAAGGCCCCGGGACCTCCAAGGGTATCCATTAAGCGTCAGGACCTCCTCCTCGTGCGTGTCAGATTAGCAACAAGCGGACAGGTGCAAGCGCTCCAAACAAGGCCCCGGGACGTCCAAGGGTATCCATTAAGCGTCAGGACCTCCTCCTCGTGCGTGTCAGATTAGCAACAAGCGGACAGGTGCAAGCGCTCCAAACAAGGCCCCGGGACGTCCAAGGGTATCCATTAAGCGTCAGGACCTCCTCCTCGTGCGGGTCAGATTAGCAACAAGCGGACAGGTGCAAGCGCTCCAAACAAGGCCCGGGGACCTCCAAGGGTATCCATTAAATGTCAGGACCTCCTCCTCGTGCGGGTCAGATTAGCAACAAGCAGACAGGTGCAAGCGCTCCAAACAAGGCCCTGGGACGTCCAAGGGTATCCATTAAGCGTCAGGACCTCCTCCTCGTGGAATGTTAATAGAAAGTGGCTCGTTGACAATATTTTGCAGGTCCGCATTAGATAGATGGATTGTAAGTGGTGGCTCAAACCTGCCTCCTCTTAGGGAAAAGTAGATCTGTTAGATTCTTAGCAGTCTTATCTATTTTTGGTGGCCTGAAAGCGCTTCTCTCTTCCTCATACACAGTACCTTCTCGGATCTTCTTTATTCTATCAATAGTTAATTTCCTGTTCTGATCAACGTCTGCCAGCATTGCCAAAAGGACGTTCTCAGGATGGGCCAGTAGGAATTCCTTTGGATTGTTTGCCATGCTATGGCTTTAATGGAAGGTTGGAGTATTTGCAGAAGATTGATATGTTCCAGGAGATGTTTAGATTCCTCCATGAATTTCGGAGAGAATTTGATGTGAAAACAGATGGGCTCCTAATCACATACAAGTCATTATTAGGTTTTTCTGTTGCCACATAAAGTCGACATATTGTGCTGGCAGTAGTGAGCCATCTTGCATGAGATATTGGCCCTGGTTTCACATATAAGAGATCATTGTCAATTACACCACTTCTAATAGCACTGATAATTATGTACAGGTAAGCTTAGTCCCGACTAAGTTCATTCACATCTACATCTGGAAGAGGAACTCCTTTAGCAATACATTAAAAGCCATTTGGTGATACAGGTAGAGTTTCACAACTGTTTAAGGTTTTACCAAGGGGTCCTTTCTATTGAGTTCCACTTTCTGTTGGACCAATATATTTCCTGCACAGGTGCTTCAAAGGAAGCTCATTTAGATGCAATCTGCATATGATCCACTGTAAAAGACGATGTAATTGACATTCCAGCCCTCTTATGGCTCCATTATTGTGGCCAGAATTATTTGCCCTGCTGTCAGCTCCTTCTGTCTTTATCTCATATTTAATATTTCAACAAGCCATTTCATCAGTCCATCTGCAATATCTGCACCTGCACCCGTTCCTTGTTTACTATTTCATTATCCGGTCGGGATCCGCGTGGATAAAGGCAGGTTGGCGAACCACTACAATTACTACATGTAATTTACTTAATTCCTTTTAAATATACCTTGGAAGAAAATTATTTGTAAAAAATAGTTATAGAGGCATTTTTCACCCTGCTTACGTGGTACCAATTGTGAAGCATAGGTTTGGTTCTATCATGGTATGGAGGTACACATCTTCATCAGTGGCAGGGGAGATGTTTTTATGCCACGGAAAAATGAACTCTACAACTTATTTTACCATAATTTCTCAAGTTTTCCAGCCATATATCCAGAAATTACACCCCGCAACACCAAGAAATTAAGTTTTATTTCATCCGCACAATGCCCCATGCCATACATCCAACCACACCAAGAAGTGGTTTGGAGAAATGGCGATCACCCTTATTGAGGGGGCTACCACATAGCTCAGACTTGAATCCAATCGAACACTTGTAGGGAGAGGGAGGGGGGCAATAACTAGTATCGCAAACAAGTACAAATAAAACAGAACTGTATGAAAAAATACAAGCTGAGTGGGGAAAGACTTGGTGAAATCCAGCCACGAAGAATTATGGCTGTAATTAAAACGAAAGAGGGTCCAAACTAAGTATTAAGATAATAATAAAAAAAAAATTAAAAAAATATATATATATATATATTGAATTCTTTTACCACAAATGTCTCATTACATTATATGAATGATTCCAGAGGGCGCTTTGTACTTTTAGCCAAGGATATATATTACAAACAAGCCAAAAATAAGGCAAATATTTGTTGTAAGAATTGCAAATAAGTTGGATTAATTTCAAGATTTATTTATGCAAGTCTCGGAGGGAAAAAAGGTGCAAGGTTCGTGGATGTTGTGCATGGCAAGGCGCACTCATGATTGATCCTTGGTCTTTCAGGATGTTAAAATGCTTCGATGCCCCGTCTTGAATATTACTTCCATCTTCTCCCCACATGTTGATGATACAGTTACTCTAAATAGCCGGTTGGACCCGTCTTCCTCCACCTGGATGAAGGTAAATCCTAGCTGGAGATGTGTTTGACCGCTTTTAAATAATTTTACTAGCAAAGAGAGAGAGCTAGATCTTTGCAATTATTCCTGAATGTATTGATTTACCCGTTATATTCCAGGTGCAAGATTGCGGTTTGGTGATAGACGAACATCCGGGAAAGATCTGTGAAGCTTTCAAACTGTTTCTTCAAGGGCAGGGATACAGTAAGTATTCTCTGTCCTTTCAATGTGTAACATTGGACGTGTATCGACTGGTGTAGTTGTGTATTTAGAACTCAAGAATTCTGAATCCATCTTAGAATGGTGTTCAGAGAACGGTTAAAGAATGCCCTAATACGAGTTTAGGTGTATATTTCTCTTCTGCAAGGAAAGTTGAATCACTTGATGCTGTGATTTCTGGTGATTGGCTATTTTTCAGACTTGGTATCTGGTTGCTCGAGCCGAAGATTTCGGCTTTTTGACTGCTCTTCTCTATTTATTTTCCCCTCAATGAGTGATTTTGCCATTGTTAATGTGCATTTTAACATGGAGTTATTTTCCTCGACGTCCTGTTTTTAATACGGTTGAATAGTATTTTTCGGTTATTTTCCGAATTATGGTTTGGGTTAAAGGTTTATGTTAATCCCATCTTCTTCTCAGTTTGGGTAAATATTCTTTGAAATAAAGACGGATCTCCTAGTCTAGACATGACTCCACTAGTCACAGATGGTGACTATGGTTTAGGGATCTTTTATTAAGTCGGTCCTCTAAGCTGTTGTCCAAAGCTGAACCTCGGGGTGATTATTCTCAGGAATAAAAATAAAGTTCACATTTAAAGTCTTATTATAATTAGTACATGAATAATTTATTCATTTCTTCGCAAGCTTGGTAATAGCTTGGAAATGTAATGTTTAATTGTGATAAAAAAAAATCTAGTACTAGTTTCCGAATGCTTTAATTCTGAAGATAAATTTGTTTCCTCGTAAAGCTGTGAGCAGTTCAAGGCGATCGTCAGCCGTGTCGATCGGAGAAGGTAAAAAATGATTGACTCGTCCCACCAGATTCAATCAATTTTAGGCTTTATGTAAGTTTTTTTTTAGCCCACCTCACACTTTAATTAGCAGCTGTTGGTCTTAACTTATCATCTTGACCTGTATCAAAGGCGGTGATCGGTTAATCTCTAGTGTCCCCGCATATCTACCTCCTTTTATTCTCGTGTTTCTTTCTATGTTCTTTGTGTAATAATATACAGACTGCACTTTTCACAACTACTCTATTCTTTCCGTCTACGTTAGTACCTCTTGACTTAATATTCCTGCTTTGAGCTACACGTGTCTTGTATCATACTACAGGCACATGCACGACCAGATTGGAGAGGTTTATTTACTTTTCGCTATGTAGAAAGTCATATTTTATTGTTCCTAAATAAAACTCACTGACGTCCTTTTGAATTGTAACTGGCGTTTCAATGTTAGTGACAAATGAGTACCGTGCCAAGAATATATGTATAGTTGGTCTAATAGTTTTCTGAACTAGTTATCTAGATAGACTTAATAGTTGCTAATGTCATAAATTTTAAAATAGTGTTGTCCTCATTCAGTGTTTAGGTTTATTAATTATACCATGTAGTGATAATGGCCATGTTTGACAGATAAGAGAGTGGTTGTTCTTTAGTGTATAGTTTCATGTCTTTCTCTCCTTTTCCCTGAAAATAATATATGAACATTTTTCCTTTCAATTTTGTAATTTTGAGTGTTAATTGTATGAATCTTTTGCTGATAATTTTGAAATTAGTGCTTCGCACCCAAATCATTTTAAGGCTGATTCCTTATTTTTACTACTATTCATTCATTTTTCTTGTCTGTCTCCCTCTCATGTCACCCCGGTGAGGGCGTATGCTCCCCATGGATTCTCGTATAGTTATCGTTCTCTGATAGTCGCTCGTATATTTTCTATCATTTGCATGTCAATCGTTTTATTTAAAAAAAAAAAAAAATAAATAATTGGTTGCATTAACTTCATTTTTGTTCATGGAAGACAACCGGCTCACATCCGCTCCCCCTCACAATCTAAACATTGTATGTACATTTATTTGTACCTAGCTGCTATCTGGTTAGGTAAATTTCGGATATCCGCAAAGTATTTTCATTTCTGTTTCTCCTCCCCGATTTATTCTTTCCAAATACTGGCCATGGTTCTGATACCAAAGAAGCGATAACAGGGATGCGTTGACAAAGGCAAACTTCGTTAAAAGTCGACGCACCTCTCGTATGATTGTATACAGTTTTGTCCGGCGAATAAACTCATTTTAGTAATTACGAGGTTTATGGCTAAGGAAATTATAGTTATTTAATATAACGCCATATGTAAGTACCGCATACATGTATGCATATTCTACCACTGAACATTATAGTTTTCTTGAATTTATCTGAGAAAACTTTCTATTATATCACTGAATTTTCGCCCTTTGCTTTAGTTACCATTTTGCTTAGTTAATTCTGTGTAGGGTGCATTTGACACACATTTCTTGTTTGCTCGCACCTTCCGCTCTTGATTAGAGAGCATAATGAGGAAAAGTTCCGTGCTTTCAGCACTTACTAATCCAATTGGATCTATTTCATGCAAGTCTACGGCTCAGACGAGAAGAAACATCGCTTCATTATTGAGTGAAGTTAAGGCATGGCTCTTGCGAGTAGTTGCGGAATGAAGTGCCGTTTAAGGTCGACATTTCGAGCATTAAACGGATTTGAGCAAAATTCCTTTAAAATTGCATTTAATTCACTCTGAGTTCGGTACCAAATGAGAAAGGATGCACAAAAAATCGGCGTTGGTAAGGAGCTTGTCTCAAATATGCACAGTCTGATCCATACGCGCAAGGACAGCGCCAGACACATAGGTCATCGCGTATCTAGCGAATCACTGCACCACCGTTTCTTCCACTTTCCTTTGTACGAACCACACATCACTTCGGTCTACGGAACCGGACGAAGGGTCTTCCATATTTGAACAGGGGGCTTTCCATTAGTCCAAGAAGGGTTCCAAACCATCGCCTGTTGACGACAAAACACACTACTATTTTTTTTCTGTCCCATCCCCCCTAATGTGGGCCAACTGCAAGTGTCCTCTTTATAAGATTTTGGGCAGGAAAAGTCCGCCCTCATTTGGGTACTAGTGCTTTCATACACTTTTACTTTTAACTTCACCACTTTATCTTCGTTCACTAAACTTGGTGATGATTCACGGGTATACTAGAGTGAGGTAACAAGGAAAATAAGTACCCTAGAAGACCTTACGGTTCATTCAATAAGGGTACCTTTGGACTAGCTGTCGAACGGGCACATCCCCGCCACCGCCAAAATATGCCTTCAGCGCACACATATCGACCATCTATTTTACGGGTTCGAATCATCTTCTAACGTCCTTCTCACCGGGAAGAAACATCCCTCCCTGGCACACTTCGCATCGGTTTGACTATCACAAACATCTGCCTACGCTGTTACCAGGAGCCATACACATTTCACAACATGCTCAACAATTGTGTATATTACACAAAGCCTAGAGATACATAGAGCGCTGGGTCTCTGGTAAAACACTGTCCTGACGTTAGAGTTAATCGAAGCCCCTGCCCGGGAGCAGCAGATGCAACAACAATGATGAAAATTTTGTGGTAGATGTCCCCGTTTATTTTAGACTTCAAAAGAAAATCCTGACATCTTTCGCTTAATGTTAGCCGAAAGAATCGCCCCAAATTACTCTCCAAAAGCTGGTCATGTTTTTTGGGATATTTAAATTAGCAATCGGGTCGGTCAGACCAGTTGTCGAAATTCCTCAAACGAAAACTAAATTTAGGTGATATGCAGGTACATATTCTCTTTGATTTAGTGCTGTATGAAAGCATCAGATACATTACAAGATAAACCTAATCATCTAGAAAGTCACACTGACATCAGCTAAGGCATTTAGGATAAATATAGAGTCAGCCAATTATTGAAACCAATAATCGTGTTTGTAGGCTTCTTGGGCTATCTCGACTCTTTCCATATTCAACAAAATGCAAGAAACATTTTGTACCCAGTTCTAGACACTAAATTTGTATACACCATTAACATTAGTGATACTAAACTAGGTCAGTAAAGCCTCTTTGCTTTGATCTCCGACCACGCAAGCGGGGAAGTATTTTTCCGAGTTATCTCTTAGAGAAGCGCATTTAAGAGATTTAAAAGTTACGCACTGTATGAGATCAGTTTCAGTAAAACTTAACCATCCCGAGGAACTCGGCTAAGTTGGGTGAAAGTACACAGCTGTGTTGACTTCGCTATTGCTTCAATCCTTTTGTCGGTGGGATAGATGCTCTGTTACGTGACATGATGACCAAGCAAGGTAATATCCGAGGCACTAAATGTACATTTGGCCGTGTTAATTCCAAGGCCGACCTCCTGTAGACACTTGAAGAGTGTTCGTAGGTGGGAAATGTGCACTTTGAGATTAGCACTTGTGCCCAGAAATACGAAGACGAAGTCGAGACCGCAAAACCAAACCAATAGAACGCTGAAAAGTTTGGCCTGCGTTTTTAGACATGCCGGCTTTCTGCCCCACTCAAAAACCACAAGTGGATCGAATCCGGGTATTTGCTGGTATGTCTTGACTATGTTGATCTTGAAAACATGGATTTCTCGTAGAGATTAGGAGAAAAATGCATTGCATTTGGCACGGAGTAACAGTCGCTCTTTGTATGTGCATTGAGGCTCCTAAAATTGCGCAGGGCATCTTCACCTGCAAAGGTGACGCCATTGGTTCTTGGAAGGAAGGATGCTGCCAGCGCGCATCATTTCCCCCAATTCCTTCTTTGCTGCTACAAGTTTGTGAGGAGGGAGACTTCGCGCTGGGCAGGAGAACCTCGTCTCATTGTCGGGAAAATTGACGGAAGAGTTGTGCGTACGTGATTTCAACTGTAATATAAATAGAAAAGTTATGAAAGGTAGATGGGAGTGCAACCTGCTTTTTCATAGAGGACAATTCCGTCTTTCCGCTAGCCTACGTCGCTTGGTCAACCAAAAGGTAAAAATTGGGTTAGGTTATCGGCTCCGAGAATCGCGTGAGAAACATTTGCTACAATAAAGATCCATGTCGGGGAGTGTCTTAACTCTAGGCTAGTTATAAGCGCGTTTTTGGTATAGTTTGGGATCAAGCTACCATTTTCAGCTTGTCATTTAAAACCGAGCTGGCCAATTTTGTGCAGCACAACTTAATTGTACCACGCTTACGGCATTTTCTCAGAATGCACCAGGAACCGTGTCTTGGTTAACCAGTAGAAGGCGGCGGGTTTTTTTTATATTCACTTCCCACTAAGCAAGGGGGTGTTTTTAGTTTCCTCAAAGACAGCAGGGAGAACTTCACTTGCGAGACCTCTTTTAAAATCGTAGAGATCTGACCGATTTATGGACAGGCCGAGCTTACCACTGCGGAAGGGGGTAAATCTTAGAAGACGGGTCATCACGGAGAGCTAGTCACCGCTATCTTTTCCCGTTTTCACAGCACAGATCATTCCTGCCGACGAGTAGTATCAACATACTCCTGACGCGGAACGGGTCTCCCTTCACTCCGAGGTGACGAAGGTTCCTAAAAGATCCATGGTTATTGTCAAAAAGACTCGTTTTTCCCTATCCTTCGCCAAACGAGGATGGGCCCCTAGTGGCATCCGGCTAACCAGCGATTGCCATGTTGTTCTATATGATGCTTTCTTTATTCGGCGGCGTGATCTCGTCTTCAGGACGAGGGATCGCGTCCACGAGCGAAAGACGAATGGCGCCAATTAGTAGTAGTCTTTACTTTAGAAGGTAGCAACGAAAGAGATTGGATTTTGTGTTTTATTACACAAAAATAACTAATCTAAATAAATTAAATATTTTATTAACACATAAAAGCTGGAATTATTTACTTCAGTGAGAAGGGCTACTGATGATTAAATCGATTTTATATGTAATTATTTTTAGCTTCACTTTAGGCACTGCAAAACATTATGTGAATTAATAACTATGTTTTCCGCCGTATGTTAAATTTATGAACACGCCGAGTGAATTAAATGGTCTTTAAGTTCGGTGAAGTTAATGAAAACGCGAGTGCAAAACTTGCTGGACAATCGAGGAAATGGCCCTCGAGGAGAGTCGCCAGATGATGAATAATGGAATGGTTGAGCCGTAGGTACTCTTTCACCTTGAAATTCAGACGCCCGTTACCATGGATACCAGCGGTAGATGATGCAGGTTTCTCAGAGGCAGCCTAGTCTTCTCGACTCTTGCTTAAAGGAAGTGGATGAACACTGACTTGGCTCTTTTGAACTGATCTTATGTGCTTCTCGACAAACCGATTTTCTTCACCAGAGAATCTTATTTGCGAAACGGGGAGAAGGTTCGTTTTGCTCTCTCGCTCGCTACAGAGGGGTAGACTGGAGCTCGACCAGAAGTTTCCTTGGTCCTACGAGCAAGCTCTGTGCGTTTGTGAAAGTTTTGTGAGAAAAGCCGAGGGCCGGCACCCCTAACAAATTCGGCATTCCGCCAGAAAAGTGTTAAAGATATATATTCACTCAAATTAGCTTACAGTTTTTTACTTAATTATAAAATCGCTTTGACTCGTTTAATGACACCGATGCTAGTGGGTTTTTTTTTGTCTTATTTTGCGTATGACATGACGCAAATAATCGTGGTATCGATTTCGATTCTCGACACTATTGCTGGTTTTCGAAATTTTTACCGTATGCACTTTTTAAGCTTACTATTTCTCCACGGCAGCGGCTTTGATCTACTAGAACTTCTAGCTTTATAGCGCACTATTTCATCATTGTGAGAAATGAACATTGAAAATTATTATACATTACCTAGGCATTTTGAACCTTTAAAATTTCATCTCATTTTAAAAGTTTTAATCGCGAATGAAAAAGATGAAAATTACAAGATTTAAATTTAGGGGTTCGAGATGTGGTCTCTTGAACATTTTAGGAATATTTAGATTAAATCCAATGGTTTCATCATCGTGTATACTTTCTACTAATTTCTCTTCATTTGTCAAACTTAATTTTAGGATATTTTGTGCGCGTATCAACATGTTGATGCCAAAAGTTTTTTTTTTATAAATAATGCCAATTTCCTGCATTTTCCTAGTTTGATTGAATATCTACGTTCGGAAAATACCCACTACAAGCGCAGGATCCAAACTGATCCAAAAGTTATCAATGATTAGGTTTACACATCTACAGTACTGCTAAAATTGTTCAATGTGGCAACTGAAGAATATAGACGATAAAATAGTTTATCCCAAGAATCAGGACGTCGGGGAGTATTTAGGTCCAGATTCTTCACCAGATCCAAATCCGTTTACCCAGGGTTAGCTCAGAAATTCTGCTGGCAGCAAATAAAAGGAAAGGACACTCGGGTACAATGATTAAGGGAGCACCTGTCGCTTAATATATTCCACTTTTCTCGTTTTATCTTCACTAGTAACAACAAGGAAAGAAGGTACCCTAGGAGACCTTACGGTCCATTCAAAGAGGGTACCTTTGGACTAGCAACAGATTCCCCTGTGACAACTTCCACTGGAAGTGCGTTCCACATACCGCAGATACTGTAAGTGAAAAAATTTCCACACAGGTTGCGGTTGTAACGTTTCAGTTCAAGTTTGAAGCCGTGATTGCGCGTTCTGTTCTCACTCAGTGTGAAAATATCCCGGTAGTCAACATTGTCGAACCCTCGAAGTATTTTGAAAACTTCGATGAGCTGACCACGGAGTCTACGGGTTTCCAACGAGAACAGATCTAATTCCCTTAGTCTATCCTCATAACTTTTATGTCGGATAGAGGGAATCAGCTTGGTTGCCCTGGCTTGTACGCGTTCCAATCTCACGATGTCCTTTCGCAATGAAGGACTCCAAAATTGTACGGCATACTCCAGGTGCGGTCGGACAAGTGAGTTGTACAGGCACAGTACAATCTCCTGGTTCCGATAACCAAACTGGCGCTTAATATAGCCTAGCATCCTTTGGGCCTTTTTCTCCGCCTCAATGCACTGCTTCGAGAACTTGAGGTCACTAGTGATTGTTACACCCAAGTCCTTCTCAGTGTCGGTGGATTCAATAGCAGTGCCCTTAAGGATATACTGAGATTGGGGGTTTCTGTGGCCGATATGCATCACTTTGCATTTGCCCACGTTAAAAGGCATTTGCCACGTGTCCGACCACTCCCCAATCTTCCCAAGATCTTCCTGCAGGCGGGCAGTATTTCTATCCTTTGCAACGTTCATACCAAGCTTGGTATCGTCGGCAAATTTGGAAATCTTGGCAACCATGTCACCGTCCATGTCGTTGACGTAGATGATGAATAGTAGTGGTCCCAGGACAGAACCTTGAGGCACCCCGCTAGTAACGGGCACCCACTCAGAAGACTGTCCATTTACCACCACCCGTTGCCGTCTGCCACTTAGCCAGTTTTCGATCCAGCCGGCTACCTTTCCGTCTATGCCAAGCGCTCGCACTTTCCGGAGAAGGCGGCGGTGTGGTACCTTATCAAAAGCTTTCTGAAAATCTAGGTAGACCACATCCACCGCCTTGTCCCGATCGTGCTCACTGAAAACGAAGTGGAAGAATTCTACAAGGTTCGTCAGGCATGACCGTTGCCTTCGGAAGCCGTGCTGGCAACTCCTCAGTAGCAGGTTTGACTCTAAATACGACGTCACTTTGTCCACCATGATGCTTTCCATGAGTTTAACGACTATCGAAGTCAGACTGATAGGTCGGTAGTTCGACGGTTGGTTACGATCTCCTTTCTTGAAGATTGGAGTCACCTCCGCCTCACGCCAGTCTCTAGGAACGCATTTGGTCCGGATTGACATGTTGAAGATTGCGCTCAGGTGTCGTGACACTTGATCGCGCACTTCTTTCAACACTTTAGGTAGAAACCCATCCGGGCCAGGTGACTTATTCGTCATTAGGTCACTGATCTTCTTTTTGATTTCAACTTCGGTGAAGTCCATATCCTCTAGCTTTTCCCCCGAGTAGGAATCCGTCGGCTGGGGGATGGGACCACATTCTTCAGTAAACACTGAAGAGAAGTAGTCGTTGAGGAGGTTAGCATTTTCTGCATCTGAATGCTTTAATGTCCCCTCCTCGTTCCTCAAAGGGCCAATCGTTCGACGGATTGGTTTACGGCTGTTTACATATCCAAAGAACTCCTTGGGATTCTCTTTACAGAGTCTCGCCACTCGGAGTTCCTCAGACCGCTTAGCCGCCCTTATGCTGGACTTCACTCTCCTGGCTAGCCTCCGGTATTCGTCAAAGTCACCCGAGATCTTCGATTGCCGGTACATAGTTCTCTTCTCCCTAAGCAGTTGGCCGATTTCTCGATTAAACCACTTAAGTTGAACAGAAGACAGACGGGGGCATTTCAGAGGGATGAAACGCGATTGGAGACTCATGAATGTGGTTTTGAAACTATTCCACGAGTCTTCAACGGCATCGCACACTTCTAGCCTCACGTCAGTCAGTCCAGCTCGAAGGCTTGCAAAATCTGCTCTTCTCAAGTCAAGTTTCTTTGATTCACTGGCAACAGACCTTACCTTCGGGATCTTGACGCTAAATCTAACTAGCTGGTGATCACTGCCACCGAGCTCTTCGCCTACAGAGATATCCTCAACGATATCATCCTCAGAGGTGAAGACCAAGTCGAGGATATTGTCTCCACTCGTCGGTTCTCTGACCCATTGAGTGAGGAACTCGTTGTTGGCGAACTCCAGGAGTAGCGCGCTCTCGCCACAGGCTGCTCTGGTTTCCCAGTCAACTTGGCTGTTGAAATCGCCCATAACGATGCACACTCTGCCTTGAACCAGCTCACCCAGCAGCTGGTACAGTTCCCTGTCCTTCTCAACGGGTTGGGAAGGGGGTCTGTAAAGCAGCAGGGTCCTGTATCTGACAGGACCGATCTCTAGGTCAACGCCTAGGAGCTCGTGGTCGGATATAACGTTGGAGTTCGTAGATTTGATTGTATCCTTGACATACAACATTACACCGCCACCCTCTCTGTCTGGCCTATCTTTGTGGAAGAGTTGGTAGCCAGGAACCGTGAATTCGCCTTCAAAGTCTCGGTTTGAGGTTTTTATCCACGATTCTGTTATGGCTACCATTTCGGGTTCTTCCGTCGCTACGAGGCCACGGAGCTCAGGAAACTTGTTCCTGATTGACCTCGCATTGAACAGAAGAACTTTCAGGGAGTCCCCTAATGTAGGACTCCCTATACTCTTCCGTTTCCCGGCTTCTTGTTTGTCGCGGTGGCACCATTTTTGACAACCTCCGAGAAGGTTGTTTGGGGAGTGACTCGGGCGTACTGGCGTACGTCCGCCTTCCCAATGGGCCGGACACTCCTTTGGGTGCGCTCCACGACATCCTGGATGAGGTTGGCTTGGAATGCCTTGCCCTTAAAGGAGAGGTGCACCCCGTCCCTTTGGTAGAGGTCTTTTCTACCATAGAATACGGCGTACGGGTCCACAAAAAAGACACCCCCAGCCGTACAGAGGTCTGCAAGGCGCCTGTTTAGCGACATGTTCCTCAAGTGGGCAGTCCGGCTTGGACCCCACCTCGGGAGCATCCCCACCACGACGCGTCTGCGGGTTTTCAATCCACAGTCGTCGACAGCGCCCATAACTGTCCTCATAATCTCACCTGTAGGGCCTACCCTACCTCCTCTGAGGTAGAGGTCGTTGCCACTTACCATAAGGGCAACGACTGAAGTCTCTGAAATCTGAGACTTCTCGGCCTCAGCTCTTACCTGCTTATTCCCACAGCCTGGGATGCAGCTCACCTTAACGCTTGTGCGAAGGCGGGCCGCTAGCAGGGGCTTCAGACCCCGTGCTTGAGAATCACCAATAAGGGTGACTCTTGCACATTTGTCTGCGGACGACTTAGTCTTTCCTTTCGGAGGCGACTTGCCGCTTTCCTCTTGTATCTCTAAATTTTTTTTCTTCTTCTTCTTATTCTTCTTCTTGACTTCCTTTGTTATCTCTTCGTTTGTTTCCCGTTTCTCCACTTCTGCTTCTACTTTCTCTTCCTCTGTTTCCAGTTTCTTTTCTTCTCTTTCTACTTTCTCTTCTTCTCCTTTTACTTTCTCTTCTTCTCTTTCTACTTTCTCTTCTTCTATTTCTACTTTCTCTTCTTCTTTTTGGCTCGTTGAGGAAGCCCTTCAGCAGAAGAAATCGGCTGTTGGACGTCGGGAGCCTTCTCGCCTGAGCATCTGCATCTCTCTGTTTTTAAGAGTTGAACTTCCCTTTTAAGGAGGGAGTTCTCCTTTCTCAGTTGAGCGATGCTCTCGCCCAGGCGCTTCTCGAGTTCGCAGAAGTCACAGACACTGACGCCATCTGTGAGTTCCTTGCAACTCCTTCCCCCAAAGTCTTCACTCCATCTGTAGACTTTGCATATTTTGCAGGTTAGCTTTCGAAACGGAGGACCATTCTTCTTCGCCATCTTACAAAAATCTCGGATCATACGCATTAAAAAAGGGGTTTTTGGTCGTGATTTTCTCTCGCACTAATCACATCCGCCTATTTCCAGGAGGTTTTCGGTCGTTCGGCGAACAGAAACCCTTTGATCAAGCACACCAACCCTAAGGTCTCCCCTGGGCCGGACGTCCCCAATCGTGCCGCAGCTCCCAACTGAGCAGCACGAGAGCCCCAGTGAACTGGTTCTCTGATTTTTCGACAGGGGTGCTTGAGGTGTAACTGTCTTCCTACTAAGCCTTACTAATCAACTAAAAACGGCCAGACTTGAGGCAAATAGTAAAGCTAAGTGCCCACGACTTCATCCGAGATCTTTAGCTGATCTGGCAACCAGCAAGGCACAAAAGCTCTCTCTCCAAAGATCAGTTGAGCCTTTATTCACCAAGTAGCGGTCACAGGAAGCTGGTCAGGCAATTACACGTTAGGAGAAAGCTTCTAAGGGGTACCTAGCATTTCTCCATTAATCGTACCCCAAACGCCTAAGATCCCTTCAATCTCAGTCTCTTGTAACCTATGAGTGCTCCAAGGCGTTATTTAAAGAGGTTCCAAAGCCTCTCTTCTCACGCGGCATAAGGGAGCTGGTGAGGCCCTTATTAATAAACAACTTATGTATAATAGAGATGAAGGTTTTTTTTTGTTATTGGGTTTTTGTTTTGATTTTTTGACAGTTGAAGAGAGTTGGTGAAACTTAGTACTAACAGAATCGAAGAGGTTGGTAGGGGGATGCAAGGAGACGCATCAAAGAAGTGGTAGAGAAGTTTGACAACCATTAGTCTGGATCCTACTACAGCTACCTTACTGGCATGGGTGACCTTACCGGACTAAAAGTCCCCCAGCTTAGCTAGCTTAACTCAGGCAGATCACGCAAGCTCTCTCACCGACGACAAGATGGTTGTGTTTATAACTACTTATGACTTCCTGCGTGATACGGTCTCGTTTATAACTTCCTGTGTGATACGGTCTCGTTTATAACTTCCTGCGTGAATCGGTCTCGTTTATAACTTCCTGCGTGATGCGGTCTTGTTTATATCTTCCTGCGCGATACGGTCTCGTTTATAACTTCCTGCGTGATACGGTCTCGTTTATAACTTCCTGCGTGATACGGTCTCGTTTATAACTTCCTGCGTTATACGGTCTCGTTATTATCTCGCTTTAAATTCGAAAACGAGAGAGAAACGTGTCATGGATATGTTGATATGAGTACCCACGTCGACGGTACCGGAACGGAGGAGAGAGTGAATACTGGGAAGGGAAATGTTATTGGCGGTGTGTGTAGGGACTAGCTACCCCCGTGGGGATATTCCCAGCACATCCGCCAATAGGTGGCCAGACCCTAGCAAACACTGCTGTACCCATCCATACTGGATTGGAACCCGGTAGGAGGTAACATCCGGCGCCTTATCCACTAGGTTAGCGAATGCTCCTCGCAATGCTGGAATCGGCTGTGTTTGTATCAACTTTGAAGGACAAGTTATCACAAAACAGCTACCGAACCAAAGAGCCCAGGCCAGATTCAGGGTAGAGAAAGGACCTATCGAAAAATGCGATTTGCTCATCTCCTCCCCACTCCAAAATGTGGCAAAATAATGAGAAGAGATTTGAATGTGTTGAAACTACTTAATTAAAAAAACAAACAGAAAAAACAATTTTGCCCACATACGGCCACCTACAACGAAACTAGGACACGCATATTGCGCACCATTATTCCACTTCACTGCGGTGTTTTTAAGATGCGAGAAGCTGATACTTGGAATATAGCAGTGTGTATCTTCATAGTAGGCCAAAACTTTTGTCGCAGAGGCATTTACTTTATTTTATTATAATCTAGGCCAACTCATAGCAATATCTGGTATGTAATTATGAGTTTCAGGATGAGTAGTAGGAAAATCACAAAAGTAATGAAAGCATCTTAATTATTTGACAATTACGCCGTTTTTATTGGTGCGCTAATATTTGCAGTGTTGTCCTCTCCTGCGAAGAAGCTCAGCAATTCTCTTTGGCATGCTGGAGATCAAATTTGTAATAATATCGATGCTAATTGTGTTCCATTCCGTCTCAATTGCGCTCCTCAGACCCTCAGTTGTTGCTGGTTTCTTCTCGTCAACCCTCTGTTTGAGGATGGACCACAAATTCTCAATAGGGTTCAAATCAGGGAAATTTCCTGGCCAAGATGCGAGAACTTGGATATTGATATCGTCAAGAAACCATTTAATTACTTTTGCTGTATGGCAAGGAGCTCCGTCATGCTGAAAGATGCAATTTTGGTCATCAATGATTGGAAGCAGCTCTTCAATCAGGACCTTTTCATACCATTTGGCAGTCATAGCAGTATTTGTGAGAGGATATACAAAGCACCTGTTCCTTTTGCAGAGACGCAAGCCCAGATGTGAACAGTGGCTGGATGTTTCACTGTGGGCACGACACAGGCAGCTTCGAAGCGCTCGCCTTTTCTCCTGACGAAGGATCTTCCTGATGTGCCGAAAAGTCTGAAGGAAGCTTCGTGAGAGAATATAACTTTGTTCCAGTTTTCAACTGTCGATTCTTTATATTTCCTACAAAATTCAAGCCTGTCCCTCACGTTCTTCTTGGTCAACGGTGGTTTCTTCGCAGCTCTCCTGGAAGACAAGCCAGCGTCCAAGTCTCCTCCGAACAGTTCGTCCTGAGGCTTCAACACCGACCTGTTTCCATTCCTCGCGGTGTACTGCCGATGAAGCAAACCGATTCGACTGCTGAGACCGGATGAGCCAACGATCCTGTCACTTGGTTGAGAGATTTGGCCTTCCACCTCCTTTCTTTGGTGATGACGAACCTGTCTTTCCAGGATTTAATAATTCTCTGAGCAGTCCTATCGTTAGGACTTAGACCATTTTGGTGGATTGTTTTCCTTTTTTCCGGAGTTTTAACCATTCTGGAATTATTAAAATCAATTATAAGCAATTAATAACACAAGATTAATTAGCTAACGACATTACTGTTAACGTTTCTTAAACATCGGTTTATCAACTCCCTAACCTGGACCAGAATTCCCTTTGAGATGTAATGACAAACTTTGCATCAATGACAGCTTGAGCCAAAGAGACCAAAGCGTGTTGCAATCCTATATTTCTGTGAATGGCGTCCTATTAAGGTTTGGAATGCTAGAACGTCAATTATTTACTATGTACCACATCGAAACCTGTTGAGGAAGCAAATACATTAAAATGAACACAAACTTTGCGATTTGTTCCAAGATATTGAAATATAACTAAGCACGGCAAAAGTTTTAGCCTGATCTGTAGCTCGTCTCTACAATATAGTGAGAAAAGTTTATTTAAATTGCCCCCAGTAATGTCTCCCTCTATGCACTGGCAAACCTAGGGATTGGCGAGAGGGGCGCACGTTGGGGAAAGAGGGGGGGGGGGTATTGTTTAATGAATTCCAGCCAAGTTTGCGTTAGTCAATTATCGTCCTATATTTTTTTCATACAAATATGATTTCAATATTATTATAGACGGAAAGAAAAACTGTAATAAACTTTGGGAAAAATACATATTTTTATCCTAATTTTTTTTTTAAATGTGCATTTTGCGATCTATCATGAAAAAAAGTGAAAGGGTAGTGGTGTTTAGAGGACCAGCAAATTCTGCGACCTCCCGGGGCTGCACAAACGCAAGGTACGCCGCCGCGGCAATGACATAATTTAACTTAGCTTTTCGTGACAGAGTGCAAGGAGAAACGAGAGGTTTGCTTACCGGAAGACCATGGGGTTCTTCAAAGTATTTTACTACCCAACTTTAATCATTGCCCGCTTTGTTTGCTCTCCAACCCCCCTAGCTTTCGTTATCACCCGGCTCTAGTTAGTTGGTTTTACTCGAAATGTCTTCTTAGCTTGGTGCTTGGAGGCTGGATTGGGTCGCCCTTTTTGTCGACGCTACCTTGCATTACTCGCCTAATTGGTCGAGTATGGGGGAGACATTGACTAAAAAAACATTATATTCATTCCTAACGCGAAGCGTTCCACTCATCTTTCTTCTTCCTATACATTTTCTCCCTTAATCGATCGCGTCCCATGGTTATTCGATCTAGGTACTTTCACGAACCTATTTTCAAACATTTCTGGCAATGATCTTTGTATAATCCAACGTTTTCTCCCCTCTCATAGGTTCGATATGAAAGCACTGTCTTCCCTAATAGCTTGGCACTTCGTGTTTACTTTTTCATAGGTTTCAACTCCACATAGTTTTCTTTATCGAACACTGACCGCTGTCGGCGCACTGCCAATATCCTTATCCATTTTAATACGGTTTCCGTTTTCTCTCCTGTCCTCTTCCAACACATTTAAAATACATCTTAATTTGAATGCACTTATTCAAGGTGTGAACGTATTCTGACCTTTAGAACGATGATAATTTCACTGTTGCTCAAAATTTCATTCGCATACTCCTTCCTATTTCCTTGACTTTACCACATGTCCTCCTGTTCTTCATTGCAGGTTTAGTAGTGGTTGGGTAGGAGCCAATAACAATTTTCCTTTCTTTCCTTACCCCCATTTTGCTTCCATTATTGCCATCTTTCCCTACGTCTTAATGCAATGGATGCATTTTTACCCTTTCCCTCAGATGTAGAGAACTCCGTCTTGTAAGACCTTATACAGTTATCTTTTTAATTCTTCATTTTTATCACAATCTTTTAGCACTTTTTTGGCGCATGCAATCCTCTTCTTTTTGCTATTATTGTGTGATCACTTCCCAAATACCCATCAAGGTCGAAACGAGCTGACAGAGACTATTAGTATAGCCTATCGCATGTTCTTTATCTTTGAATTGTTTTGACATCATTGCGTACTACCTTACTGAATGCGAATAAGTTTCTATTCTGAGGATGAGCCTTTTTTTTTTTAAATGCTTTTTCGGAAACGGTTGCCAAGCGTTGTAATAGTAATGAAAGATTTGTCATATTGAGCAGCTTGTTGATTGTTCGCCTATTGAACGTTCTGGTCCCAATTTCCCTTATTACTTTTGGCTACCTTTAATATGAGATGTTAACTTCTCTCAATATAAATATTTATTTGCACACTGCGCGTCAAACTAGCTTATTCGGGGGATTTTCAATTAATTAAGAAAGTCACCTAAACATAACTTATCCTTGACTGTAATAATAATAATTTCTCAAAAAAGGCGAGTTTAAACAAGGGATGGTTTTGTCATGATGGAAAACTTTTTTTCGAAGCCTAAACACCTATATGAAGATTTTAACTCTTTAAGGTGGAGGTGAGGGATATTTATATGGAAATTATAGGTTTTCAAGAAGTTTACTGTAAAGTTGATTCAAATGAAATGCAATTTATAAATGGCTACGGCGCCTTTTTATGAAGTTTCACGAAAATTAAAAAAAAAAACCCCCGACTCGATCGGAAAATGCCAGGAACATACGAAGGGATATTTTATCTATCGCGACAATGCATCCTCTACAATTTTACGAGTGCTGTTATACGGGACTTAAAAAGCAACCCTATGTCAAAAATGCACCTGGGGCATTATATCCTTGTTTGCTGACATGATGGTCTTAAAATAAAAATAAAATAATGCACTTTGAACACTATTTAAAGAATCCAGTCTACGGGAATGTAGACAAAATTAGTTACATATGTTGATATATTTCTTTAGTAAGCCTTTAAAAATAATCCTACCTTTTGCCTCTGCTAGTATAATGGGTCGCTTGGTTGCGGGAGTCTTAATCTCTACGAAAAGTGAAAATATTAAAAAATACACAACGTTCTGCGAAAGCTTTAGCTCTGGAAGGCATTTTATAAATATATTTTATTTATTTATGAGTTTCTCATTTTGTTGTCAAGCATTTTATTCTCATTTTTGCACGGCATGTTTCTGTACCGTAAAAACATGTTAAAATTGGATGCTAATTAGATTCAAATTGCAGCTTCTTGTATGATGGCTTTATCAAACGTGTTACTGCAACTGCATTTAGTATCTAATATTTAAAATTTATATTTTTATTGAGCATGTTTATCTGTAAATATATTGCTTGCGCTTAATATTGAAAACTCAAATATGTATTACATTTCTTTTTGTAATTCAAATGGATATTATTGGTATGTTATATAAAACACCTCAAAGCCCAAATCATCAATTTAGGAAGATTGGAAAGTGTTCAAATTTACCTTTTTATGACCCCAAAGCAAATTTGTTAAATGCCTTTATATATGTAAAAGAATGAATGAATTTGGCAACTAATGACTTACTAACTTGCTTTTTTTTTCCCCCCACGTAGCCGTCAATTTACGGCGTTTGGGATCAAGAAACGGTTCTTTAACAGCGATCATGGATCATCCCGATTCCCAAGTCAACAATAGCAACTCGGTCACCCTTAATGGAGATATCAGAATCACCGAAAACCCACTTCAGAATCCAACTGTTTAGAGGTGAATGGGCAATCCAGTACTTTGTTTACTTTCAGTTTGGTCACTCTTCCTTTTTTTTAAGTTTCTTTTGTGAAATTGAGAAATATTTAAGTGAACACTTAATTAAAAACGTTCTATTGCTTAGATTAGCTGAAAGGAATATGTTGCCTGAACATAATACAAAAAAAAAAATTGCTATCAGCTTACATACAATTGAACTTTTTTTCTCGCGTTTTTTCACGATTGCTCCAACTATAAGAAGTAATAATAATGATTATCATTGTATATATCTAAATGACAATATGTAGATTTGAAGTATTGATTGCTCTTTACAAAAGGGTATAGTAAAACAATATTTGGCCTTTAAATCTTACATAATGGTGCCGAAATTCGCATAACTTAAAATGTTACGTACTTTACAATTTAGTTCTTTTAAAGATGTAATTATAGAAATGAGGGTATTTTCTATTTGTAAAATTAATGGCTTTAGCTGCTGCATCTTCAGACTTTAAGATGGGTCCTATTCTTTTGGCGAGAAAGCGACTAAAATACTTCAAATTCATCATACTTTATTAGCAATATGATACTAAAATTCGTGCCCCTTGTATCTAAGAATATAAATTATTTTGTTAATGGTTTTAATCAATTGATGGTAAGGGTATTGTAGCGTGCTGAGAAGTCCAAACGAGCGGTTTAAAAGCTTCGCTTAGATGAGTCTCTCTAGACTCAGGAAAGCGCAGTCGATACGTCGCAAGCTTATTTCGGTCTTTATTTTTTATCGCTCCCTTTCCTATACCAATCTATCTACAGTATCCTATGAGAAAGCCAGGTCTTAAGGAAATGGTGAGAGCCTCCATCTAAGGGGTCAGTAACGTCTTTTCAAAGAGATTAAGTTTTACTGTGATATAGCATATAATCATAATAATTAATGAGGTAATGTATAAAAATCAGGTTGTGGTTTAAATAAAAGGATTTTAAGGAAAACACTTATATAATTAGAATAATAAATTTATATCCAGAACACTATGGAATAATGAATTAGATAAACTATTAAGGAGATTACTATTTCAATCGTCTTTTTTTAAAACAGGGGTTGGTCGACCTTTTAAATGTGGCGAGCCATTTTAGTCAAAATGGTCAACAAATCTTTTTAAGAACTGTGCTGGACAGTTGCATCATTACTTTATTTAACTGATGTAGATAAATCGACCCAAATTTTTGAAAGGACAGTCAGTAAAGAAAGTGATGAAGTTAGTGAAAGTTAAATGGAAGTTATCTCTGGTACTTGGGGCTAGGAGAGCGCGCAAATCCCCCTTCACCTGCACCAAATACAGGTTCTCTAGCGGGATTTTAACGTAAATTTTGTAGTCAATAATTTATAATTGTAAATTAATGGGCAAAATTTGTATTAACACACTTTAGTAAGATGCTATTCATTCTTAATTTAAAAATGTTTGGAATAAAAGGAAGGTTTGGGGTAATATCACAACTTAAATTAAAAATCTTTCGACTAAAAAAAATATATACTCCATAATGAGTAACTAATTACGTCATCTCCACCATTTAAATGGATGAAGGAGTTTGCTATACTGTGAAAGTTGACATATTTCTACCAAACTTCCACTAACCACTCACTTTCAGACAGGAAAGAATAAGCTTCTAAAATTAGAGTAATAATTTTGCACAAATCTCGACTTTCCATGATATTCCTAAAGGGCGCTAATGACATACATAAGGCTACCAACCCCCGACTTAAAAATTAGATTGGCATTTATAGACTATCGAACTGTGAACTTTAGGGTTTTATCAGCCCGTTAGTTTAGATCAGTTTCTATATAAAGGAGAATTCCAAATAAGGTATGAAAAATATTAATGAACATCGGTTATCGATCGACCACTAAACCAAAAATAAAATTTCACATGCAAGAATTAATTTTAGAAACTTTTTTTTGTGTGTCCAGTATTTCAATTAAAGCAGTACACCTTTTACACAACCTCACTTTATTAATTAGTAGTCGGCATCAAAATTATCGAGAGAGGAGCACAAATTAACATTCACTATGTAGTCTGCTTATTTTCCTATGCTAGCGTTCTTCCCTTTTCTAAACCTCGATGCTGACCCAAATTTTAATATAGGCACATTTCACTATGAACTAAATTCATATATAATTACTCACTTAATTATCTAAAGCTGCTGAAGATTTTAAACAGGAAATTTAGTTTTTTCTAGTTAATACTTGTGAATGTTCATATACACTAGGAAATATGTGAATATTGGCATTTGCTTGAGACTAAGGCATCAATGCTGCATAATTTCATTCTATTAAATTTCTTGGACAGTTATTAGGCCATAGTAGCGAGCCTAGAGTAATAACAGCAACCAATAAATCTCCAAACATCACTTGATTCTAAGTGGGAAATAGTGCCGAACTTGAATGACAATGGCTATTAAGGCTTGAAAATTAGTTCTAATTAAACACCATTTAGACTTGCCGCAGTGTAATTCGGGTGTAGTACCTTGCCTGTGGTTATCAAGTAACATAGAAGTAAGCCTAAGACCTAAGCTATTAAATCATTTTTGTTTTTAATATTACCACGGTATTCTACATATAATCGCTTTCTAAATGCTTGAGTTTACTTGTTAATTTTGCCCTGGAGTTCTCTTCAGTGTTGATATTGTTAAACTATTTGGAATATATAGTGTAAATAATAAAAAAAATATTCTCTGTAATCGTTGTAAATTTGAATTATTCTTTAATCATAAAATGTTGTTAGGTTTTAATAGGCAATTATTAAATTATTATGGTCGATACTATAATTACTTTAGTCCTTTGCAATTAAGTTTATTTGGGGGGAATGCGAGCATCACATTCTTGTTACATGTACTGTTATATACTTGTGCATTATTACAAAATGCGAAGCCGAAAGTTTCTTACAATACTATTATGGTTATCAAAAGGTTTTGCAATGTTGTCAACAGTCAATAAACTGAGTTTATTTGCGTTTGCTTAGTTTTTTTCCCCCCAACTTTTGCTGTTTCGATTATATTGCATGGAAAATAAAAGTGAATAATAATTACTGTATGTATTTTTTTTTACTGGGAGCGAAGGGTGCCCCCTCCCCCCTACACACAGGGAAGTTGATTATCATATATAAATATTGTAGCGTGAAGTGATTGCAAACGGCGTCTGATAACTCTTCTTGAATCTTTCTATAGGACTCACATGGTGGAGAGGACTAGGTGGCACACACTAGTCCAGCGACCAGGGTAAGGGGTTCGCAACTCGCCGCACGCTTGTTGTTTATTTTTTATCGCCCCTTTTTTTCCCTACACCATATGAGCTCAAGATTAAGCGTAGGAAGAAAGTAAAGGATAAGGCTGTTGTGGTGAGCTGGAATAAAGGGGCCAGTCAACGAGGAAGTGTGACAGTGAGTCGTACAATTAGGTTAATTTACTAAGTCTATAGTGATGGTCATTAAGGCCATATCTGCCGAAATTACTTAATAGCCTATCCTTAGAATGTATCGCCAAAAACTATTATGGACGAGGCCTGGCTCCTCTAAAAACTCAGTCGATCCAGAATAGAGGGTGCAACAAGAATGTAGAGGAGAGTGTGCTTATCACTGTACCGTGGCAGGTAACGTGCGCAAGATCACCAAGGTTGGGACATTCAACCAGAATGTGCCAAATAGTCTTAGGGACAACGCAGTCGTCGGAATAAAGTGATGGCGAGCGCTCCGTCAAATGTCTGTGCGTCCCGCGAGTGTGCCCAATTCGAAGACGAAAGAAAGCGACCTAAAGCCATCACGAGACTGGGCGAGTACGTCCGTCCATGGAAACAGTCCCTGCACAATGGCATGCACTTTAAGTTCTCGGCCGTTTACAATCGCCCCCATCGTGTGGAGTGTCTCCATGAAACAGTATCGCCATGCGGTATCATAGTCCTTCTCCAGATCAGGAAAACACCGTGGCATAGTGCTGTCTACGAAGGAAGGCAGGCAGGCAGACGGCATTTTCCAGTCGGAGCAAAGCATCAGACGTGGAGTGGAACTTGCGGAAGAGAGGCGGCCTCCGCTGTCGAGGAAAAAAAAGCTAATTTAACATTTACCAATTTCTTCATCCACTAGCGGAAACCGGCCGGGATAGAGAAAGCTCTCCCCGGTTTGCAAAATGCGAGCAGAGAAGCTATTCGCCAGGAATTTAGGACGATACCCTTTATCCAGATCCTGTTGGAAAAATCTAACAGAAAGGCCATGCCTCGCTCACCCAAGTGTCGAAGCATGGCGTACGGGACATCGTCCGGACCATGGGCGGTGTCCGCACACGAAGCAAGAGCGGAACGCAACTCACTCACAGTAAACCTGTCGTTGAAGGGTTCTTCGCCTATGGAGGTAAAGTCCAGCCGGCAGCCTTCCTCGACATCACGATGCGCATTGAATGCTGGCAGAGCAGAATCCTGGCTAGAGTGCGGAGAAAGCGGATATCGAAGAATTCCGCCACGGGCGCGGGGTCCGAGATTGCGGTGCCATTCTCCTGGAGAACGGGATGGGGGTCCTGTGAGAACTTCCCCGAATCCTTTTGAGTGGCTTCCACACCTCTGATAGAAGGGTCTTCCCGTTAAGTGAAGACACGTATGCCTGCAAAAAAAAGAGCGGCGAGAGTGCTTCGAAATATACAAGAAACTAGCCCTAGCTCGACGAAATTCAGCGACAGTGAAATCGTTCGGGCGGCGCTTATAGCTCACGCAGGCATAACGCTTCTGTTTGAGGACAGTCTTACACTCGGCTAAACATTACTCGAGTGGTCGACGTGAAAAACGGCCAGACGTTCTAGGAATAGTAGTTAGGCTCACGACGATGAGGCCGAAGAACTTAAAGGCCTCATCACCGACCTAAGCTCCTCGACTGAAACAGAGAAATCAGTCATTTCCTAAAATGCAGACCACCGCGCCCGCGCCAAGCACCACTGGGGCGGGCTCTCGGGCGGCAGTGGCCTAGAAAATGATATGTTACTGGGAAAGTGATCACTGCCATCGAAGTCATCGACTACCCCCCACCTAAAATCTGGATGTGCATCTGGAGAGCAAAAAGAGAGATCAACATTTAAGACACCTATCTGCAGCTACTGCCCGAAAGGAAGCATCTAAAGGAAATAGAAAAACGGAGACACCATGCTGGTGTAACTGGCGCACCCTCCGGCCCGACACCCATCCCGTGGTGGTGGGGTCGCAAAACCCTTATACGCCGTGAGGGTAGGCAGGAGGCACGCGCCCAGCATGGTCTCCTGCAAAAAGATAGCTAACGGGAGGAGACGAGCCTCAGCAGCTCCTCTTAGTTGGCCCGGAGTCCGCGGCAATTCCATTGAAGGAATATGCCTTCCAGGTCTAGTTCGGAGGAGACGCGGGGGCCCTCTTCGAAGAGAAGACCCTCACGGGAATGGCCGTACGCTTCCCGGAGGCAGAACTCAGGGCGCTGTTGGCAGGCCAATGCGTTGAAAGCGCTGTCGCCGCCTTCGAGGACGAATCATGAGAGGTTGGGCTAGCCATAGGAGTCTTTTCTCCCTCCGCCTCCAGACCTTAGGCGAGCAGGGGGCCCCCTTTAGGAGGATCCACCGTCTATGAGCCACCCAGCCTACTACTGGGTGTGATCGAGGGAGCCGAAGCTCCTTTAGTGCTGTCCTTTCGGGGGGCAGCTTTAGCAACTCCGGAAGATGGCCTCACGATTAACTTCAGGGGTGTTGCCTCCTGTGAGTCTAACAACTCGGTTGAGGCGCGCGGCCGTTTCGCCTTACGGAAAATGGTCACGCTGGAGGAAGGAGGGGCAGCCTTTGTTTTAGCCGAGGTTGGGTATGAACCTATGGGTGGGGTGGGGGTCCATTCTCTATTTTAGGTTTATCTTTATTCATCTATGTTATTAGTGATCATCTTGATTATCTATATATTGGCTGTAGTTGCCCCTTCAAACATTTTGCCTTCCCGTAATCTGACTCTTAGTATTCTTGTTCCTTGATGAATCTTCCATTTAACTTGCATTTATCTTGTTGTGATGATTTCTCTGATGAGTTGAGATGAGTTAGCTCTTGCAGTTGTTTTCTTTCCGTTTTCCTTGACATCGGTTTTTCTCTTGAGTCGATTTCTTGAGTTGTCCATAAAGCGTTTTCCGTTTTCTTCTGGAATTTTCTCCGTAAAAATTGTGGACTGTGGGATCGATATCGGGTCTTTTGAATCCAGAGGCCAGCACTCTGCCGTCACGCTACGGCCAAGTTCGTATTGACTTGGTAATTTAATGGGCTATTTATATTCTCGCTTTTAGAAGGAAGTTTTTTTCTCTTATACATCTTCGCACCCCTACACAGGTCCCCTTTCTAGAACGCGGAGCGAATTTAAGGATTAGGGAGAGACTAGTCTTGGATTTCTTAATCGAGGATTACTAGTAACTCTCCCTCCCCGGCCTCCGAGTCTGCGGGATGAGTGGAGTTAGTTGAGTGGGATTGAGGAGAGCGAACGAAGCCTTGTCTCTTAATCAATGAGTAATAATAGCATCTCCTTCCCGGATCTCCTGAAGTTCCCGCAGCACCTTTTCCTAATATCTAGTAGGAGAGCAGGTGCAGGTTGTAACGAAGATTAGAAGATTGTTCGGCCTTTGAGGGTCACCAGTTATGGGATGGGGGGGGGGGCATATTTATATTTCTTTATTTCTTGATGATTGTTGCCTCTTGAAACATTTCTTCCTTGTATCCGACTCTTGGTATTCTTGTAGGCTGAGATTCCTTCTTCTTTAATTGGCTGAATTAGTTCTTGATCTTCGTTTTCTTTTTTTGAATGTATCTTCTTATTACTTCCAATTATCTTGATGTGATGATTCCTTCTCGATGATTTTATTCTTGATCCTTAATGACGATGATTTCTTATTGATGACGTGATGAGTTAGCCCTTGCAGTCGTTTTCTTTCCGTTTTCCTTGATAAGCGTTTTCCGTTTTCTTCTGGGATTTTCTCCTTAAAAATTGTGGACTGTGGGATCGATCTCGGGTCTTTTGAATCCAGAGGCCAGCACTCTGCCGTCACGCTACGGCCAAGTCCGTCTTGACTTGGTAATTTAATGAGCTATTTATAATTCTCGCTTTTAGAAGGAAGTTTTTTCTCTTATACATCTTCCCACCCCTACAAACCCTTTATGCAGCAACGAGCGCCCGGGATGGGTAGAACACGCAGAAGGGTTGCGAATGGGTATGACGTGGCAGGCAGAGCCGAGCGCGTCAGGACCAAGCCTCTAGTCTTTTTATCTATTTCTTTTCTTTTTAGGAGAGGAGGGCGGGGAATGAACCCGCTTCTCCCTTCCGCCAGCAGGAGCCCATAGGCCAGATGGGCGGCCTCAGCAAGATCCTTCTCCTAAACGGAGAAGGTCCTGGCTGTCACAGGGTCACCAGCCGTGGGAGGAGATCCCTCCTCTCCTTATAATCCCTCAGGCGCTCGCGCCCTCTGACAAGTTTTCACAGGGGTGGACTGGGGTTGTGCTTGGCACCTAGTCCATATTCGACCCCATGAAAGATCCTATCGCCTGGGTCACCTCAAGGGGGGTCTGTCATATCGCTACCTCCCCCCCATTCGAGGGACCTTTATTCTTGTCTTCGGCCGTCGAACCGGCCTCCATCGGGAAAGAAACGCTCCCACCGGGAGCGGTCAATTATGGGTCGCCTGCCTACTTTCTTCGCAGTCCCCTTAGAAAGTAAAGGGGTGACTGCTGCGGGAGAAAGGGAGTCGCCCAAGGGGTTGAGGGGGAGTCCCCTATGCCCATAGGCAAAGAAGAGGAGTAAGCCTCCTCTCCAGTCAAAGAGTTTTGGAGGGTCGCCTGTGAAAGCAAATGGGGTGGGGGGGTACCTTCATTTTTTCGGTGGAGCTACCCGAGGGCGGCTCCGCCGTTGGTAAAGAAGGGGAGTTTTTTTTTTATCATCGGGCATGGTGACCAGATACTTGTCACGGGACGCAAACGCACATCACCTCATGCAGTAGCCCGCTCTGCGAGGAGTGAATAAGGGGCCGGAAAAAAAACAGCAGCCGCCATTTGAGGCCACTCCGCCCGCCTAGTGACCTGGCAGCACATCGGCATTGTGGCTCCACCTTAGGCACGGGGTAAAAATCGAGAGATTGAAAGGAGAAAGAAATAGGATGTGAGGAAGGTGTGGGTGGGGATGAAGCAGGTTGTTAAAAATCCACCACCCCAGACCAGAGCTCAGGGGTGAGGGAACGTTGTCCACTACCCCCTCAGCCCCGTTCCGGGATAGTTGGGTAAGAGGAAGCTAGTTAGCGTCTACCTTGTGAAATTAGAGGTCGACCAGAGAAAGTCGTGGGAGGGGTTGTAGGGAAAGTGAGGAAGTAAAAAAAAACACAGGCTGTCAGAAAGAAGGAGAAGAGGCTAAGCATGGGCCAGACGGAGCGTTGAGTCTCGTCAGCACAGCGGTAGGAAGGCAAATCGCCACGCTCCTTACTAGGCAGAAGGGGTAGAGAAAAGGTGATTGAAAAGGGATGATAGAATGGCAGGAGCAAGATGATGGACATTAGGATTAGCGAAGGAATGAACAGAGGTTAAGTTGGTGCCAGACGAGGCGCTGAATCCTGTCAGCACGACGGCTAGAAAGACATCACCCCTTATGGGGTTCCTTCTGGACATACCCCTTAGGAATCTAGTATGGCCCAATTTCTTATCCAATTTAGAATAGCCCATAGTCAGCTTACAGACAAAGGGCTTAGCATTGCAGATGAAGACATGGAAAAATATGCAATCTTTGGTTTATTAATATAAAATTACAAAAGTCAAATATAATTGTTCTGCTATTTAAAACTAAATATTCAATTATTAGAACATGAATTATAGTAATATAAACTATTAAAAAAACATCAAGACAAATAATAACCAAACCTCAATCAAACAAAAACTATGTACAAGAAATATGGTCAAAATAATCATACACAAACTTACCAAAGTAAAAAATGCCTTCTTTTTATCCCATCTCGAAGGCCCCCTTTCA
The DNA here is from genome assembly GCA_963969495.1 of Ceratothoa steindachneri. NCBI lineage: Eukaryota > Metazoa > Arthropoda > Malacostraca > Isopoda > Cymothoidae > Ceratothoa > Ceratothoa steindachneri. Next base: position 165,022,117 of record OZ018327.1, read on the forward strand.
CACAACTAGGTCACAACAAGGTTTCTGTTACAATATAACGTAATTCAACAGATGACAAGTCACAAGGGCCTATCAGAGATATCCAAGTAAACCACCCTTCTAACCTGCATCCACAACATTGTGCCCGAACTTGTCAAAAACTACATGGTTTCACTTTGTATAGATAAAGTGTTCCATCTATTAATTATTTTGCCTACCCCATAAAAATAATTAGGAATATATAGCTTATTTACTTTATAGATGTGCAGTAATACTTAAAAACTACTTACAAAATTATATATTTTTATCCTCTAGTTGTGCATTAGTATAAAAATATGTACCATCATTTTTTTTCTCCAAATACCAAATTACTATCCAGGAAAAAACTCATATTACCACGTTAAACATACTAAAAATAATAAAATATATTAATATGATCTTACCTTTGTTGCAAAATAGAGCTATTTTGTCATTATTTTATTTTCACTCGTTTCACACACACATCCTGATGCCTTTCTGCATTGAAAGATGCTAGATTTGACACCGGATGTCGACTGTTGGTGGTTGAACAGCTACTCATTGCGGGTTTAAAAAAGCTTGAAGGAGACAACCAACTCCAAGTAGCCTAAATCAGCCAGTCACTGGCTCAAAGCAAACTTTTGACAGTGATCAGTGACACCAACCTTGTAGGTATTGTAATTGTACTGAAATACATTTTTTCAATGCTCAACTGTATCTGATTAAAATATATATTACCCAAAATTGCTTTATTTATTAATATGCAGAAAAAATTGTAAAAAATGCAAATATTCCTGAAAATTCTCAGAAAGTTTCCATTTTCCAGGAAACCTTACCACCCTTTGCAACATTAAGCCTGTGTCGAGTACAAAGAGAACACATTTCCTGCCTTGGCCCTTGGGTTGTCCCCCAATGTCTCTGGATCAGGTCCAATAGGTTCCCACCCATCTTTCAAAACTCCTTTTCTCTTTCACCACCCCCTACATTTTTACTACTAAGAGTGAAGATGAGCCAGCCCTCCTCACTCTTCTCCAAATTGTTGGGGGCATATAAATTAACCATGATACCCTATCCTTCTCATATCAAACCTGTTGACAAAATCCACACGAGCCAGGCTCTGTAAAATGTAACTATGCAGTGCAAAAACTAGATACACGCACACTGATCGAACCCTCCCATAGATCACTACAGCACACAAGCCACACACCCTAAAACACTCACACATAATAAGCCTCCAGAACAACACACCCTTAACCTTCTACAACTTAATACTCACACTATCATTCACAAACATGCTGAACTACAAAAATCCTACCCATACACAACATCCATATAGGATCCATCTAAAAAACAAATCTGACACCACAACAAAGACCTCACCCTTTCCACCAATACACCACCACCAGAAGCCACGGACTAATAGCATTCACTGAAAACACCCCCATATAAAAACTAGAGGGGCATGATTTAGTGGAGCTCCAGCAAAAATGAATCAGATTTGGACTGAGAAACCTCGATTACCCCTTGTGACATTGGCTTGACCTACATACCTCTAAAAATGGCCCATTTAGCACCTCTAGCCACTAGGTGGCACCACCTGGTGGTTAACTTATATAATATTTTAACTCAATAATCTAAATTACCTTTGGTAGCATTGGTTTTAGCTGGCTACATTGAAGCACCGACTCGTTGCTGACAGATGAACACAACACGAGATTTGCATGCCCCATAGACCTGCTTGTTTCGCCGCAGTTAACAAATAACGACGTCCACAAGAAAATACTCGTTCGTACAAGCTATTAGAACAAAGGTCAAATGTTCAAAATACAATTTAATGAACATATACATGCCCCTCCACCTTCCCCAGAATACCGCAGCATTGTGCAACTATCCTAGAACCTCTCACACAGCTTCCAAACCTCTTCATCAGCAGTGACTTTAACACTCACCACCCACCTTGGCTCAGAACCCAAACAACAGAACAGACATAGAACAAAAACTTCATGCACTCACCATACTCAGCAACACATCTCTACCAACCACCCAAACACAGAATAGCACCCTCTGCTCACTTGACCTACACACTGAACCACATGGAACATTAAAGTCGACTTCACCTCAGACCACATACTTATTATTATATACTGCCAAATCACGCACCCACAACTAACCTCCTTCAAAACCACATACACCAAACTAAAGAGAAGCAGATTGGAAAACTGCACCCAATGCATAGAAGAAAAACTTCGCAATTTCACTGTCAATAATTAGCCCTCGCAAGACAAGAAGTAAATTCATATCCCTTGCCCCCCATGGCCACAGAAAAACATAATCCTAATTAAAAAAAAAAATGGTAGCTCACATTTCGCGACTGTCTACAAGGGCATAAACTAGGCTACATTAAAATAAAAATAAGTCGAAAAAGTAAATTGAAAAAAAGAAGGAAGAACATACAAACACCACCAGAGTAAAATAAAATGGGAGGTCAGCCTCCAGAACAAAGTCAGAGTGTCCAAGGGTCTATATACACAAACCCATCCAGAGTACAAGGGAAAAGAGGGACGGTTGGCAACCCCCCCCTCCCCAAAATTTGAAAAAGCCCCCCAACCCTCAGGTTTTATTCTATTTTTTTTCGAATCTTGTGTTTTAAAAAACAAACAAACTACAAGCATTAAAATAACATAGAAAAAGAATAGCTATCTCTATTTTTATATAATATTAATAATTAATTAGTTTAATAATTATATTATAGTAAGAACAGATCACTGATTGAAAATTGTGAGTACCCATGATACCCATAACCTGTAGAAGGAGAGATAAATTATGAGTCAGGATCAGAGAAATCATCTTGATTTGATACATATTTTTGGAAATTCTAAACATAAATATGAATTTTGAATAAAATAATGATAAGTAGCATTCATTTCTTGAAAAAAAAGAAGTAATTTTGAAAATAAAACAAAAAAATGTAACAGGTAGCGACCCGATACAGGGACAGGTAAGGTGCGCGAAGATCATCCACACTGGGACATTCAACATGAATGTGCCAAACAGTCTGAGGGAGAACGCAGTCGTCGCAATAAAGTGTAGGCGAGCGTGCCATCAAATGGCGGTGCGTCCAGCGATTGTCCAATTTGAAGAAGTCAGAAAGTGACATGAAGCTGTCGCGGCATTGAAGAGTAGGTCCATGTAGATAGTCGCGGTACAATGGCACGAAACGTTAAGTTTCCCTCGGTCGTCTCCCATTTTTTTTGCCAGGCAGCCTGGAGAGCAGCCCTGATTCCTGGCATAGTCCGTATGAGGAAGAACTAACCACTGGTCTAGTCGCCATAGTTCTCACTTAATCTTTGGTGCCCTTATCAAGCGCTCATCCCCGGCAATTCTCGCTTGTTCAACAGACGATAATCTGGACATCCGCGAATCAGAGAATGTGAAGATTCTAATACTCCGAGAGCACCTAGAGTAAAGCGCTTTGTAAATCGCAAAATATTACCATCCGGTCACAACGAGTTATCTCTCGTACAGAGAGGAGTATTTCGACCAGCTCGGCCGTACAGACAGACGTAGCTCCTGGTAGAGCCCCAATGACTTCAAACAGAGGGGATAGAACGTGAAGCCATCCGTGTACACTGGCATGGATCCTGCATGACACGAAATATGCTCCCAAAAAGTCGAACCCAATACTCCCGGCGCTGTAGAAGCTTTGGAAGCAGAGGCGTGAAGACAAATACTCTCCGCAATTGACACACTTGGCCATACACGATAATTAGCTACTTATTTTATATGGCCTTGGAGCAACTTACATAGACTTCGATTAAGCCCGACTTTGCACATCTACATGAGCGGTTCGTATGACCGAAGCGGTGGCAGTAATAGTACTTCCGAGGCAGTGGCACGATCGTCTTCATGCGGTAGCGATACCAACCGGCACGCACCGACTCAGGGAGTCTGTCAGGGTGAAACTTGATGAAGAGTATCAGGGCGGGTCTTGAGGCCCCTTCCTGTTATTTCATCACACGTTCCACTTTGACTACCCAGTAGTGGGCCAGGTTTAAATTGATTGATGTCTTCTAAGGATTAGTCCAAGAGTTCCACGCGTTTCACGATGTTCATAGCAGAGTGCGTCGCCAATCACGGCAAGCCATAGAGCGCTAGAAGGGCACTAATCATAGCCGCCTAGGAAGGGTCCCACGCATTCTCTAGACGGCTCCCGTCGGAGAAATTGTTCATCTTCAGCTCTCAGCAGTCAAACTATCTAATGCTCTTCTTGATTGATCATGGTGCCTTTGGTTAACATGCTGCGATCAGTGGAGTGAATAACCAGAAAGCGTTTGAAGCCTAGGAGCTCAAAAACGCCAAGTAGTATCTTAATGAAGGATCCCGACGAAATCAAAGCTCCGCTCATCGTACTTACGCCTCGGTGCTGTACGTGGCAGTCTTGACCTGGTCGCGTGTCAAAGCGGCAACTAACCCGTTCTTGTCCGGAACCCGTGCCGAGGGAGAGTTATCGATAGTCCTCTTTGAATTCTTGGTTTTCTTCTTTCGAAAGGAGGGCGGGGAATGAACCCGTTTCTCTCCAACCTCGGAAGGACAGGCCTCAGCAAGATCCTTATCCGAAATGGACAAGGGTTTGGTTGTTAAAAGGATACCAGTCGGAGGAGGTCCTTCCTATACTTCTGAGTCCTTAGGTGCCTGAGTCGACAAGGCGAAGCTTGAACAGGCGTGGCCTCAGTTCGCCCCCATTAAAGATTCTGCCATGTGGAGTTGGGTCACCGGAACCATGGCCAGCTCAGGACGGAGCATCAAAGTGGCCATTCCTTCCCAAAATGTCATCGTTCCCGGAGGCCCCGTTGCCACATGAAAATCGTGAGAGGGCCCTTCACCATTTGAAGAGAGGTCTCCTTTTCCCTCGTCCTCCTAGAAAAAAAAATTGGATGGAAGGTAGATACTATGACCACCCAATGACTTGGGAGGATAAGAGAAAAGTGTCCATAGGAACAGAATGTGATTATTTACACATACTTGGCACACAGGTTCGAGCTAAGATTGGTCTTGACAACCAGGCTCGCCATTCAGACGAATTTGTCCTCGATTCTTAACCATAAAAGGATAGTGATGGCGTAGCCATCACTATCAACCTGGAGAAGGTGAGCAAAGTCGACGGCCCAGCACACCCCGTACCTAATAGTTACCCTAGCCAGCGGGATTTAGGCCCTGGCAGCTGGTAGAAACCTCACGGTATACTAACACTGCCACTGACTAAGTGATGGTAAGAGGACGAAAGTGCGCCGAGCAACCAGAACCTACGTAGATAGAAGAGCAGATTTGGAAGGGGATAGACGGGTATCTAATAAAGAGAAGTAGAGATAGGCAGGTCCACTAACGAGTACCTAAGGTAGGCGAACGCCTATTATTATCCTACCACGGTGCTAAGTAATCCCAGGATGGATGGCAGTCCACGGGGGCACCATGTCTACTAGACCGAACTCTGTCCAATTGAGAACAGTTCCTCCTGGTACCAGCTGCATTAGACAAACTGTTGAGGGAATAGTCATTGAGTAAAACAAAAGCACTGAGAAGGAGCAAAGGGGGAAGCGCACCAACAACTTCACTGGGTGCCATTAGAGTGTTCATGTTACCCAGTGACGTTGCTTCCTTAATTTCCACTCAGGCGGGAAGAATTTACGTCTCCTCCGGTTACCAATTGTAAAAGGCTACACAGGGTGGCACCTTGTGGGGCCAAATTTCACAAAGGGAATAACAGACAGTATAAAGCAGTTCAAAATCTTAAGGGATTCATCACAAGAAAAACAACACATCACCAACCTAATCACTAAACAGAAAACTGGAACAAATACATTAGCACCAGAGACGACATAACAAACTCAACCCAACTCTGGTGAACAATAAAGTAAATCTATATACCACCAGCCCCAACACATGAATCATTAGTTACCAGAAAGGACCAAATTGCAACACTGCAACATTCTCATGAAATACAACTCGAACATTAGCTTCCGCCTAACGCACAGACAAAAAACAAACAAACAAATGCACAAAGAAAATCAAGACAGCACACATTTCCAATGACCAGGCATCCTTCTTCACCACAGAAAACGTACAGCAAACCCTTCAAATCTTTCAAAAGCTTTGAAACTACTGGTCCAGACAACATCTAACATCCATCTTAAGCACCAAGGCAACACAGCCATCTCAGCCTTCACAGGAACTTTCAACCACTCCTGGATCGTCAACACAATTTCCTCAACCTGGAAAATCAACAACCTCATAGCACTATCTAACATTATATTTGGACAACAGAAAGAGACCCTCACCACTCTATACAAACAATTCATCCTCACCACCCTCAACTATGCAGCACCAGCATGGCATCCAACCGCAGCCAAATATCTCACAAACACACTTCTAACCACACAGAACAATCACAGAATGTACATGCAGCACACCCACCTCACAGCTACATGCTGAAACAAAAATACTATCAATCCAAATACATTTCAGCAGAACATGGACTCATCCCCACCCCAACTAACATCTGACAGCAAGGCCCCCACAACTCAGAGAGAAAAAAAAGAAAAGAAGCCACATCACACTACTTTCAACACCTCTACAATAACCTCCTTCCCCAACCAACACAATCTTATTTTTTTTAGGAAACAATTTGGCGACTGCCCACTTGGGCATAAGTCACCGCAATCACACAGCCTAGCTCTAGGCTACTTTAAAATAAAAATATGAAAACAAAACAACGAAAAAAAGGAAAGATGACAACAATTTGGAAGCAAGCTCCAGCGTCGGGGGAAGGTCCCCCTCCCCCCGGCGCAGGAGCGTGCGACCTACAAAGAAAACAACAAAACCTAGTAAAATAAAAGGGAGAAGGCCGGCCTACCCCCCCCCCAAAGTCTACCAATCTCCCGTACCGAGTGATGTATTGCCACCAGCTCGGCCGTGAAGACAGACGCAGCACCTGGCAGAGCCCCGCTGATTTCAAACAGAGGGGATACGGCGTGGAAGCCGACCCCCCTCTTCAGACTTGGAGCCATCTGTATACACTGGCACGGTTCCAGCGTGACACGAGGTGTGCACGGGGGTCCACCACACTCTAACTTAATTAAATACCTTCACCCATACTTAAACACACTATAACCAAACAACATCCTAAACAGAGAAATCATTACATAGAACACACAGAGCCATCCTATTTCAACTCAGGTCAGGCCACTCCACTATGCTCCACTGACCACTACACTATATTACAATACATAGAATAAACCTTGCCCTAACACAAACATGCACCGATGCCTTCGAAGCTCAGACATCACACACCTAGTCATAGACTGCCCAAACCTCACACAAGCTCTCAATACACAACATCTCTTGTCTTAGGGACCTGTAGTTGCCTTTCTAGGGTCCACCCACCACCCAGAAGAGAGGTAAAGGAGGGGAGGATGGCAAGTAGAGTAAGTTGACACATTTCTCCCCTAGATCATTACCAAATGCTTCCACAACATTCAAAATGGCTATTGAATATGGCGGAACAGTTTTTGAACTAATGCATAGAAAGAGATCAGCATTTTATTAGGAGTTAATCATTTTGTACCACCACCCATTAAATGAGTATTTAAGTGGTACACATTTTGAGGCACAAAGCTTGAAGGGGTAATAAAGTAGTGGGAAAAATGGATAAAATGAAAATATCTCTGAGTAATAGTCTTGATTTAGTCTGAGACTCGCAGGGACCCCGGGATGAGAGAGGCATAACAGTCCTCAAAGGACAGGATATAAATCTACTTACCTCCTCCCCTTGAAGGGACCTAGCTCTCCAAATTAGTTAAGAAACTGTTTATCAACATTTTATTTACAAAAATAAAGTATTTTATCAGGAAACACCGGACAATTCCTTAGATAGTAAAGATCGAAGAAGATTAATCTTATCTTCCTTTCTTCCGACAGCCATGGAATACCAAGATCGCTGGGGAACTTCTACAACAACATAGCCTAGAATCTCTAAATGTCGTCGTTCCATCTGATATTCGCCTTTTAGAACGTGTTTATGCTGTGAATAGCATTTCTCGTTCCTGAGTATCACTGCAACTCTGGAAAAAAACAACACAAAAACCTTAGCCATGCATCGGACAAAAACACTTTCTACCAGTGAATTCCAAAAACACTTTTTTATTGTTCCAATACAAGCAAAACGCAATGTGTGAATCTCAGGAAAGTTTTGAAAAGTTCTTGAAAATATGATGAAATTATGGGAGGTAAAAAATATGAACAAGGTAAATCCTAAGTGTATTAAATGTGAGAGAATTGATAGGATAGTATATGGAGCTGAAGAGATGCAGTTGTTTTACATGTGGGAGTGAATGACATAGGAAAAACTAGGTCAGAGGAGCTAGTGTTTAAATATAGGGATTGATTTGTTTGGAAAGTTTTGGGATCATAGTAGGTGTGTAGTGTCAGGAATGTTACCTAGGCTTAGAATAGGCAGTGAATGGATGTCGCGCACAGTAGGGATAAATGAGAGTGAAAGTATTGTGAGATAGTATGGGACTAGCGTTTATGGATACAAGGAGAGAGTTTTGTGGAAGGGAGGATTCGTATGCAATGGATGGGTTGCACTTGAGTCTCAAGAGGAGTATAGGTATAGGCTGTCAAGGTAAGTAGGATGAGGCAGGTAGGGGTATGGGCATTCAGATAAATGTAGGGATAAACTCCAGTGTTGTAGGGATAAACTCCAGTGTTGTAAAAACACTATGGTTAAAACATACTAACAATGAATGATTATGGCTAGACATTGAAGAGGAAGCATAAACTTGTAATATGATTATTATATAGACTGCCAAATCTTAATTCAATGGATGACAAAAGCCACAAAGGCTTATACGGATAATTTTATTAGTAAGAAACCTTCATGCCCTCTGTGGCAGGAGATAGAAGGCACATGTAGAAGTAATCAAGTGTGAATAATGGGCAATTTTAACTACAGAAATATCAAAATTATAAAACAACCCAATGGATAATTATAAACTGAATGAGAAACTTTTAGGCAAAAGAGTGGAGCTATTGGGGGTGTTGGAGATTGTTGGGAAGAGTGTAAGTAAAAGGAATGCTGATGTCATTCTGAAACTGTACCTGGCATCAGTTGAGCAACATTTTGGTCACCATATTATAGGATGGATATTGCTTTGTTGAGGCTGGACAAAGAAGAATGACTAAGATGATTCATGGGTTGAGGAGCTGACCTTATGGTGAAAGACTTAGGAGAATAAATCTTCAAATGTTAGAAAAGAGAAGAGGTTGAGGGAACCTAAATGAAGTCTTCAAGTAGGTAAAGGGTTATAATAGGAGAGACATATGTGTCGTGTTTATTTTTAGTGAACAGGATAGGACACATAACAATGGTTTAAGCAGGACGAGTTTAGATTTAGGAAAGAGATTGGTAGAAATTGGTTTACAAATTAAGTGGTAGATGAATGGAATAGGCTCACTAGTCATGTGATAGAAGCATTCTCCCTGCAGAGTTTTAAGGTAGATTTATGGATGAGGATGCTAGGTGGGGCTGAATGGAGATGCCTTGTATAGGCTATTGATTAGATATTTGCAGACTCCTCTGGTGTCAAGGAGGCAGGCCTCCCTGAGGTGCAAAAACATAGGACCAATGCCAGAGTCAAATAAAATGGAAACCAGCCTGGTCCAAAGAGTCAGATCATTCACAAGCCTGTGAGCAATTTTTTATTTTTTTTGGAGGCTATCTGGCGACTGCCCACTTGGGCATAAGTCGCCGCAATCACACAGCCTAGCTCTAGGCTACTTTTAAAATAAGAATATGAAAACAAGACAACGATGAAAAGGGAAGATGAAAACAATTAGGAAGCAAGTTCCAGCGTCGAGGGGAGGTCCCCCTCCCCCCCGGCGCAGGAGCGTGCGACCTACAAAGAAAACAACAATAACAAAAAACAAAGAAAACGAAACCTAGTTAAATAAAAGGAAAAGTCTACAAGTCCACAAGTCAATGTGCACGCACTCGTCCCGAGTACAAGGGACAGGCGGTAGCGACCCCGTCCATCCCGGTACCGGGACAGGTAACGTGCGCGAAGATCGCCCAGACTGGGACATTCAATAAGAATGTGCCGAACAGTCTGGGGCACAACGCAGTCTCCACAGTAGGGCGCTGGCGAGCGCTCCATCAAATGGCGGTGCGTCCCGCGAGTGTACCCAATTCGGAGACGACAGAAAGCAACCTGAAGCCTTCGCGGCATTGGGGGATAGGTCCATGGGAACAGTAGCGACGCAATGGCACGCAACTTTAAGTTCCCTTCGACCGTCTCCCATCTTCTTTGACAAGCAGCCCGAAGAGCTGCCCATATTCCTGCCATGTAGTCGGTGTGCGGAAGAGCGAAACGCTGCTCCGGTCGCAGAGTCCTCGCGGACTCTTTGGCGCCCTCATTCCCTGCAATTCCTACATGTCCAGGAACACCTGTTTTTTTTTTAAATCTATATTAATCATCTCAATATAGGTATAAGTTTGATGATGATACTCAGTTGGGTAGGATTACAGTCTGACTCAGATGCTGAGGGTATTACAAGATGAATTGACGAAATTATTCCAATAGGTGGAGAAATGGCAAATGGAACTTAACACAAGTGCGTGTAGTGTAATTAATATAGGTAGGTGTAATCACTTGAATAAATATAAATTGAATGGGAAAGGTTTAGGAAGGTCACAATGCGAAAGAGCCTTAGCTGTCCTAGAAAGTGGTGCTCAAGTGCTGAAGCCATTGAGAGACTGCATCTGGCATTAGTTAGGCCTCATCTTTACTATGCATCGCAACTTTGGTCACTCAATTATTGGATGAATATTGGTTAGTTTGAGTCTGTACAAAGAAGGATGACTAAGATGATTCATGGGTTGAGGACCTTACCTAATAGTGAAAGGCTTAGGAGACTAAATCTTCCTACATTAGAAAAAGAAGTCTGAGGGGACTTGATTGAAATTTAAAGTGGGTAAAAGGTTATAATTTAGGGGAAACATACGAGGGGCGGTCAATAAGTTTTGCGAATCGGTAGGGCAAAACAGAGGAAGGGGGATGGCTGTTTGTGGGGGTGTTAGGAAAAGTTATGACAAGTCAGGACCTGCAGCCGCACGCTCCTGCCTCGTCTATTTAAGAAGCAGTAGCTGATCGCAGATCGTCAGGCACAAATTTTTCAACGATGGAAAAGGTTGAGCACCGCGCAGTGATCAAATTTTTGACCAAGGAAGGCAAGAATGCAAGAATGCAAAAGAGATCCATGAACGCATGGTTGCAGTGTACACCGACACCGCCCCTTCCTATGCAAACATTGCTCACTCGAATAGGGAGTTCCGCCATGGTCATGAGTCCCTTGAAGATGACCCCCGTCAGACGTCACCAACGAGGAAAATGTGGCCCGTGTGGAGAGGATGATACTCGAAAATCGACGGGTGAAGGTCGAAGAAATCGAGCGAGAACTTGGAATATCACATGGAAGTGTTATGAACATCATCCGCGACAATTTGGCCATGACCAAGGTCTCTGCCCATTGGGTCCCTAGAAACCTCACGAAACCTCACGCCCCATGATAGACTTTAACGTCGTCAAAGTCCACAAAGCCAGAGTTGCACAAACTGCCCTGCGCGAGTGCGGATTCGAGGAGCTCAACCATCTCCCCTACAGTCCAGATCTGGCCCCTAGCGACTACTTTTTATTCCGCCAGCTCAAGGTTGCACTGCGTGGACGCCGGTTTGGGGACGATGAAGATGTCCAGCTCGCCGTCCAGGAGTGGATTGAACAGCAGTCGAGAGATTTCTGGTTGTCGGGAATTCGAAGCCTCAGGGACAAGTGGCGCAAATGCATTGAAGTCGAGGGTAGTTATATTGGAAAATAATAAAAAACACTTTTCCTCATATCTCGTTTCCTTATAGGCGAATTGCAAAACTTATTGACCTCCACTCGTAGGTTGGGTTCTTATTCTTAGTGAACAGGATAGGACATGTAGCAATGGGTTTAAGCTGGACAAGTTTAGTTTTGGGAGAGATTGGTAGAAATTGAGCGGTAGATGAATGGAATAGGTTCAGTAGTCATGTTATAGAAGCTTCCTCCTTGCAGAGTTTAAGAATAGATTTATGGATGATGATGCTAGGTGGGACTGAACTGGGTTCATAGGAATGGGAGCTGCATTATTTATTGATTTGCCTTTTGCAAACTACTTCTTTTCTTATCTTTTTAACTTGACATGAAATACTGGGTGGTCTCAAATTGGTACTTCATCAATATCAGGCAATCTTCTCTGGGAGGGTTTTTTGTGTGTGATGCATTTCTTCATTGACTTGCAGGACCCAGTATCCTAATGTATCTTTAATGTCTAAAATCACATTTTCTTTACTGAATAATTCGTTCTTCCATTGGACAACCTGCTTTCAGAAGGAATTCTCGACCGTATCTTATCTCACTATCCTGAAATAGTAGTTTACAATTGATATGGCAGTGTTGCGATACATACTTTATGAGAGCTCTCACTATTCTAATATATACAACATAGCTTTCTAACATCGTGGTGCCTGGTTCGATCCAAGGTGAGAGCGGACAAAAACATCAGCATGTTTAGTCTGGTCGCCAATTAGTGGAGGCGCTGTGCTTATCCTCGTGGGGGTAGATAGAACTTAGACAGCCAATCACAACACCAGTCTTTCCTCTTCTGTCTTCACAGCGCAAAACACATCTTCTCTGTTCCAAGGGATCCACCTTATGAGTAATTGCATCCACATACGACAAGGTGGAATTGGTTCCCTTCACCGTGGTGAGATGAATTTTCAATCCAGATTGCTGGTTGCTATTAAAAACAAAATACTTCTGAACACCCTCCACTCACCCTAAAATAGGACTGGCCTTGGCTGCATGAGGCTCACCAAGGATTGACATGTTGATATTTATGTTAATTTCATTATCCGGTTGGGGGGTGATCCTGGCCAAGAGATGGATGTTTTTTTCCTACATACATACCTACATGCATTATACAAATTTTGATGTGCAAACTTAAAATTCTAAGTTATCTTAATCTATTTCGGATGCATCTTTTCATTAACACACTTTTATCCATTATTCTATAAAATAAAACTTGGATATTATCAAAGGCAAATATCAAAGAGAATTCTTTGCAATTTTCATGGAAATTAGACAAGTATTTGCAAGGAAATGTAACTTTTTTGGTATATTTTTTCCCTCTAGTTTTGGATAGTACGGAGATAATATTACCCATACTACCATACTATCCAATTGCTGGGGAAAGGTATACAACAATGTCATAGGATAGGCAATATTATTACACCCACATAACAGGGAAAATAATTACTTTGTATAAATTTCTTTCTGTTGCTTCAAGGAAGAATATTGAAGTGCGTTGTTATCGTTTCTATCCTGTATCGAAATAGGCTTTCCTTCACGATCCAAAGCAAAATCCACATCTGAAAATATAGAAAGCAGTGCAACAGGATGGTGAGGATGATTGTTTCAGGAACAGGGTTCACCATTGATTTGCACTCGTTTTTTTTTTACATCTCAGGTACAACCTACAATTTAACATAAGGGCAGAATCATAGGTCGGTAAAGGATATGGTAGCTGCCACAAAGTCAACCCGGATTGATAACCAACCAAACTCTATGTGGCTTAGCTTCATCCAATTAAACCCCCTCCCCCAGGAATTTCCCCTCAGCTAAGTGAGGGGAATTCTTTGAATATGTTTAAGAGAGAAAAACAAAACAACCCTGAACAAATTAATTATGGAGTGCATTGAGAAGACAAGGCAACATTAATTTCAGTTTTAATTAAGATAATTTAACATCTTTTATAAAGGCCATGTTGAGATTTGTATACAAAAACAATTGGACTGAACAATTTAAGTCCTCTTATGGAACCTTTTGTTTACAATTATCTATAGTTCAATTTAACTGTAATTATTATCAACGACTTCCTGCAAATGAAACCAAAGCTTCTTACTGATGCAGACCCTGGCTGAGAGTCATGGTCCTAGGACATCCGCCTCCAGAGGGGTTCTTCCAAGGATAAAGCAATGTTTATGTGTAGGTTTTGTTTGAGGTATGTAAAAGTCAGCTTGTGATATTTTTTAAGCAGGGTCAAGGTCCTAGTGACCTTGAGTGCAGATGGAGGTGATGGCCAAGCTGATGCGATGCAATGTTTGAATTTATTTTTCAAAGGACCATCCTGGCAACTGTCTTCATAGGCATAAGTTGCCATGATGACCTGTGTGTAATGTGGGAGGGAGATTCATTCTGGGCAGATGTCTTGTAAAATGGCGTCCAAGATATGGATATTAGGTTATTAAGGCGTGCTGTTTTATGTGCCTCAGAATGTTTTAGGCTGAAGAGGACCTGATTTGGGGGCTGTGGAAATCCTCCAGACTGAGACATTCAACATGAATGGGGGACCATTTCAATTAGTTGTCATGGTAAGGTTCATGGTGCCGCTCCATCTAATGGCGATGCGTCTCGCGAGTGTGCTCGATTCGGAGGCGAAAGAAAGACCTCAAGCGGTCAAAGCAGTGGAGGGTAGGACCACAGGAAAAGTCCCGGCGCAATAGCATGCTACTTTAGGTTCCTGTAGACCATCTCCCATTTTATCTCCATTCAGCCCAAAGGGCTGATGTCATGCAAATTCTTTGGCACACTCATTTCCCACAATCCTTACATGTCAAAGAACCCAGTAGAATACAATCTCGACATCCACCCGGTTTGCAGGAGCTGTGGCATCACAGGTACTGTGAACAAGAGGGTGAGGTTGGGTCAAATATTCCATAGATGGCAGAATCAGAGATGCCACCGGCACAAGGAATTTAATTGACCTAAATACGAAAGGTTTAGGTTGATTGGCATGTCTCAATGGCCTAGGTAAGGTGGAGTCTGGCTACAGACAAACTAAGGGCATTGGTGACTGGGAGACATGCTTGGCTCGCGCCTACAGGCCTATAATGCACTCTGTGTGGCGAAGCGCGAGTGGTATCTCCTCAGCCTCAAAGGAATGTGCAGAAGGCACCGGACACCAAACAGATACTGCGTGATGGATCGCGTTCACCTTCCGCAACAGGGTCGGCTTGAGATAGTTTTTTTTTCAAAGTACCCATTTGGCAAAGGCCACCAAGGACATCAGTAACCCACCCTTTTAAAAAAAAAAACTAGAAAACTTTACCAAATCTTAGGCTATTTATTTTCCCCCTTCCCCCATAAAAACAAACAAACAAGCGAGTAAAAAGACAAAAAGAAAAGGCAGGCTCCGGCGTCGGTGGGAAGCCTGCCTCCCGCGAACGAGCATACGAGCGGGCATACATCCAACAAAAAAAAAGGTCATATAAAGTGAAGGTCAGCCACCAAAAAGTCATGAAGTCTGCAAGTCTGTATACACGAATTGCTTGAGGGACAATTTGGCAGTACCAAAAGAGATCGAAAGGTCGTCTATGTAGAGCGGAGCGAGAACATATGTAGCAAGCACCCTTTCTCCTGGAGAATGTGAGTGAGGTCCTGCGAGAACTTGCCACAAATCCTTTTGACTCACTTCCATACTTCCGCAAGAGGAGTCTTTCAGTTAAGTGAAGACAAATATGCCCGACAGGAAGTGCGGCGAAACATACGGGAACCTAGCCCTAGCTCGACGAATTTCACAAACGGTGAAATCGTTCAGGCGGCGCATGTAGGCATATCGCTTCTGTCTGGAGGGCCTTGTCACACTCGGCCGATCACTAAGGAAGCTGACGGCGTGCAAAACTTAACGGCCTTCTTAACCAACTCATAGAATGGGATAGAGAATTCAGTTATTTCCCGAAGTGCGGACTATCACATCCGCTCCAAGCACCACCGAAGCGGTTTTTCAGGCAGTAGCGGCCAATAAAATGATAATGAATATTAAATTGTCACTACCATGATGGTCATCGACCACCTCCGAGCCAAAATCAGGCTGTCCATCCAGAGAGCAGAGGAACAGATCGAGAGAGGAAAAGAAAATTGTCCTCAGGCGGTGTTGCGTAAACTCATTCACATTAAGGATAACCTATCTCCGGATCGTCAATCAGGTTGGTAAAGACCTGACCCTTGCAATTGATCATGTGATCCCCACAGAGGTGTTGCCTACCGTTCAAATCCCTGAAGGGAGAAAATGGCCAAGATAACCTTGCTACGTCAGTGCAAAATACACCAGCGTCGAAGTCGGCTAACGGGGAAATGTATGCAGATATACATAACAGTATACCTCCTATCCAGGTGTAGCTGCACTGCAACTGCTCAGCAGGAAGCATTTATAGTGAAAAGAAGAACGAAGACACTCTGCCAGGTGTAAATCGCACATCTTCCTGCCCGACCCTTATCTTCTGGTAGTGGGGGTGGCAAAACCTTTATATCACGGAAGGGTGGGCAGGGGGCAAGCGCCCAGCATGGTTTCCTGTAAAAAAAAAAAATAGCTAACGGGGAACGGCAGGAGACGCGCCTACGCAGCTCCTCCCAGTTGGCTTGGAGCCCACGGCAATTCTAATGAACTAATATGATCTCCAGACCTATCTGGGAGATACTGAGGCCGTCTTCGATATGAAGATCCTAACACGAATGACCGTACGTGCCTCCGAAGACTTACTGGCGGAGGTTAAGCTCGTCATACGAGTCTAACGACTCGGTGGAGCGGCACGGCCCTTTTGCTTTAAGGGAAATGTCCACGATGGGGTTGAGTGGAAACCCTGGTTTTAGCCGAGGTGGGATGCGAGCCCTTTGAGCTGTCAACTTCACCAAGAGAGCGCCCGGGGGAGCTAAAAGACGCAGAAGGGTTCCGAATCGACCGTGCTCGTTGTCTAGTGGAGCAAGAAGAAGATGTCTGCTTAACAGGACCAACTGCTTACCCTCGCGGAAAGGGGGATCGGTCCGAAGCCTGAACGGTTAGAATCTAAAAAAAAAAATACGAGCAACATTACTTAAGAGGATTTTTTTTTTTCAAGGGGCTATCTGGCGACTGCCCACTTGGGCATAAGTCGCCGCAAACAAACAGCCCAGTTCTAGGCTACTTCCGATTTGGCACAGATTTGTAAAGCCATGAATGCCTTCACGTAGTAGCGATACCATTCGGCACACACCGAAACGAGCAACAAGGCCAAGGCCTCCACATTTTTATCACCACACGTTTGACTTAGACCGCTGCCAGGTTGGCCACTTCGGCGATATCTTCTAAGAAATAGTCCACAAGCTCCGTGACATATATTGAGTGCCCGAAGAGCACTCACGATGGGCACCTGCGGAGGGTCTGTCGAATTCACTAGAAGAAGTCCGTCTGAGAAACGACAGACGTTTGGTTCTTTAACTCGAACCCTAACAAATGCCTTACACTGATGGAACAGGTTTTCGTTGGACTTTTTAAAAAAAGGTTTAAGAGCCCATCTGGCGACTGCGTACTAGGGCAAAAGTCGTTGTATTCACACAACAGCCAATATTAAGATAGATTAAAAAACAAATAACAATATATAAATAAACAAGCTAAAAAAAGGAACAAAGATAAGACACAAGCTAAAAAAAAACCCAAAGACAAAAAGAAGGAAACGCGCTCCTGCGTGGGGGAAGAGGGCCCGCCTCTCCCAGGCGCAGGAACATTCGACCCACAACAAACAGACAAATAAAGTGGAAGAGGGCAGCCTCCTCCAAAAAGTCATTTGGTCCACAAGTTTGTATGCACGAACCCGTCCCGGGTACAAGGAACGAGCGGTAGCCACCCCGCGCGTCCAGTACAGGGGCAGGTAGCGTGCGCGGAGATCAACCAGACTGGGACATTCAACAAGAATGTGCCGAAGTCTGGGGAACAACGCAGTCGTAGCAATAAGGCGCATGTCCAATTCAGAGACGACATAAAGCAACAAGAAGCCATGGGAACATTCGCGGCGCTATGGCACGCAACATTAGCTTTCCCTCGGACGTCTCTCATCTTCTTTGCCAAGCAGCCCGGAGCTACCCGTATTCCTGCCATGTAGTCGGTGTAAGGAAGAGCAAAATGCAGGTCTGGTCGTCCAGTCCTCGCGGACACTTTGGCACCCTCATTCCCAGCAATTCCTGCATGTCCAGGAACCCAGCAGAAGATAATCTCGACATCCGCCCGGCTCGCCAAAACCGTGGCGTCACGGATATCGCGAACCAGGGGATGCGGAGATTCCAATGCCCTGAGAGCATTCACGGCGCTTTGTAAGACGCTATAAATCACAATCCGGTCTTTGAACCAGGCACGTTGCGGTATATCCCGTACCTACCGGTCTATTGCAACTAGCTCAGCTGCGAAGACAGACGCAGTGACTGGCAGAGCCAGCTTGACTTCAAACAGAGGGGATACAGCGTGGAAACCGACCCCCTCCAGGGACTTGGCTCCATCCCTATACACTGGCACAAATCCCAGTTGACACGAAGTGTGTTACAAAAAGGACGAATGCAATATTCCCGGCGCTGTAAAAACTTTAGGAGCAGAGGCGTAGCGACAAATAGTCTATGGATGCGACCGGCTGGAGAGCTACACCGAGCAGTCGAAAGTGTTTCCTAGCTCTCAACCCAATAAGCTTAGGGTCTGACTGGCGTAGCGAGAAACGCGGTTCAATGCTTGTTGAAATCGACGCTCCAGAGTTGGCGTCTGGAGCGCGCCAGAAGAGATCGAAAGGTCGTCCACGTAGAGCGTAGCGAGAACATCTTCCAGCAGCACCGAGGTGTTGCCGCTGATGCTCAGGGACAAGATTTTTTTTTTATTTTAGGAGCCTATCTGGCGACTACCCACTTGGGCATAAGTCGCCGCAATCGCGACAGCCTAGCACTAGGCTACTTTAAAATAAGAATATGAAAAAACAACAACAATAAAAAGGGAAAATGGCAACAATTAGGCAGCAAGCTCCGGCGTCGGAGGGAGGTCCGCCTACCCCCGGCGCATGAGCGTGCGACCTACAAAGAAAAAAAACAACAAAAAAAAACTAGTAAAATAAAGGGGAGAAGGCCGCCTCCCCGAAAAGTCTAAAGTCCACCAGTCAATGTGCACGAACTCGTCCCGAGTACAAGGGACAGTCGGTAGCGACCCCGCCTATCCCAGTACCGTGATAGGTATCGTGCGCGGAGATCGCCCAGACTGGAACATTCAACAAGAATGTGCCGAATAGTATTGGGGACAACGGTCTTCACAGTAGGGCGCTGGCGAGAGCTCCATCAAATGGCGGTGCGTCCCGCGAGTGTGCTCAATTCGGAGACGACAGAAAGCAAGCTGAATACTTCGCAGTATTGGGGGGTAGGTCCATGAGAACAGTCGCGGCGCAATGGCACGCAACTTTAAGTTCCCTTCAACTGTCTCCCTTCTTCTTTGCCAAGCAGCCCGAAGAGCTGGCCGTATTCCTGCCATGTAGTTGGTGTGAGGAAGAGCGAAACGCTGCTCCGGTCGCAGAGTCCTCGCGGACTCTTTGGCGCCCTCATTCCCCGTAATTCCTACATGTCCCGGAACACAGCGAAGATAATCTCGACATCCGCCCGGTTTGCCAAAACCGTGGCGTCACGGATATCGCGAACCAGGGAATGCAGAGATTCCAATGCCACGAGAGCACTCAGGGCGCTTTGTGAGTCGCTATAGTTGACAATCCGGTCTCCGAACCGGGCACGTCGCGTAATCTCCCGTACCGAGTGGTGTATTGCCACCAGCTCGGCCGTGAAGACAGACGCAGCGCCTGCATAGCGACCCCGCCTATCCCAGTACCGTGATAGGTATCGTGCGCGGAGATCGCCCAGACTGGAACATTCAACAAGAATGTGCCGAATAGTATTGGGGACAACGGTCTTCACAGTAGGGCGCTGGCGAGAGCTCCATCAAATGGCGGTGCGTCCCGCGAGTGTGCTCAATTCGGAGACGACAGAAAGCAAGCTGAATACTTCGCAGTATTGGGGGGTAGGTCCATGAGAACAGTCGCGGCGCAATGGCACGCAACTTTAAGTTCCCTTCAACTGTCTCCCTTCTTCTTTGCCAAGCAGCCCGAAGAGCTGGCCGTATTCCTGCCATGTAGTTGGTGTGAGGAAGAGCGAAACGCTGCTCCGGTCGCAGAGTCCTCGCGGACTCTTTGGCGCCCTCATTCCCCGTAATTCCTACATGTCCCGGAACACAGCGAAGATAATCTCGACATCCGCCCGGTTTGCCAAAACCGTGGCGTCACGGATATCGCGAACCAGGGAATGCAGAGATTCCAATGCCACGAGAGCACTCAGGGCGCTTTGTGAGTCGCTATAGTTGACAATCCGGTCTCCGAACCGGGCACGTCGCGTAATCTCCCGTACCGAGTGGTGTATTGCCACCAGCTCGGCCGTGAAGACAGACGCAGCGCCTGCATAGCCCCTCTGACTTCAAACAGAGGGGACACGGCGTGACAGCCGACCCCCTTCTCGGACTTGGAGCCATCAGAATACACTGGCACGGTTCTAGCGTGACACGAGGTGTGCACCAAAAAGGTCGAACGCAATACTCCCGGCACTGTACAAGCTTTGGGAGAAGAGGCGTGGAGACAAATAGCCAAATGAGGTACCCTCTAGGGTGGCGTCCTTGGCAGAACCAGGGGCGCCACTGACCACAGAGCTATACCTAGCTCTGGAAGCAGTTTCCTGGCCTGGCGTCTCTCGGCTTAGGCACCGTAGAAATCAGCTGCGGATGCAGTGAGAGCTGTCTGTTGGCGACTGAGGGAGGCGCCGGGCTCGCGCGTACAGGCGAATAATGAGCTGTACACGGCACAGAACGAGTGGCATCTACCCAGCATAGACTAGTAGGCTCTTAATGGGGGAAGTGCGGAAGGCACCGGTCGCCAGGGGAAGGCCGGTGTGGTGGATCGAGTCCACCTTCCGCAATACACGCTCGGCTGCGAATGCATAAAACTCGCATCCGTAGTCGAGCTTCGAACGAACAAAGGATCGATAAAAAAGTTAGGCAGTTGCCCTATCAGCGCCCCAAGCGTTGAACGTCACGGAACGGAGAATATCCATGGCATGGATACAAGAGACCCTAAGGCTGCGAATATGAGCCTCCCAGGTGAGGCGTCGGTCAACCACTTCCAGGCGTACCCCATTAAGAAACAAGTCTGGGTCAGGGTGGAGCCGTGGATGGCGGCAGAGGTGCACCACCTTAATCTTGGCCAAGGAAAATCGAAACCTGTGCGCTTCGTCATAGCGAGAGACGCGGTTCAATGCCTGTTGGAGTCGACGCTCCAGAGTTGGAATCTGGGCCGCGCCAAAAGAGATCGAAAGGTCGTCCACGTCGAGCGTAGCGAGATCATCTTCCGGCAGCACCGAGGTGATGCCGTTGATGCTCAGGGCAAAGAGTGTGACACTGAAGACACTTTCCTGCGGGACACCCTCTTCCTGCTCCATTGGGCCGGAGAGGGCTCCCCCCACCCATACTAAATAATAATAATAAATCTTAAATAATTATAATAATAATAACACTATTAATAGCAATAATTAGTACTAATCCCAAAACATAATATCTGCAATATAAAATCATGCAATATAATAATAATAATAATAATGCTAATAATAAGAATACTAATAGAAAGGTAAAGTAGCACTGTCAGAAAGTTCAAGTGAAACCAAATTTACACTCAGGCTGGAAGAATGTGCAGCTCCTCTCGATACCAAGTGTAATAAGCATAACAGGGTACCTACCTCCCACCAAGGGGAGAAGCCCTAGCAACCTACTTCCAACACCTGCTCTGCAACCTATCTCCACCACCACTACACCACAAACTAATAAAACACATTCATACCGCCCCCAACCAACGACACCTAAATACTCTATCACCAAATAATATCCTAAATGACTCCACCCCACTCCTCCATAAACCAATCGCTGAAATCACTACCGGACACAGACCGTTATCCTGCCCCGACTAATGACAGGCCACTTCACATTACTCATATAGTACAAACACAGAATACCCCCCCCTCTCCCATCACTAGCATGTCCTAGATACAAAACTTCTCCTTGACTGCCTGAACCTCAGACACGCATGCAACACATGCATTATCTCCGACCTCTAGGACATGTGGACCTGTTCTTGGGATGTGGAGACCTTCCATCTCGCAGAAGAGGTAGGAGGGGGAATGGAATGTCAAAAGGTATCTATGACATTGCCTTCTGGGCAGTAGATGGCTTTCTGTTATCATCTATTACAGCCCATGGTAGCAACTGTGAAGTTGGCCCAAATCCAGAGCCCATTTAGAGACTAACCACACCCAATATTGATTAACTTTGTTCAAATCAGAATCGGTGTTTCTACCCAGCTAGGCTTAATGCACCCTGTGGCAATAAGGTGGTACTCGCTACTCACCAACATTATAACCATAGGCTACTTTCTTGTTCAAATAAATATGCTGAGCATTGCCAAGAACAGTACATAAGACTTCACTGATGTCTTTGTGAAACCAAGTAACTGGAGTTGGTTCTGAAATAAACAGAAAAATGTATTTGGAATTTATTGATTGTAACATCAAATTATTGCAAAAAGAGAAATAATAATGTAAAACACCCGGTAAAGGGTGTATGTGGGGGAATTTTAAGTTCTCTCCATGGCAACTGTCGAACACAACACCCAATCTTTTGATCTGCAGCTATGGAGGTGTTAGCTAATTTTGAAAAATAAAACGGATGAATAAACCTAAAACAAATAAACAAAAAAAGTAAATCATAGTGTGACAAAGCCCCGTCTCCTTCAAGAAATCAAGAACTTGAGGACACTGGCAGTCACAAAAGTAGTTAGGAGCTAGAAATTCATCTTAGATCTAGCTGATAGGAAATCACTTCCAATTATAGTGAAGTGAAGCCACGGTGGATGTGGTAAGTCACCAGATGTGGTCTCAATTTAAGTAGACAATGGCGGCTGTCACACACTGCAGATACCTGTGGTTTGACTTCCATTTAAACTGTAGATCCTTCCTGAGAAATAAAAGGCCTTAAAGAGAGGAGATGAGCGGTAAAACTCTTTAACATTTTCGAAAGACATCATGAAGGTGGGCCACCTTCATCAAGAACTCTGTAACCCTGCAACTTGATGTGTAGAAACTAGCCTCAAACTAGCACCATTCGGGTATGGGGACAATTTATTTTATTTTTATAGAGCTCTTTGCTGTTTAACAATACAAGAAATTAACAATAAACTATAAATAAACAAACACCGATAAACATTGCTACATAAAAAGCAAAACAATTAAGAGGTGTGCATAGGTGTAACTCCCTCCCCCCACCTCATTCAGGATATTTTTTTTCCCTGTGGTAGCCCATCTGGTGACTGCCTACTTGGGCATAAAACGATGTACACAACAGCCTACTATTAGGCTCTATTGAAAAAAAAAAATATCTAATTAACACAAAACAATGATAAAAAAAACGACAAAGGCTAAAAAAAAATAAAGAGTAAGGGCAAAAAGGCAAGAGTCCTCCGGCGTCGGGGGTAGGCCCACCTCCGCCCGGCGCAGGAACAAGCGACCTACAAAAAGAAACGCACAAAAAAGGTCAAATAACGTGGAGGAGGCCAGACTCCTTTAAAAAGTCGTAAAGTCCACAAGTCGGTGTGGACGAACCCGTCCATAGTACAAGGGACAAGCGGTAACGACCCCGCTCGTCCTGGTACCGGGACAGGTAACGTGCGCGAAGATTGCCCAGAATGGGACATTCAACAAGAATGTGCCAAAAAGTCTGGGGGCGACGCAGTCGTCGCAGTAAGGCGCAGGCGAGCGCTCTATCAAATGGCGGTCAGTGGGTCCCGCGAGTGTGTTCAATTCGGAAACGACAGAATGCAACCTGATGCCGTCGCAGGATTGGGGGGTAGGTCCATGGGAACAGTCGTGGCGCAATGGCACGCAACTTTAGCTTCCCCTTGACCGTCTCCCATCTTCTTTGCCAAGCAGCCCGTATTCCTGCCATGTAGTCGGTGTAAGGAAGAGCGAAATGCTGGTCTGGTCGTCCAGTCCTCGCGGACACTTTGGCGCCCTCATTCCCAGCAATTCCTGCATGTCCAGGAACTCAGCAGAAGATAATCTCGACATCCGCCCGGCTCGCCAAAACCGTGTCGTCACGGATATCGCGAACCAGGGGATGCGGAGATTCCAATGCCCCGAGAGCACTCAGGGCGCTTTGTGAGTCGCTATAAACCCCAATCTGGTCTTCGAACCAGGCACGTTGCGGTATCTCCCGTACCTACCGGTCTATTGCAACTAGCTCAGCCGTGAAAACAGACGCAGTGACTGGCAGAGCCAGCTTGACTTTAAACAGAGGTGATACAGCGTGGAAACCGACCCACTCCAGGGACTTGGCTCCATCCCTATACACTGGCACAAATCCAGCTTGACACGAAGTGTGCTACAAAAAGGACGAATGCAATATTTCCGGCGCTGTAAAAACTTTAGGAGCAGAGGCGTGGCATAAAAATGGTCAAAGGTGGTACCCTCCAGGGTAGCGTCTTGGGCAGAACCAGGGGCGGCACCGGCCCGAGAGTAATACATAGGTCTCAAAGGAGTTTCCTGGCCCTAAAGCTGAAGAGCTTATGGTATGACTGGCGTCTCTCGGCTGCATAGGCACCATCGAGATCAGCTGCGAATGCAGTAAGAGATGTTGGCGACTGAGGGAGGCACCGGACTCACGCGTACAGGCGAGAAATGCACTGTGCACGGCGCAGAGCGAGTGATTTTTTTTTTTTAAGAGCTCATCTGGCGACTGCCTACTTGGGCATTAGTCGCCGTATTAAAACTGGCCTAGTTCTAGGCTACTTTAAAATAAAATTAAAGAGAGAAAAAAAAAAACACCCCAAAAGGGGGAAAAGAAGCAAGCTGGTGCGTCGGGGAGAGGTCCCCCCGGCGCAAGAGCGTGCAACTAAAGGGAAAAAAACCAACAAAAAACAAAACAAGAAAAAAAACATGCAAAAAAACAAACAAACCTTGCTTAAATAATAGGGAGAAGGCCGGCCTCCCCCAAGAAGTCAACAAGTCCACAAGTCAATGTGCACGAATCTGTCCCGAGCACAAGGGACAGGCGGTAGCGACCCCGCCCATCCCGGTACTGGGACAGGTATCGTGCGCGAAGATCACCCAGACTGGGACATTCGAATGTGCCGAACAGTCTGGGGGACGACGCAGTCGTTGCAATAGGGCGCAGGCGAGCGCTCCATCAGATAGCGATGCGTCACACGAGTGTGTCCGATTCGGAGACGACAGAAAGCAACCTGAAGCCGCCGCGGCATTGGGGGATAGGTCCATGGGAACAGTCGCGGCGCAATGGCACGCAACTTTAAGTTTCCTTCGACCGTCTCCCATCTTCTTTGCCAAGCAGTCCGAAGAGCTGCCCGTATTCCTGCCATGTAGTCGGTGTGAGGAAGAGCGAAGCGCTGGTCCGGTCGCAGAGTCCTCGCGGACTCTTTGGCGCGCTCATTCCCCGCAATTCCTACATGTCCAGGAACCCAGCAGAAGATAATCTCGACATCTGCCCGGCTCGCCAAAACCGTGGCGTCACGGATATCGCGAACCAGGGGATGCGGAGATTCCAATGCCCCGAGAGCACTCAGGGCGCTTTGTGAGTCGCTATAGATCACAATCCGGTCTCCGAAGCAGAGCGAGTGACATCTCCCCAGCATTGAGAAGTAGGCTCTCAATGGGGGCAGTGCGGAAGGAACCGGTCGCCAAGCCAAGGCCGTTGTGGTGGATCGAGTCCACATTCCGCAGCACACACACGGCTGCGGATGCATAAAACTCGCATCTGTAGTCTAGCTTCGAGCGAACAAAGGATCGATAAAAAAGTGTGACGGCACTCCTCCAGAGGCTTGAATGTTTACCGACCTTTTCAAGCTGGCGAGGCAGTGTTTATTACTGTTGTATTTTTTAGGTAGGGGGGAACGGGGTCATCAGTTTCTATTGTGGACTCGGGAGGGGGAGAGGGGTAGGTGCGGGTGAGAATTGGGCTTCCTCTATTTCTGGGTATTCCACTTTTTAGTTGAGGGGGGGGGGGGATGTATAATGGGAACCTGGGCTACAGTAATTTTGTAAAATGCGGAGGTGTCAGTGGTTGCCTGTTAAGAGGGTGATGGGTGTTAAATGATGCTCCTGAGCATCCATTTGGACTCCTGCCTTTGGGTGGGGGTGGTTTCTTTATTGGATGGCAGGGGAACAGTGACCTCTTGTGGAGACCGCTGCATTTTCTGGGTGGATGACCAGGGGTCGGCCATTACTCGCCAGGGTAGGGCAAGAGCGGACCCAGGTAGGTCCTCCAGATTGCTCTCGTATGGAGGCAGGCCACTTTCCGGTGATTTTACAGGGTGTCTACTTTACTTGTTTGGTAATTTTTAATTCAAGGACTTTTTAAAAAATAATCAAGGACTGGTTTTAGCCATTGCTTTTTTCCTTTAAATTATTAGTTACACGACCCTTGTATGTTTTATTACATTTATGAGACATCATTTTTTTTAATTAAATAATTTCTATCATCAAAAACTATCCATTTCATGAAAATTTAGTACCTACATTTGGAAATGCTTCCATTTTCAGGTATATAAATATATTTTAAACCATTTATTTTTACTCAGCCACACAATTACCTAAATTATACTTAGCAAAAATCTCCATTACTTTCCACTCTTCATAACAAAGAATTATTTGTTTCAAAATGACCCCCAAACACTGAATCATGAAGCATTTAAGAAAAAATCTGAAATATTTCAATTGAAAATTAAACGTATTACAAAATAAAATGAACATTGCTGATTCAGGGGGTTACCTTTTAACTTTATTTTTTATTTAATCATGATTGATGGTTACAATTTCCTTATCAAGAAGACTAATTTTTGCTTCAAAATCTATTTGTAGTCTTTGTTTCTTATCTTATTTTTCTTTGATCAGAACATCAGTTCGTCTTTTCTTGGCTTCCATGTCTGTAAGATCTTCTTTGTACAGGCGAGAAGAATTCCTACCTGCATGCACGTGACTTATTTACTTTAAACTCAGTTAAAGGCTTCTCAGTTGCAACCAAGACATCGTGTACAACTCTCTGAGCAATCATAGACTTCTGTTGAAGATTTTCGAATAAGATTTCTTTGTTAATATTGAAGCCGCGTTTGACAGCTGCTTGTCCATGAATAAGGCACAATATATCATAAATAAAGCTCTTGAAAAGGAAGGTTACCTTGAAATTCACTACTTGGAATAAGTGTTCAAAATGAGCATCAAGACGAGTTTCTCTGAGAGAATTTTTTATTTGATTCGCAGACATTATTGTTAGTGACAAATCGCTTGTACTCTGTTTTGATGTCATCAGCAACTTTTCTGGACAGTTTTTCTGTAGACACACAAGTTCACTCAGAAGGATCTCAATCCTGGACTCGTACTTGGATGCATTCAACATCACATTTGGATTCAAGCAGCTGAAGACTTTAACAACTAAATACCTAAGAGGGCTCCTCTCATTGATTTTTTTACTAC
The DNA here is from genome assembly GCA_963969495.1 of Ceratothoa steindachneri. NCBI lineage: Eukaryota > Metazoa > Arthropoda > Malacostraca > Isopoda > Cymothoidae > Ceratothoa > Ceratothoa steindachneri. The sequence continues at coordinate 165,049,647 of OZ018327.1, forward strand.
AGCTACGAAGAAGTTCACTGCTTCCTTCCGAAACTGAAGAATGTCAGTGTTGGTCAGATGCTCTCGAACTTTTCTAATCTCTTCTTTAACAGCGAAGCCGAGATCCACTTTTTCAGCAGGTAATTGGTGAGACTCAGCTGCTTGAAAGATTTTTCCTCAACTAAATCTTTCTTGATAAAACGTAGCAAGAGTCGACAGCATGGCACACAAATCCTTATAAAGGAATGGCATCATTGGGGAGTCAGTTTGATACCAGACCATAAATCCTTCCAATTCCGATGAAATCTTCAGAAAAAAAGTGATCTTAGCAGATAGAAGCTTATTGCACAGAGCCTCTTTCATTGTGACATATGATGCACGTTTTGGTTCTTTGTGAGTATTCTTGATTGTTTCCACAAACATCTTGACTTTGGGGAGAAGACTAATCGCCCTTTGTGCAACTCTTGTGTTTTCTACCCATCTTGTTGAGTAAAATTCATAGGGAAATCAGATTGATGAACTTCTTTTGCTTGCAAAAACAATGTTCGTCTCAATGGAGAATCTTTGAAAACATAATATAATGTAGACAAAAATTTGCCAACATTCCAAAAAACGTTCTCATTAGCAAACTTGAGGCTGCCAGAAACTACATGCAATGAGCATGTGCCACAATCAAGTAGAGGAGGAGAATTGCCACTTCTTTCAGCATTTAACAGCCTCAGAAACTTATGGTTAAAGTTTGGGCCGTCCAGTGATACCTGAATAATTTTTGATTGGTCGAGATTTGATACTCCTTCATTAAAAGCTTCTAGCAAGTCTTCAGCTCTTCCTCTGCTCAGAAAAAACTGAAGTAAGGTATCTAGTAATAAATTTTATTACCCTGCAAGAAATGAACATGGATATCCATCTGACCACATTGTGTAATCTTATTAAGGGACTCGTCAAATGAAATAGAGTAGAGGGAACTACCAGCTAAAACTTTGGCCAATTCACCAGCAAAATAAACAGAAATACCATATGTTATCATGTATTTAATCTTGTCTTTGGCCAGATGCATAGATTTAGCAATATCACTGTCTGGAAACATTATAGGTAAAAAATTTACCCTTGAAGCTCCAGTTCACAATGATGAGTGAGTCATGACTATGTGCAGACACCAGAGAACCTCAACCACAGTAACAAAACTGCTTATGAGGCATTTCTGCATTGGGCTGGCTGATGTGGACACTGCTGTTGGTTGTTCAAAGGCTTCTTTGCTTGGATTTTCCTTAGCCTGGGGAGCAATATGTGAAGAAGAATGCTGGAAGAAGCTTGGTAACCCAGGAGTTTTCTTAGCATCAATGACAGCCATATGTTTGACAGATCTCATATGGCTCTTCAAAGCCGTTTCTCCCATGACAGGCGGTGATATTGTTTTGGGGCCAAAATTATGGTACGCCTCTGTTGGATGTTTGCCTTTTCTCATCCACTTTCGATAGGGAGACTCTTCAATAAGCCAATGCTCTTGAAATGAGGAAGCGCATCTTGGACTCATTGCTAAAAAGTTTCTACAACAAAGAAAAAAAATATAAAAGTACACACCATGAATTGAAATAAATGTTTCAAATGAAAGTTTTACAAGTGATAGGCAGATAGAATAAAAAATTTTTTTTAGAAGAAATAGAAATAATTAGGAATAAATACAAGTTAATCATATGTCGCATCAAGTATTATTAGGTAACTACAGGAGACTACTATAACTAGAAATTGGTGTATAATTGTTATAACTATTGGGTACAAACTATTCAGTTCAGGGTTCATTCTTCGGGCAAAGCACCCCAAGCTCTACCCGAAGAATGAAGAGGGGTCTGACAGGACAGCAGAGGGCAGGTGAAATGAAAACATAAAAAGACCTAGGCTGGGGCCTGAATGGGCACTGGTCTTCACTACATACAGTAGTGACCAGAAAGCCAACTGTACCCCACACAAGTAAAATTGTGCACAACACATAGAATAGCAAAAAAAATAAAAAGTGCAATAAACATTATGGGATATCGATGAAGGTGAGGTATTTAGGGGAAAAATGGCATATAAGCAAAGAATGACCGACCAAATTCAACTCACCAGTGCAAAATAAACAAGAACAAGGTATCCAAGCGACAGTCACAGAAGTATAGTGAGCATCCATCATAAAATACAATGCATCTAAAGCATATCTTGACTCGCATTAGTGAGTAGATTAACTTAAATATTCACTTATAATATTACTAATTTCCTAATAGACATTAAAAAGTATATATATATAGTGAATTTGAAAAATCAAATTTGAACAATCACTCAATGATTTATTTTTTAAATTCAAGGTCCATCTACCTTATTCATCAAATTCAAGGACTTCTCAAGGATTTCAAGGAAAATTCAAGGGCTTTTCAAGGATTTCAATGGCAGTAGATACCCTGTTTTAACTCCATGATACAATGGTCTGGATGTTTTGGTATATTCCAATACTGAGGCCTAAGTTTCCTCGGGTACCTAACATGGTTTGGGTTTTCTTTCAGACCTCTCAAAAATTGAAGCGTTCTTTTTTGCATATAGATAAGACTTCTTCAAATTTACATATGCAGCATTTTTTACTTGATACTGAGTAATTTTGGGTGGGATGCAGGAACACAGTTGTCGCAGGTAGGTGCAAACCCCTACTTCTTGCGATGGCATGTTTTCAAGGAGTGCCTATATGCGTGTCAATAGTAATATCTCAGTGGGCTCGGTTGTAACTCCTTTACACAGAAGCGTCGCCATCCAAAAGTGCATGTACTTTGGCAGAGTTTCCATGTCAAGGGTCAAGAAGTAAGTGTGAGTTGGTACATTGGCTCCATCGACCAACCAATGTACCCTATGTATTTGGATGACAGAACTCAACTATTTCCTCGGTTAGTTGGGTTTTGCTGTACTGGACAAGTCAGGTTCGATTATCACTCCCATGCACATGTTGAAAGATGGGTGGGGAGTTACTATGACTGTCGCCGGATAGTGTTGTTAAGTTTAGTAATCGTTCAGCTTGTTCTTTCGTTTTTGCCTCCACCATGATACTTCCATCTCCCTGAGGAGTCAGAGGGGAAAGCTGTGTATGGGGAGCTCGAGGATTCTTTCAGAGTTTTGGAGTTGCCGCACCATGCAGCTCTTCATTAGGTTCATTTGTTGGTGTTCTAGATTGACTTCATAGAATCTTTGGAAGGAGTGATTGACAAATTGACTTGGGAGGATCTTTTGCATTAGTAGTTCAGGTTAGTCCTTGTAGATTGAATGATAGTTTCTTGGAGTGGAGGAAAGACAATATCTTCTAGGCGATGTACCGATTTTGTCCGTTTCTGTGGTAGGTTTTTATTTTTGGAGACTTTGTTAGCCTTTCCTGAACTCTCAGTATTTAATATTCTAATGTTTGCTGTATTTTCAATTTCTTCTGTGCTCTGTGTATGTTTCCTACCTCTAGTTGAGACACTTTTCATTTTGGGAAAATGGGAAAGTACAAGGGTAGGAAAGCAGGAAGGGGATGAGCAGCTTCTTTTGTTTATTGCTGTGTGCATAGTAGGGTTTTGGTGGGGTTTTATTTTTTCCAATAGACAAAGGATTTGTCAGGACAAAAAGAAGCATATTCAATCTGGGAACTTACATGGTTTAGCTGGATTCCATCAGTGAGGGAGCTTGTAACCCGAAAAAGGCACCAGGAGTTTGGTTTCCAGCAACCATTGTGGATGCCCATTGGCACAGACAATGGGCAGGTTTCAAACAACAGTTGGCATGTAGGTGCGCGCACCGAGCTCTATGAAGAAGGGTCGCGGACATCCCCGCACAAGGGCTAACCCATGCAGGATGCATCCTGGTGGGTCATCATTATTTTGGCTGAAAGGGATAGGAAAAGGACAGGTTGGGCTGCTAATATTCCACTCTGATTGCTAGGGGGACCAAACCAGAGCCAGTCTCAAAGAAACAAGCCCCTCATGACTAGTTACCAACCAGGGCACGAACCCAGAAGAGCAGATCCATTTATTCAAACCAATGCTTTGAAGCGATATGAAGAGAGTTGGTGCAGAAAGGCAGAATGAAGATGATAGCGAAGAAGGAAGAGTGGCTAAGATGGGGCCAGATGAAGCACTAAGTCCCGTCAGCAAGGGGGTCAGGAAAACACATCGCCGTGCCCCTTATAGGTACAAAATTAAGAGAGAGAGGACACTTGAAAAGTAGATACTATGACTGCCCAATCACTTCGGAGGTGAAGAGAAAAGTCTCCATAGGATCATAAAATTCTTGAATGTGATTATAAACACACAACCGGTCCCGGCCCGCCGTTCAGGTGACATTGTCCTGTAGCTTTAACCATAAAGGATGGTGCCGGCATAGCCACCTTCTATGTGTACTGGAGGAAGATGAGCAGAGTCAACAACCCAACACACCCTGTACCTAATACTTGCCCTAGCCAGTGGGCCTTCGGTCCTTGCAGTAGGTAGGGACCTCACAGTATCCACTGCCACTCCACTAAGGCTCATAAGAGGATGAAAGTGTGCTGGGCAACCAGAACCTCTGTGGGTAGAAGAACAAGTGCGGAAAGGGGTAGGAGGGTATGAAATAAAGAAGTATAGATAGACGGGTCACTAATGACTAGGGTGAGGTGATCTCAGGATGGCATGCAGTCCATCGAGGCACCATGGCTATTGGACTGAATGCTGTACAGGTGGAAACAGTCCTCCTAGTGCAAAGTGCAGGGAGAAAAGGTTGAGTGGATAGCCATAATGATAATAAAGGTGCGTCTAGAACGCACCTGTACAGCCTTTTCTAGTTTTAAACTTTCCCCAATACTAAATAAAATTATCAGGTCAAATATCAGGTAGGTCTCTACCTACACTCAAGCACTCAAAGGGACAAAATTGAGCTAACTTGCACATTTTGCAACATTATTGACAGTTAAGTTAGCAATGTTACTAGTAACATTCCCTAAAGACAAAATTTGGAGATTAGGCAAGTTAGGTTAATGAAAACATAAGATAATTATCATCGGGGTCATTTAGTATTGTGTAAATGAAGGTAGGACAATTACTTATATAAGGAGAGCTTTGTAGCTGAACTTCAGGGTTTTGGGGAGGAGAGAAGATAAAAATTGGACTTACTTAATTCATCCTGGTCCTTCATATATTTTTCATGAAACCAGGGAATTTTCTCTTCTGGATAATCAAGACAAACTGCTCGATTCAGTTTCATAAGGTTAGACCTTAACATATATGGATAGCTCTAGAAATAAAGTTAACATATAAGAAACTTATTTTAAAAAAGCCTTATCAGTAGTTTAAAGAAACAATGAGACAAAAGTTGGATATACAATTTTTTTTTAGAATTTTAGGAGCCTATCTGGCGATTGCCTACTAGGGCACAAGAGCCTACTACTAGACATATTAAAAAAAAACACATAACAATATGTAAATAACAACATTCAAAAGTACAAAAGCTAAACAAAACAAAAAAGAAAAAGCAAAGAGACAAGAGGGAAGCCTTCTCGAGCATCAGAGGTAGGCCACCTCCCCGGGCGCAAGAACGAGCGGCCTAAAAAAGAAAACCCTGTCAATTAAAGTGGAGGAGGACAGTCTCCTCCGAAATGACATATAGTACACAAGTCTCTGTGCAAGAACCAGTCCCGAGTAGAAGGGATAAGCAGTAGCGACCCTGCTCGTCCTGGTACCGGAAAAGGTAACGTGGAAGAAGACGACCTAGACTGGGACATTCAACAAGAATGTGCCGAACAGTCCTCAAAATAAGGTGCGGGCGAGCGCTCCATCAAATGGCGGTGCACCCCGCGAGTGTGTCTAATTCGGAGACGACAGAAAACAACCTGAAGCCATAGCGGCATGGGGGGGTAGGTCAATGGGAACAGTCACGGCGCAATGGCACGCAACTTTCGGTTCCCCTCGACCGACTCTCATCTTCATTGCCAAGCAGCCCAGAGAGTTACCCGTATTCCTGCCATGAAATCAGTGTGAGGAAGAGCGAAACGTTGGTCTGGTCGCCCAGTCCTCGCAGACTCTTTGGGGCGCGCATTCCCCGCAGTTCATAAAATTCCAGGAACCCAGCAAAAGATAATCTCCACATCCGCCCGGCTCGCCAAAACCGTGGCGTCACGGATATCACGAACCAGGTGATGCGGAGATTCCAATGCCCCGAGAGCACTCAGAGCGCTTTGTGAGTCGCTATAAATCACAATCCGGTCTCCAAACCGGGAAGGTCGTATTATCTCCCATACCAAGCGGTGTATTGCAACCAGCTCGGTCGTGAAGAAAGACGTAGAGCCTGGCAGAGCCCCGCTGACTTCAAACAGAAGGAATACGACGTGGAAACCGACCCCATCCTGGGACTTGGAGCCATCTGTATACACTAGCAGGGTTCAAGCCTCACATGAAGTGTGTTCTAAAGGAGCTTCTTGGCCCTAAAGCAGAAGGGCTTAGGGTATGGCTGGCATCTCTCGGCGGCATAGTCACCGTCGAGATCGGCTGCAAAAGCAGCGAGAGCGGTTGGCGACTGAGGGAGGCACCGGGCTCGCACGTAAAGGCGAATAATGCACTGTGCACGGCACAGAACGAGTAGCATCTGCACAGCATCGACAAGTAGGCTCTCAATAGGGAAACTCTGGAAGGCACCTGTCACCAGGCGAAGGCCGTTGTGGTGGATCGAGTCCACCTTCTGTAATACAAGATCGGTTGCGGATGCCTAAAACTCGCATCTGTAGTCGAGCTTCGAACGAACAAAGGACGGATAAAAAAGTAAGGCAGTAGCCCTATCAGCGCCCCAGGCGTTGAACGTAACGGAACGAAGAATGTAAATGACGCGGGTACAAGAGACCCTAAGGCTGCGAATATGAGCCTCCCAGGTGAGGTGTCGGTCAAATACAAGACCAAGGAAACAGTGCGAATCCACCACTTCCAGGCGCACCTTATTGAGAAACAAGTCTGGGTCAGGGTGGGGCCGTGGATAGCGGCATAAGTGCACCACCTTAAGTCTTAGCCAAGGAAAACCGAAGCCTGTACGCTTCGGCATAGCGAGAGACGCGGTTTAATGCCTATTGGCGTCGACGCTCCAGAGTCCAGGTAGAGCGTAGCGAGAACATCTTCAGGCAGCAGCGAGGTGATGGCGTTGATGCTCAGGGCAAAGAGTGCGACACTGACGATACTTACTTGCTGGACACCCTCTTCCTGCTTTATTGGGCCGGAGAGGGCTCCCGCAACTCGTACACAGAATCGACGATCTCGCAAAAATTCAGATATAAAGATTGGGAGGAGTCTCCTTGCCTTCATCGAGTGGAGAGTCTCCATGATACCGTATCGCCATGAGGTATCATAGGCCTTCTCCAGTTCAAAAAAACACCGTGGCGTAGTGCTGTCTACGAAGGAAGGCCTCGCAGACGGCCTTTTCCAGTCGGAGCAGAGCATCTGATATGGAGTGAAATTTGCGGAAGCCACAATGCATGTAAGACAGATGGCCTCGACTGTCCAGAAAAAAGGCTAATCTAACATTTACCAATTTCTTTAGCAACTTGTATACACAGGAGATTAGAGAGATTGGGCGGAAACTGGCCGGGGTAGAGTGAGCTATCCGCGGTTTGCGAAAAGTGAGCACAGTAGCAATTCACCAGGAATCTGGGAGGATACCCTATACCCAGATGATGTTGAACAAATCTAACAGAAAGGTCATGCCTCGCCACCTAGTTGTCGAAACATGGCATACTGGACATCATCTGGACCAGGGGCTGTGTCCGCACATCAAGCGAGAGCGAAACGCAACTCACTCAAAGTAAACCTGTCGTTGATGGGGCCTCCGCTTCTGGAGGTAAAGTCAAGTCGGCGGCTTTCCGTGCCATCATGACGCGTATTGAATGCTGGCGGAGCAGTATCCCGGCTAGAGAATGCGAAAAAAGCGGTCGCGAAGGATTCCGCCACGGACGCGAGGCCAAAGATTGCGGTCTCATTCTCCTGAAGACAGGGAGGGGGGTCCTGCAAGAGTTGCCCCGAAAACTTTTACTCGCTTCCACACCTCTGCTACTAAAGGGGTTCTTCTCGTTAAGTGAAGACACGTATGCCCGCCAAGAAGAGCGGCGGGTGTGCTTCCAAATATACCGGAACTTAGCCCTAGCTTGACGAAATTCACTGACAGTGAAATCGTTTTGGCTGTGCTTATACCGCATGTAAGCATAACGCTTCTGTTTGAGGGCCGTCTCACACTCGGCCGACCACCTCAGGAGTGGCGGCGTGCAAAACGGCCAGACGTTCTAGAAAGAGTAGTTATGCCCACGGCGATGAGGTTACGCCGGAGAAAAACTCAACGGCCTCATCTACCGACCTAAACTCCTCGACTAAGACAGAGAAATCAGTCATTTCCTGAAATGCGGACCACCGCATCCGCGCCAAACACCACTGAAGATGGCTTTCAGGCAGCAGTGGCCCAGAAAATGATAGTTGAATGGGAAAATGATTATTACCATGGAGTTCATCGACCACCCGCCACTCAAAATCAGGCTGTGCATCCGGAGAGCACAGAGATAGATCGAGACAAGAAAATGAAGCGGTTCTTGGGCAGTGATGCATAAACTTATCCACATTTAGGACACCCATCACAAGAAGAGAATGTGTGTGTGTTGTGCAGCGAAGACGGGAGGAAAGAAAGCAGTGTTGTAATTGGCTATGTGTGTGATGAGAAGTGTAAGATCTACCCACCCCAGTACAGGGCTAAGCACATCGCCACTACCAATTGGTAGCCAGATTTTGACATGCTCTGACATTTGTGTCCACTCATACCGGGATCGAACCCAGTACGACGGCATGAGGTGGTTTAGATATACAATAATAGATGAGTATCTTTTGAGGTGGATGCGATTTTTTCTCTTAAATTTAAAGCACAATACCAATGAAGGTGTATCAAACAATGTGTAAAGAAAGATCTGTAACGAGAGTAATGAAGCTAGACAAAGTGAAAATGTATACAAGATATTAAGCCACAGTTGTTCCTGATGCAGGCATTGGGACCAGGAGGGCACACACACTCTTACAGATGTAAGCTGTAGCAAGGTTGTCCATGCTACACATACATAACATCACATTTCAGGTACATAAAAGGATAGATAATGAAAAGAGAGATGGAGCAATATGAAGAGCAAAGGGTGGAAAGGATGCAGCTGTTGTTTTTTTTTCAGATGTTAAAAACCATTAACCCAAACAGTGCCAAGAGGTAGAAATGAACCCTCTCTCCCAAACACTTTTCCGACCATAACAAAGAATGAATGGACGAACACGGGTTGGTGACTAGCCTGCAATATTAGCCCCCAGCTATGAAAATAAGTGAGAACATAAAAAAACAACAACAAAAAGTAAAATGAAAATGTCAAGAAGGAATATAACACAGATCCAATATAATTTGAGATAGTTGTAGGTATGGAGGGTGGGAGGGCGGGCCACTCCTCAGTCAAGGTACTAGGTATAACAGTCTATATAGCACCCCCCTCCCCCATGCCTGCATGGAAGGAGGATGAGAACCAGGCTGGTAAACAGAAAAGAATGATGGACAAAAAAATGGAAAAAAAAGCCATATATGAATTGAGTACAACTACACTCAATGAAAACATGACTTGGATCATTTAATTTACTTATCAACTAAATTTTTATACCTTTGAAACACCATGCTTTATTTCTTCATCAATTTGATCCAAAAATGGAATACTAAATATATATTGGGTGAGTTCAGAAGAAAGGCTCTGGTAAAAACAGAGGGCGAGACAACAAGTTAATAGGTGATAGGCTGGCATCTTGTCACAGTCCCTGCAACAAAATAGAAATAATCAGCATCTTCTATCAATAATAATTCTCTTCATTATATTTGGCTCTGGCCTAGCCAAGTGGAAATTCTGCTAACAGTTTAAAAAGTTAAGCCATGCTAATTAAGCTTCTTCGGGAAATAAGGCATCTTTTTTTTATGTAGAGAAAGAGGGTGAAAATAAAGGACCCCTTTCCATGTTTACATGAGTGGGGCACAAGAGTAGGTAGAAGAAAGTGATGAAAGTTAAATATAGTGGAAGGTAGAAAGTGCACCCAGGGATCGTGCCAGGTCAATGAGTTTTTGTCCTTTGGTCTTAAGCTCTTTTGGGGGGGTACTAACCCTCTTTTAGTTATAAATTTTCCTTCTCTTCTTTCAATTTATTTTTTCATTCTTATTTGGCTATTTATAAATGGCTACTGAAGGTATAGATCTTGCTGATGGCAGGTATACCCTGTGCTTCTCCCAGTCCTGTAGTCTGAACAAATCATCTACAGCACCTGGTGTGAAAATTGTTTCAAGGCTAGCCAAGATGCTGTTGCTTTGAGCGTCTAGGAAGCTGTTGACCACTTGATACTGGTACAAATGTGAGGTTCCCTGGAACTCATGTAGTCATTCCATTTTACATTGAGGATGAAGTATAAGGCCTGAATTTAAACCCTCTGTATTTTTATCATGATATTTCTTGAAGAGGCATTGAGAGGAACCATTGGTTCAGAAACCTATTGAATACCTACTGAATTGTCAAGTAGCAAGGTTGGCCTGTAGTTCATCACTTGATCTTTGGGCTTGCCTTGTTTGGGAATAAGGATCATTTTGGATGTCTTCAGGCTGTCTGGGAAGTACCCTACCATTAATGCTGCATTGCAAAGATACAACAACCTGGTCTTTGTTCTCTCTGGGGCTTCTTTTAGGTGCCTTATTGTCATTTTGCTTAGGCCTGAAACTTTTTGCTTGAATCCAGAGATTGCAGTGTTCAGCTCTTTCATGGTGATTGCTCTGCCTTCTGGAGGACACTCCTGCAATGAAGAGGTTTGTGGCTCTGTTTGTGGTGAATCTCCTGTAGTGCTGCTCCATGTGCTCTGAAACTTTGTCTTCAAATCCCAGGATGAAGCTTTCTTCCTCCATGTAGGGGATTCAGAAAACATAACTCCAGACTTCGCAGAGAAGCTCGGCTTTCTCTTGGGAAGTTCTGGCACACCTGTCGATGTGCAGTACCAGAGTTGGCTTTTGTTGCTGTTTAGCCTTTCAGCTTATTGATGATGTAGCGGAAGCTTCTGAGGTTATCTACAGTGAATTGTCTGATCCCACTTTTCTTTGATCTCCTCTGATAAAGTGGCGTTCACTTGTCATCTGAGCAGCTGGACCTGAATGAAGTCCATTGAGCTAGAGTATCTGGCAGCTTATATGCTGGAATAGATCCACTAGAACCTCTGCTACAGGATGATGATTTCCTGAGTTGGATGCCTCAGAATTCGGATTTTGCACCTGAACAGTGCGATTTTCTTGTCTTCTGTGGTGATGGAGCTCAGCTCTTCTTCTATTTTCTGTGGTGTGGCTTCATTCACCTGAGAAATATTCTCCAGGGATGACCTTTTGTAGGGTTCCCAGTCCGCAGCTGCCAAGTTTTTCCTCGATGGTGAGGCAATGGGTATGGAGCTGTAGCTACCGTGATGACCATGGGAATGTGGTCATTAGGTGTGAAGGGGCCTTGTTGTATAAAATGATCAAAGGAAAAGTTGGGGTCTGTAAGTACGATCAGTATCCAGCTTTGTGGCTGACCCTTTGTACATGAACATCAGGAATTCTGACATTATACTTTCTGCTGCACCTCTGCTCAGTAGGAGGCTGAGGTTTTTACTTTGGTTGTCTTCCCAAGCAAAGCAAGCAATTCTGATCCTGGTTTTGAAGTCACCAGCAAAGATGATGAGGGTGATTCTTTCCTAACAGAGATAATATGTCATGGATGTGCAAGGACCCCCTTCTTAGTGATTGATATTCTGTATACCTCAATGTTCCCCATCTAGGTCTTGAGGATTAAGGAAAAGAATGACTAATCCATCCCCCTGCCTTTCGTGAATTTCAGCCCAGACTGCACCGCTATCATCATTCCATCAAACCTCTCGCCAGTCAAGTTTCTTTGTACGAGGTTGTATCCAAAGATCTATATTTGGTCAGTGTGACTCCAGTTTTGGATAGGAGTACATCTGGGTCAATTTCATTTATGTTTTGAAAAGCTAGTTTTTATGGGGATCCCCCCCCCCTTCACATTGTGCTCAAGGCTTATCCGTCTGTTCATTATAGCCCTACTTATTTCTTTGGTTTGGAGGGGGAGCTCTGGTACTTTTGAGGGATGTAGGGGCCTGATGGATTGAAGTTTCTGTACAGATTCAGCTTGTAGAATTAAGAGTTGTACAGCTTTACTTTTTCTAAAGGGCGGCAGTCTTGAATGTGGCCAGTTCTATTGCTGAATCATAGTACCACTTAAACAGCCATTTGTGGGTGAAGTTGGTGAAATCTTCAGTCATAAGTGTCCTTGTTTGCATTGTGTTTTTATTCACTGCAATAAACAAGATGATCGCTTGGCATCAACTATATACATCTTGTCTTCTTGCTTGGGTAGTATCTGTTTTTGGTTTTTCTTCATCTGCAATTTTGAGTGAGCGAGTCTTTAAGTGGAGCTGTTCTGTGGCTGGTGTGGTGAAGTCTTTAGTTACCTTTTTGGAGGTTGCCGCAGTTGTGGTTGGTGCCTTGTTCTTGATATTACTGCTGTGTAAGGTCAGAACTTTGTCTATGTGGGCGTTAGTGGTGAATTTGAGTGGTTCGATGTTGTTCTCTTTCAGTATTTTATTTAATTCTAAATTAAATGTGTTGGGTGTTGCATAATTCATTGTGTGTGTATGTAAAATGCACGATAGTAACTTATTGGGTGTAATATCCAATTTTCTTTATTATTATTTTTTAACACTAATCTAGTGATGGCATACATGCGAGTGTGCCCAATATGAAGACTCAGAAAGCGACCTGAAGCTGCTGCAGCCTTGGGGAATAGATCCATGGAAACACTCGCAGTGCAATGCCACACAACTTTAGGTTCCCATTGGCAATCTCCTATCTTCTTTGCTAAGCAGTAAGAAAGGCTGCCCTGATCAATGCCATGTAATCAGTGTGAGGAAGAGCGAAACGCTGGTCGGGTCAGCCAGTCCTCAGACACTCTGGTGCAGTCATCGGCAGGCTCATTCCACGCAAATCCCACATGTCCAGAGCAGAAGATAATCTCTATATCCACCTTGAGCGTGGCAACTGTGGTGTCACAGATAACACAAACTAAGAGGTGTGAAGATTTGAATGCACTGAGAGCATTCAGGGCGCTTTGTAAGTCACTAAAGCTCACAATCCATTCTCCATACTTAGCACAATGCATTATTAAAAACAGCTAGGTCATGAAGACAGCACCTGTCCAGAGGCTGGCTAACTTCAAACAGAGGGAATATGGACTGATAGCTGACCTCCTCCTGGGACTTAGAATCATCCATGTACACTGGTACTGATCTAGGAATGACACAAAATGTGCTCCAAAAGAACAAATGCAATACTCCCGGTGTTGTGAAAGCTTTGGGAGCAGACACATGGCAACAAATAGTCAAAGGTGGTACTGTCCAGGGTGGCATCCTGGGAAGAAACATAGGCAGCAACAGCCTGAGAGTTACACTGAGCTCATGAAGGAAGTTCCTAGCTTTAAACACAAAAGCTTAGGGTATGAATTGCGTCTGGCACCTCCAAGATCAGCTGTAGATGCAGTGAGAGCACGTAAAATGGGGGACACGAGAAGGCACCAACCACGAAGCAGAGGCTGGTGGGGTGGATTGAGTCCTGCTTCTGCAATACACGCTCAGCTGTAAATGCATTTTTTTTTGTTTCTTGGAAAACCCATGTGGCGACTGCCTACTAGGGCAAAAGTTGCTGTAGACACATCACAGCCTAGTACTGTACTAGATTAAAAAACAAAACAAATTGTAAATAACAAATAATGGCTAAAAAATGACAAATAGAAAAAGAAAAGAAAGCAAAAAGGCAACAAGAAGGAAGTGCACTCAGGTGTTGGGGGTAGGCCCACCTCTCATCAGCGCAGGAACATGTGGCCTACAACAAACAGTCAAATAAAGTGAAGGCCAGCCTCCTCCAAAAAGTTGTATAGTCAGCAGGTGTGTGTGCACAAAGCAGCCCCGAGTACAAGGGACAAGCGGTAGCGACCCCACTCATCCCAGTAACGGGACAGGTAAAGTGCGCGAAAATCACCCAGACTGAGACAAGAATGTGCCGAACAGTATGGGGGACAACACAGTCATCGCAATAAAGCGCAGGCGAGCGCTCCATCAAATGGCGGTGCGTCCCGCGAGTGTGTCCATTTCAGAGATGACAGAAAGCAACCTGAAGCCATCGTGGCATTGGGGGAGGAGATCCATGGGAACCGTCTCCCATCTTCTTTGACAAGAAGCCATATTCCTGCCATGTAATCAGTGTGAGGAAGAGCGAAACGCTGGTCTGGTCGCTTAGGCCATGAATACTCTTTGGCGCCCTCATTGGCTTGAATGATCCCCGCAATTCCTACAGAAACAGGAACCCAGACAATAATCTTGACATCCACCGGGCTTGCCAAAACTGTGGCGCCACGGATATTGCGAAACAGGGGATGCGGAGATTCCGATGCCTCAAGAGCACTCAGGGCACTTTGTGAGTCACTATAAATCACAATCCGGTCTCTGACCTGGGAACGTCACGGTATCTCCCACACCGACCGGTGTATTGCAAACAGCTCAGCCGTGAAGACAGACGCAGTGATTGGCAGAGCCCCGGCTGACTTCAAACAGAGGGGATACAGCATAGAAACTGACCCCCTCTTGGGACTTGGAGCTATCCATATACACTGGCACAGTTCATTCTGAACCCGCAAAAGGGTTTAGAATGGGCACGAAAATGACCATATTCGTGGGCCTGGAGAGCCAGGAACAGAGGGTATCTATTTTAACATTGAGGCATAATACATCCCAGGCAATGACAGGCTCGCCAGGACCAAGTCCTTAGCTTGGCAAAATGAGGGATGATCCTGGGCCTAAATGGCCAGGATTTCTTTAAGAAAATACGTACCACATTGCTTTAAAGAATCGGGGTGCGGCTCTCCACAATTGACACACGCAATTTGGACTTATCGTGTGTAGCCTTGGAGCAACTTACACAGATTTTGGGTAACCCCGACTTTGCACATCTACAGGAGCGATTCATATGGCCAAAGTGGTGGCAGTAATAGTACCTCTGAGGCAGTGGCACAAATGCCATCACGCAGTAGCAATACCAACCGGCACGCACCGACTCAGGGAGCTTGTCATAGTCAAACGTGATGAAGAGTGTAGGGGTGGGTCTCGAGCCACCTCACTGTTTTCTCATCACACACTTGACCCTGACGGCTCTATAGTTGGCCAGCTCTAGGGTGATGTCATCTATGAACTAGTGCATGAGTTCCCTCAATTAAACCATTCTTTTCACAAAATTCATGGTATAGAGTGCAGCATCACACTCACCAGCGTGCCATAAAGTGTCCAAAGGGCACTAATCATTGCCACCTCGTAGGGATCTGATGCATTCTCTACCAATCACATTAGCCAGTGCTCTTCTCTGTTGGATCATGTTGCCCTTGGCAAACATGCTGCCACCAGTGGAGCGAATATGAGAAAGTGTTTGAAGCCAGCGGGCTTGAAAATGCCTAGCAATCTCTGAATGAGGGGCCCTGACGTAATTGAGGCTCCGCTCTGCATACTTGCAATTTTGGTCTTTACCTGGGACTCACCTATGGGAAAAGCACCAGGCTGGACATGTCGTTCGTCAGCGGACCTGTTCATCCCTGTGGCTACCGCGGAGGGAGAGGAGCCCTGAGTTTTTTTCCTGTTTCTTTTCTTGTTCGGATAAGAGGTGGGGAATGAACATGCTTCTCTCCTCTGCCGGAAGGAGCCCTTAGGCCAGATGGACTGGCCTAAGCAAGATCCTTCTCTGAAATGGAGAAGGTCTTGGCTGTCACAGGGGCACCAGCCAGGGGAGGAGATCCCTCTCCTTGTGAGTCCTCAGGGGCCCGAGCATTCTGAAGAGAAGTTTGCACAGGGGTAGAGTCAGGCTCTGTGCTTGGAACCCTGCCCAGGTTGACCCCATGGAAGATCCTACCATATGGTCCTAGGTCACCTCTGGGACCATCTCCATCTCAGGGGGGAGCCTCCATGTAACCATCCCTTCCCCCAAGACCACATATCGCATTCAAGGTTCTTTTTTTATCATCTAATGCCGGTGAACCAGCATCCATCAGGAAAGAGGGGGAGGGGGGGAGCAGCTACACAGACCCCCTGTAAATAAACAGGATATTAGGGGGCATGTGCCAATGGGCCCTGTTATATCTTGCTCACCTAAAGGGGTTGGGTCAATTATGGTCTCTTGATAGTCCCCTGTGAAAGTAAAGGGAGGACTGTCGCTGGAAAGAGAACAGCGAGTCCCCTGCACATATAGCCTTAGGATACGAGTAAGCCTCCTCTCCAGTCAGAGAAGTTTGGAGGGGCCCCTAAGAAAGCACAGCGGAGGAACCTCCTTTAGTTGAAAAATCTCATCATTGGGCATGGTGACCCTATTAGTTTTACGGGATGCAAACGCTAATTACCCCACATCGTAGCCCACTCTGCAAGGGGTGAATACAGGGCTGGCAGAGCCAGCTGCCGCCATTAGAGACCACTCCTCCCACCCAGTGGCCATACAGTCCATCGGCATTGTGGCTCCACCTTGGGCTGGGCATAAAAATTGATAGACTATGAAAGGAGAGAAAAAGGGTATGTGAGGAAGGTTAAGGTGGGGATGAGCCAGGTTGTTATAAATGCACCAACCCCAAACTAGAGCTTAGGGATGAAGGGGCATTGTCCCCTCCCCCCAGCCCCAAGATGGAATGGTTGGGTGAGAGGAAGCTGGTCGGTGTCTACCCTGTGAAATTAGAGGCCAACTAGACATAGTTGTGGAAGAGGTTGTAGGAAAAGGGAGGATGCAGGTTAAAAAGAAAGGGTGTCAGGCTATAGTTAAAACACCTTCCAGCAGCAATGAATCACATGATGCTGTTGATACTCAAGGTAATGACAGTGACACTGAGGACAGTCTAAAGGATGTCCTATTGGACCAGAGAGAGCTCCCCCCACCTGTATGCGGAATCAACAACCTGACAGAAACTCTGACATCAAAATTGGGTTGAATCCCCTCACCTCAATGTGGAGGGTCTCCATGATACTATTATCTCCATGTGGTATTTTAGGCTTTCTTCAGAACAAAAAAATACTGTGGGAAAGTGCTGTCCATAAAGGAAAGCCTTACATATATCTTTTTCCAGCTGGAGCAAGAATATACAAATTGGAGAGAAAATTGCAAAACCTTCTATACAGGAAGACAAGTGGTCTCCACTGTTCAGGAGCAGGTAAAAAAATAATAATAAAGAAAAACAAATAAACAAAACAAGTTGAAATGTTTTTGTTTTATGATGGTCGTTTTATCTAGTCATGGACAAAAGTTTTGAGACTAATAGATATTTTCATTTTTTTCAATTTTTGTTTAGAATTTACATGATAGGAATAATTATTCTAATATTTAAATTATTATTATTGCAACCATTGTTGTTCTGCACCAAAGTGGCCTAAAATGCAAGAAGATAGTAGCTAAGGGTATTGCACCAATTGGGATCATTAATGACTTTAAAAAGACGAGTAACACTACTATGAAGAAGTTTCTAAATGCCACTGAGCTTCAAATGAATGCCAAGATTTCCTCCTGGTAAGGCTACTCATGATTACAAAGAAGCCAATATAAACATTTCAGCAGGCACAGAGGCAGAGACTTTTTAACAAACTCTCAAGTTGAGAAGGCCTGCAAAGAAACCTCATTGTGCCATGAAGAACCTTACAGATAGGCTCACCATTGTAGAAAATATAAAGAATGAACTGTTGATGACTGCGGTAAAGTGATATACTCTGATGAAGCTCTCTCCTGTTTGTTTGGAGCATCTGGAAGATCCTTCATAGGAAGAGAAAAGGGCAGCATTTTCACAAGTCCTGTCTCTTTCCCACATTGAAGCATCTTGACACTTTCCATGTTTGAGGCTATTTCTCATCTAAGGGAACTGGAGCACTAACAATTTTTTTCCAGCAATAATGCCAAGAACTCAAAATAGTATCAAAATGTGCTTCATCAGCACTTTTTCCAAACAGCTTAAGACCAATTTAGGGATGATAGCTGTATTTTTCAGCCTAAGGGTGCACTTTGTCACAAAGCAAAAGCAATAACAAAGTTCTTGGGTGAAAATAACATCAAACCTTTGGGACTTTAGTCCAGGAATTTGCCAGATTTGAACCGACGAGAATTTTGGGGTCATAATCAAACTGGCAGTTGATAAACAGAAACTGAATTGTAAGCAATTGTGGGTGCTTATTGAACACCCACAGCAGCCAAAATGATTTGAAACAGTACTGAAGAACAATGGATATCATGGTAAATATTGCCTGTGCAGATCAATTGAGTGAATTTTATTTTTAAAAATGGGTTTGGGCTCTAAATTTTTGTATATTTTACCTTCAAATTATCATACATTTGATTAGTTCCATTAATTTTCTATTATGAAAAAATATTTTTTAATCTCAAAACTTTTGCCCATGACTGTATAATATATTAGCAAATAACTATTTAAAATTGCTACTAGTCATTTGTAATGTTTCACACAGAAAATTACCTAAATGTACCATGACAGGCTTCAGAGTATTTCAACAGAAAGTATAATTCTTGTGGAAATTTTGAAACAAACAAGTGCTTAGAAGGTAAAAATACAACTTTATTAGCTTGATACCTTTCACTCGGTTCCTTCAAACAACTACTACAATATCACAATCCTTTTTAGTAAGCCTAATTTTTTTTTTTATTGAAATGAATCAGAAATCAAATAACTGAAATGATGCGAAAACTATTAGTGAGTTATATGATATAAACTTGAAGAGCTCTATCCATCCGGATAACATTTAATTATTATAGCTAGTTTTTCTTTTACTAGAAAGACACCCAAAAAGCAAAGGGAAGAAAACTATGTATAAATAACTTGTGAAGATGAATGATCTATTGGTACCACACTGAGACACTCTGAGTGTTGGTCACAAAGGAGATATAGACATATAGTTCAACAAAATAATGGCTGCCTTGCACAATACCTGGGAACCATAATCAGATCATCTGTCACTGAGTACTGTTTATTTGGCAATATATTTTTACAAGCTTTAGAGCTTTACTTACTCCTTGTCTGTTTCTATCTTCACACCAAACCAAAAGTTGATAAAATTATCTCTATCGATCTTACACTTGAAGGACACACCTCGAGAGAAGCAATGAATTCACAGAAGCTGTTTAGCATTTTTTGGTTTGATGACTTGAGTCTTCTCTTGATCAACACCCACAATTGATCCAGTGAGATGGCCATCAAAACTCCACCCTGTGAGTGGGAAAATGCTTCAGGTTTCTGTAACTTGAAAAGTAGCAGCCCAAAACTATATCCAATGAAATGGAGATCAAGCCAATTTTCTGTAGCTTATCCATCTTCTGTAGATATTTTCTGACCTGAAGGCCATAAATTTGAATTAGGACAGGAAACTGGTTAAATTGACAAGTATTTCTTGAACAGTGAGTGGTAATTTTTGATGAAATGGGGCAAAAGTCAAATTGTCTTGGTACTTTTGCTTGAGGCTTCAAATACTCAGTTATCATGCCTAGGTGTCTTGGATCAATCATGTTAGCAAGGAGGAAGAATGGGTTGATTGCAACCTCTTCTTGATTGCATCATGGTGCATCTCAAGCTCAGGGTTGCTGATTAAAGACAGCATCAGAGAGATGGGATGCGTCACCTTGTTTGAAGCCACTGCAAGGTGAAACATCAGTCTCAAAGTTCAAGATGGCTGCATAAGACATTCCAGTATCAATTTTCAATTTAATTATGAGGAAGGAAATAAAAATGGAAGGAATCATGGAAAGGAAAAGATAGGGTAAAGAAGAGGAATTAGGAGAAAAGGCATGAAGCAATACATGGTGAATCAAGCTGTGCATAGAACATAACATAACCATAATGCTGCTCCTTCTTCAGTTTCTCTTTAATCACAGATCACATTATGATTAACATTGTCATAACTAACAATAATCATAATTTAACTCATAACAATAATTGTCAAAGGCTGATCACATTTAAACTAACTGTTCTGAAAAGGACACTTCCTACAAATATTCTTATAAATATGGTAGTTTTAATGCTTTTTCATTAATAAAAAACCCCTACTATCCAGGAGTAAGCTAAACTAATATTAACTGATTTTAAGATAACCATATTTTGTATATAGGAATATATTCTTAACCAAATAAAACTCAAGTCATTAAATAGAAAACTCTTGACCTTTTCTATTGCAAAAGGTCCTTCCTAAGTTTTTCATATCACCCAGATCATTTGAAAACAGTTGTACATAGAAGTACAATAAAATTTTTTAACAAAGGTAATAAAATAATACTTCCATGTTTATTGAGAGTTACAGTGTGTGAAAATCTTTGGGACAACAAATGTTACTAGGTTCAATGGAATGGTTCAAAAAGACTTATTTTGGCTACTTACGTTTCTAAAATATTTAGGCAAACTCTGAAAAACTCTGACGGTTCAGCTGGAATAAAACCAAAGTAGAAGAAGCATCTTAAGACTCTAAAAATTGTAACTGGCAAAATATCATCTGCATGTGTAATGATATAGGTGGTTATGGCTTCAAAAATCTGAAAAGTATTTAAAGTATGAGATGAGCAATTTCAGTATAAGAAATTAGGATAGCATTTACAAGTTAAATTTAAAGTAGAGATGGGACGATTCCCCCCCAAATTTGTGATTCCCATTCCAGTTATAAGCTACGATTCCGGTGCCAATGCCGATTCCTTCACCCCCCAAAATATTTAACAGAATATTTAATTTCTTTACATACCATTGATTCCTAATTCCTTCTGTGTAATAATAATACTCGATACTTCAATAATAATTAATAAAGTTAGTTGTTACATAAAATAATAGAATATATTAAACAAATAAATGTAAGATGAACATTGTGCCTAAGTTTACATAGTATCTGCTAACAATTAATCTTCTGATATAGTGCCTTATGCTGGAAGTTTGGTATCATTAGTTGTCACAACCAAGTGAATTTCGATCTTTGATAGCGAATAATGCAGTTTATATGGAAATCGTAATTCAAATCAGACTATTTCGATAATGTCAACTAATAATAAATAATATATTAAATACTATTAATATTCAGCTATTATAATATTGTCACTCAACATTTAACATAGGCTGGGAGTAGGAAGCGAGCGCAGCATAACTTTTGAAGGAATCATTTTTGGAATCAGAAAACTAGTATTATTTTTAGCAATTCCTCCAAAATTAACGATTACCGATTCCAATTAATCATCCCATCTCTAATTTAAAGAGTAAAATTATTCTTGATACTAACAAGTCTTTTTGAGATTCTGTAAGTCTAAAATCTTATAGCAACTATTATACAGCTTCTTTGTTATTCTAATACTGGCTCCATAAAGTAGTGCTATGTGCATTGTTACACCTGGCATCTTTATCCTCCTAGACATTTCCCTTTTACACCTTTTTTAGACATTTTTAACTTGGCTACTTTGACAGCCTAGTTGCTCCAAGCTTCCATCCACTCATTTGTGACTTGGGTTAGGAGTAGGAAGAGGGGTTCACCCCCTTTTCCTTGGCTACATTTGGGGGAAGGAAGTTAAGATGCCAGCACTTTTCGCACTTTTTCCCCTTTACTCTTCCATATCTAACATACCAGGAGATATCAGGTGTAGCACAGGGAACCATGTTTTAACTGACATCTGGAAGATTATGTGCATGCCTGGTCATATTGCCCGCAGTTTTGCCAGCTGGCCCCAATGTCTCCAGGAGGATCTACAGCTGTCTTTCACACATTTTCACTTCCTTAAGCTTCACCCTTCTCTTTATCGATCTCTCTCTCCTTACAAACTTTCTGAAGGATTTGCCATCATTGGTATTTAATATTGCAGTGTGGTTTAACATATTGTAATGTTTTACAACTACAAAGAAGAACCCTTGCTATCTGAGTAGATACAGCATTAGTCCGCTAAAATCTTGGTACTGGTTTCAGTCCCGGCAAGAGTGGGCACAAACATCAGCACATGTAGAGACCTGGCTACCAATTGGTCAAGGTGCTGTGCTCAGCCCTGTGCTCACGCACATAGCCAATTACAACACTGCTTTCTTTCCTCTCCAATCTTCGCAGCACAATACACACACACACACACACACTCTGTTCCAAGGAATCTAGCCAATGGGTATCTATATCCACATACCTCTGATGTAGAACAGATCACTCTACCCCAGGGTGACTGACAAAGGTCCCACCTGACTGCTGTTTGGCATCAAAAACATAATACATCCTGGTACCTCTCCCCAAAGAGCACCAGCCCCTGGGGCCCTCGGGCTCACCATTAATTGTCATACTGACCTTTATATCTACTTCATTATCCAGTCAGGATCCGCCTGGATAAAAGCAGGTTGACAAACCACAAGTACTACTACAAAGATAATTTAACTCTAAACCAAACAAATAAAACTCTCAATATTAGTTTTGTTAAACTAAGTACTTTAAGGGATAGATATCTTTAAACTCAAGTTTGAGCTTAAGAGTGATACTTGAGGTAACCATTTTCTCACAAGGTGCATAAGAAAACCAGAAGAAAGAATGTGGCAATGTTGGATGAGGATAGTTGTTTAGGCAGAGGCTGTGTTACATGAAATAGGAAATTATCAGGGAGTGTCAATCATATAAATGAATGGGGATCCAAAGCATGAAGTCACAATATAAGTGAAACTACTGAAATAATTGCACCAAATAGGAACTATTAAATAATGCATGATTTCTCTTTCCTTTTATAAATAGAGTTAAAAGGTAAATATGCTGCTGCTAACCCACCACCTTACAGTATAGGTCAGCAGGAGGCAGCAGAGGAGGGAGACCCCTTCAAAAGAAGAGGAACCCCAAGAAATGACGCAAATCTTATTGTAGGTCTTTTAAAACTAATCTCTACTCATTCTGAGGCCTTTTATTTCTCAGTGAAGACTTACACTGAGATGTGGGGTCTGAACCATGGGTGAGTACAGAGTATTGCAGCTATTTTGAAGTCAACCCAAAATATGACATTCAACAAAAATGTGTCAAACACTCTGGGGAACAATACAGTGGCCGCAGTAAGAAGCAAGGGAGCACTCCATCAAGTGCAGGAGCGTCCAGCGAGTATGTCCAATTCAAAGATAGCAAAAATAGCCAAATGCAAAACTACTGGGGCTGTGGAAGCTAAGGGAACAGAGGTGTGGCAACAAATAGTGAAATGGGGTACCTCTCCACTAAAAGATTCTGGTAAGGGCCCTTGAGAAATCCCGGGTGGGGTGGGGGGGGGAAAAATATGGAAATGGGTAACCTTTGAATGGACCGTAAGGTCTCCTAGGGTACTTCTTTTTCCTTGTAACCCTTTTGCCCTCATCAAATGGTTGTAGGGGACCCCTCTATCATACAGAGTAGTGTTATCATATTAAATATTCCATCCACACTAACACCAAGGCAGGGCAAGAATTTGGAAATAGGATGTAGTCCAAAGTGTAAAATTATGGAAGCTTGCCAATAGATGAAAATACCCAAGCTTGTGCCCACTGAAAGGAAAAGAAAAAAAAAAAGGATTGGTGGGCTATATCATGCTGGGTAGGTCTATAATAATTTATGTTTGATTTCATTGTCATTTTCATTAATTTATATATTTCAATGATCATTAATTTAAAGATAAAATATTCAGTAATTTTCTAGAGAATGATAATTTGGCTTGGCTAAACTTTGAGGTTAACCAGGTGTTACATTTTTCACTAAAATTTAATATCGCGTGACTCATGAAAATTCTCCGGCGCAAAAGAAAAAGCATCGGCTCTCTCAGTTCTCTCAAAAAGGTCAACTTCAATGTTTTGTTAACAAAAGGCATTCTGGACATCTTTTTCATTAAATTCATTGTTACAAGAGAAAATTAATGATAGCTTACCCAAAATACTAACAAGAGGAATAAGCTACTCCAGATAGCAACGATATTCTCTGAAACGAAATATCATAAATCCCTGGATACAGTATTAGTCCTTTTCCCAAGGTAAGCCAATCATTTATCATTCTCTTTGCTCATGTTATGTTTAACTCATTAAAAGTTCTTATAGGTCCTCAAGTCTAGAGGGATTTTTTTTTAGGGTGGGGGGGGGGGTCATTGTTGGGAATGGTGACTCTATTTGTATCACAGGATGAATATACTAATCATCACATGCAGTAGCCCGCTTTGCGAGGGATGAGCATGGAGCAGGAAAACTCAGCTGCCACTATTTATAACCACATTGTTTCCTGCAAAAAGATAGCTAAGGAAAAATGGCAGGAGTTGAAAAAATAATAGAAAAAAAAATGGAATGTTGAGAGAGTATGAGGAGGAAGAACAACACTTCTAACAGCTCCATCTGAAAGTTCAAGTCAGCCTGGTGATGGGGCTTCCCTAATTTCCACTCAGGGAGGGAGGATGTGCGACTCCTCCAGGTATCAAGTGTAACAGGATGCATGCACAGGGTACCTACCCCCTTGCAGTGAGGGATGAGAGAGTTGGTACAGAAATTTATAAAGTAGATATTAGCGAAAGAAGGAGGAGAGGCTAAGCTGGGGTTGGGCGGGGTGTAATGAGTCCCATCAGCCTTGCAAGCAAGAAACCATCTGTGCATCTATGGGCTGCTATTTCTCCATAGTATGGACATCCAAGCCACCCATGCCATTAGATACACACCCAATACCATCCTCTATGAAAAATACATAAAAGCTCCAAGAACATTTGTGATACAAAGATGTAAAATTGGGGGATAATATACCTTAAAATGGTTTTAATTGCAGTTCTATAAATGGATAAAAAAAAACATCCGGATAACACATTATCGGGTTTATCTCAAGTGGCCCTGCTTATCTCTGCCATCTTTAAATAGAATTTTATATAAGAACTGTATTATGGGATTAGAAAGCTTAGAAACTGCCAGCTGCAAGAATATATAGAGACATTTTAATAGATTCTAATTTTAAGGAGACTGAAACTATGTATGTTTGAGAAAGAAAAAAAATTAAGTTCGAAATAAATGAGGAAACTATTTAATAAATGTAAAACTTACTTCTTGGAAATGATACGAGGAAGAAATAAAGTTCTTCGTGATCAGAATAATTTCTTTGCTATTCAATTCATTTGTATATTTTAGATAAGACTGAGCCAAGATATCCATGTACGCCGATGGTGATGAGAGGTAAGCTATGAGCGTAGTGTGGGCGGTCATAAGCTGTACAAGATATGCCAAAGAGTCTGCTTCCTAAAATATAAATAAGAATAAAAACTTAAGCAATGGATCTAAATATATCAATGAAAGTGTAAGCCATTTTGAATGCCATTTCTATTTAAGCTATTTCTTTATATATAGAGTGCTTGACCAAACTTTAGGCTGGATGAGCGGGGTGGACTAAACTTATGTTTAAAAAAAAATGGTATAGATGAGGGTGATTTAATTTAGTCAGAATTTGGGGCCGGCTGCATGATGTCACTACATTCCTCAGTTTCCCACTCAGCCTGCCAGCACATGCTTAGTGTGGGCTTGTCTGCGGTAGTGAGAGGATTGTGCTGTTTTGTTCTCCTGACTGATGCCATTATGTGACTGGGTTTTTGTAGTTTGGGAGTGTTTGTGGCCTTATGGGGAAAACGAGGCAGTTACAAGGGAAGGACGTCAGCACTCTCCCCAAGCTAGAGAAGGAAATTAGGGCTTGTTGGCATGGTATACCTACCCAGAAGCAACATGATCTTGCTATGTTGATGCCACAACGCCTGAGGGATGTCAAGAAATGCAAAGGATGCCCAACAAATAATCAAGGGTAAGATTAATATTTTTTATGACACTTTTATCATGCTGCAACTTGTCTGACATGCACCCGGCCTAAACTTTTGTCAAGCACTGTATTTTGATGATATATTTAATGAAAGGTTCTTTTTTGAGAGAGAGAGCGCCAATCTGGCAACCACCTACTAGGGCAAAAGTTGCTGTAATACCTTACAGCCTAATGCTAGACTAGATTAAACAAAACAAACCCATATGAAAAAGCCAAAAACAAAAAACAACAAACAAAAACAAAAAGAGATGAAGGATCTATGCTGCAGAATCCGGGGAAGGCATGCCTGCCGCCCCCGGAGCCTGAACATGTGACCTACAACAAAGAGTCAAATAAAATGGAGGAGGCCAACAGCCCCCCAAAAGTCAGAGTCCACAAGTTTGTATATACGAACCCATCTCAAGTACAAGGGACAAGTGGTAGTGACCAGGCTCACCCCAATAATAGGAAAAGATCAACCAGATTACAAAATTCCACAAAAATGTGCCGAAAGATCTGGAGGACAATGCAGTCATTGCAATAGAGTGCAGTTGAGAGCTTCATCATATGGTGGTAGATCCTGCCAGTGTGGCCCAATTAGAAGATGACAGAAAGTGACATGAAGCCTTTTGTCATCTCTTGGCAGCAAAGGACATGTGGAAGGCACCAGTCTCCAGGCAAAGGACGGTGTGGTGGATCGAGTCCACCTTCCACAAGGCAAGCTCGGCTGCAGATGCATAAAGCTTGCATCCATAGAGAAGCTTTAAACAAACAAAGGATGGATAGAAAAGAAAGGCAGCAGCCCTATCAGCACACTAGGTGCAGAACATCACGGAATGAGGAATTTTCATGGTGCAGATACAAAAGAACGAAGGCTGTGTATATGAGCTTCCCAGGTGAGGCATCGTTGAAAACAAGACCAAGGAAACGGTGAGAATATACCACTTCCAAACAAACCCTGCTGTATGGGACAAGTCCAGGAAGGGGTGGAGACATAGTTAGCGGAAGAAGTGCACCACCTTAGTATTGGCCAAGGAAAACTGAAACCTGTATGCTTTGGCATAGCGGTTGAATACCTGTTGGAGTAGATGCTCCAGAGTTGGCATTTGGGCTACACTAAAAGAGATCGAAAGGTTGTACAAGTAGAGCATAGCAAGAACATCTTCAAGCAAAACCAAGGTAATGATGTTGGCAAAGAGTGTGACACTGATGATACTTCCCTGCCAAAGAGCAGGAGACAGGTGGACTTCATTGTCAAAAAAAAAACATTTGCCAATTTCTCCATGAATTTGCACACATAGGTTAGAGAAATTGGGCGGAAACCAGCCAGGGTAGAGTGATCTCTCCCCAGTTTGCGAAAAGCGAGCACAGTAGTGATTTGCCTGGAGTCTGGGAAGATGACCTCTACCGAGATCCTCTCGAACAAATTTAACAGAAAGTAAATGTCTCGATGCATATCGCATGGGATATCATCCAGACTAGGGGCAGTGTCCACTAGTACTCTTGTATTAACCCCTCCTTTCACCAAGTTCATCTAGATTTTTATTTTTTTTAAGAGCTCATCTGGCGACTGCCTACTTGGGCATTAGTCGCCGTATTAAAACTGGCATAATTCTAGACTACTTTAAAATAAAATTAGAGAAAAAAAAAACACCCCGCAAAGGGGAAAAGGAAGCAAGCTGGTGCGTTGGGGAGAGGTCCCCCTGGCGCAGGAGCGTGAAACCAAAGGAAAAAAACAAAAACAAGTCAACAAGTCCACAAGTCAATGTGCACGAATCTGTCCCGAGTACAAGGGACAGGCGGTAGCGACCCCGACCATCCCGGTACCGGGACAGGTATCGTGCGCAAAGATCACCCAAACTGGAACATTCAACAAAAATGTGCTGAACAGTCTGGGGGACGACGCAGTCGTTGCAATAGGGTGCAGGCGAGCGCTCCATCAAATAGCGATGCGTCACACGAGTGTGTCCGATTCGGAGACGAAAGAAAGCAACCTGAAGCCGCCGCGGCATTGGGGGATAGGTCCATGGAAACAGTCGCGGCGCAAAGGCACGCAAATTTAAGTTCCCTTCGACCGTCTCCCATCTTCTTTGCCAAGCAGTCCGAAGAGCTGCCCGTATTCCTGCCATGTAGTCGGTGTGAGGAAGAGCGAAGCGCTGGTCCGGTCGCAGAGTCCTCGCGGACTCTTTGGCGCGCTCATTCCCCGCAATTCCTACATGCCAATTCCTACATGCCAAGTGTAGGCCATGAATGGTCTTTTGCAGTCTCCTTCTTTTCTTATGTTCTTATGTTCTTATGTCCAGGAACCCAGCAGAAGATAATCTCGACATCTGCTCGGCTCGCCAAAAGCGTGGCGTCACGGATATCGCGAACCAGGGGATGCGGAGATTCCAATGCCCCGAGAGCACTCAGGGCGCTTTGTGAGTCGCTATAGATCACAACCCGGTCTCCGAACCGGGCACGTCGCGTAATCTCCCGTACCGAGTGGTGTATTGCCACCAGCTCAGCCGTGAAGACAGACGCAGCGCCTGGTAGAGCCCCGCTGACTTCAAACAGAGGGGATACGGCGTGGAAGCCGACCCCCTATTGGGACTTGGAGCCATCCGTATACACTAGCACAGTTCCAGCGTGACACGATGTGTGCTCCAAAAAGGTCGAACGCAATACTCCCGGCGCAGTACAAGCTTTGGGAGCAGAGGCGTGGCGACAAATAGCCAAATGTGGTACCCTCCAGGGTGGCGTCCTGGGCAGAACCAGGGGCGCCACTGGCCCGAGAGCTATATCTACCTCTCGAAGGAGTTTCCTGGCCCTAAACCCAAAGGGATTAGGGTATGACTGGCGTCTCTCGGGGGCATAGGCACCATCGAGATCAGCTGCAGATGCAGTGAGAGCTGTTGGCGACTGAGGGAGGCGCCGGGCTCGCGTGTACAGGCGAGTGATGCACTGCACGCGGCGCAGAGCGAGTGGCATCTTCCCAGCATCGACCAACAGGCTCTCAATGGGGGAAGTGCGGAAGGCACCGGTCGCAAGGCGAAGGCCGGTGTGGTGGATCGAATCCACTTTCCGCAATAAACGCTCGACTGCGGATGCATAAAACTCGCATCCGTAGTCGAGCTTCAAGCGAACAAAGGATCGCTAAAAAAATAAGGCATTAGCCCTATCAGCGCCCCAAGCGCTGAACGTCGGGGAGCGGAGAATGTCCATGGCGCGGGTACAAGAGACCCTAAGGCTGCGAATATGAGCCTCCCAGGTGAGGCGTCGGTCGAATACAAGACCAAGGAAACGGTGCGACTCAACCACATCCAGGCGCACCCCATTAAGAAACAAATCTGGGTCGGGGTGAAGCCATGGATGGCGGCAGAAGTGCACCACCTTAGTCTTGGCCAAAGAAAACCGAAACCTGTGCGCTTCGGCATAGCGAGAGACGCGGTTCAATGCCTGTTGGAGTCGGCGCTCCAGAGTTGGCATCTGGGCCGCGCCAAAAGAGACCGATAGGTCGTCCACGTAGAGCGTAGCGAGAACATCTTCCGGCAGCACCGAGCTGATGCCGTTGATGCTCAGGGCAAAGAGTGTGACACTGAGGACACTTCCCTGCGGGACACCCTCTTCCTGCTCCTTTGGGCCGAAGAGGGCTCCCCCCACCCGTACGCGGAATCGACGATCTCGCAAAAATTCAGATATAAACCTTGGGAAGCGTCCCCTCGCCCCCATAGTGTGGAGAGTCTCCATGATACCGTATCGCCATGCGGTATCATAGGCCTTCTCCAGATCGAAAAAGACCGTAGCGTAAGCTGTCTACGAAGGAAAGCCTCGCAGACCACATTTTCCAGTCGGAGCAGAGCATCCGACGTGGAGTCGAACTTACGGAAGCCCCACTGTGCGGAAGACAGATGGCCTCCGCTGTCTAGGAAAAAGGCTAATCTAACATTTACCAATTTCTCCATCAACTTACACACGCAAGAGGTTAGAGAGATTGGGCGGAAACCGGTCGGAGTAGAGTGATCTCTCCCCGGCTTGCGAAAGACGAGCACAGTAGCGATTCACCAGGAGTCTGGGAGAAGACCTTCCACCCAGATCCTGTTGAACAAATCTAACAGAAAGGCCATGCCTCGCTCACCCAGGTGTCGAAGCATGGCGTACGGGACATCGTTCGGACCATGGGCGGTGTCCGCGCACGAAGCGAGAGCGGAACGCAACTCACTAACAGTAAACTTGTCGTTGAAGGGTTCTCCGCCTCTGGAGGTAAAGTCCAGCCCGCGGCCTTCCGCGACATCACGACGTGCATTGAATGCTGACGGAGCAGCATCCCGGCTAGAGAATGCGGAAAAAGCGGTCGCTAAGGATTCTGCCACGGACGCGGGTTCCGTTTTCCTGGAGAACGGGAGGGAGGTCCTGCGAGAACTTGCCCCGAATCCATTTGACTCGCATCCACACCTCAGCTAATGGGGTCTTCCCGTTAAGTGAAGACACGTATGCCCGCCAAGAAGAGCGGCGGGCGTGCTTCGAAATATACCGGAACCTAGCCCTAGCCCGACGAAATTCAGCGACAGTGAAATCGTTCGGGCGGCGCCTATAGCGCATGTAGGCATAACGCTTCTGTTTGAGGGCCGTCTCACACTCGGCTGACCACCATGGAAGTGGTCAGCGTGCAAAACGGCCAGACGTCCTAGGAATAGTAGTCAGGCCCACGGCGATGAGGTTGCCGGAGAAGAACTCAACGGCCTTCACTACCGACCTAAACTCCTCTACTGAGATAGAGAATTCAGTTATTTCCTGAAATGCAGGCCACCACACCCGCACCAAGCACCACCGAGGTGGTCTCTCAGGCGGCAGTTGCCCTGAAAATGATATTTGAATGGGAAAATGATCACTACCATGGAGGTCATCGACCACCCCCCCAATCAAAATCAGGCTGTGCATCCGAAGAGCACAGAGATAGGGCAAGGCAAGAAAATGAAGCGGTTGTCGGACAGTGATGTGTAAACTCATCCACGTTTAGGACACCCATCTCAAGCTCTTCGATCAGATCGGCAAGGACTTGTCCCCTGGGATTTATGGAGTAATCTCCCCAGAGAGGATGTCTGCCATTCAGATCTCCAAGCAAGAGATAGGGCCTGGCAGTCCATCGGCATGGCGGCTCCACCTTGAACACGGCGTAAAATCAAGGATAGATGGTAAAGTGAGGAAAAGGGATGTGAGGAAGGTATGGGTGGGGATGAAGCAGGTTGTTAAAAACCAGCCACCCCAGACCGGAGCTCAGGGGTTAGGGAACATTGTTCCCCACCCCCTCAGCCCCAATGCGGGACGGTTGGCTTAGAGGAAGGTCAGCATCTACCCTGTGAAATTAGAGGCCAACCAGAGAAAGTTGTGGGAGAGGTTGTATGAAGAGCGAAGAAACAAGTGTTTTGAAGGAAGGAGAAGAGGCTAAGCTGGGGTCGGACGGGGTGCTGAGTCCCATCAGCATGGCAAATCGCCACGCCCCTTATGGGGAAGTTCATCTAGAGTGCAGCGTCACACTTATCGGCATGATATCAAGTGTCTGAAAGGCACTAATCAAGGCTGCCTCGGAGGGATTTGACGCATTTGCCAGAAGG
The DNA here is from genome assembly GCA_963969495.1 of Ceratothoa steindachneri. Lineage (NCBI taxonomy): Eukaryota > Metazoa > Arthropoda > Malacostraca > Isopoda > Cymothoidae > Ceratothoa > Ceratothoa steindachneri. The sequence goes on from OZ018327.1 coordinate 165,081,124, forward strand.
CTCCCGTGCTGAGAAATGGGTCACCTTTGGCTCTCTACCAATTATGCTAGCTAGTCTCTTCTTTGATAGATCATGTTACCCTTGGCCAACATGCTGCCATCAGTGGAGCGAATAACAAGGAAGCATTTGAAGCCAACAGGCTAAAAAATGCCAGGCAACCTCTGAATGAGGGACTCCGAAATAATCAAGACTCCGCTCTGCTCATCTTGGTTGTTTACCAAAATGGCAGCGGACCCGTCCGTCCCAGTGGCTCCAGCAGAGGGAGAGGAGCCCTTAGTCTTTTTCTTTTTAGGAGAGGAAAGTGGGGAATAAACCCGCTTCACCCCTCCTCTGGAAGGAGCCCTTAGGTCGGATGGATTGGCCTCAACAACATCCTTCTCTGAGATCAAGATTTTTGCTGTCAAAGGGGCACCAGCCAGGGCATGAGATCCCTCCTCTCCTTGTGGGTTCTCGGGGGCCCCGAGCCGTCTGAGGAGAAGCTTGCACAGGAGCAGACTCTAGTTTAACCCAATGGAAAATTCTACTGTTTGGGGCTGGGTCACCTCAAGGGGGCCTTCATATGGCCATCCTCCCCCCCCCCTACCAAGACATCACAGATCCTATTCGCGGAACTTTTTTTCTTGTTTTGGGCCGGCGAGCCAGCATCCATTGGGAATGAGAGGGGGCATGTACAGTAACCCCCTGTAAACTTGCTATGCACGCCGGCAGGACTTTAAGGGAATGGGACAGTCATCCCTTGCCCCCTTAAGGGGGTTGGCCCTATCTTGCAGTCAATTATGGGCCACTGGTATGCTTTCTTGGTGGGTCTAGAGGCCGTTCCCTGTTTATCATTACATGTTTGACTTTGACCACTCCTTGGTCAGCTAGCTGTATGGTGATGTCATCTATGTAGTAGTCCATGAGTTTCCTCACCTAAACTACTCTTTTCATCAAGTTCATAGTAGAGTGTGAGGTCACACTCACCAGTGTGTCATCAAGTGCCAGAAGGGCACTAATCATGGCCGCCTTGGAGGGATCCGATGCATTCTCCAGAAGGCCACCCGTCTGAGAAACGGGTCACATTCGGGTCTCTACTAATCAGGCTAGCTAGTGCTCTCCCCTAATGGAACACGTTGCTCTTGGCTAACATGCTGCCATCAGTGGAGCAAATAACCAGAAAGCTTTTGAAACCACCAGGCTAAAAAAATGCCAGGTAGTTTCTCAATAATGGGGCCCAACGTAATCAAGGTTCCTCTTGACACTTGAGCCTTGTCTTGGTCTTGGGCCTCTCCACCAAGGGAAACATCGGGGCTGATCATGCCAATCTTAGCCTGGTGACCCATCCTTCCCTGGAACTCCCGCTGAAGCAGAGGAACCCTTAGTTTTCTTAGTCTCTTTCTTATTTTTATTTTTGGCAGAGGAAGGTGGGAAATGAATATGCTTCTCTCCTCCACTGGAAGGAGCCTTAGGCCAACTGGACTGGCCTCAGTAAAACCCTTCTCTCAGATGGAGGTCTTAGTTGTCAAAGGGGCACCGGATGGGGAAGGAGGTCTCTCCTTTCCCAAGACATCTGAGGAGAAGCTTGCACAGGGGCAGATTCAGGTTTGGTGCTTAGCACTGAGCCCAGGTATGACCCCAAGGAAGATCTTGCCTTCTGGGGCTCCAGGATCATGTTCATTTCAAGGAAGGGCTTTCATGTGCCCCCCCTCCCCAAGACATTGCCCCTGAACCACCTCTGTTGGGGAAGAGAGGGGGGGCAGGTACGCTGACCCCCTATATACTCAAGATATACAACTGCAGGACATTAGGGGGCATGGACCATTGGGCCCTACTATCCCTTGCTCCCCTATGGGGGTTGGCCCCATCCAGCCACTCCCACAGGGAGCATTCAATTTTGGGCTGCCTGCTTGCTCTCTTCACAGTACCTTGTGAAAGTAAAGGAGGGACTGGGAGTCCACTGTACCCATAGGCCTAGGAAAGAAGTAAGCTTTCTCTACGGTATCAGAGGGTTGGAGGGGCCCCTTAGAAAGGAGGGGGAAGATTTCCTTTGCTGATTTGGAGCTGCCTGGAAGCGGCTTCAATGCTGGTAAAGGGGGTTTTTTTTACCTGTCCAAAGCCATTCAAGAACATTTTGCCACCCCTGCCTGTGATGGCCAACACTGACCTCAACATGGAATGGTACTACTGGCCACTTTTGATTGGCTCTGGCTACTATCACTAGGCAGGGTGGTATACGCCTTCTTCACTAGCCCTTGGGAAAACCCAGACCAAATCCTACATCTGGCGTGGTATGCAGGTCGGGGTAACAGATCCAGCTTGGTGACTGGTTTAAGAGCGGTTAGGGTAACCATGCCTAACATCATGAAAAGAGTTCAGTTCCATGGTTCAGGTGAGCTCCAGGTCATAATCAAGGAGGTCAATGGGCAAGAGAAGGGGACAACAAAAGATGTCGGGAATAGATCATTGTAAAGGGATGCTGAAGGACAGGGGCAAGATGAGGGAGACGGAGATTAGTGGGTATCAAAGGAAGAGAGGCTAAGCTGATGGTGAACAGGGTGCTGAGTCACATCAGCACAGTGGCCAGAGAAACATAACGATTTGCCCCTTATGAGGTGCTGGTCCTCCAGGTTGCAGTTGTAGCTGAGGTGGTAGCCCCTGCTACATTATCGAGCTTCCTGCAGGTAGAGAAAGGGTTGAGGGTATTGTTATAGAAAAAAGGGATGCTGAGCTTTCCAGGGCCCCATTGAGTTCAAGTCATCCCAGTGAGCGGGGCTTTCCTATGTGCAATGAGGTTGGAATGACATGCTTCTTCTCCAGGTGCCGCCAGGTGTAATGTTCTGCAATGGGAAGCCTCCTGCTGGGCCTGAGACATATAGAGCCCAAGGGAAACTTTTAACAAAGGAATAAAGTGGGAAAATAGCTTTACTCAGACACATGGGGCCTTCCATGTCTGAGTAGAACTCTTTCACCCTTCATCTCTCTGAGATGTTGGGAGAAGGACAAAAGCATATGGGTGATAGGGAACTTTCTTGAGCTGGACCTGACCAAGAGCAGCTCAGGTGGTAATGGGAAAAAGCCCTTTGCCAATGGAAAGTGGTGGAATGGGAGCCCCCTCCACTAGACAGCAGCGTGTCATTGAGGTCCTCATTCTCCCCTATACGAGTTTTTGGTTGCTCTGTGAATACTGGAATTTAATCAATACACCTGAGAATTAAAAAGCTTGTGAACATAAAAAAAAAATAGAATGGTGAGCTAAATCCTACACTCAGTTTCTCATGCCTATCCTGCCTCAGATTTTTGGACCCTTCAGAGCTTTCAACACTAGGTGCATTAAGCATTAAGTTTACATCTGTGCAGCAGTGTGCATTTACTGGAAGCTACTTAGCAGTCATGAATAAAAGGCTGCAGCTCACATAAGAGCAACCAAAGAGGCTGATAGAATGGAGTGGAATGCTTATTAAGTTATACTAGTCATTGACAAGATGATCAGGAAGTGAAGATGTCATGTGACAGACCCATAAATAGGACCTCAGACTTTTTGTTGGCCTGGCAGAAAAAGAGGCAGGTCAGTAGGTGGTCAGCCCAGAACCCACAAGGTTGGTCACTTACATACTGTGGGTGTTATTTATAGAGGTTCCAAAGCCTCTCTTCTGACACAGAATGAGGTAGCTGGTCAGCTCCCTAAACCTAGATAGGAGAAATAAGATGAGGGGATACTCTTTAGATAATGGGGTGCATATAAGGAGAGGGGGAATGAACCAGCCTCTCAAAGTCCTGTCAAAGATTGAAGTCAACTCAGTGAGCTAGTCCTTCCTGATGAGTACTCAAGCAAGGAAGAAACGGGTCTCCTCCAAGTATGAGGCGTAGCAGTCCACATATGATACTGACCCTCCTCTGCTGGTTAAAAGTCAGTAAAGAGAAATCAGATTGTAAAGTGGTAAACTGGGTTGGGTGTAAATAGTGGAAGATATAAAGCGACAGGTCTTGCAAACAGTGGGGCAGGGAAGGTGCTTAACTGCGGGCACTTAGACTGGGAGGCTTTGCCACTCTTCCAGGTACCAGGTGTGACAATCTATACATGGTACCTCCATCGGGAAAATCAATAATCATAGTCACACTTAGTGTGTAATATTTTATATAAGATATTGCATGCATCCTTCTTTGAAAAGCAAGGTCTTTTACAACTCTTTGGTTGATTAGTCTAATATATTTCAATAAAGGAGGAGCTATATAGTTTTCAACTTACCATTAATAAATGCTTTGTGGCCTCATTCAATAGTTCAGAAATATTAACCAAAAAATTAAAATCTTCCTTTTTGGGATGATTTTGAAAGCAGTAAGTCTGAATGCACTTTGTGAGAAATACCCAATCAGAGGGGTTTAGCTGAAGATAGATTCTTTGAAGATATTTATAGAACTGTTCAGATAGAGGCGAGATCTTGGAGTATGCTATCAGAAATCCAATCATTGAAGTAGCTTTGGATGGGAAATATTGCAAAGGCCCTTTTAATTCTTTTTCTAGTATGCGCTTCATCCCTTCTTCAAATTTATAACTCCTAAAATTTCCAGCAAAATTACCATTGAAGTAAACATATCTTGCATATAATTGAAGTAAATAATTTTCTTTTGTTCCAATTTTTTCATCACATTCACTAAGAGTATGCTTTACATTTGATAAATTTTTTAACCAAAATTTGTGGAACAGCTTGAAATTTGGAATATTTAGGGAACGCAACACCTTGATGAAGGCAGTTGTATTTCTATAATCTTGTGAATCTACAATTCCTTTATCAGTCAATGAGCTACAATTAAGTCTCATTTTTAAATTGGAATGTGCAGAAAGACAAAGTAACAAATCAGATTTCAAACCAATATTTTCATCCTGATCCAACAAACGAGATGCATATTCCTGAATCTTGTACATTAAAGTTCTCGGTTCCCCCAAATGAAGAAAAATATTGTTTAAGATCACAAGTTGATAAGGTTTTAAGGTAGGAACCAAATCGTAAAGTAACCTTATTAGAGGCCTGCAAACTTCCTTGCAAGTATTTTGTTTATTTAAATTTATTAAAAGTTTCAATACAAGAAGAATACTATCAGGATCTAGATTATCAAAGTATTTTTCATGAAAAAATTTTAAGACTGTTGAAATATATAATTGAGCAGTTTCTTTTGACATCACTTTGGTATTATTCAAGTAAAACACTGATATAAAACTGAAGTCTTCTAGTGATTGGCAATGCTGAGTTTTAAGTTTTAGTTGGTTGAGCATTTTCACTTGAATACTATGGCTTTTATAACCATTGTCACCAAATACAAATGACAACCGTGCTAAAGACTTAAGATTCAACTTTGAGATAACTTGAAGAGAATGAAGATGAAGTAAAACCATCAGCTCATTATGTAATTCTAATTCCAAATTGTTTAAACACATTATCAAAGAAGACATTTGCTCTGAACTTAGTTTCATAATATTATTTTTTATGGATATTAAAACTCTATCAAATTGGAACTCGGTCTGAATCCTTCTAAAGCTTTCTTTTTCTTTCCAACTTACTGCTGCACTTTCTTTGAAATTCAAGTGGTGCAAATTTTTTATTCTTGAAAGAGTGAAAACTGCTTGGCACGCTTGATCAAGAGAAAGTGGTACAGAGACTTGATTTAATATTTCAAATATTTCATTAATTGTTAGTGAATTATACAGGATGCTTATAACAGGGTCCAATAAATGTTTATCCAAGGAAACGTTTGGACATAGTATAGAATCGGTGTCATTTGAATCAAGAAATGATAGAAAAATATGGTTTCTATCATTAATAAGACTATCATCCATAAATTTTTCAGAATAAAAGTATCTATAATTATTATTGTATAATGAGATATATCTTTCACTTTTCAGATCATGAAGATGTAGCTTATAATTTGAATGAAAATACGGAAATATACTCATTGTTCTAGAACCTTTGGAATAACATTTTCGAATGACAGGTATTTTCATATACTCATAAGATAATATTCGTGTATACATATGGCAATTTTTCATTGCTATAAAATGATCTGAAAAATTATTATAAGCATTTTAGTCTTTCTACTTAGTAGACACTTTTAAGCAACAAACTCTTTGACTGTATCTAGAAAATATGACTAAAAGGTTCATAAAAGGTTAACTATAATTGATATATAAACTGGAGAAAAGCAATATCTGGATGGGGAGTTGAAACAGTCAATTGATTTCCTAACATTGAATGACTTCTCATGTTGTGTATCAACCATACAAATTCTTAATCTAAAATCTTACTACCAACTCTGTGGTTCTACCTATTTGAAAAATCCATAATAAATAGTGGTATTATCTTGACCAATGGCCTTCACAAACTGCCAAATAGATGGGGTTCTCCCAAAGACAGAGCACTCTGTATACCCATACAATTTGTCTTAGGGGTGCAAGTGTTGGGTCTGTTGTTAATGCATTGAAAACTGTGTTTAGTTCCTAGGGCAGTAGGTGCTATCTAAACAAGTGCATTATATGTGTGTATGGCATAGGAGTTATGTTTCTGCGAGGTTGATCTCCAATGGAATGAGGTTTAGAAGGTTTTGCCCCAAAGATTAGAGGGTTTGCTGCACATTAATCTTTTTAGCATTCTCCTAAAAAAAAGGGGACTAGTTCAAAACAATAGTATGAAGGAAGCTTGCCTCCTCAAAGGACAGCATGACACCACAACTTGATGCACAAAAGCCCACCGAAAGCACCAGGGATAGACTGTAGCAATTCCTGTCATGTCAGTACCCAGACAGCTACCTTAAATGAATCTTCCTTAGAATAGAACACTAGAACAAAAAGTGGTATACACTCTGAGGTGTCAAACTATCCTAGCTAGAGAGTTGAGGGAAAGGCTCTATTGGATGGCAATGCATCCAATTCAAGAGGTAAAGCAAATTAATTGATACTATCAAAGTATTAGGAAATATGTCCATGGGAATAGTTGGCACACAATGACATGCAACTTAAAATTCTTAGGAGATATCTCCTATTTTCTTTACTCAGCAACTTGAAAGGCTGTACTTTATGGCGTCCCAAAGTCATATAAGTAAAAATCAAACTTGGCAGTATCGATGCCAGCACAATTCGCCCTTGCTCGTACATGTGTGGAAATGATTCAGAGAAAGTTTCATCAAAATCGCTCCATATTTTCTGGTAGCACAAAATGATTGTTTCTCTATAGAAAAGATCAGGAAAGAGAAAAAGGCAGAAAACGGAAGATAATTTATTCAAAGACGAGGGTCAGAGACAAATGATAACACAGAACATCAGCTAATAAGTCTCGGATCCTGGAAGGGCCCCTTCACCACCTTTTCATTTGTTTTAGACATCCTTGACCACCTTGGTCTTCAGCTGCTCCTTTGTCTTTTCCAGCACCGCCCGTGTGTGGAGCAGGACTGTCCTCAGAGGAACTGCATCTGTTCCTCGCTCTTGGTCCGCTGACCGAGGAATCGCTTTATGAGGGTGATGCCACGCTCGGCCACGTCGTTGGTCACACGGAGGGTGGCAACCCGCTTCTGGGCCAGCTGGTACAGGGGGTTGGATGGCCAGGTCGCCACATTTTTGTCGAGGAAGGTCTGTTCTCCCAAAAGGCCTTTGATGAGGTTCGACGATCGGACCGTTGCCCAGGTGGAAAGTGGCTCCTGCAGGTTAAGATTCTTTCCCTGAAGTCGTCGTGAGCTGTTCTCTAATTCCGGTGGTGTCTTCATGGCCTGGACGATGGTGATCTTCTCCCTCTCGTCCACTCTCTCATCGAAGAGCGCCAGCCCGATCAGGTCATCTGACAGGTACCACAGGTGTCAGCGCATGGTACGATCAGTGACAGCGGCCACACTCCAATCCCCATAGTCCGCGATGTCTTGGATGAAGTCCCTGTCATTCTTCGGGGCATGGGCAGCAATGGACGCTTCGTTCCAATACTTGATGTACACCATTGCCACGAACAATGACATTGGCATCATTCCTTTCTCTTCCCGATGGGTCAGTTGGAGCTGATCGGCGAAGAGCGTGATCTTGATGGCGTAAATCCCTTTGGCCATCCAGCAGACCATGTGATAAGCGCCAGGAACTCTGACGGACTTTGACATGTCACCGCCCAGGAACGCGACACAGAGCTGGATCAGCTCTTGGTAGTCTTTGTGCGGATAAGATCCAGCCTTCAAGAGCTGGCGCAGGAGATTGGTCATGGACTGCCGTTGGGTGTCCTGCTCAGCCGACAAGGAGTTGGTGTCCAAGGGTTTGGCCTTGCTCTGGTTGATTATTGGCCATCGTGTCTGCAGCTGCTTGGAGAGGACAATGTCCGGGCCAGAAGAAGGACCGTGGCAGCATTTGAAGACATCCTGCATCACAACCCCAGACATGGTGCCGGCACGCCAACCAGAGAAAGGAGCGGTGAAGCTCCCGCTCGATCCGCGTACACGCCCCTTGCACGAGGCCAGTATTGGACGCTGTGGTGTCAAACCCTATGCTGATCGTGAGGGCTTCCAGGCCATTCTCCCGGGCAAGCTTTAAGACTGTCTCAGCCACGGCTCTTCCTGTTCCGTCAGCTGAAACAGGGACGCCCAGGAGTTTCTCTGTGTCCTCCCCAGTGAGCAAGACTGCGATCCTCTCCTCCAGTGATTTGCCTTCCGTGATATTAGGGAGGATCTTCCCATCCCAGTGGAGGACCAAGGGTACTTCCGTGCCCCAGGCCAGCAAAGCCGTGATCTCCACTCTGTTCTTCACTCGAGCAGGGTGAACAGAGGAGCGGGACAGGGTCAGCTTGTCAATGTTGTGGCCAAGAGCAATGTCAGTCGCTGCGAATGAGGAGGTGGCAGCCCGAACCGATAGGTTGTCCCGATCCCAGGACAGGGTCATCTCCTTGTTTTACTTGTTTCCTGGACGGCGATGACAAGGTGATTTTGCGGGCGTTGGACCCAGGACTGTATCATCATATTCGGTCGACGATGACTATCCCGAAGATGTCTCGAGAGCGACATCCTTCGCCAGCATGGAAGACACAGCTGCGGCCTCCCTCTCTCGTCGGTCGTCCTCTCGCTTCCTCTTCAGCCAGGCCCATTCCTGGTTCTTTACTGACCCCAGCATTTGAAGAGCTCGTCCTGTCTTCATGTTGGGACCTCAGTAACTCCTTGTCCTCCTCTGGTATTTTTGAGATCAGGGCATCCGCATGGGCCACATCAAAGATGTCTTCCAAGGAGTCCTTGAAAATCCCACGCTTTGCCACCTCCATCTCTGTCGTGCGATTCTTCAGCTTCTTGATTGTTTTGATGATCCCTGGTAGGAAAGAGCAAAATGCTGGTAGAGTTGCATAGTTGGCACAGAGAGCTCACACTTAACAACCACTACATGACTAGGGACTAAAGAATTCAACAGAAGACAATCTTCTTCATATCAAGCCAACAAGCAGTACCTGTGGCATCACAAATAATACAAACAAGGGATATGGAGAGTCCAATACCTCAAGGGTACTTAGTTCACTCTTTAAGTCACTATGGATTACAACACTTTCTCAAAACCAGGAAAAATATGACATTTCCCATACCAAGTGGTATACTGCAACCAGCTCAATTGTGATGGCAGATGCAGTGCCAGCTTCAAATAAATGGAGATAATATAGAAGGCATCTCTCCTTTTGAAAATGGAGCAACCCCTGTACACTAGGAACACAATATCTGTTCCAACAAATACAAATGCAATATCCCCAGTGATGTAGAATCTTTGGGAGCAGAAACATTTATTTTTTAATAGTCTATCTGGCAACTGCCTCCAAGAACATGATGCAGAAAAAACAAAACAATAAACAACATAAGGTAGCCTAATCTTAGGCTGTATAAAGAAAATGTACTTCAGAAAAAAACAAAATCAAGGAAAATCAAACCAACAAAAAACAGCAAAGACAAAAAGAAGCAGCATGCTCTGGCATCGGAGCATGCACCCAAAAACCAAAGAAATTCAAATAAAATTGGCAGCCAACCTCCTCCGAAAATCCAGTCCACATGGCTAAGGGTTTTGAGGTATATATATTTTGTATTATTCCTTTTTAAAATTTATGGGAAAAATTAATATTCTAATATTTAAATTATTGCAAGTTTATTAAAAGGTCAGCATTTAAAAAATAATAAGAATCTAAAATTGCATTCTGTTCATTTCTGTAGGAGGTGAATTTCATTCAATCAAATGGAGGAAAATGAGGACAAATATGGGTTTATGAATGATGTGTAATTATAATCTATTTTTTAATTTTTTTTATAGGAATAAATGTTTATATCTTATTCATTTGCAGAAATGGTCATTTCCTAAGAAAAGTGTGCAACCATTATTGCCCTGCACCAAAATGGCCTGAAATGCAATGTAATAAGAATAGTTGCTAACGGTATTGCATCAAGAAGCACGATCTTTATGAATATTAATGAGTTTAAAAAGATATTACACTCCTGTGAAGAAGTCCTTTGGACACCCAAAAGCTTCAAATGAATGCCAAGATTGCCTCCTGATAAGGTCCCAGCTCAAGGATCAAGTAGCCTCTAGTGCAAACTTACTCACGATTGGAAAGAAGCAGGAGTGAATGCTTCAATGTGCACAGTGAGAGAGAGACTTTTTAACAAAGGCCTCAACTCAACAAGAAGAATCTTACAGATGTACTTCACTTTTGTAGGAAATATAAAGAATAGACTGTTGAAGGTTGGACTAAAATGATAATTCAGGATGAAACTCTTCTGGTTGTTTGAAGCTTCTGGAATATCCATCGTTAAGAGAAAGGGAAAGCCCTTTCTTGAGTCTTGTATTGTGCACACATTGAATCATCCAAACACTGTCCATGCCAAGGGCAGCCTCTCATCTAAGAGAACTGGAGCACTAACAATTTTGCCCAAGAACACTGAAATAAACTCAAAATTGTACCAAAAGCGTGCTTCTTTAGCCCTTTTTACCAACAGTTCAGGACCAATTTGGGGATAATGACTATATTTTTCAGCATGATGGCAGGCCTTGTCACAAAGCAATAGCCAAGTAATGGCTGAAAATAACATCAAACTTTTGGGAGCTTTGACAGGGAAATAATAAAATTTTAACCCAATAGAGAATTTATGGGCAATAATCAAACTGGTGGTTGATAAACATAAACCATCCAATTGTGAGCAGCTGTGGGTGCTTATTGAAAGAAAATGGAGCAATAACACTGCACAAATTTTGTCCCCAGCATGCCAAAAGGAATTGAAGCAATCCCAAAGAATAAGAGACACCATTGTAAAAATATTGACTCCCAGCATCAAATGACTATTAATAAAATGGGTTTGAGTGCAAAATTTTTCTATATTCACCTTCAAATTATAATACAAACATACTAAAACAAACTGCAAAATTTTAGTTCTATTAAATTTCTTATATGAAAAAGTATCATAATCACAAAACTTTGGGCCATGACTGTACATAAATCTGTCATGAGTACAAGGAACAAGTGCAAAAAAATCCTCCAAACTGGGATATTCAATAATATGCAAAACAGTCTGGGGGAGCCATGCAGGGGATCACTCTATTGAATGGTAAGATTTTTTTTTTTTTTTTTTAAGAGCTCATCTGGCAACTGCCTACTTGGGCATTAGTCGCTGTATTAGAACTGGCCTAGTTCTAGGCTACTTTAAAACAAAATTAGAGAGAAAAAAACAACAAAAAACAACACCCCAAAGAGGGGGAAAGGAAGCAAGCTGGTGCGGCGGGGAGAGGTCCCCCTGGCGCAGGAGCGTGTGACCAAAGGGAAAAAAAGACAAAAAAACAAATGCAAAAAACAAAACAAAACAAAACCTTACTTAAATAATAGGGAGAAGGCCGGCCTCCCCCAAGAAGTCAACAAGTCAATGTGCACAAATCTGTCCCGAGTACAAGGGACAGGCGGTAGCGACCCCGCCCATCCCGGTACCGGGAGAGGTATCGTGCGCGAAGATCACCCAGACTGGGACATTCGACAAGAATGTGCCGAACAGTCTGGGGGACGACGCAGTCGTTGCAATAGGGCGCAGGCAAGCGCTCCATCAAATAGCGATGCGTCACACGAGTGTGTCCGATTCGGAGACGACAGAAAGCAACCTGAAGCCGCCGCGGCATTGTGGGATAGGTCCATGGGAACAGTCGCGGCGCAATGGCACGCAACTTTAAGTTCCCTTCGACCGTCTCCCATCTTCTTTGCCAAGCAGTCCGAAGAGCTGCCCGTATTCCTGCCATGTAGTCGGTGTGAGGAAGAGCGAAACGCTGGTCCGGTCGCAGAGTCCTCGCGGACTCTTTGGCGCGCTCATTCCCCGCAATTCCTACATGTCCAGGAACCCAGCAGAAGATAATCTCGACATCTGCCCGGCTCGCCAAAACCGTACCGTCACGGATATCGCGAACCAGGGGATGCGGAGATTCCAATGCCCCGAGAGCACTCAGGGCGCTTTGTGAGTCGCTATAGATCACAATCTGGTCTCCGAACCGGACACGTCGCGTAATCTCCCGTACCGAGTGGTGTATTGCCACCAGCTCAGCCGTGAAGACAGACGCAGCGCCTGGTAGAGCCCCGCTGACTTCAAACAGAGGGGATACGACGTGGAAGCCGACCCCCTCTTCGGACTTGGAGCCATCCGTATACACTGGCACGGTTCCAGCGTGACACGATGTGTGCTCCAAAAAGGTCGAACGCAATACTCCCGGCGCAGTACAAGCTTTGGGAGCAGAGGCGTGGCGACAAATAGCCAAATATGCTACCCTCCAGGGTGGCGTCCTGGGCAGAACCAGGGGCGCCACCGGACCGAGAGCTATATCTACCTCTCGAAGGAGTTTCCTAGCCCTAAACCCAAAGAACTTAGGGTATGACTGGCGTCTCTCGGTGGCATAGGCACCATCGAGATCAGCTGCGGATGCAGTGAGAGCTGTTGGCGACTGAGGGAGACGCCGGGCTCGCGTGTACAGGCGAGTGATGCACTGCACGCGGCGCAGAGCGAGTGGCATCTTCCCAGCATCGACCAACAGGCTCTCAATGGGGAAAGTGCGGAAGGCACCGGTCGCAAGGCGAAGGCCGGTGTGGTGGATCGAATCCACCTTCCGCAATAAACGCTCGGCTGCGGATGCATAAAACTCGCATCCGTAGTTGAGCTTCGAACGAACAAAGGATCGATAAAAAAGTAAGGCAGTAGCCCTATCAGCGCCCCAAGCGCTGAACGTCACGGAACGGAGAATGTCCATGGCGCGGGTACAAGAGACCCTAAGGCTGCGAATATGAGCCTCCCAGGTGAGGCATCGGTCGAATACAAGACCAAGAAAATGGTGCGACTCAACCACATCCAGGCGCACCCCATTAAGAAACAAATCTGGGTCGGGGTGAAGCCGTGGATAGCGGCACAAGTGAACCACCTTAGTCTTGGCCAAAGAAAACCGAAACCTGTGCGCTTCAGGATAGCAAGACGCGGTTCAATGCCTCTTGGAGTCGACACTCCAGAGTTGGCATCTGGGCTGCGCCAAAAGAGATCAAAAGGTCGTCCACGTAGAGCGTAGCGAGAACATCTTCTGGCAGCACCAAGGTGATGCCGTTGATGCTCAGGGCAAAGAGTGTGACACTGAGGACACTTCCCTGCGGAACACCCTTTTCCTGCTTCTCGCAAAAATTCAGATATAAACATTGGGAGGCGTCCCCTCACCCCCATCGTGTGGAGAGTCTCCATGATACCGTATCGCCATGCGGTATCATAGGCCTTCTCCAGATCGAAAAACACCGTGGAACTTGCAGAAGACAGATGGCCTCCGCTGTCCAGGAAAAAGGCTTTACTAACAATTACCAATTTCTCCATCAACTTGCACACGCAAGAGGTTAGAGAGATTGGGCGGAAACCGGTCGGAGTAGTGATCTCTGCCCGGCTTGCGAAAGGCAAGCACAGTAGCGATTCGCCAGGAGTCTGGGAGAAGACCTTCCACCCAGATCCTGTTGAACAAATCTAACAGAAAAGCCTTGCCTCGCTCACCCAGGTGTCGAAGCATGGCGTACGGGACATCGTCCGGACCATGGGCGGTGTCCGCGCACGAATCGAGAGCGGAGCGCAACTCACTCAGAGTAAACTTGTCGTTGAAGGGTTCTCCGCCTCTGGAGGTAAAGTCCAGCCGGCGGCCTTCCGCGACATCACGACGTGCATTGAATGCTGCCGGAGCAGCATCACAGGTAGAGAATGCGGAAAAAGCGGTCGCTAAGGATTCCGCCACGGACGCGGGGTCCGAGATTGCGTCCCATTCTCGAGGAGAATGGGAGGGCTGTCCAGCGAAAACTTGCCCCGAATCCTTTTGACTCGCTTCCACACCTCAGCTAAAGGGGTCTTCCCGTAAAGTGAAGACACGTATGCCCGCCAAGAAGAGCGGCGGGCGTGCTCCGAAATATACCGGAACCTAGCCCGACGAAATTCAGCTACAGTGAAATCGTTCGGGCGGCGCTTATAGCGCATGTAGGCATAACGCTTCTGTTTGAGGGCCGTCTCACACTCGGCCGACCACCATGGGAGTGGTCGGCGTGCAAAACGGCCAGACGTCCTAGGAATAGTAGTCAGGCCCACAGTGATGAGGTTGCCGGAGAAGAACTCAACGGCCTCATCTACCGACGTAAACTCCTCGACTGAGATAGAGAATTCAGTCATTTCCTGAAATGCAGGCCACCGCGCCCACGCCAAGCACCACCGAGGTGGTCTCTCAGGCGGCAGTGGCCCTGAAAATGATATTTGAATGGGAAAGTGATCACTAAAAGGAGGTGATCTACCACCCCCCAATCAAAATCAGGCTGTGCATCCGAAGAGCACAAACATAGGTCAAGGCAAGAAAATGAAGCGGTTCTCGGACAGTGATGCGTAAACTCATCCACGTTCAGGACACCCATCTCAAGCTCTTCGATCAGATCGGCAAGGACTTGTCCCCTGGAATTTATGGAGTAATCTCCCCAGAGAGGATGCCTGCCGTACAGATCTCCAAGCAAGAGATAGGGCCTCGGCAACCGTGCCACGACGCGGCGGAAGACCCCCACGTCGAAGTCAGCTGACAGTGGAATGTACGCAGAAATGATAGTATACCTCCTATCCAGGTGCAGCTGCACAGCCACTGCCTGAAAGGAGGTATCTAAAGAGAAAGGAAGAACGGAGACTTCATGCTGGGTGTAAACCGCGCATCCCCCAGCCCGGCCATCCCGCGGTGGTGGGGTCGCAAGACCCTTATACCCCGGGAGGGCGGGCAGGGGGCACGCGCCTAGCATGGTCTCCTGCAAAAAGATAGCTAACGGGGAACGGGACGAGACGAGCCTCCGCAGCTCCTCCCAGTTGGCCCGGAGTCCACGGCAATTCCATTGAAGGAATATGCCCTCCAGGCCTAGCTCGGAGGAGACGCGGGGGCCCTCCTCGAACTCAAGACCCTCACGGCAATGGCCGTACGCTTGCTGGGGGCAGAACCCCGGGCGCTGTTGGCCGGACAGAGCGCTGAAGGCGCTTTCGCCTTCGAGGACTTATTGGGGGAGGTTGGGCTCGCCACGCGAGTCTTTTCCTCTCTCCGCATCGAAACCTTAGGCGGGCGTTGCGGCTTCGGAGGCGGGGGGCCCTCTTTTCGAGGAACCACCGTCTCCGAGCCACCCGCTACACCTCGGGGCGTGGGCGAAGGAGCCGAAGCTCCTTTGTTGCTGTCCTCCTTTCGGGGGACAGCTTTAGGAACCCCGGAAGATGGCCTAGCGACCATCTTCAGGGGTGTTGCCTCCTGTGAGTCTAACGACTCGGTGGAGGCGCGTGGCCGTTTCGCCTTACGGGAAACGGTCACGCTGGGGGAAGAAGGGGAAGCCCTGGTTTTAGCCGGGGCTGGGTATGAACCCTTTTTGCCGCCAGCTTTACCAGGGGAGCGCCCGGGTTGGGTAGAGCCCACAGAAGGGCTCCGAATGGGCGCGGAAACAACCGTGCTCGTTTGCCTGGATTGGCCAGGAGCAGAGGGTGCCTTTCTAACTATTGAGGCATATGACGTCCCAGGCAGAGCCAGGCGCGCCAGGACCAAGTCCTTAGCCTCGCGGAATGAGAGACGATCCTGGGCCTGAACGGCCAGGATTTCTTTCTCAAGGAGATATGCACCACATTGCTTCTTAGAAGCAGGGTGCGGCTCTCCGCAATTGACACACTTGGCCACACACGATTTGGACTTATCGTGTGCGACCTTGGAGCAATTTACACAGACTTCGGGTGACCCCGACTTTGCACGTCTACATGAGCGATTCGTATGGCCGAAGCGGTGACAGTAATAGCACCGCCATGGCAGTGGCACGAATGCCTTCACGCGGTAGCGGTACCAACCGGCACACACCGACTCAGGAAGCTTGTCACAGTCGAACGTGATGAAGAGTGTAGGGGTGGGTCTCGAGGCCCCTCCATGTATTCTCAACAAACGTTCGACCTTGACCGCCCCATGGTCAGCCAGCTCTAGGGTGATGTCCTCAATGGAGTAGTCAACGAGTTCCCTCGCATAAACTACTCCTTTCACAAAGTTCATGGTAGAGTGCGGCGTCACACTCACCGGGGTGGCATGAAGTGTCCGAAGAGCACTTATCTTGGCCGCCTCGGCGGGATTCGCCGCATTGCCAGAAGGCTCCCGTCCGAGAAACGGGTCACCTTTGGCTCTCTACCAATTGCACTAGCTAATCCTCTCTTCTGATGGATCATGTTGCCCTTTGACATGGTGCCATCAGTGGAGTGAATAACGAGGAAGCGTTTGAAGCCAGCGGGCTCGAAAATGCCAGGTAACCTGTGAATGAGGGGCCCCGATGTCATCGAGGCTCCGCCCTGTGCACTCTTGGTGTTAGTCTTAGTCAGGGGCTCCGCACACTGGGGGATAGAGGGGCCGGATGTGCCGATCTTGGTTTGGTCGCCTACCAAAGTGGCAGTAGACCCATCCATCCCCGCAGCCCCCGTGGATGGAGAGGATCCCCGAGTCTTCTTTTTCTTTTTTGGAGAGGAGGGTGGGGAATGAACCCCCGCTTCTTTCTCACCTCTGCCGGCAGAAGCCCCCATGCCAGATGGGCCGGCCTCAGCCAGGTCCCTCTCCGAAATGGAGAAGTTCCTGGTAGACGTGGGGGCACCTGTCGGAGGAGATCCCTCCCCTCCTTGTACTGCCTAGGAGCCCTCAGCCGTTTGAGGGGGACCTTGCATAGGGGCGGATTCGGGTTCGGTGCTTGGCGCCAAGCCCGGATTCCCCCCCATGGAAGGCCCTACCGTCTGAGGCTGGGTCTCCTCAAGGACCATGTCTATCACAGGAGGGGCCTCCAGTTGGCCATCCTCTCCCAGGACATCGCAGGTCCCCTTGGCAGCGTCAAGAGTCTTTTATGGGGAGGCACAGGCCTTAACCCCGGCAAGGTTCAATATCCTTGCCAGCAGGTCTTTTGAGGGAAGCGACCGAAGGGGCCTGGCTTCTCTCTCCCCCCTATGGGGGTTTGCCCTACCGAGCCGCTTCCATGGGGAGCGGCTGGCTAAGGGCTGCCCACTGGCTTTCTTGGCAGTCCCTGTGGAAAGAAAAGAGGGGACTGCCACTGGAAAAAGCAAGGTGCCCGAAAGCACCTCCAGAGAAGGGGGTGAGGGGGAGTCCCCTACACCCGTAGGCGTAGGAGAGGAGTAAGCCTCCTCTCCGGTTAAAGAGGTATGGAGGGTCCCCTGCGCAAGCACAGGGAAGGGGACCTCCATCTTTTCTGTGGAGCTGCACAAGGGCGGCTTCGTTGTTTTAGGGGGAATTAAGGGGAGATGTTGTTTTTTTTTGCATCATTGGGCATGGTGACCCTCTTTGTTTGACGGGACGCAATCACTCACCACCTCTTGCAGTAGCCTGCACTGCAAGAGGTGCTTACAGGCCCGGCAGAGCCAGGCAGCGCCATTTGGGACCACCCCTCCCGCCTGGTGGCCTGGCGGCTCCACCTTCAACACGGAGTAAAAAAGATAGATTTTGAAGACGAGAGGAAAAGGTATGTGAGGAAGGTATGGGTGGGGATGAAGTAGGTTGTTAAAAGCCAACCACCCCAGACCAGAGCTCAGGGGTTAGGGGACATTGTCCCCTCCCCCCTCAGCCCCGATCCGGGTGATTGGCTGAGAAGGTCAGCTTCTACCCTGTGAAATTAGAGGCTGACCAGAGAAAGTTGTGGGAGAGGTTTTATGAAAAGCGATGAGGTAGGATAGGAATACAGGCTATCTGAAGGAAGGAAGAGAGGCTAAGCTGGGGCCGGATGGGGCGCTGGATCCCGTCAGCACGGCAGCCAGGATTTCAAATCGTCGCGCCCCTTACGGGGTTGAATGGTAAGAACACAAGAGTGCTGAGTAGAGAGGAGATAAAAAGTGAGCTGAAGGTGTTGATGCATAAGGGGGCAAGTCCAGGAGAACAGTAGCGGCATGATGGCACACAACTTTATGTTCCCCTCAGCTGGAGCATGCTAAAAGGAAAGTTGGCCTGATTCCTACCAGGTAGTCATCAATGTCAGGATTTATTTTTCGCAACCATCTGGCAACTGCCTAAAGGGTACAAGTTGCTGAAATTAATTATAAGCCTTATACCAGGCTACATTAAAATATAAAATAAGTCAAAACCCCCAAACAAACAAAAGCAAAAACAACACAGAAATCAAAATGGGAAACAACTTTAAGTTCTCCTCAGTCTTCTCCCATCTTCTTTGCCAAGCAGCCTGGAGGGCAACTCTGATTCCTGCCATGTAGTCAGCGTGAGGGAGAGTGAAACACTGGTCTGGTTGCCCAGTCCTAACAGACTCTTTGGCACCTTCATTCCACATTTCCAGCGACCCAGCAGAAGATAATCTCAACATCCGACCAGCTCACGGCAACCATGGCATCACTGATATCGCAAACTAAGGGGTGTGGAGATTCCAATGCCTGAGAGCACTCAGGACACTTTGTCAGTTGCTAGAGATCATAATGTGGTCTCTGAACCAGGTACAACACATTATCTCCCATAATAAGTGGTATATTGCAACCAGTTCAGCCGTGAAGACAGACACAGTGCTTGATAGAGCCCTACTGACTTCAAACAAAGGGGATACAGCGTGGAAACTGACCCCCTCCTGGGACTTGAAGCCATCTGTATACACTGGCACGGATCCAGTGTGACACAAAGTGTGCTCCAAAAAGGCCATATACAATACTACCGGTGCTGTGGAGCTTTGGGAGTAGAAGCAGAGCAACAAATAGTCAAAACTAGCACTTTCCATGGTGGCATCTTGGTCAGAACCGGAAGAACCACCAGACCAAGAGCTACACCAAGCTCTCAAGGAATTTCTTAGCGGGGTCTCTCAGCAGCATAGGAGCCGTTGAGATTAGCTGGGGATGCCGTGAGAGCTGGTAGCGACTGAGTGAGGCGTGGAGCTTACAAGTACAGGTGCATAATGCACTCTACACAGCGCAGAGCGAGTATCATCTCTCCAGCACCAAGTAGGCTCTCAATGGAGGGATGTGCAGATGGCACCAGTGCAAGCCGGAGATCAGTGTGGTGAACTGAGTCAAACTTCCACAATACGACACTCAGCTGTAGATGAATAAAACTCACATTCATAGTTAAGCTTTGAACGAACAAATGATTGATAGAAAAGCTAGGCAGTAGCCCTATCAGCACCCAAGGTACTGAGCGTCATGGAATGAAGAATGTCCATGGCGCAATTACAAGAGACCCTAAGGCTGCAAATAGGAGACTCCCAGGTTAGGCATCTGTCAAAAACAAGAACAAGGAAATGGTGCAAATACACCACTTTCAGGCAAACCTTGTTAAAGGACAGGTCTAGGTTGAGGTGGAGCTGTGGATGGCAGTATAAGTGCACCACTTTAGTCTTTGCCAGGAAAAACCAAAACTGTGCACTTCATGCTGTTCAATATCTGTTAGAATCGATGCCTGGAGTGATCAATTCTGGGCCGCCTGGCTACTCTCTTGTGATAGAATAGGGGGACTGTAATTATTATAAAGATGGAGCCATCTATGGGCAACTCCACAGAAGGAGGTGAGGGGGAAAACCCATGCACCTGTAGGCCTAGCAGAGGAATAAGTCTCTTCTCGTAGAAGATGGTTAGAGGAGTACCTGAGAATTCACAGGGGGTGGGGGGCACCTCCTTTTCACAGGTGGAGCTACCTGAGAGCGGCTCTAAAAGATGGCAAAGAGGAAGCCCCTTTGCTGCATGGCGATGGTGAAAGGAACCCCTCCACTGGTTGAATGAGTGCCTTGATTTTCCTCATCCTCCCCGAAACCTAGGTAGGGTGAGGCCATGCTTGGTGGTGGATCTCCATGCGCTTTCCCACTATTGCCTTTAGTTGTCACAATGATCATAGAAACAGAAAAAGGGGCCTCATAGAAAGTGGATATTATGACTTCCCTATGAGTGAGGAGGTTAAGAGAAAAGTCTCCATATGATCAGAAATCCCAGAATCATTTACACAATAATCAGTCCTGGTCTAGCATTGATGAGCTTTGCCAACATAGCTCGCCATTTGGGTGACAGTGTCCTGGAGCTTTAACCATAAAGGAGGATGCTGGTGTAGCCCCCTTATATACATACTGGAGGAAGATGAGCAGAGTCGACAACCCAACACACCCTGTACCTAATACTTGCCCTAGCCAGTGGGCTTTCGGCCCTCTCAGCAGGGAGGGACCTCACAGTATACACTGCCACTTAACTGCGGCTGATTTGAGAATGAAAGTATGCCGGGCAGCCAGAGACACTGTGGACAAGACAGCAAGTGTGGAAAGGGGTAGGTGCAGTCGTGTACCTAGGATTTTAGGCCAGGGGGGGAAGACAAAACCTAGAATTTTATTTTGATTTAGAGAAACAAAATTCTTCACTTAGTCAAATTAAATCTTCACTTCAATTACTCGATTTCATCTAGCTTTGAGGGTTTTATGGTCCAGATTCATGCTATCGGCGGTTAAGTTCTTGAGTTTAAAAGTGAAGAAAGGCACAGGACAGAATGAAACAGAGAATTATTTTTGTATTGTTACATGAATAAGAGATACAAAACACACGCTTGAACATAGTCTTTATTGTATTAATAATAATCAGCATAAATATCAAATTAGAAAATTAGTGAATTAACCACCATTTGGCAGTTAACAAACATTTCACCAAATGACTGCCTCAGTACCTTCATGAATCATTTTAACAACTGCAGAACAAAAGTTTAAAGCAGGAGCCTTTGATTGCCCTTATCACGGAACACATCATTAACTTGTCAGGGTCCACCTCAATGTTGTGTGTCATTAGTGCCAAAGCATCGAGATGCTCTTGAGTCATTGCCGAGCTCAGATAAGTTTTGAGTCTTCGAAGATGAGAGAAGGATCGCTCGGCACTGGCAGTAGATGTTGGTGCAATTCCGAACAGTCGAAGGAGTGTTGCCACGTCGGGCAGCAACATTTGAGTCGCTTCCTTGATGCATTTTTCAAGAGTCCAATCCTCTTGAACTTCCACTCCACTTATTTCTGTCAACTACTCTTGAATTTTGGAGTTAGCATTATTGATTCCATCAGCGAGGTCTTGCTCGTAGATCTTGAAGATAGGGAGTAATTTATTTGAAGTGTCCTCCCGAGAAAATCGGGGTATGAGTTCTTGCAATTTCACTACCTAGCACATGCATTTGCCGTCGAACAGGCTCGCTAGTTTGGCTATCATCGCATCCAGAAATTGGACTAGTAAGGTTCTTTCATAGTACAATTCAGGCATCAACCCTTCTTGGGCCTGTCGAGGCACAGAGATTTCAGTCCCCATGGCGGTGCTCATCTTCATTGCATCAGTAAATATCAGCTTAAATGCAGTCGAGGACTCCTCTCTCATTTTCTCAAGCTTCTGCCTGATGACACGGATGTGTTCACACGCCTCCCCCAAGACGCAAGACTGCGTCTGCCACTGCAAGAAATTAGGTAAAATTAGGTCGCGGCATTGCACCAAGAAGGGAGACAGCGTGGGAGTCGCCATCCTCTGAAAGATGGTTCATGATGGATATGACAAAGGGAAATAAATAGCTCAACTCGAACGGCAACACTCTTGTGGTGTTCCACCCACCGCGTAGGGCAGTACACCTTCATACATTGTTTCTTGTGTAATGATGCCGTCTCATCCTTTTCAATCAGCTGCTCAAGCATGTTAGTGCGAGTTGGCAAAGAAATTGCAGATTTGGCTAATGATTCCAAAGAGTACTTTGAACTCAGGATGGTTGCAGGCCTTCCCGATCACCAAATTCAGCCGATGAGAAAAACAGTGTACATAGATGGTGAGAGGCTGTTTAGCCTTCATGATGGCTTGACATCCATTGATGCTGCCCCATTGTAACCTTAGCCTCACAAGTTTACCACATTCAACCCAAGAGAGTTGAGGGTGTCTAACATCAGAGTGGACAGCCCCTGGTCTGAAGTGTCTTTGGTCTCTACAAAAGCAACAAAATCTTCGCTTATCACACCTTCTGAGCTCATGGTGCAAAGAATGATGGATGCCTGCTCCGTCCGAGCCGTATCCATGGTCTTGTCCATTAGCACTGAGAAAAGCCTTGCCCACTGGACTTTAGTGACCAACTCATTGCGAATGAGCTCATCAACTATGTTGATAAGTTCATTCTAGGATTCAAGGAGGTGCATATGAAGCGTGGTAGGGTGACTCAGAAAGAAGAGTCTTGAGTGCCTCGTCTCCTCCATCAACTTGGATGCACAAAGCGTTCTGAAATATGCCATCATTTTTCGAGACCAAGACATCTCCGGTGTTGCAGTGGCCACGAAAAGCAAGATTATTGCAACCCAGAAAGAGTATTGTTGCTATGATTGATCGCAGCTTTGACCAGTTGGTGGCAATCTTGACTTTCTTCTGAGCCATAAGCTGATGGTCAATAGCCTGATAACTATCAGCAGTGTGGAGTCAATGCAGTCGCATACACTCAATGCAAGCAAGATGTGTGGCTGATTTGCCATGCTTTTGAAGTATTCCATTCGCATTTTTTAGGTCTGTTAGCACACTGTGACTAGCTGGGCGTGTGGCTGGTATTTTCCTCCGACTGTGCTGATTTCTTTTTGGAATATAGTAGAAGGAATGCAGAGGTACCCATTGATTTCTTTGGCATATCCAAGCCAATTAAAAATCTCCAGCCATTCCCAGCGAAAGCGTCAGCCTTCCTTGTCCACTGGAAATTTTTTGCCTTCTCCTGGCATCGGACGTTTAAGAAGTTGGTTCACTTGATCAACATTTAAAGATGATCCTCCCAGATGTATCCTTAGTAGCTGACCAGGGTTAACTGGTGACGGGGTAGCCATCACATTCTGGTTGACAGACGAAGTGGATAGAGTGTCCAATGGGCCGGGACACAAGCTCATCAAAGCGATTGTGAGGTCTTCTCTGGTGGACATGCTCGATGTAGAGGACTGAGAATTCAAAGTCGAAGAACCTGAAGTCAAAGACTCAGACACAGGTAACTTTGGCCTTTTTGGCACAGGCCAAAAGAAATTCATAATGCTACCATGCCATTTTATCCTACTTATATTTCTCCTCCCTCAATGATGGATAAAGCCACACTTCTTTCTCTTAATAGAGGGTTTAAGGTATCTCCCTCGGTTGGCTTTAGAATTAAAGCACTAAGAATCGCTTGAAATCAATCTCGTCTTATAAAAAGGGGATTACGTTTATCTTCGGTCTTAAAAAAGTTACTTTTCATTGAACCGTCCACCCCAACCTCCCTCTCTCCACTCTCAGTTTATAATGCATCTCTACTCAATTTTAGAAGCGTCGCTAATAAAGTGGAGTTCATTCACGATCTCCTGACTAATTCGCGTATCTTCCTCCTTGGTCTCAGTGAAACTTGGCTTGATCAGAGTGATGGCTGCTTGTCGCTAGCAACCCCTGATGGCTACATCTACTCCCATAACCCCCGGAACAAACATGGCGGAGGGGTTGCTCTCATTCATAGTGCCTCTCTCTTTCTCTCTCTGAATACCCTTCCATCCCCCCTCTCCTTTCTTTTGAGGCCCTCATCTCTGTCTCTAATTCTGTTCCCTCTCTAACAACTATTGTGCTCTACCCCCCCCCCCCCCAGTTCCTCCCTTGATCTTTTTCTTGATGAATTTACTAACCTTCTCGCTGGTCTCTCCCCATCGGGTCATCTTCTCATCATGGGGGACTTCAACCTCCCAGTCACTAACCCTAATCTACCTGCCTTCTTTGAGATCCTTGACCTCTTCTCCCTTACTCAACACGTTTCTTCCGCAACACACTCCCATGGAACATTTTAGACTTTGTAATTTCTCACTGTCAAATTTCCAACTTGACCACTTCTATCCTGTCTAATGCTATCTCTGACCATTACCTTATTAACTTCAATGTCTCAGCCCCCACTTCTTTGCCCTCTCAGCCTCCTTTCATCCCAAAACATTATTGACGGCTAGCCTCCATTGACATCCCATCCCTCCTTAATGATGTTGCCTCTAATTTACCCCTTCCCGACACTGTCGCCTTCCCTGACCAAATCCTCTCATCCTTGGAGCAATCCCTCCTAACTTACCGTAATGCTCACTCCCCCATTATTACTCCTTCATCCTCTTGCCGTCACTGTGTCCCATGGTACTCGCTGGAACTCCTATGCTTGAGACAGTCTTTATGTGCCCATGAAAGAGCTCTTTGTAAAGCTTGCTCCTGTGGGCAAGATACAACTGCTCTTTTGCTCACTTACCATCTTGCAACATCTC
The DNA here is from genome assembly GCA_963969495.1 of Ceratothoa steindachneri. Taxonomy (NCBI): domain Eukaryota; kingdom Metazoa; phylum Arthropoda; class Malacostraca; order Isopoda; family Cymothoidae; genus Ceratothoa; species Ceratothoa steindachneri. The sequence goes on from OZ018327.1 coordinate 165,105,861, forward strand.
TCTACTTAGCTAACCTGAAATCTGCTTGCGAAGCCCATTCACGTAAATTGCTAGCCAACAATAAGAATGACCCCCCGTGCCATTTTCCACCTGTTGTCTTCTCTTACCTCCTCACACCAAGTCCCTACACCCATCAGCACCACCATCCTCTCGAAATTCTTCACTGATAAGGTCATCAACCTTTGTGCCTCCCCCCCCACAACTGCCTGACCAGGCCTTTCACATTCTTCCTGATTCCCCCTCCTCCCCGGCCGCTCAACGTATTTCCTGCCATGACTGCTCCTGAGTTGTCTGCCTCATTCTCGCGCTCTAAAAAATCTGGCTTTCCTTGTGACTCATTTCCCCCCAAACTATTAATCAAAATATTGACTGTCATACTCCAAATGCTCCTCCACCTATTCAATACCTCTCTTGCTACTGGTGTTGTCCCTTCTTCCTTCAAATATGCCCAAATCCGTCTGATCCTTAAAAAGCTGAAGAATAACCCTTCTGACCCAGCTAGCTATCGCCCGATCTTGCAACTTCCCTTCCTCTCTTAGGTCCTTGAGAGAGTAGGCGTTTCGCGCATTAATAATATTGATGAGACTTACCAATCAGGTTTTAAAGCTGGGCACTCTACCGAAACCGCTCTACTCAATGTTACTGATTGCTTACATAGAGCTGCTACCAGGGTTGTGCCTCCATCCTCATTTTACTTGACCTCTCCTCTGCCTTTGATACTATTGACCATTCCATCTTGCTTGATCGCCTCCACTCTTTCCTTGGCATTTCTGGCGCTGCTCTTGACTGGTTCCACTCTTACCTTTTGTCTTGCACCCAATCTGTAGTGATTAACGATGTCTCCTCTGACCCCACTCCCATTGGCTTTGGTGTCCTTCAAGGCTCTGTCCTCGGCCCTCTCCTCTTTCGTATCTACTTATTCCCTTTTAGCTCCCTCTTATGTATTCTCAGTCTATCCTTCCACCTCTATGCCGATGACACTCATCTTTATTTCCTCTTCCTCCTTGACCATTGCAAACTCAATCTGTAACTTCCTATCCTTCCACCTCTATTCCGATGACACTCATCTTTATTTCCTCTTCCTCCTTGACCATTGCAAACTCATTTTACTTGACCTCTCCTCTGCCTTTGATACTATTGACCATTCCATCTTGCTTGATCGCCTCCACTCTTTCCTTGGCATTTCTGGCGCTGCTCTTGACTGGTTCCACTCTTACCTTTTGTCTTGCACCCAATCTGTAGTGATTAACGATGTCTCCTCTGACCCCACTCCCATTGGCTTTGGTGTCCTTCAAGGCTCTGTCCTCGGCCCTCTCCTCTTTCGTATCTACTTATTCCCTTTTAGCTCCCTCTTATGTATTCTCAGTCTATCCTTCCACCTCTATGCCGATGACACTCATCTTTATTTCCTTTTCCTCCTTGACCATTGCAAACTCAATCTGTAACTTCCTATCTGCCTATTCTTCTATCTCAGATTGGCTATCAGTTAACTTCCTCAAACTTAACTACTCCAAAACTGAAGTTCTTCTAGTTGGTACCCCGGCTCTAGTACACAAAGTTAAATCCATCTTTCCCTCGTTCCCTCTGGGTGGAAACTCTGTCGCTCCTGACTTTGTTAGAAATCTGGGCATTGTGTGTGTTGAGCATCTCTTCTTCAAGCCCCACATCCACAATATTAGTAAATCTTCCCTTTGTTTCCTCCGTAACTTCTCATGCATTCACTCACTTCAATCGTCAAAGTCTTGAGACTGCTGTCCACGCCTTCATTACCTCCCACCTTGATTACTGTAACTCTCTTCTTGTAAATCTACTATCTATCTTCCTCTCTACATCCCCTTCAGCTAGTCCAGAACTATGCTGCCTGACTACTCCGTCGCTCTTGCTTCTCCCCTTCTAAGCCCCTGCTTCAGGAACTGCACTGGTTACCTGTCAGATATTCTCATTTCAAGATTCTTCTTCTTAAAAAAAAAAATAAAGATTCTTCTCTTCACTTTCAAGATCCTTCACCAAAAGGCCCCAACCTACCTTTCCTCTGCTCTTTCCCAACGTCTCGCCCCTTGGGCCCTTCGGTCATCTCACGCTCCTCTCCCGAATACTCCTCGCTCGTCCCTCTGCTCAATGGGCGACCGCTCCTTCTCAGTCTGTGCCCCCAAACTTTGGAATGCTCTTCCAGCCAAAATTAGATCTGCTGCCTCACTTACCGCTTTCAAGCGACTCCTGAAAATGCATCTGTTCAGTGATTGCCTACTCACCCACCTTACCTTAGCCTACAGCCGAACGTGCGCTCTGTAAAGGCCTCTGGCCTTGAAGAGCGCATTATATGAAATTTATTATTATTATCCAGAGCGTATATTGTTGGCGTTTATCATATAAATTGACATGGACGTTTATTATATAGATGACCTGTTTTAAAGCACTTTTCATAAGGCATATCCCAATGAAATTGAATATAAATCTATAAAATAAAAACAATGGACAGAATAACAATAGAGAAATAAATAATTGTTTTAAAACAGATATTGTTAACTCATCTACAAGTTTACGACATCTTAAAGAAACTGGAGAGCATTCAGTTTCTCTTTTGTTTGATTGTTTGTGATGTAGCAAGAAGATATGATATATGAGACTAACCGTTAACCCTAAACCGCTAAGTGTAGAAAATATTTAGGTTAAGACGGATATATTATATATATGAGATACAGCTGTATTGGAGACAACAGAATGTAAACAATGATAAAGAACAAAAATATTTTCTATAAGATATTGATTAGTTGAAAATAAACTACTCACCAGTGGGATGCTAACGTTTTTAAGCAATATTTATAAGCACAGACACCCAAGTTCATACAACATAACTATCACTGTAAGATTTGACAAGGAACAGGTGCACTATTGGCAAGTAGCTGCTTATATAGCTTCTACAGACGAGCTCTAGAATGTCCCAGTGACATTTAGATGGTGTTGTCTTCCGGTAGTATGCAACTAACCACGTGGTGGGGGTCCCCAAACAATCCAAATGACAGGAGGCAACACCACTGTACAATAGCTATCTTAATATGACAAAAACAGGTGCATTATAGGCAAGAAACTTATTATATAACTTCTAGAATGTTCCAGTCACCAGTGCCTTGTAGGTGCCGTGTAGCTTCCGGCAGTGACTCACTGCTGGAGTTGTCTTCTGGTAGCACACGGCTAACTATGTGCTGGGGGTTCCGGAACATTTCAAATCACCCAAGGCAACAGTAGCAGCCACTCACAGTGCCCTCAACCCATTTCACTTCAATTTGTGCTATTTTAAAACTCAACTTATCTTATTGCTAAAATAAATGTTGCTAAATATTTAATTACTTTTTCAAATTGCTAAAATAAATGTTGCTAAATATCTAATTACTTTTTCAAATTGCTAAAAAGTAAAAAAAATATTGCCACATTTTCAGGGGGGGAGGTCACCCTCCCCTCTTCCATAGAGTAAATTTTCAGGGAGGGCAGCTGCTAAGCTCCCCCCCTTTAGTTACGCCACTGCATAGGAGGGTATGGAATAAAGAGAAGTAGAGAAAGGTGGGTCCACTAACAAGTAGGGTAGGTCCTTCCTATCCTTGTGATTCCTTGGAGGGGGGGGGGAGACAAGTGAAGAGAAGCTTGCAGAGGGGGGGGATTCAGGTTCAATATTTGGAACTGAGCCAAATATATAAATATTTAACCTGATCTTCCATGGCACCAGATTGAATGCAGGGTTGGTATTAACCCCCCTTCCCTCCACAAAAAAAACACCAGCCCAAGTAGAAAGAATTAGGGTTCATTTTATTTTTTAAATATTTTACATTATAAAAATTTAGTTTTATATCCAATTGATACATAAGTGTTCTAGTTTTTGCTTTGATATAAAGGATAATGATACAACACATTAAATTTTAATCCGGCCAAACTATTTAATTCTTATATTAAATAAATAAACACTAATTTTCCTTGATAATTATATAAAGTGAAAAAAAAATAAATCTAAAATTACTTCAGTTAATACAAAAAGAACCCTTCTTAACTTTTACTGTCAGATATCACCATTTACCATTCTGTATCTTGCTCTCCTTTTAAGTGTCTGTAGATTTTCACTAGTTTTTCCACTTTTTCACTCCCAATTTGTTCCATATAAGTCCAAATAAGGAAAATAACCTCTCTATTGCAGCTGAACTAGCTGGACATGAATGTATGGATGACCCTAAATATGAACAAAATCCCTTTTTTTTCTGCTTCATATTCATTATATGCAACCACTTGTTTGAAGAAAGGCTGAATTTAATTGAATCAGAAAACATGTTGGGTAGGAAAATTTGTCTATCCTTAGAGCTGAAATTCTTACAATCCAACTGCATAATCAGGATGGATTTCATTGAGCCAATTCTCAGCTTGTTCTTCAGCTTCCATCTCTAAATTTTCTCCTGGAATTTTAAATATAGCAAATTAAAACTGTGACATTCAGGCATTGGCGACATTCTACTTTTAGTTTCAGGATGTAAAAATTGGTTTTAGCATGTAATTCTTCGGCAATACTAAATTAGCATCTTTTTTTTTAAGGGCTAATCTAGTGACTGCCTACTTGGGCATAAGTCGCCGTACTCCACACGTCTAATACTAGGCTATATTAGAAAATAACAAAACAAATAATATGCAACTAACAAATAACTATAAAAAATAATGAGAAAAAGCAAGAGGACAAGAAGGAAGCATGCTCCGGTGTCGGGGGTAGGCCCGCCTCCCCTCGGCGCAGGAACATGTGACCTACAAAAAGCACAAAAAAGGTCAAATAAAGGGGAGAAGGCCAGCCTCCTCCAAAAAGTCAAAGTCCATAAGTCAATGTGCACAAACCCATCCCGAGTACCAGGGATAAGCAGTAGCGACCCCGCTCATCCCACTACTAGGACAGGTAATGTGCAGGAAGATTGCCTAGACTGGGACATTCAACAAGAATGTGCCAAACAGTCTGGAGAACAACCTAGTCTTCACAGTAGGGCACAGAAAGCACTCCATCAAATAGCGGTGTGTCCAATTCAGAGATGGCTTTCATGGCATTAGGGGGGTAGGTCCATGGAAACAGTTGCGGCACAATGGCACACAACTTTAAGTTCCCTTCAACCATCTCCCATTTTCTTTGCCAAGCAGCCCGGAGAGCTGCCCATATTCCTGTCATGCAGTTGGTGTGAGAAACTAAATTAGCAGAATTACAACTTTTTACCTAAGTTGTTGTTGTTGGGTTGCTCTCCAGTCAGTTCTGAATGAACAGACCAGCATTCCTGAGGTAGGCAACAGAGGGACCCAGGCGATCCCAGAGATCACTCGTACAGAGAGGCGGTGTGTGTGAGTGTCTCAGTGTATTGAGTGATGAGCACTCTTCCATTATGTGGTGAATTGTGTGTGCTCCTATATGACAGCGAGTGGGCAGGTGTCTGATACTTCAGGGTGTATCCTCTTTCTGTAAGACAGAAGGGCATTGTGGTGTCCGCATCTAAGCCTGGATAGGTGAACTCGGTCCTCTCTACTTAGCTCAGCTTCTGAATCATCCACTTTGGGTGGGATTCTCCCCAGAATGCTGTTTGGACCGAGTCTGTTAATAGAGCATGTTGCTAGGGTGTTATGTATGTGTGTTGAGTTGCTTGTGCCGCTTGGAGCTGTTGGTATGGTGTCCAGAATGCTTGTGTAGTATGTGGATGGGGTGTTTCTGATGTTTCGGTGGGTTGGTGCTGTGTGCAATGTGTGATGCAGTGGATGTGAGGTGTCTCTTGCGACCCTATCATAGAATTGTGCACCTTTTAGATCCATGTGATCTCTGACCTTTAGTGTTTTAGTTTCTCGATGTAGGTTGTTTTGGTACAACCTGTGGCGGTTCTCAGTGCATTGTTTTGTTGTATTTGCAGCATATTGTAGTGCGTATCTGAGAGGTTTAGTGTCCAGCTGGTGCTACAGTATTCGGTAGTGGATCGGATGAACTGCTTGTGGATGGTGGTGGTTGTCTCCTTACTCTGTCCAAAGTCCTGGTCCGTTATGGCTTTGAGAGCTCTGAGTTTTGGTGTGCATCTGAGTTTGATGTCAGCTATGTGGTCCTTGAAGGTCAAACCGTTGTCGTTGGTGACTCCAAGGATTTTCACCTTGTTGGCGTATAGGATGGGTGTGTTGTACAAAGTGACGGGTGTGGTTATTATGGTTATATTCTTGTTTGTAGTTCATTATGAGAGTGGCTGTGGATTTCTCTGGTGTTTCCATGTGTCTGCGATTTTGCAATGTGAGTAGCTGTAATTTGCTATGTCGGTAAGGGCTTGGATCCCTCATGGACCGAGATGTTTAAGATGGTAATTTGAGATACCATCTGGTCCAGCAGCTGGTGAGTTTTTGAGGTTACAGTTGATATGGTTTGTTTGTCTGTATGTGAAAGGTTTGTGGTTTTTGTCAAGTGGGAAGTGCTTCTTACGTGTTATGATTTTTCTGTCTTCTGGCGTGTGTGGCAGGTGGCTTATGTTTGCAGTAGTGGTTGATGAGTATGTTGGCTTGTTGTTTGTTTAAAGGGATTGTGTTGTCACGAGTGATCGCTGCATGTGATGTTGGAGTTTGTGAGCTTGATTTAGTTATGCTTCTGAGTACTTGGAAAACTTTCTTGCTGTTGTCTTTATGGTTGAGATTGTTAGCGAAGTTTGTCCAGTTTTGTGTCTGCTTTGCTTTATTTTTGTTCTTATTTGTTCATTGAGTGACTGGACAGTACAAACAGTTTCTTCTGTATGGGAAAAGGGAGATGTGTGTTTTGCATTGTCTCAGGTTTCTATGAGGCTCTTTATCTCTAGTGTGAAATTAGGGTTATGAACTTTGCGGTTGCCTCATGAAATGCGTTTCTTGCCTGTTTAGGTTATTATGGAGTTAAATTGTGTAGTGATTATTATCTAGGTTGTTTCTGTTATGTTTGTGGTGTCTAGTGAGGCAAAGAGGGTTTCTTTGTCTTTTGTGTAAGCTGACCAATTTGCCTTTTTGTAGTTTATGAAAGTTTTCCTGCCTTGTTTTTGTTTGTGTGTTGTTTTAGTTGTGATGATGATGGGTAAATGGTCTGATGGTAGTTTTTTGGCTGTACTCCAGAGAGTGTCGATTGTAAGTGCTGGAGAACAGAATGTTATGTCTGGTAAGGATATATTGCGCCTGGCTTGGTAGGGCATATGTGTGTGCGCTGTTAGGTCATTGAGTATGGATAGGTGCTGTAGTTCGTGTTTGATGTGTGTGCCTCTGGTGTTTGTATTGTTGTTCTCATACCACGCGGTGCTCTTAACATTGAAGTCACTCCAATGATAAGATTAGGTATTTGTGTGATTTGGTGTAGTGGTGGAAGGTAGCTGCTAGGTACTGTGCTTGTGTCTATTGGGGGGATGTATATGTTGATGAGGTTTATGTGTTTGTTGTATCCTGTACTGATTTTGAAGGATTGTAGCTCTATTGTTTTGTCTTGTTGTGGGAGTAGTGCTTTTGTGTTTTTTTGTGGTGTCGATGTAGCTAATGTTTTTATGAATGTACGTGATTAGGCCCCCTCCATCTGAATCTTTTCTGTCATTTCTTATAGCAGTGAAGTTGTCTCCTATGGAGAGGGTGATGCTGTGTCCTTTGAGTTTTGGCTCTTGTATCATTGCTATATGTATGGTGCATTTATTGATGAGGTCAGTTAGTTCATGTATCTTTGAGTTTATGCTGTCTATGTTTAGTTGTAGTATATTTATATTATTTGTGATGGTTGTTTGTATGTTGTTGGCAGTCTGGTTTGGTGGAGCTAATGTTTTTTATGAATGGACATGATTAGGCCCCCTCCAATGAGGATCAGTCATGTAAGCAAAGTAATGAACAAGCTTCATGGCTATCTTGAACCTATCTTTGAATACTTTGATCTTTCTGCAAATCAGGATTATTCATTAAAGATATTGAGATGTGAAGAGCATCTGTGAGCCTTGTTCCATCAGCTTGGAGCTGGGTTAAAAACAAAAGTAACACTACTGAATTCCACTGGTTAGTCAACACAAACCTCTACATAAGCCCTAACTCAATCCAAAGATCTGGATTGGTAAATCTGCAATTTATCCTCTAGCTACCACTTTCATATTCTGGCAGGAAGGCAACCAAATCAGGCAATATTTAATTTCCTACTTTCCTCCAGATCCCTAACATTAGATAGAGAAAAAATAAGAATCCTTAAAATTAAATATAATGAGAAAAATCTTATTTGCCCTAATACATATATACAATTCCATTTATTTACAACTATTTGCATTTAGAAACCAGAACAATAATATATAATGTCATAAATCTGAAATTATATACCAGGTATCTGGTTGCTTTCCAAAAAATAGTAAAGTACATTTATTACAATAGTGCTCTATGCTTCCTTATGAACTTCTAACCTAGCAAGACACAAGCCCACAGTAGCATAACATAGACAGTGAACATAATTAGAATCACTAGTCATTAAAAAGAAAATTATGAATACGGTTACAAGACTAGTTTCAAAAATAAGATCTGCGTGCAAATTAAGTTCAGTACCCTGACTTATTGAAGTCACTTGCCAAAATCTAGGACACTTTCCTCAATCAGAATCAATTGTACATTAAAAAATTGATAGTACACAGCTTCCCTATATTCATTATAACCACGCAAAGATCGCATATTGGTACAGTTTTCAAATTTCTGAAATCAGTGAAAGTGATGAACGTTGCTAAAGTTTCCTTGGACTAAACTTTCATTGCCCTAAAAAAGGAAATGAAAAAATAATTTGCTTTTATCTTTACATATACTAAACTAGTAGTAGAACACATAATGAATGATGTATAGATATATAAAGGAATATAATTACAAATTAATCAGTGTCATACAAGACAAACAGAATAACAAAAAAGCATGCAAAGCATAATATGTTACCTGAGGGCCTAATAGGAAATAAATGCAGCCAAAAATGGGAGCAGACTAAAGAAAGCAATGATTTAGCAAGCTAATTCAATTTATCATGCAGGACTGTACACATTGCAAGACATTGTGAACAAAAGGTTATAATTAACTTCATGGAAAAATGAAGGAGAGAGGTAGACATTTTCAGTAAATAAAAAAATATTATATTTTCTCCATTTCAACACAAATTATGTACTGTACATACTGGTACTGTTTTGATTTTATTGATATTTAATATTATGATTAGTGACAGACTGACAGTCTTGTTATTATTTTCATTATTACTAATATTAATACCATACCTTGTCTAGAGCAGTTCCAAAGTGTTTTAGTTGGGTCAGGAGATGCTGAGTTTCCTGATATATGCCAACATCGTCAATAATTTGGCCAATGTTTGCAGGGAATCTCTGATCTTGTTGCCCCCTTATTTCAAGGTAGATGTTGTAGTTTGCAACATAGGACTCAACACAGCCAATCTGAGAATTCCAATAGGTTTCATTTGGTAGCTGTGGTATTGACCCTCCCTGTTAAAAAGAAAAGATTAAGCCTTCCTTTGTTTTGTAAACATATGTTAATATTACCTGTTATTTGAATTTGTTAGGCTACATCTTAACAGATTCAGTAAACCAAAACTCTTTATTTCAATTTTCAAGTAACTCAATAAAAAAAGGGAAAAAAAATTACTTACATTGTAGCGGGACGAATCATTCCAACCCGCTTCCTACACTAATTCGGACGTGACAAATCGAAGGAGAATGAAATGGATTGTATATATAGTTCTTTACTTACAAAAAATACAATAATATTTACAAGAAATCTTGTTACTTATGCACACAAAAATAGATATCCAATTTTCCTATATACACAATAAAAAATAAATAAATCCTACTTATAAATACTAGCAAAAAATGCTCAATTAGACTATACAAAAGGAAAATAGGCCAAGTCAACAACCAGAAAATATCTGCCGGGGCAATTGCAACAAACGATAGATGAACAACAAAAAAATAAGGCCTCACGTGGTACAAAGGGGGGAGACATCCTGCCAGCTGCCACTTGAGCGGGCACAGTGCCTAGGACTTACAAAGAAAATGGCGCCTCCAAGCTCAGTGTAAGATAAGCAACCTTGTCACACTTGCGTGGCTGTTATAAGCCCTCCTTCTTTAAATGCCAAATTATTTCAAACTTAACAAAGTCAGACACACTTTACAAGAAAAACACAGCCTTGGAACTTTGTAAAATACTAGTGGCCTTTCTACATTAACAAGAATAAATAGTTTGCTTTTCATACAAATATGGCGCCTGAGGAAAAGAAATAATTATTACAACATGACATCAATTTACATATGTACAAAAGAAAATATAATAAAAACCCATTCTCACTCACACACACATTCTTACAGAGGGAGGGAAAAGATATTGGGAAAAGGGGTGGGAGAATGGCCCTTCATACACACTCACATTCACTCCACCACACCCCTCCTTCCTTAAGCCATTCGACCACAGTCACTCACAATACACTCTCAATCCTTACTCACAGTACCTTTTATACTCAATCGCACCCTTCTGCACCCATTCACACTCACCTACTGGTCCCTGGCTACGCGTAGCAATCAGTCGGGGTTGTTCATCAGTCATCCTGTCAGTCTCATCATCACTATTGATCATATTGTCCACCATACTCTTAGCCCTCATTACCAGTTCTCCCATCTCACAACAGAACTTTCATACTCTTCCATTCAGAACCTTCACTCTTCATACCCACATTCATCAGCTCCTCACTCACAGCTCTCATCCAACTCAAGGTACACTCTTGCGAAACAGACAGGTCACTCACATCCCCTGTATTCTCAACAGGCATACCAGAAACCCCTTTGACTGGTTCCCACCAGAAACCTGAAAAATCAGCCACTTCATCATTCACTACATCAAACTCACCCCTACTATCACCATTCATAAAACCCGAAAAATCAGCCACACTAGGTTCATTCTGTCCAAATACACTATCATTCATACTGTTCCCAAAACCAGAAAAATCAGGCACAGGCAGCTCACTCACTCATCTACTTATACCAGCCAAATCACTCACCTGTTTTTGCAAACACTCAATCTCTCTTTCAAGCTCCCCCATACCAGAAAGACTCTTCTCAGACTTACTTTCATTCATACTTGCATTCTTCCTTACACTCTTCGTTGTACGCTTTCTACTCAAGACTAGGACTAGCTCAATCCCAAGACAGATCCATACTATCACATTCAATCTCATTATCATGCACTTTACCTTTCTCTCTGCACCAGATGGCTCACCAGGTAGTCAGGAGGTTCTCTCCATCTCCTTAACTGACTGATGAGCCTGCAATCTCTAAGTCATACCATCATTCAAACTTTCTAAAACATACGTCACTCCATTTTTACAAACTCTCACAAGTCTATAAGGTTCATCAAACTTCTCACTCATCTTTAACACATTCAACCTACCCTTCACTTCTTTCCCCTTCAATACTTTCGCACCTAATTCAAATGAACGGAACTTATCATGTGCCTCACACCATACACTCTGCTCACTTTCACTCAAACGAAACCTATCTTTCACTCACCTTTCAAAATTCATCACAAACTGACACGGTGACATACCAGCTGCACTATGCACAGTCAAATTATACGCCCACAACACTCTTCCCAGACATACATCCCAGTCATTCACTGTCGTACTCATAAGTCTCAACATCTCACACAAGGTTCAGCCAATCCATTTTAAGATGGTACATACAGAGTCATTCTCACATGCTCCACACTATTCTCTCTCAACATTTGCTCAAACACTTCTACAAATCAGGCCCATTATCACTCAGACATCTTCTAGGCTTCCATACACACATAGGAAAAAACAACTGATCAACCACACATGCAACAGTAACACTCCTTTTATCTCTCACAGGCGCTGCATACTCAAACTTACTTTTATGATAAACCATAACAACCATACCAACATTCCCAGCACTCGTACACGGCAAAGACACACAATCAATCACTACCAATTCAAACAGTTCTTTCGCATCAACTTTCAACATTGGTGGTTTCACTTGCAAACCTTGCACCTTTCGCTTCTGACACCTTTCACACATAGTTGCAACATCATTCACAACTGTTCTCAGAAACGGATGGAACACACGCTCCTTCATACACTCCCACAGCTTAAAAATACCCATATGCCCATAATTATCATGCACAACCTTCACCAGACCAATCATACCAACCAAGGACATCACAGGTACATACATATCATCACCACCCTTCACATGCCTCACAAAATATACAACATCGATACAACAACAAAATCCTTAGCATACCTTTTAAAATCACTTAAACACTCAGGCCATTCATTCAAATCAATATATGTCATTACACACCTCTTCAACTCACTAACAAAAGGACACATCTCTTGCATCTCTAAAATATCATCATCACATAAAATCTCATTCTCATCATCCATGACCAATTCAATCATACCGCAAAATTTGACAACATTCTTCGCACACTCATTTAACCTCATCACCTCACATTCGCCTTTCATAAGACAATCCTTATCAGCATCCAAAGACAAATCATTCAATCTCATACAGTCCACCCCAAGCAGAAAACAACACAGCATTTGCTCATCTTTCAGAATCACAAAGTCATGCTTCACATTCACACCATTACCCAAACTCACTTTCAGACTAACGTGTTCCCATGCCACTATCATGCCATTCCCTAATCCACAACTTCACAGGTTTATGCTCGCAACATCTAAACTCATCATACTTACTCAGAATCCTCTCATTCACTAAAGACACTTGCACTCCAGTATCAATCAAACCAAAGAAGAATCTTTCACCAACTTTCACTCTTGCTTCCATCATATCAGGTCCACCATGTTCGCAATACACAGAAGGAACAAGCAGACAAACATCAGCACTGATATACACACCGTCATCAACTCTCATATCATCACTCACCACATACTCATCTTCATCCAGACAATCATTCTTCTCTCTCATATATGAACACTTTTCAATCACCCAATTGTAGTGCACACCGCTCAAACATTGCAGATGTAGCACATTAGGATTCAAACCCTTCATCTTCCCATCTTTGTACACAATCGGCCTTTCACCACCAAAGTGCACATAAACAATCCCTCCATACAAACGACTCACTACAATCAACACTTCCTGAAACGGCGGGATCCCTTGCATACACATCGCTCTCAATTCTTTCATAAAGTTCCGCACCCTGGCCATACCAATACTTTCAGGCTTCCTACACACTTCATTCATTACTTCCTTCCTTAAATCATCTACACTATCGGGCACTCTCACATCTACTCCATCACTATTCAAATCTTGCAAACCATTCCATACACTCTCAAACAAGGAATCACCAACACCCTTACTCTCCTTTCCATTCATAATCCCTTTCGGCAAATACTCAGGATCACTCACTCCACACACATTTTCATCATTCGTACCAGGTTACCTTGACATCAAATCAGCCACTCCATTCTATTCACCAGGCACATAATCAAATAGTCAAAGTCACTCAAATCTTCCAAAGTCTACGCAATCCTACTATCAGCCCACTTCATACGCTGCAGATACACAAGAGGTTGGTGGTCAGTCTTAATCACAAACCTGACATCATACAAAAATGGACGCAACACTTTCAAACAATATCTTATCGCCTGACATTCTCTCCATTCAAACGCTGCTCTTGCATCAGAAAACCTCCCATACAATACCCACTCGCATCTGTATACAATTCAAGCATTTTAGCATTCACACTATAATCTGGATACGCCAATTCAACATCTTCAGCCACTGCCTCATTCATCTTATCATTTGACCTGACAACCGTACTACCTTTCTTGCCCATCCACTCAGTCAGAGGCTTACTCACACCGGAACAATCACGTATAAACTTTCGTTGGAACTCAATCAAACCCAAAAACGACTTCAGTTGCTTCACAGTCACCAGTTTCGGAAACATTGCACCTTCTCAACATACTTCGGCGACTTTCGTAACCCATTCACACTCACTATATGCCCAAGGAATTTCACTTCTTTTGCAAACCATTCACACTCTGCCACTTTCACCTTCACACCAACACTTTCCTAGCAATCCTTTATCATATGCCCCTTCTTACCACACCCAAAACATGCACCAGCCGTCCACCTACATTCGGCCAACATATGACCCTTCCTTCCACACCTACAACATTCCACAATCTTTTTCATGCCATTTAGTCTCTCATTTGCTGGGACATACCTCGGTTTCTCTCTCATATACCCGTTCCCACGCTTGACATTCATCTGTCCCTTTCCATTCAACCACCCTCCATTTACCCATCCATTCTGCCGACCCAGGAAGCTCAACATCACTCCAGCAGGTGCAGCCTTCAGGGCATCCCTGTAGCTGACAAATCGCTGGGGTGGAGGAAAGCTCCTGGGCTTCTTACCCCCAACATTCACACTGTACCATCCATCCTCTTCTAGATCGCTTTCATCATCAAATCATCCATCTTCCAACAGCTCCAACACATCCTCCCACATCAACCGTTCACCTGTCAGTCTCATTCTTTCCTTTCTCTTTCCACTCAGCCATTCACTCACCTTTCGCAGGATCGTGTCCAGAAACTTCCTCATCAGTGGTTTACATTCATTTACATCATCATCACCATACCTCATTCTCGCCATACTCTCAAGCTTATGTGCATACATATTTACCCCTTCATTCTTACCCATTCGAGCCTTCTCAAATTCATTCCCTCTCTTTCATTCGTTTCACCTGTCCAATCATCCGCCTCTTCACTACATCGTACTTTGGCTCTCCCACACTCATTATCACTCTTAAGAACTCTTAACACTTTCCCATCCAAACAATCTCCCAGAACACTCACCCAGTGACCCTTGTTCTGCGGGTACTTGAGCTTGCAGTACCGCTCAAAATCCCTGAAGAAGTCATCCATACTCTTTCCACCATGAAATCTAAACTTATCAATCCTAGGCACTTTCCTAATCAAAATTCCTTTCCCCACATTCACTTCACTCTCTGAAGAGCTACTCTCAGTCTCAATCATTCCAATCATATTGTCACTCTCTCCCTCATCTGAATATAGTGAATCCATACTCTTCCCTCTCGGCTTCCTATCCCTAACCTTAGAACCATGCTTCCTTCCTCTTTTACTTTCTACTCTCTTTCCTACCACTCAAAGTATCTTCTTTAGACTCAATCACACTGCCATCCATTCCATTCAGCGGAGTCCCTTCAGTCAGAGCAGGGGTCAGGGTCATAGGTCCTGGGGCTGGTCCAGCCCCTGTCATCATATTATATAAGTCCTGCATCCGTCGGTCTCCCATTTCCTTATTCATCCTATCAGTCTTTTCATTCATCGCTTTCATCTCATTCTTCATTCCCCGCAACATTTCGCACTCCTCTTCTTTCTTCCTCAACTCCAGTCTCAATCGCACTACTTCTTCATTCAAAGTTTCAGCCAAAGCCATTGTTCCCAAGTTAGTAACAAAGGATAGGAGGAGGGGAAAATCAACCAAACTACTTTACCAATATACAGATGGACTGCAATTAAATCAAATTCCTCCATTTTCGAGATTTCAAGGTTTCTATTCGGGCGCCAAATGTAGCAGGTCAAAAGCAACACTAACCTCGCGTTCCAACCTTATCCTAGAATTTATGGACCTTGAGAACCCCGAGGAAGAATTGATATGATTTGATATACAGTCCTTTACTTTACAAAAAAAAATAGTGATAATTACAGTTTATATTCACAAAAATAAAAACCACCGGTGCACATTCAAAATAAATACTCTATACAAATTAAACTTCTCCAACCAAAAACAAAATAAAATATGACAGGGGCAGGGAACAAATTTACACAACCCAAACAAGGTCCACACAACAAAAACAACAACAACACCCAAACGAGAAGGGGCACGGGACTATCACCTGTGCGCTGGGGGTGGTGGTAGTAGTAGTAAATAAAAAAAAAGGGAGAGGCTCATCAGCCAATGCAGGTGGGCAGTGCAGGTAACGCCCTCCGTTTCAGGGCTGGGCTGGGTGGAGCACTCGCCTCGATGATTCCTCTCACAGTCCACTAAAACTTCCCTCTTTGAAGACACAGGATGCAATACTAAGTGTAATATCCCAATGCGCTGGACAACCAATTACAATTTAACTTTCTAAATATTTACTCTTATATATATTTACAAAAATATATCTCTGAAAAGAGAATACAATCGGTTATTATTCGTATTCATAACCACACACTCACACAGGGGTAGGAAAAGATATGTAAAGGAAGGTGGGAGAATGGCCCCACACACACACCACTCTCCCACACCATGACTAAGCAAAAGTATCTTCAAATTCATTTATTTTCCTTCTTAGAAGGGTAGATAAACTAAAAAAAAACACTATACGGTAGAATTTCCTTAATAAAACAGGTACCATTCCTCAAAAGGTTTATATTAATCAATTTTGCATAAGCAGAAAAAGCACCATCAGCAAAAGCTTCTTCAACTTAGCCTTGATCATATCAGCATCAGCTTGTGATTCCTTATCCAATTCCAAATACAAGGCAAGCACATCACCCTCCAAATACAACAGCAAAAAACTAACAATCCGATATTTTTTGCAATTTGGCAACAAGTTCAACTTTTTTAATCCATACCATGACATCTCCTTTGCCGCTGAAAGGTCTAATATCCGGCAAAAACTTGACCACCGTATTGATATGCCTTTTGCCTGGATAGCTATCTAGGCAAAAGGCAAATCAGCATGGCGGTCAAGTTTTCACTCCTGTTGGTGAGAGGAGTGATTCTTACAAGACGAGCTAGTCTTGCAGCTCGAGGGGCATTATACTTTTGATAGAGGGGTCAAAATTACGTGGGACACGAGTAAGATAATTTTCAGACTGGGTGAGATGAGTGGTTCATGTAATTCTGCAAAGAAAAAGTAGTTTCACAAATTTGCTGATTGACTGTGGCCAAACTCACAGCAATCTGTCTAGCTGGCGAGGCCTAACTCCGAGGTTCGACTCGAAATGAAGGGCTGTATCTTCGCGAAAGGGCAGGCAGTACTCTCTGACGAGTAATGGTTGACCTTAGGTTAAATACCCTGCTGGCTTCCTCGCTAGGCAGTCTCTTAGGAGTAACCATTGCCACCAGTCACTTTAGGCACAGACGAGATAAGACGAGCGAGGAAGCTTCTTCTTAGGTCAACCCTGGCCTCTAGGCAGGAGGGGGTTCGAAAAATGCGTCACAGTGGGGAATAGGCCGATTGATCTAGCTTAGGCCCACATGGTCTCTGCTTGAAAAGGAGGGGGGGGGGTCAAGGTGGATCTTAGGATTCGTTCCCTCACAGTCAGCAATAAAATATGGTAGAGGGGCAGGAGCATCAGGAAACTTTTGACAAAAAAACATTGACACATTTTTCAACTAAAAAAGAAAGTCCCAAGAACAGCTTATTCTTTGAAGAAGATTAATATTCTGTAGATCCATGTGAGATAATAAGTAATCAGACTTAGAAGCAGAGGTTAAATATAATTTTACATCATCAACAAAAAGGCAAAACTTGCAACTTAACTGAGAGACTACATGATTAATATAAACAAGGAAAATAAGGGCCCAATCACTGCCCACTGGGGAACACTACTACTGACTTTCATTTGGTGGCTCTGACTGCCATGAATAACCACTTTCATTTTCCTATCCAACAAGTAGTCCTTTAACCAGCCTAGCAAACAACCTTCCACACCAATGCAAGATAACATTGCGAGTAACATTACATGGTTCACTACATCAAAGGCCTTGCGGAAATCAAAGAATATTATATCAACTGCCAACAGGGTTGGTAAATAAAAAAAAACAGTCCTAAAACCCCAGGTTTAATTACTGGTTTTGAAGGGGCTTTTACAAATGAAATTTGAAAAACCCAGGTTTGGGCATTTTTTTCAAAATTACATTTTTTTTCAAGAAATGAATGCTACTTATTATTTTATTCAAAATTCATATTTGTTATAATTTCAACAAATATGTATCAAATTAAGGTTATTTCTCTGATAATGACTCATAATTCATCTCTCCTACAGGTTATGGCTATCATGGTTACCCACAATTCTCGATCAGCGATCTGTTACTGTGATCTTTTCTTACTATAATATAATTATTAAGCTAATTAATTATAATTAATATTAAATAAAAATAGAGATAGGTATTCTTTTTCTATGTTATTCTAATGCTTGTAGCATTTGTTTTTGGAAAAATCCCAGAATAAAACCCGGGTTTTATTGGGCTTTTTCAAAATTTGGGGTTTTTTGCCAACCCTGACTGCTAAGCCATTATCATAAGCCTGAGTTACATAACACTGGGAAACACAATTTTTGTTGAGTTAGGTCTGACAGCTGTTTTTAACTAATTTTTCGGTGCTGAATCCAAAACTGATCTCCATTTTTCTCTATCACATCAAGTTTTTGAACTTTTTCAAATATTGACATAAAATGAAATATGAAAGAAATAGGCATGATTGCAATGTTTATTTAACACTATTATGTTTTAACAAAGGATATGGCTACTGTAATTATATAATTATAATTGTGTGCAAGTAGTTAAGGTAAAAATTTACGTTTATAGCTCTTTCTGGAGTGTTCAACTTGAGGACTATCATGTTTGATGCTCCAACAATAGTCAGCCATCATATGTACATCCCATCTACCCTGATAATGTTCTTCCATAACCTCCAAATCTTGGTGAAATCGTTCACCTTGCTCATCGCTAACAGCACCAAGATCATCCGGAAAGCTGGCAATGCAGAAAATGTAGTTTAATACTCATGTTGCAACCAAGCGCCTTGTAGCTCTCCAATAGATTCTGAACAATTTCTGTGTAATTACTTGCATGTGTATTTTCAAGAAAGTTCTTGACAACGTCTTTGAATGATAACCAAGCATTCTTCTTAAGGTTTGACATAGTCCCGGTGAACTGTTTATCTTTGATGAGCTGTCGAATTTGTGGACCATCAAACAAACCGGCCTTAATTTTTTCAATTGACAGACCAGGAAATGTCAAGATGAGGTACTTAAAACAATGTTGGGATCTCCGGGTTTAAGATCAGATCTTGGTGGCCAATTTGTCTCAATCCAATGCTTCCCTCGAGCTCTGCTATCCCACATACAGAGAAAGCAGGGATACTTTGTGTACTCACATTGCTGACCAAGAAGGAAGCACACCATTTT
The DNA here is from genome assembly GCA_963969495.1 of Ceratothoa steindachneri. Lineage (NCBI taxonomy): Eukaryota > Metazoa > Arthropoda > Malacostraca > Isopoda > Cymothoidae > Ceratothoa > Ceratothoa steindachneri. Next base: position 165,125,107 of record OZ018327.1, read on the forward strand.
AAGGTCAACACAGATGATCCAATTGTGTTTGTCATATTGCAATAACTCAATGACCCTCTTTATATCTATGTTCTTCACAAAGACAGACAGAATGCCCAATAGGGACTGCACCAAATAAATTGCCATTGTGTAGAAGGACACACTTCAAGCTCTGCTTTGAGCTGTCAATAAACATTCACCATTCATTTTGATTGTAGATTGAAAGCCCTGATTCCTTCAGTAAACTAGGAATGTTGTGGCAATACGCAATACACAAAGCCGCTGTCACTTCAAAAGTACTGCAGAAATGTACTTTCTCTGGTTCAAAAGTATGATACTTTCGCTCCTTGTTCAATAAGTTTTTCTCATTCAGTCTTGATGCTAGGAATTCTGAAGCTTTTTTTGATAGGCCCAAATCATGTGCCAAATCATTCAACTCATGCTGATCAAATCCCCTACGAACCGAATCCTTGTGAATTTCAAAATCTGCATCATTGCTGTCAGTGCATTCGTCAACATCACTCAGATCTTCTAGAGGAGGTAGTTGTTCGAAAACTGGCACTGGAATTTCAGATGAAATAGGCATTGGCCTTATAGCTGACAGTAGATCAGGATATTCCATTTTACTTTTATTTTTCTTGTTAAATCCTGATGTTTTCACTAAACAAAAGTAACTGTGCAATGCTCCTTTTGCTCTCGCCAAACCATGGGGTTACCAAATGGTAACCTTTCACGTGTTCCTTTGGTCCACATCCGTAAACTCTCAACACACTGCCTGCACACTTTATGGGGGGCCCATGGCTTGTCTTGATCACTGAGTTTTACTTTAAAATATGCTAAATATGCTTGTTTGGCAAATGCACTGATGTTTGCCCTCTGACTTGGAATGGTGAAACTGCCACAAATGTAGCAGAAGGAGTCAGGGTTGTTTAGGCATTTACGATGAGAAGTTGCAGGAGCAGACATGATCTGAAACAAAGGAAATATATACCTATGTAAATAAAACACTAAGATGGAATAGTTACCAGCTTTGAAAGCTAAAAAAACAGCATATAACGAAATAAAACGTACAACACACACCTCTCACCACATTGTCTCAATGGTGACTGCACAAACAAGTTGCCACATAGCTGTAGATGAATTCACTCATAATCAGCCAGTAAATCTTATTACAGCTAAGCAGTGGAATTTTACTTCTTTGTGGGGTAAGCTGTAGAGAAAAAACTGACGTGCTAGAAAAACGCTGACTACAAATTTGGAATCAGCATGCTAATTTTAGTCTAAATCAGCACAAAAATCTAACTCCAAAATTTTTTTTTTCAAATTGTTCCCAAGTGGTAAAGGGAAAGCAAGTGATTGTTCTCCAGTTAATCATGTGAGTTGAGACACAGCAACCCTTTCAAACGTTTTGCAACATACAGAGGTCAAACTAATAGGCCTACAATTTAAAGGATCTGAGTGAACTCCTCCTTTAACCCATTAGTCACCGAGAGCCTTTATACAAAATTAATTCAGTGCTACGTAAATTGCCCTGATTATTATAATAATTCATCTTTTTTTTTGTCAAACTATTATGTTAGTGTGTAATCATCTAATTAAAATACATAAATGGCTTAGGCCAGAGTAACTTGACTCAGGTTACACCATAAAGCAACTGCAAAAAAAGGGCTGATTTATGGTTCACACACGTCTAAACAGCCAGTTTTTGAGGAGTTCCTTTTTTTTCAATGCACTTATGTTTTTCATTTTTCATCCAATTAAAATCAGCATGTTATTCAAAGTGGACTAAGGGGTAAAAGCCTATTCAGACCAAAAATAGGTGAAATTTTCCGCGAATTTTAAAAATCCTGTCATATAAAAATATTATCCATAAGATATACGCAGCATTTTCTATAAAATGGCATTTTCTTAGAAGCGGTAACTAAAATGTAACAATTCATTTCTTCAGTTAACAAGAAATAATTTTGAGAAACAAGCAAATGTTTCCAATCATAATTCTAAATATGTAGAAGTCTATTAATAATTTTTAGGTTAAATCAATAAAATAATTCTTTGCAATTTAAATATATTATTTGATTTATAATAAAGCATTTAAATATTTTATTTTATAATTTTCCATAATGAGGTAGCAAGGATAAATTGTTTGAGGGCAATTTCAAAGCAATTCACTCGACGACTAATGGGTTAAACAATGGTATAACATCTGCATCTTTCTAGAAGGAAGGAACCTTCATAGATCAAATTTATTTAGGGAACAAAAGTAACAAGGGGTAGCTAATGGAGAGGGCACATTTCTTCAAAAATATTGATGGAATACCATCAGGGCCTGCACTAGTTGAGGACTGAAGCTTAGAAAGTATCTCTTGAATTTTAAATATATCAAAACTCTCAGCTCTGAACAAGAATTTGCTATTACAGTATTGTAAAGGAAAGGGGTTTGGCAAGTTAGTACTAGTAAAAACCATTGATAAAGCAGTCACAAAATGGTGAGCTATACTTGCTGGCTCCACAGCCTACCCAACAGCATTGAGCAATGGTCCTATAGTAAGCCTCTGAACCTTCTTACTATGGAGGTAGAATGAAAGCGCTTGATATTTGAATTATCAGAAGAAATCAATGACTCTTTGTAATTAATGACACACTGCTGGACAATATTATCAAACACAACTGACAAGCTTCTAAAAGCATGCCACAATCTCAATGCTAAAGGAGATAATCTACCAAACCTAGATTTTTTTTTTTTAAGAGCTCATCTGGCGACTGCCTACTTGGGCATTAGTCGCCGTATTAAAACTGGCCTAGTTCTAGGCTACTTTAAAATAAAATTAGAGAGAAAAAAGAAACACCCCAAAAAGGGGGAAAGGAAGCAAGCTGGTGCGTCAGGGAGAGGTCTCCCCGGAGCAGGAGTGTGCCAAACCTAGATTGTGCATCCTTGTACTTAAGCCAGGCCTGCCTTTTACTCTGCTTGATTGCATTAGAAATAGATCTGGTCCAGTGATGTTTTTTAGAATTAAATGGCTGTTTCGAAGGAAAAAAATTCTGGAAAGTTTCATGAAGTACAGATAAGAAACGTGTATAGGCTTCCTCAATAGTCAGTCCAGAAAACTTAAAGAGTCCCAATCAATATCTGTAAGATGCAAATTTATTAAGTTATAATTTCCCTTGAAAAAATTTAAATTAAGATTACTACGAGGATACTATTAGAACCAGAATAAAAACAAAATAAATAATCAAAGATAATAGGAAAATGGTCGCAACCAGGAAAAGGGTCAAATATTGACATATTAGATATTTTTGTAGTAAAAATCAAATCGAGTATGTTATTAGAGGGGAGGAAGGTAGACATTTTTACCCATTGTGAAAGACCTAGAGAAGTAAGTAGGTCAAGAAATCTACCATCAAGGAGAGAACTGACACAAGGAATCTCAGAAGACCAGTTAATAGATGGTAAGTTGAAATCACCAACCAAAATAAGCTCTCTGTCAATGCAAAATGAATGAAGATATTATGTGATGAAAGCAAGGTTATCAAAAAAGAATAGCTCAGAGGCCTATAAACAACTAATACTGTTCTACCAAAATCAGGCAAATTATATACTCCAACAGTGTTAGGATAATCACTGAAAGATTGACCACCCTTAATATAACCCCGAATATATAAGCCAGAAAACTAACTACAGAATCAGAAATATCTGAATTCAACCATGTTTCACACAAACAACATAGCCCAACTTTTGAACTAGAAAGCAAGTCAAATAAAAAGTTAACCTTGTTAACCAAATAGTAAGATTCATCAAGATGAAAGTAAGAAAGAAACTTTGAACAGAAACCTTTGAATAGGGCGAAACTATTGCTCCATTTTTTCCTGATGACCAATCTTAGGCATAACAGCAGGAATAGGATTATTAACAGCTGGTTGAAAAACACTGGATGCTGAGGGAGTTGGGGATGTTAGAGTAGAATTATAAGTAGACAGTTTAGAAACTCATTTTTTTTTCGGAGTTCCTCATGCTGCGAGTATGTCAGATCTCTTAAAATAAATATATTAAGAGAATTGACTACTCGACAGCTTGCTACTCCTAGATAACAGGTCTTGCTTTACACCCAGGTTTGAGATCTTAGCTCTCACTAAGAAGGGGAGATAGGCACTATATCCGTTAGAGTTATGAGAACAGTATTATCAGGATATAAGAAAGACATAACAGTATTAAATCGATCTTGAAAATCTTCCACATAAAGCAAACCTCTCCTCATGACGCTATTCTTGCGCTTTTCTCTTTCATGAAGCTCCTTAACTTCTTTAATTAAAGTTCGCATATCAGAGTCATCAGTAATACTATACTCTTTTGTATAAATACTATTTTTGTGATTTATCAGAAATCCTCATATCAATGGATCTTACTAAATTACTGAGTCCTGCAAGAGTATTGAACATCTGAGTCATACATTCCTCAGAGGAAACAACCTAGCCTGACCCGTCTTGCCACTCGCAGCAGGAGGAATCAGTAACCGGTTTTTAGTGCACACATACTTAATTCCTTTTCGCTGGTGTTTTAACACCTCCTTAACAAAGTCAGTTGGTAAACCAGTGCAAACCTGCAACCCATAACACTACTGTCCACATTCATCACAGGCTATAACCCCACTCCTCATTATTCAAAACAAAAAATTTGCAAGTTATACAGAGAAAAACAGCCTCTACTACTACCACTTGTCCTCCTGGTCGTCACTTCATGCCCACAAATATTGGTCCTGCTGTTACGCATCACCATTAATAATAAGGCTGCAAAACAAACACAAATGAAAAAAAGTCAGAATCCTCTTGGCCTCCCAAAAAACACCAAAATTCAGAAACAAATGAGAAAAACTAATAAATAGGAAAATACAAAAATAAACTAATTAGATAAAATAATATAAAATAAACCAAGGACGGGATATACTGCCTGTTACTCAGTATCAATAGCGGCTAAGACCAAATAAGGCAGGAAGCCCCTATACAATGAATGTTAACTATGGAATACTTTTCTGGAAGGACAGGACACATCCACACTTCACAGTCACTGTGGTGGCAGTGGCTCAATCAGGGGTACTGGTTGAGTCTTGTCTTAAATTCACTAATAGTAGGGGCTGTTACTACCTCTTCGGGAAATTCATTACATAACTTTAAAACTCTCATACTAAATGAATTTACATGGGCTAGATTTTTCCAATGCCCTTGTTTTTTTAGTTTACCCATATTAGTCCTTGTACTGCTTAGCTTACATTGTGATCGAAGAAGACGCTTTTATCAATTTGTCAGCTTTTGTCAATTTTTGCCGATGATACTAAATTGACAACTGTAGTCAAAGAAGTTGAGGATAGCTTTACCCCATTAATCGCGGAGCAAATTGCTTTGAAATCACCCTCAAACAAATTATAACATAACATAATTACACTGATGACAAAAGCAACAAGGGCCTATCAAAGGTCATCCGCCTCCGTCAAAACCCACCCACAAAAAGCACCATCACCAAGGAAAGACAAAATCAAAGTCCCCACAATATAATATAACAGATGACAAAAGCCACAAGGGCTCATCATAGGTCATCCGAGTCAAACGGCCTCTTTTTTTAAGGCACCCAAACTCCCAGGAAAACTACATCCAGAGGATTGCGTCCAGAAACAAGGGTATCACCAATCAAGGCTTGTCAAGAACTAAATCATGCAGCTATAGATATATACAAACAATATTAATATATACAAAACTTAAGAACCATCACAACCTTCCCTTCCCATAAACTCATCCAACCTACTCTTAAATACATTTAGATTTGGACTACCTACTACCCTCTGCGGCAATTTGTTCCAGAAGTCTACCACTCTATTGGTGAAAAAATATTTTCTTAAATCCAACCTACACCCTTGCTTTTTAATTTTCAAGTGGTGACCTCTAGTCCGATTTCCATCATCTAACTCAAAAAACTTGCTAACATTCAATTTATCTATCCCGGGAAAAATTTTAAAGAGCTCAATCATATCCCCTCTCACACACCTCCTTTTGAACGAGAACATATTTAACATATTTATCAATGCTACCTTGTTATGGAAAATAAAATAAAATATTTAAATCCTTTATTATATATCAAATAATATATCATTTTAATTGCAAAGAATTATTCTATTGATTTAACCTAAAAATTATAAATACACTTCTACATATTTAGAATTATGATTGGAAATATTTGCTTGTTGCTCAAAGTTATTTCTTGTTAACTGAAGAAATGAATTTTTACATTTTAGTTACCACTCTAAGCCAACACCATTATATAGAAAATGTTACTTATTTCTTATAGATAACTATTTTATATGAAATCATTTTTAAAATTCAGCAAAAAAATAGAAAACAAATTTTCACATATTTTTTTGGCTGAATAGGTCCACTTTGAATAACATGTTAATTTTAATTAAATAATTTTTAAAATTATTTTAATTGGATGATAAACAAAAAAAAGATGGAAATCCTCAAAAAAATGGCTGTTTAGACATGTGTGAACCATAAATCAGCTCTTTTTCCATAAATCAGCCCATTTACCATAAATACCATAAATCAGCCCATTTACCATAAATACCATAAATCAGCCCTTTTATTTGCATTTATGGTGCGGCCTCGAATGGAGTCAAGTTACTCTCATTGATAAATCTGTTTACAAACAAAGAAGGACTGACCTAAGCCATTTATGTATTTTAATTAGATGATTACTCACTAATATAAGAGTTTGACAAAAAAGAAGAAGCTGAATTAACATAATAATCAGAGTGAATACAAGTCTAAAAGTGAAAGACCACAAAAGGCCCTTGGGCAATTATGTAACACTGAATTGAGGACCTCTGAAGGCCCTCAGGCGACTGATGGGTTAAAGTGCAGAGTGACTTAAATAAGTTATTAGCTTGGGCTCAGAAGTGGCATATGACTTTTAACCTTAAAAAATGCAGTTCTTAACATGGGAAGGGATAATAGAGAATTTAGCTATGAAATGGATGGGCATTGGCTGAATTTAGTTGAGGATGAGAAGGACTTAGGCATAGTAGTGTATTGAGGCAAACAATAGAGCAAATAGGGTGCTAGGATACATTAACAGGAATGTTAGCTACAAGAATAAAGAGGTTATCCTTAAACTCTACAACTCGTATGTTAGGCCACATTTAGAGTACTGTATACAAGCATGGTCACCACATTTTAGACATGACATCAACCTGCTAGAGTCAGTACAAAGGAGGATAACAAAAATAATAGCTTCCCTGAAGCACCTTGAATATGAAGATAGACTGAGGGTACTAAATATGTTCTTATTTGAAAGATGTGCAAGTGGAGATATGATTGAGCTTTTTAAAATCTGTTCTGCGGTGGAGAAGTTGGATTTTAGCAAGTTATTTGAGTTGAAAGGTAGTAATAGGACTAGGGCTTACCACTTAAAAATTAAAAAGCAGAGGTGCAGGTTGGATATTAGAAAATATTTTTTTACCAATAGAGTGTTACAAGGAGTTACAAGGAAAGAAGGTACCCTAGGAGACCTTACGGTCCATTCAAAGAGGGTACCTTCGGACTAGCAATTGAGCGGGCACATGGCTGCTCAATTGTTTTGCGTCCCTAAACGGCCACTTTTCAAGACTTTGTCTAGTCTTGACTTGAACTGGTCAACAGATTCACTGTTGACAACTTCCACTGGAAGTGCGTTCCACATACCGCAGATACTGTAAGTGAAAAAATTTCCACACAGATTGCGGTTGTAACGCTTCAGTTCAAGTTTGAAGCCGTGATTGCGCGTTCTGTTCTCACTCAGTGTGAAAATATCCCGGTAGTCAACATTGTCGAACCCTCAAAGTATTTTGAAAACTTCGATGAGCTGACCACGCAGTCTACAGGTTTCCAACGAGAACAGATCTAGTTCCCTTAGTCTATCCTCATAACTTTTATGTCGGATAGAGGGAATCAGTTTGGTTGCCCTAGCTTGTATGCGTTCCAACCTTGCAATGTCCTTTCGAAATGAAGGACTCAAAAATTGTACGGCATACTCCAGGTGCGGCCGAACCAGGGAGTTGTACAGACAAAGTACTATCTCCCTGTTATGGTATCCAAACTGGCGCTTTATGTAGCCTAACATCCTTTGGGCTTTCTTCTCTGCCTCGATGCACTGTTTCGAGAACTTGAGGTCGCTAGTGATAGCAACACCCAAGTCCTTCTCAGTGTCACTCGATTCAAGAGCAGTGCCCTTAAGGATAAAATGAGATTTGGGATTTCTGTGGCCGATATGCATCACTTTGCATTTGTTCACGTTGAAAGGCATTTGCCACGTGTCCGACCACTCCCCAATCTTCCCAAGATCTTCCTGCAGGCGGGCAGTATTTCCATCCTTTGCAACGTTCATACCAAGCTTGGTATCGTCGGCAAATTTGGAAATCTTGGCAACCATGTCACCGTCCATGTCATTGACGTAGATGATGAATAGTAGTGGTCCCAGGACAGAACCTTGAGGCACTCCGCTAGTAACGGGCACCCACTCAGAAGCCTGTCCATTCACCACCACCCGTTGCCGTCTGCCAAGCCACCACCCGTTGCCGTTTGCCATCTGAGACAGTAGACAGTTCAAACTTGAATGTTTTCAAATGTAGATTAGATTATATAGGGAGGGAGGGTTAACTTAGGGAGGGAGGGTTAACTTTGGGAGGGGGGGGTAACTTTGGGAGGGGGGGGGTATTCTGGACTCATTCCTGTAGATGCAGTTTTTTATTATTGTATATTATGATTGATTTTGATGAGTCTTGATGATGATACTTTTTATTTTTGACACATTCCTGTGGATGGTTCAAATTGTATATTGTAGATGCATGATCTAACACAATCCCATGGATTGTTTAAATTGTAGATGCATGAGCCTGGCACAATCCTATGGATGTATTGTGTGGGTGGGTTTTGACAGATGCAGATGACCTTTGATAGGCTCTTGTGACTTTTGTCATCCGTGAAATTATGTTATGTTATGTTTATTCATGTTCTCCATCCCTTTCAGGATTTTCTATGTTTCAAGATCTTTCTGCCTTTTTTTTAACCTCTGCCCTGATTAATTTCTCCAGTACCTTGCAAGGCACTAAAGTCAAGCTCATTGGACGGTAGTTGAGAGGGTCAGTCTTGTTACCCTTTTTGAAGATTTGAATGGCATTTGCCTCCGTCCAGATCAGATGATATTGTGGGAGTATAGCCTTTGTTACGGCACTCCAGTAAAATATAATTTGGTTAATTTTTCTATATAAATATATATATATATATATATATATATATATATAAATTTATTTATTAACATGGGAGTCGTGTAGGGTCAACAGGGGTTAAATGGGGCATTTTTTTGATATTTTGATTTACACAGCCCAAATTAAAAAAGCTATTTGAAAGTTTTAGGTGTGGATCAGAACAATGTGTCTATTGGCTACAAAATGAGACATAGTACAAGAATTTTTTATCATAAAAAGGTTCTCAAAAATTAAATTGAAAAAAAACCCCAACCCCAGACATCCGGGGTTGAATGGTGCACTGACTTTGAGGGCATAGTAGGCCTATATAAACATATGCAAAGTATATCTTCCCCTATCAAATTTGTATTAAGGTCTCCAACTTGATGTTTTGAAGTGCAGAACTTTTTCTGAGTAATTTTCTTTTTTATCTTAAATTTATATCTATTGTTTGTTAAATTTATCTCTACTTTTAATCTCCTTAACCTACTATGTAGGCCTACACTAGTTTGAGTCTTCAGCTAGGTCTATCAGTACTGCTCACACTACTGGCACAGCCCACTGGCCACAATTGCCGCAAGGAGTTGGAGCATTAATGATGCGGGCAATGTCTTGCAAACTCCAGTGCTTCAACAATGGTTCGCTCTTCATCAAAAGATAACACTATTTTTGCTCCTGAGCCCACTTTTTGAGGTGAGCATATCACCCAACGTCTCTATCGGTATATTGTTCTCCCTAGCAACATTTGTCACTGACCTACCACTCTCTTTCACTAGGTTTGCCAATTCCTTTAATTTAGTAGGATCATAGTTTGTCACTGTCATTCTTTTATGGTTTCGAGGCATTTTTTTTTTTGTCAAGTAGGCCTGACCTATATGCACACTGTAATCTGAAAATTATCGGCTACTCTGAAAAACATCAAATAAAGCTAATAAACTCTGAACAACAGAAAAATATCAAGTAAATATTTTCAGTTGCCATTAATATCCATTTTTAATATATCATTATTATAGAAAAATCATTGACCCATTTCACCCTGTGTCAGTTTTTGTTCAATAACAGAAAATCTGTTAATATTTAGATCCTGCCTTTTGTGGTGGTAATAGCCAACAATATTCCCAACCAAATGAGCTATAATTTTTTATTCTAGGCCTATAACTTTTGGAGTGGCACTAAAGTTTTTGAGACGCTTTTTTTTAATTCAATTTTTTCTTACTTTTTTTTGGTTTTCAAATCAACACATTGGCTTATTGTTAGATTCAATCTATTATTTGTTTACATATTAATATAGTACAGAATTTTACCTTTCTTTTGAGCGCTTAACATTTAAATTTTGATAATTTTAAGTTTGTAAAAAAAATTTTTGGGAAAAAAGGTATAAAATTCCCCATTCAACCCCTGTTGACCCTATCTAATCTTTCTCTTCCTTTGATTCCATAATTTCACTAAAATTTCCTTTATTTTACTTTGGAATTTATTATCAAATAATAGTTACAAGGAGTTACAAGGAAAGAAAGTACCCTAGGAGACCTTACGGTCCATTCAAAGAGGGTACCTTTGGACTAGCAATCGAGCGGGCACATGGCTGCTCAATTGTTTTGCGTCCCTAAACGGCTACTTTTCAAGACTTTGTCTAGTCTTGACTTGAACTGGTCAACAGATTCACTGTTGACAACTTCCACTGGAAGTGCGTTCCACTTACCGCTATGTTTTTCCAATTTCTATTTTAGTGCAGCTTTTTGCAATTATTGGGTATGCCATATTTGCCAGTGTTTGAAGATAAAAAGAAAATATATAACCTAAATCAGAAAATGAGCATTCCAAAACATGCCCATAAGGAACCGAGGAATGGAAATCTGCAAGCGATGTTTTAAGTACCTTGAACAAGGCATTGGCATGAGTCTTCATAGAGTAGAGAGGATGTATATTGCTTCAGGTTCAGGCTGTTGAACCACCCTTTGTATTGGGATATGGCATTTATTTTCTGTGGAGAGGAAAAATAATTAATTAACCTTATTCATTTCTCTTCTTCCACGCACACTGCACAAATTTCTTTGTTGTTCTTACTATTCCTATTCTCTTTACCTTGATGAGGGTCTTCAATCCCTCACCAGTAGCTGCTGCATCTTCCAACCAGTAGGGCAGGAATAAGTCTTAAGGTGAGCAAAAAAGGTTGGCTAATTATAGATGCAGAACAGAACCACAAAGGAAAAATTAACTAAATAAACTCAAAGTATGTGGTCAAGAAACAGTTCAACTTTCTGCTTAAAAACAACCGAACTTGCACTGACATCATCATCCAGGAGAGAATTCCAGAGATTAACAACGCGTATAGAGAAAAGGTGAGTGTGAACATCCGTATTTGAGTCGGGTAGAAGGATTTTTTTTGCTGTGACCACAAGTTCTGTTGTCTCTTCTACATTCAAACGAATCAAACAAGTGTGGACAATGACCATTTAGGATCTTCCAAGCCATAATTAGGTCTGCACAGAGAAGGCATCCTTTGATGGAGAACAGGCCCAAATTAGATAATTTATCAGTAGTAGGAACACCAATAGTACACTTCATCAAACAAAGCTTCAATCCAGCAGTTTCTAGTATCTTTAGTACAGATCTAAGTCTCTGATCATACTCATGTTTAGATGAACCACATATGAGCACATCATCCAAGTAGCAAACAACACCTGTAAGATCCCTTAATAAATCTTCCATTGCTCATTGAAAAATACCAGGTGCAGGGGAAACTCAAAAAGACAACCTATGATATTTAAATAACCCACGATGTGTGTTAATCACTGTATACTGTTGCAATGCATCATCAAGGCATAATTAGGCATATGCCCAGGAGACATATCTAGTTTAGTAAATAGCTTACCACCTGAGAGACTGCTAAACAGATACTCAATCTTAGGAATGGGGTAGGTATCCAGCCAATCGGCTCTATTTACTGTAAGCCGATAGTCTCCACAAATCCTGACTGATCCATTTGCCTTCAATACGGGTACCACTGTAGCAGCCCAGGCAGAATGCGGTATAGGGAAAAATTATACCTTATTCTACCAATCTATCCAATTCTCTTTCTACTTTAGCTCTTAATGTATAGGGAACTGTCCTGGCTTTACAGAATTTAGGAGGGATACTTTGATCTACCTCAATAGGGAACGTTTTACCTTTAAGGCAACCCAGACCAGGAGAAAATAAATCTGGGAATTCTTTTAGTAGATCAGCTTCAATATATGATACACAATTTATATCTGAGAGCTTTAGATTATTTAGATGAAGGAAATTAATTAAATCTCTTCTTAAAAGACATGGGCCTGATCCTTCAACAACAAAAATAGTTGCTTGACAAGAATTAGTAGAATCAAGTCTAGCACAGACAGAAATTTCACCTGCTATTTTGAGGGGAACACTACCATAAGTCTTAAGGTTTATAGAGGAATGATGAAGAACAGGTCTTTCACTTTCAATAGGCCATAGATTAAAGTGTGTCCTCAGAAATAAGGGAACATGCAGCACCTGTATCTAATTCCATAGTTACGCAGACATTATTTAGAATCTACCTCAGTGACTTTAGCCTTATCCAGTTTATGGACACAATCATTCCCTTTAAATTTTGGTTTGGTCCAACCAAAATTTATGCTGGTACATTCTTCTCCTCTGGAAAAGAGTTAGCTAGAAAAGAGAGTTCGATTCTACTAATATAGGTCTCAAAATCTTTGACTCCAGCATCGAAACTATCAATAGAACCTATAAGAGACATTATATTGCAAAAAATAAATCTACACACAGAAAATAGGAATAGAGGAAAATTTAACCTACTGATAATAGGCAAACAACAAATCCTCAATGCCAATGTAGTATATCTATTATCAGTTAGGTTATAACAACTATTATTGTTAATACTTCAGTTTAGAAGTGCATGATAGGCGGCTCTGTTTCTGGGCTACAATTTGGGCCTTATGACATCAGACGTCAAAAGGTGAAGCCCCTCATTTCAAAAGTAACTAAAAAAATGTTAATTTTTTGGCAAAAATAGCCGAAAGTAGGCGACACTAACGTCTTTATTCTTTCAATAAATGTGCAGAGCCAATAGCACGTTTATCAAAATAACAAAGACGATAGTGCCTCCTAATTTAGGCTATTGCCGCAAAAAATTAACATTTTTTTTAGTTACTTTGGAAATAGATTTCAGCCAAAATCAACAGGACCAAGTTGCTTTTATGTTGTGTTTAGAAGCGCAAAAATGATTTGTTAAAAAAAAACAAAAAATGTGAGAACATTATTCTATAAACAATTACAATTATATACTGGGGGCTGCACCCCCAGACCCCCCCCCAATTGATTGAAATCTCAGGGTCATCACAGGGCAATCCCCTTCATGAGCCGTAACTCGAAATTAGTCAAAAAAGGTGAAACATATTGGAACATGGACAAAATATTATGCGGCCAGGACCGGGGAACAGCGGAGGCAAACGTGTGATGCAGATGTTCAGGTTTACCCTATCTCCACCTTTCACTATTATAATTGAGCCATGCTTCTTTTAAATGAGACCACGATCTATAGAAAAGTCTAGTAAATTGGCTGAGGAATTAACACAAGTCGTATTGAAGTCAAACAAACTGTATTCACAGGTATCATGCTCTTTTAACTGCTCGGTTTCAGGGTTGCCAATGTTTGAAATAAGGTTGAATTAAGGGTTGCCAGTGTATGAAATTAAGGGTTGCCAGTGGGTGAAATTAATGGTTTGATTTCACAAAAATAGTTTAATACATTAGTAATTATAAAAAATCAATGCATTACTAAATAATATAATTAAGTAGAAGTGCAGGCATTTACTAAATAATAAAGGGAAAAAATAACAAAACAAATACAACACCATGATTGGTCCCCTTTGAAGCTACCATCTGATGTCATAAAGCCTAGATTGTAGCTCAAAATTGCAGCCCAGAAAAAGCGCCCCCTATCTTGTGCCCCTAAACTGAAGTATTACCCTATTATTTAGAACACTCACCGAGGATGATGTGGCGCATCAGATGTGGTAGTAATTGACACAATAAGTTATTAGTAGGGGTTAGTAAATAGAATAATGTAATATGTAATTTAGGCTATGATAGGAAACAGTAGGCTGGAGTTTTTCTTAAGTAGGTTGTTATCTTGATGGAGTGGGTGACAGGCATGGACTGGCTGGTTATTTCTACAGGATCTTAAGAGAGATCACTTAGTATTGAAATATCAACAACAAGACTATAGTAAACCACAATAATAGATCATGTCATTACAGAGGGTTTGTATTCTTTTGATGTTTTTTTAAAGGAAGAAATTCATTAAATGCAGTGAAGAACTGACAAGAATTTATCATAGCACATCTCAATGTTACAATAAAAAAATTGAGAATCTGGGTCAACAAGTGAAAGAAAGTCATTGAGCCATCGATAATTACCATGATACCAATCAAACAGCTTAACAGGGATATCAGGAATAACACGATTCAAAACTACTGAACATGGATTCAGTGCCCTAAGAGAGGAAGTAACTGGAAGTGATATGACTGATGGGGGTGGGGGTGGAGTTCGAGTGACTGGTAGTTTGAATGAGAATAGGAGTGGGGATGGAGTTAGGTCTGTGGGGGTTAGGAATAGGAGTCTGACTGAAGTGCTTTTGATGGATGATTCGCGAGTTAGATATTTAGATAGGAAGTTGAATGCAAGTTGAGTCAAGCGGCCTCTTTTTCAAGGCACCCAAACTCCCAGGAAAACTACATCCAGAGGATTGCATCCAGAAACAAGGGTATCACCAATCAAGGCTTGTCAAGAACTAAATCATGCCGCTATAGATATATACAAACAATATTAATATATACAAAACTTAGGAACCATCACAACCTTCCCTTCCCATAAACTCATCCAACCTACTCTTAAATACATTTAGATTTAGACTACCTACTACCCTCTGTGGCAATTTGTTCCAGAAGTCTACCACTCTATTGGTGAAAAAATATTTTCTTAAATCCAACCTACACCCTTGCTTTTTAATTTTCAAGTGGTGACCTCTAGTCCGATTTCCATCATCTAACTCAAAAAACTTGCTAACATCCAATTTATCTATCCCGGAAAAAATTTTAAAGAGCTCAATCATATCCCCTCTCACACACCTCCTTTCGAACGAGAACATATTTAATACCCTCAGTCTATCTTCATATTCAAGGTGCCTCAGGGAAGGAATAATCTTTGTTGCCCTCCATTGCACTGACTCAAGAAGGTTAATATCGTGTCTAAAATGTGGGGACCATGCCTGTATACAGTACTCAAGATGTGGCCTAACATAAGAGTTATAGAGTTTAAGAATAACCTCCTTACTTTTGTAACTGACATTTCTCTTAATAAAACCCAGCACTCTATTTGCCCTATTTCTTGCTTCAATACACTGCTTAGAAAACCTTAATGACTTATCTATTACTACTCCTAGATCTTTCTCATCCTC
This sequence comes from Ceratothoa steindachneri, assembly GCA_963969495.1. Taxonomy (NCBI): domain Eukaryota; kingdom Metazoa; phylum Arthropoda; class Malacostraca; order Isopoda; family Cymothoidae; genus Ceratothoa; species Ceratothoa steindachneri. The sequence goes on from OZ018327.1 coordinate 165,140,833, forward strand.
TACTGAGCTCAGCCAATGCCCATCCATTTCATAGTTAAATTCTCTATTATCTTTTCCCATGTTAATAACTTTGCACTTATCAAGGTTGAAAGTCATTTGCCACTTATGTGAACAGGATAACAATTTATTTAAGTCCCCCTGCACTTTAAAATTATCATCAATATCTTTAACTACATCTGCTAATTTGGTATCATCCGCAAAAATTGACACTTTATTATTAACTGCCTCCCCAAGATCGTTTATATAGATGACAAATAATAATGGACCGAGAACTGATCCCTGAGGAACCCCACTGATAACATCCCTCCACTCTGACTTTACACCATTTAGCATTACCCTTTGCTTCCTGTCTTTCAGCAACTCAGCTATCCAATTTGAAACACCCCCACATAAGAACATAAGAAGAACATAAGAAAAGAAGGAGACTGCAAAAGACCATTCATGGCCTACACTTGGCAGCTCCTGTTCCAGTCAACACACAAAAGATTTCTTACCAGAGAAAAGTCATCAACATTGTCACCCTTTACAGGAGTTCGTCAGATCTAATCTACAATATACATAAAATGCATCCAGAGGATTATGTCCATTCATGCAACCGCAAAATAATCTCCCCACTCCGCAGAAAAATATATACATATGTACATAAAAAAAGTCAGTCCCATCTAGCAGCTTCATTCATATATTTATCTAATCTATTCTTAAAACTAACCAGAGAGGAGGCTTCTATCACATTGTGGTGGAGCGAATGTGAGTGTGTGTAAAAGGGCCATTCTCCCACCCCTTTTCTAAGTACCCTCTCCCTCCTTCTGTAAGAATGTGTGTGTGAGTGGGAATGGGTTTTTTATTATATTTTCTTTTGTACATATGTATTTGATTTCATGTTGTATGTATAAGGTTATTTAACATCTCATGTTTTTTTTATTAGCTACTAAATGTTAAAGATTTTATGAGACAGCGTTAAAGTACCAGAATAGGAAAAAAAAACAAAAAAAAAAAAACATTGCCTGCATTTTTGCAAGAGCGACGGTAACGAAAAATTTTTTGAAGATATTTAAAGAAGTCTTCTAAGAGTACTTGAGTAGACCTTAAAGTCAACTGAGCTCCGAGGTGGCAGGCACCATAAGCCCTGCACACCCAATTTTGTCACAAGAGTGACTACCAACAAGATTTTCCCCCGGGGAAGCCGGCAAATAATAAACCGTGGTACCACGTAAGAAAACTCCTCTTTTGTTCTCTTGTTTTGGTTGTCCCCTTTTGTATATGCACTCTTAGTATTAATATATATTTTTTTGATTGATTTGGTTCCAAGATAGGATTGTTTTAGTATATATATATATAGGCTCATTGGGTGCATATTTACCCATATTTTTGTAAATATTGTATTTTTTTTCGTGTTAGTAAAGGACTGTACATACAATCCGTTTCATTCTCCTTCGATTTCTCACGTCCGGATTAGTGTAGGAAGCGGGTTGGATCGATTGGGGTTAGTCTAAATTTTTCGGCCCGCTACATTTGGCGCCCGAATAGGGACGTGAGACTTCGAAACCGGGAGCGTGACGGGATTGGATTGCAGTCCATACCCAATTAGTGTGGCAGGTAGTTTGGTTGTTTTTCACCTTTGTCTATCGCTGTTACTAACCTGGGAGGATGGCTTCTGTGGAACAGGGCCTCCATGATGAGATTGTGAGACTGAGGCTGGAATTGAGGCAGAAAGAGGAGGAATGTATGATGTTGAGGAACGTGATTGATGGATTGAAGAGTGATGTGATGAGTATGGATGAGAAGACAGACAAGATGAGGAAAGAAATGGACGAGAGACAGAAGCAGGTCGACCAACGGATGAAGGACTTGTATGACATGATGAAGGGGTCAGGACCGGCCCTAGGACCCTCGACCTTGACCCCTGCTCCGACTGAAGGGGATAAGACTAATGGGATCAATGGGAGTGTGTGCGAGTCTAGAGAGGATAGGGTGATTATGAGTGATAGGAAGGACGGAGAATGGAAGAGAGTTGAATGCAAGAGAAGAAGGAAGAGTGGTGCAAAGGGGAAGGATAGGAAGGTAAGAGGCAAGAGTGTGGACTCATTGTACTCGGATGAAGGAGAGAGTGATGGTATGATTGATATGAGTGAGAGTGAAGGCAGCTCAAGTGAGAGTGAAGTGAATGTGGGAAAGGGTATTTTGATAAGGGAAGTGCCAAAGATAGATAGATTTAGGTTACATGGTGGGAAAAGTGTGGAAGAATTCTTCGGGGAATTTGAGCGATATTGTAAGCTCAAGTACCCGGAGAATAAGGGATACTGGATGAATGTTTTGGGGGAATGTTTGGAGGGAAAAGTATTGGAGTTTTTCCGCGTGATTACAAGTGTGGGGGAACCAAGGTACGATGTGGTGAAGAAGCGGATGATTGGACAGGTGAAACGAATGAAAGAGAGTGTGAAGTATAAAAGGGTAAATGAATTTGAGAAGGCTCGAATGGGGAAAAGTGAAAGTGTGAACATGTATGCACATAGGCTTGAGAGTATGGCAAGAAAGAGGTATGGTGATGATGATGTAAATGAATGTAAACCACTGATGAGGAAGTTTTTGGACACAATCCCGCGAAAGGTGAGTGAATGGCTGAGTGGAAAGAGAAAGGAGAGAATGAGACTGACAGGTGAACGGTTGATGTGGGAGGATGTGTTGGAGCTGTTGGAAGATGGACGATTTGATGATGAAAGCAATCTAGAAGAGGATGGATGGTACAGTGTGAACATTGGGGGTAAGAAGCCCAGGAGCTTTCATCCACCCCAGCAGTATGTCAGCTACAGGGATGCCCTGAAGGCTGCACCAGCTGGAGTGGTCGAACTTCCTGGGCCGGCAGAATGGATGGGTAAATGGAGGGTGGTCGAATGGAAGGAGACAGATGAATTTCAAGCGTGGGAACGGATATATGAGAGAGAAACCGAGGTATGTCCCAGCAAACGAGAGATCAAATGGTGGGAGAAAGATTGTGGAATGTCATCGGTGTGGAAGGAAAGGTCATATGTTGGCAGAATGTAGGTGGACGTCTGGTGCATGTTTTGGTTGTGGTAAGAAAGGGCATATGATAAAGGATTGCCAGGAAAGTGTGAAAGAGTGCTTCGAGTGTAAAGAAATAGGCCATTTGAAGAAAGATTGTCCGAGGTTGAATGGTGGAGCAACTGCTGGGGGAAGTGTGAAGTATGCTTGTGGTAATTGTGGAAAGGCTGGTCATTATGCGAGGATGTGTCGTGACCAGAGGAATGTATGTAGCTATTGTGCGATGGAAGGACATTCAAGTGAAAAGTGTTGGATTAGACTGAGAGCGCAAGGTGTGAATGGAAAGTCTGAAGCGGGAAACTGAATTGTAAGAGGGTACCTGCTGAAGTATCCTCTGGGTGCATGAGTGTGAGTAATGTGTTGATAAGTCTGTCGAGTGTGAAAGTGCTGTCTGGTAGGAAGTATGAGTGTCTGAGTGTGAAGGTGGAATTGAATGGAATTGAGTGTTTGGCTTTAATAGATTCTGGATGCAAGGCGAGCTTGGTGTATAAAGATGTGTATGACAAGGTTAGCGAGAAAGCCCTCCTGTCTGAGTGCAAGGGTAGTTTGGTAGGTATTGGTAATAGGAGAGTGCCTGTGATTGGAATGATAAGGTCACCTGTTCGAATGCATGGTATGATGATGAATGAATGTGAATTCTCGGTGATTGATAAGGTGAGTAGTGAGTATGGTGTGATTTTGGGCTATGATTTTATGAAAATGAATCGTATGGTTGTGCATCCTGCAAGTGATCAAATTGAGAGAAAGATTGGTAAAAATGGGGTGTATAAGTTATATGTAGGGAAAGATGGTAGTGTTTTGAGGAGTGTGTTTACTGGTATTGAGGTGACTGCTATGGAGAATGTAAGACTTGTGAAGGGTGAAAGGGTGGCGGTTAGAGTGAGTTGGAGTAAGGATGTTAGTTTAAATGTGGGTGAGAACACAGTGATATTGGATGGAAAGTATGCATATTATAAGGTAAGGCGTGTTGCTTGTGTGTTTGATGGCTTGATGAGAATGAATGATCCTTTTGTATGTGTGCAGGCGGACCCCAGGGTGAAGGGACAGGTGAGGGGTATCCAAGTCGGAGATGTACTAGGACATCTCTCCACTGTCACTGAGGTAGGTATGGATGATAGCACGGATATCAGGGTGAATATTGCGAATGAAAAGACATGTGAATGGATGTATAATGAGGTGAAGGACATGGTGAAATTGGATAGATGTTTGACTGAGTATGAAAGGGAGGATGTGTATCGAATGATATTTGAGCGAAAGGGAGCCCTCAGTAAGGGTGATCTGGATTTCGGGGTTGCAAAGCTCCCGGAATTCAAGATTGTCCTGAAGGAGGACTCCCCAATCTATCAGCGGCCAAGGCATTTCCCACGTCCGGTTGCTGATGAGATTGAGGAGCAGTGTTTGGAATTGGAGCAATTGGGGGTGATTGAAGAGAGCGAGAGTGCATGGAATAGTCCAATTGTACCTGTACGTAAGCCGGATGGAAGATTGCGTCTGTGTGTAGATTATCAAAAGGTGAATGAAAGGACTGTGAAAGAAAGGTTTCCGATGTGTGTGGTATCTGAGTGTGTGTATAGTATGCATGGGATGGAGTGGTTTACGAAGCTGGATCTGGTACGGGGGTATTACCAGATGCCCATTGCTGAGCCGGCCAGTAACTGCCTTCTCTTCCTCAAAGAGGCATTACCAGTTCCGGAACCTCAGCTTTGGGTTGGCTAATGCTCCCGGAGCCTTCCAGCGGGCAATGAATGTTGTGTTGAGTAAGTTTGCGAGTAAGAATGTGATTGCGTTTATAGATGATATTTTGATTATGACTGAGACTTTTGAGGAGCATATGAGATTGGTGAATGATGTGTTGAGAACGTTGGAGAGTGTTGGTGTGAAGGTGAAAGTGGCGAAGTGTGAATGGTTTGCGAAAGAAGTGGAATTCCTTGGGCATATGGTGAGTGAGAATGGATTGCAAAAATCATTGAAGTATGTTGAGAAGGTGCGAATGTTTCCTAAACCGGTGACTGTGAAGCAACTGAAGTCATTTTTGGGTTTGATTGAGTTCCAGCGAAAGTTTATACGTGATTGTTCTGGTGTGAGTAAGCCTCTGACTGAGTGGATGGGCAAGAAAGGTAGTACGGTTGTCAAGAGGAATGATAAGATGAATGAGGCGTATGAGAGACTGAAAGAGGCAGCGGCTGAAGATGTTGAATTGGCGTACCCAGATTATAGTGTAAATGCTAAAATGCTTGAATTATATACAGATGCGAGTGGGTATTGTATGGGAGGTTTTCTGATGCAAGAGCAGCGTTTGAATGGAGAGAATGTCAGGCGAATAATTGGGTATGTATCCAAGGCTATGAATGTTGCAGAACGAAAGTATTCGACTGTGGAACGAGAGTTGGCTGCGATAAGATATTGTTTGAAAGTGTTGCGTCCGTTTTTGTATGGTGTGAGGTTTGTGATAAAAACAGATCATCAACCTCTTGTGTATCTGCAGCGTATGAAGTGGGCTGATAGTAGGATTGCAAGGACTTTGGAAGATTTGAGTGACTTTGACTATGTGATTGAGTATGTGCCTGGTGAACGGAATGGAGTGGCTGATTTGATGTCAAGGTATCCTGGTACGAATGATGAAAATGTGTGTGGAGTGAGTGATCCTGAGTATTTGCCGAAAGGGATTATGAATGGAGAAGAGAGTAAGGGTGGTGGTGATTCCTTGTTTGAGAGTGTATGGAATGGTTTGCAAGATTTAAAGAGTGATGGAGTAGACGTGAGAGTGCCTGATAGTGTAGATGATTTAAGGAAGGAGGTAATGAATGAAGTGTGTAGGAAGCCTGAAAGCATTGGTATGGCAAAGGTGCGGAACTTCATGAAAGAATTGAGAGCGATGTGTATGCAAGGGGTCCCGCCATTTCAGGAAGTGTTGATTGTAGTGAGTCGTTTGTATGGAGTGATTGTTTATGTGCACTTTGGTGGTGAGAGGCCGATTGTGTACAAGGATGAGAAGATGAAGGGTTTGAATCCTAATGTGGTACATCTGCAATGTTTGAGCGGTGTGCACTACAATTGGGTAATTGAAAAGTGTTCATATATAAGAGAGAAGAATGATTGTCTGGATGAAGATGAGTGTGTGTTGAGTGATGATATGGGAGTTAATGACAGTGTGGATATAAGTGCTGATGTTGGTGTGCTTGTTCCTTCAGTGTATTGCGAACATGGTGGACCTGATATGATGGAAGCGAGAGTGAAAGTTAGTGAAAGGTTGTTCTGTGGTTTGATTGATACTGGAGCGCAAGTGTCTTTAGTGAATGAGAATATTCTGAGTAAGTATGAAGAGTTTAGATGTTGCGAGCATAAACCTGTGAAGTTACGGATAAGTGGATTAGGGAATGGCATGATAGTGGCATGGGAACAGGTTAGTCTGAAAGTGAGTTTGGGTAATGGTGTGAATGTGAAGCATGACTTTGTGATTCTGAAAGGTGAGCAAATGCCTTGTTGTTTCTTGCTTGGTGTAGACTTTATGAGATTAAATGATGTCTTTGGATGCTGATAAGGATTGTCTTATGAAAGGTGAATGTGAGGTGATGAAGTTGAATGAGTGTGCGAAGAATGTTGTCAAATTTTGTGGCATGATTGAGTTGGTCATGGATGATGAGAATGAGATTTTAAGTGATGATGATATTCTAGAGATGCAAGAGATGTGTCCTTTTGTTAGTGAGTTAAAGAGGTGTGTAATGATGCGTGTTGATTTGAATGAATGGCCAGAGTGTTTAAGTGATTTTAAAAGGTATGCTAAGGATTTTGTTGTTTGTATGGATGTTGTATATTTTGTGAGGCATGTGAAGGGTGGTGATGATATGTATGTACCTGTGATGTCCTTAGTTGGTATGATTGGTCTGGTGAAGGTTGTGCATGATAATTATGGGCATATGGGTAGGTTTAAGCTGTGGGAGTGTATGAAGGAGCGTGTGTTCCATCCGTTTCTGAGAACTGTTGTGAATGATGTTGCAACTACGTGTGAAAGGTGTCAGAAGCGAAAGGTGCAAGGTGTGCAAGTGAAACCACCGATGTTGAAAGTTGATGCGAAAGAACCGTTTGAATTGGTAGTGATTGATTGTGTGTCTTTGCCGCGTACGAGTGCTGGGAATGTTGGTATGGTTGTTATGGTTGATCATAAAAGTAAGTTTGTGTATGCAGCGCCTGTGAGAGATAAAAGGAGTGTGGTTGAGCAGTTGTTTTTTCCTATGTGTGTATGGAAGCCTAGAAGATGTCTGAGTGATAATGGGCCTGAATTTGTAGGGGAAGTGTTTGAGCAAATGTTGAGAGAGAATGGTGTGGAGCATGTGAGAACAACTCCGTATGTACCGTCTTCAAATGGATTGGCTGAACGGACTATAAGAACCTTGTGTGAGATGTTGAGAATGATGAGTACGACAGTGAATGACTGGGATGTGTGTCTGGGGAGAGTGTTGTGGGCGTATAATTCAACTGTGCATAGTGCAACTGGAATGTCCCCATGTCAGTTTGTGATGAATTTTGAAAGGCGAGTGAAAGATAGGTTTCGTTTGAGTGAAAGTGAGCAGAGTGTATGGCGTGAAGCACATGAAAGGTTTCGTTCATTTGAATTAGGTACAAAAGTATTGAAGGTGAAAGAAGTGAAGGGTAGGTTGAATGTATCAAAGATGAGTGAGAAGTTTGATGGACCTTATAGAGTTGTGAGAGTTTGGGAAAATGGGGTAACGTATGTTTTGGAGAGTTTGAATGACGGCATGACTGAGAGAGTGCGGGCTCATCAGAGTCAGTTAAGGAGATGGAGAGAACCTCCTGACTACCTGGTGAGCCATCCAGTGTATGGACTGTGTAGAGAGAGAGGTAAAGTGCATGATGATGAGAATGAATGTGATAGTATGGATCTGTCTGGGAAAGAGCTAGTCTTAGTCTCGAGGAGTAGAAAGCGTACAAAGAAGGGTGAAAGGAAGAATGCAAGTACAAATGAAAGTAAGTCTGAGCAGAGTGTTTCTGGTATGGGGGATCTTGAAAGGGAGATTGAGTTTTTGCGTAAACAGGTGAGTGATTTGGCTGGTATAAGTAGACGAGTGAGTGAGCTGCCTGTGCCTGATTTTTCTGGTTTTGGGAACAGTATGAATGATAGTGTGTTTGGGCAGAATGAACCTAGTGTGGCTGATTTTTCGGGTTTTATGAATGGTAATAGTAGGGGTGAGTTTGATGTAGTGAATGATGAAGTGGCTGATTTTTCAGGTTTCTGGTGGGAACCAGTCGAAGGGGTTTCTGGTATGCCTGTTGAGAATACAGGGGATGTGAGTGACCTGTCTGTTTCGCAAGAATGTACCTTGAGTTGGATGAGAGCTGTGAGTGAGGAGCTGATGAATGGGGGTATGAAGAGTGAGGGTTCTGAACGGAAGAGTATGAAAGAATTCTGTCGTGAGATGGGAGAACTGGTAATGAGGGCTAAGAGTATGGTTGATGAGATGATAAATAGTGACGATGAGACTGACAGGACGACTGACGAACAACCCCGACTAATTGCTACGCGTAGCCAGGGACCAGTAGAAGAGTGTGAATGGGTGCAGAAGGGTGCGATTGAGCACAAGTGGTATCGTGAAGAGTGATTGAAAGGGTTTAGTGAGTGGCTGGTCGAATGGCTTAAGGAAGGAGGGGTGTGGTGGAGCGAATGTGAGTGTGTATAAAAGGGCCATTCTCCCACCCCTTTTCTAAGTACCCTCTCCCTCCTTCTGTAAGAATGTGTGTGTGAGTGGGAATGGGTTTTTTTATTATATTTTCTTTTGTACATATGTATTTGATTTCATGTTGTATGTATAAGGTTATTTAACATCTCATGTTTTTATTATTAGCTACTAAATGTTAAAGATTTTATGAGACAGCGTTAAAGTACCAGAATAGAAGAAAAAAAAAACAACAAACAAAAACATTGCCTGCATTTTTGCAAGAGCAACGGTAACGAAAAATATTTTGAAGATATTTAAAGAAGTCTTCTAAGAGTACTTGAGTAGACCTTAAAGTCAACTGAGCTCCGAGGTGGCAGGCACCATAAGCCCTGCACACCCAATTTTGTCACAAGAGTGACTACCAACAAGATTTTTTCCCCGGGGAAGCCGGCAAATAATAAACCGTGGTACCACGTAAGAAAACTCCTCTTTTGTTGTCTCTTGTTTTGGTTGTCCCCTTTTGTATATGCACTCTTAGTATTAATATATATTTTTTTGATTGATTTGGTTCCAAGATAGGATTGTTTTAGTATATATATATATATAGGCTCATTGGGTGCATATTTACCCATATTTTTGTAAATATTGTATTTTTTTTTGTGTTAGTAAAGGACTGTACATACAATCCGTTTCATTCTCCTTCGATTTCTCACGTCCGGATTAGTGTAGGAAGCGGGTTGGATCGATTGGGGTTAGTCTAAATTTTTCGGCCTGCTACAACATGTCTAGTGAGCCTATTCCATTCATCTACCACACGATTTGTAAACCAATTCCTCCCAATCTCCTTCCTAAACCTATACTTATCAAGCTTAAACCCATTGCTACGTGTCCTGTCATGTTCACTAAGTATAAGAACCTTACCCAGATCCCCTTTATTATATCCTTTTACCCATTTGAAGACTTCAATCAATTCCCCTCTGACTCTTCTCCTTTCCAATGTATGTAGATTTAGTTTTCTGAGCCTTTCACCATAAGGTAAGTTCCTTAGCCCACCAATCATCTTTGTCATCCTTCTCTGCACAGACTCAAGCAAATCAATATCCTTCCTATAATATGGTGACCAAAATTGTACTGCATAGTCTAAATGAGGCCTAACTAGCGCCAGATACAGTTTTAGAATGACTTCAGCACTCTTATTGCTTACACTCCTCCTAATGAATCCCAATATCCTATTAGCTTTATTCTTAGCATTTAGGCATTTCTTTCTAGGATGAAGGTCTGAACTTACCAAAATACCCAAGTCCCTCTCACAATCGGTCCTCCCTAAAATTGACCCATTTAATTTATAACTATTCAGTGGATTATTTCTACCTATACTAAGTACACTACATTTGTCTATGTTAAACTTCATTTGCCATTTCTCAGCCCAATTGGACAGAATGGTGAATTCCTCCTGCATTACAACAGCATCAGAATCAGCCCTAATGGCCCTACCTAGTTTAGTATCATCAGCAAATTTACTCAGGTCACTACTTATACCTATGTCAAGATCATTAATATAAATTAAGAATAGCAAGGGACCCAAAACAGATCCTTGCGGAACTCCACTGCTAACACACCCCCACTCAGATTTAACTCCATCTATACTAACTCTTTGCTGTCTGTCACCAAGCCATGACTGAATCCACCTAAATATACTGCCATCGATCCCGTGTGCTTTAACTTTGCTCAGAAGCCGTAAGTGTGGCACTCGATCAAAAGCCTTACTAAAGTCCAAGTATAAAATATCATAGTTTTCATCATTATCTGCTGCTTCATACACCTTACTATAAAAAGACAGCAAATTAGTCAGACAGGATTTACCCTTACTAAAGCCATGCTGTGATTCTTTTATCAACTTATGCTTATCCAAGTGATCCCTAATATTCCTTGCTAAAATAGATTCCATCATTTTCCCTACCACTGATGTCAAACTTACTGGTCTGTAATTAGACATATTTGTTTTATCCCCTTTCTGAAATATAGGTATCACATTGGCTTTCTTCCATGCCAATGGCACAATGCCACTCTCCAATGATTTTCTAAAGATGCATGCTAGGGGCTCACTTAACACATCCTTACATTCTTTCAAAATTCTAGGAAAGACCTCATCAGGACCGGGTGCTTTACTACTTTTGATTTTATCAATTTCCTTTGTCACTATCTCCTTTGTGATCAAGATATCCTTTAATTTCTCTTCATCATTACCCCGAAAGATCATTGACACCTCGGGTATATTTAGAGTATCCTCCTGTGTAAATACTGAGAGAAAAAAGTCATTTAGCATTCCAGCCATTGAGTCCCTATCACTCACTAATTCTCCATTGGAATCTATAAGTAGGCCTATTTTATCTCTAACCTTAGTTTTGTATAATTGATTAAAACTTTTCGGATCTTCCTTTGCCCTATTTGCCACTTTAATTTCATAATTTCTCCTTGCTACTCTAACTAACTTTTTTAACATCTCTTGCTAGTTCATTATATCTCTGCCTTAAGTGATCCTCTCCATTTTTTATTTTCCTATAAATGCCCTTTTTAATGCCAATATAATGCTTAATTTTATCTGTCATCCATTTTGGGTCATTATTTTTAGTCCTAATCTCCTTATAAGGAATGTTAATCATCTGACCTGTAATTAATTGCTCAATTATTCTTTCATACTCCTCTTCAATTGTAATCTCTTCCTCCTGGTGATTATTGTCTCCACTAACTGATATCATTGAATCTATTCCTGAATTGATTTCATTGCCTGGTTTCTGTACAACTGCCTCCAGGTAAGTCCTTAGCCCATTATAATTTGCTCTTCTAAAGTCAGGAATTTTAACATTGTTCATGCTACTATCAATACCATTCCATTTCATCTTGAATCTAATTTCACAATGGTCACTATTACCCAAATTTCCTCCAATCTTAGTATCCTTAATAACTTCTTCCCTATTTGTCAGAACTAAATCCAGTATATTATTACCTCTAGTGGGTTCGTTAATAATCTGCCTCAGAAAATTATCTTGGACAACATTCAAAAATTCCTCAGCCTCCTGATCACCCACAAGAGCTTCCCAGTCTATATTTCTGTAATTAAAATCACCCATTATACACACATGCTTACTTCTACATGCCCGTTCAATCTCCTGCCACAGAAGATTTGAAGCTTCCTTACTAAGATTTGGTGGTCTGTATAATAATCCTATGACAAGCTTGTTTTTACCTTCCTTTACATTTAGCCATAATGACTCTGTGTTATCATCTAATTTAATTGTACTGTTTACACAACACTGGAGATTATCCTTAATATAAATAATAACCCCTCCTCCTCTCTTCCTATTCCTATCTGTATGGAACATGTTAAAGCCCTCAATCTCAACCTCAGGTTTAAAGTGATTTCCTGCCAAATCAAGCCATGACTCTGTTATCGCAATTATATCAAAATTCTCTTCACTCGCTAACGCCCTTAAGAGATCTATCTTATTCCTTATACTCCGACCATTTGTGTAGTATATTTTTAAGTTTTTTTTATTATTCCCATCTTCATTGCATCGTGCTTTTCTATTCCTAGTTATCTGCTCATTCACTTGTGCATTAGTCCCCCTATAACGCATCAGTATGCCCTCTCCCTTAGCTATTCCTCTATCTCTGCATCCCTTCCATTTCCTACACCTGCCCTCTATTCTTGTTATTCCCTTACCTCTAACAGCTTCTAGTTTCCCACCCGTAAGGACCTAATCACACTATCCAGCTCCCCCCATAGAACTTCAACACCTGCCCGACTAAGATGGAGCCCATCCATCGCATACAACCTCCTATTCCCGTAAAACCCACCCCAGACTACTACAAACACCAATCCTAACTCCTCACACAGTCCTTTCACAAATTCATTCAAACCAATTGCACGCGACAACCATTCTACCCCCACATCCAATCTCGGAAGCACACCAGAAACAACACCTTTTACCCTGCTTTTACTCATCCTTTCAACTAACCTTTTATACTGCTCACGTAACTTACATGTACCCACCTTCTTTACATCATTCACTCCCACATGCGTAATCACAACTGCATCCCTCTCACACCCAGAAACCAGCCTATCATACCTCTCACAAACATCACTTACACCAGCACCCGGCAGACAAACTCTCATTCCCTTCCACTTGCTATCACTCAACTTCCTATCTAAATACCTAATCTGAGAGTCACCCATCACTAGCACCTCAGTCATTCTCCTATTCTGTCTTGGCCTAACATTACCCTCCCTCCTGCTCTCAGTCCCACTACCACCCATCCTGCTTTCATCCACAATCACACCAGTTTGGTTTTCCACTTCCTGTTCATACTCTCTCTTTCTTACTTCTGTCCATACTGTTCCTATTTTGTTCTCTTGATTCTTGTATATTCTTCCTCAAAAGTCTTTTATCCTTTCTATTCCTGCCTCCCTGCTTAGCTTCTCAGGTTTTGCTTTCTCTTTTTCTGTATATCTCTATATTCTTTACTTTTCTCTCTTGTCCCCTTAGTTGGTTTATGTATTCCCAGGACTTCCTGCTATTTTTCTCTTCTTTAATCTGCTTTGTCAAATTTTTCTCATGATTCATTATGCTTTCTTTAACCATCTTTTTAACCTTATTCTTCTGCTTTGTATACTCTTGGAATGCTCTGTCCTTATTTTCCCCTTCCTCTGTCCTCTTATGTATCTTGTTCAGTTGCCTTCTCCTTTTTATCTCTGTCTCTATTATAATAATTTATGTTTGATGTCATTGTCATTTTTATTATTTTATATATTTCAATCATTAATTTAAATATAAAATATTCATTAATTTTTTCTAGAGAATGATAATTTGCTTGGCTAAACTTTGATGTTAGCCAGGTGATAAATTTTTCACTAAAATTTAATATTGCGTGACTCATGATAAAGGCTTTGGCACAGAAGTAAAAGCGTCGGCTCTCTCAGTTCTCCAAAAAGGGTCAACTTCCACGTATTCATAACTAAAGGCGTTCTAAGCGTCTTTTTCAAAAAATTCATTGTTACAAGAGAAAGTTAATGATAGCTTACCCAAAATACTAACAAGAGGAATAAGGTACTCCAGACGGCAACGATATTCTCTGGAACGAAATATCATAAATCCCTGGATACAGTATTAGTGCTTTTCCCAAGGTAAGCCAATCATTTATCATTTTCTTTGCTCATGTTATGTTTAACTCATTAAAAGTTCTTATACTATTTCTCTAGTGAACCATGGTGGTTCTTTGAACTTGCCCCCTCCCTCTACTGTTTTTATCTTAATCTTCCTTTGTAGTTCTTTTTTAGCACAATCCTCTAAAATTAAGTCAAAAGTCTGTAATACTTCAGATTCAAGGCGCACGGTAAATGGCGTTGTTAGTTGGCTACAATTTTGGGCTACAGCATATCTCTTATGACGTCAGACGATAGCATCAGATGTGACAATCACTGCATTATATTTTTTTGTTGTTTTGGGGATTTGTAACTTTTAGTCTATTATTTACTAAATATCCGCGCTCTGCTCGTTTATAGTTTTTTTCTAAGTTAGGTAAGGTTTCTTGATGTCTTTTATTGTTTTTTGTTTTGTTTTAATATTTTTTGTTTACTGCGAACGATAACAGCTTCTTACTGGCAACATCGTAGCTTATAAATAGGACCCGTCTTGCAAATATTTTTCTTTCGTTATTGTGTTTTCGTGCTCTCCATGTGCTTCTTTGTTATTCAAATTCGGCTTTACTTTGTATGATCGCGAAAAACTTTTAGATTATCTAGAGGCGCATAAACTAATCAAGAAACCTATAAAAGTAAGAATTGTTTGTTATTAGGTTAGGTTTTTCTGCCAGTAAAAAGCTGTTGGGGAGAAAAAAACACCCAGTAAATTCAAGGGGACTGCTCGTGGGGGAGATATCACTGCAGGGGGACCACCCTACGATGATCCTGAGTTTCAATCAATTGGGGGGGGGTCTGGGGGAACAGCCCCCCAGTATATACTCATATACAAAAAAATATTACGCCGATATTGTTCACAGCTGACGCTACCATCTGACGTCATAAGAGATATGCTGTAGCCCAAAATTGTAGCCGACTAACAGTGCCATCTACCATGCGCCCCGAATCTGAAGTGTTACGCAAAAGTCACTATATTTTCTACTCTATTTACTCTTATACTTCCTTCCACTTCTTCCACATATCTTTGTACTTTGTTTGCCTCTTTGGTATAATACAGCCTTTCCTTTGTATCTATCTTTCCTTTCTCTCTCCCTTGGTCTCACATATAATCAAATTGTGGTCTGAGAAATCTATAATTTCTCCTTCTTCATCTATTTTCATTTTCTCTATCACATTAAAACTTTCTTTGTCATTACAAAGTCAATCACACTTCTTCTATTTCTTCTTGCCCATGTGTAAGTCCCTTTGCATGCTTCTGTAGCATTAACTAGGATCGGGTCTCCCTTCTCCAGTAATGTCATTACTATTTCTCCATGCTTGTTAATCTCTTGCTCCCCCCAAAATCCCAAGTGTGCATTAAAATCCCATCAAATCCTAGCACCAACCTCAGTCCATAATCCTCCCTTCTCTCCACCTTCTCCCACTTTTCTCTTCCTAGCTCTATCACCAATTCTTCTTTCAATTTCTCTCTCTCAGGAACAGGAATATGAGTATCTTGGGGTTGTACTTTTTTATCAGTAGCCACGATCCCCGATTAAAAGACTGTGGCCAACACAGTCCTTAGATTAAATCAGAAAATTTTTATTCGAAGTTCAGACAACATAGAGACGTCACAATAATTCCCCCCATAACATTTAACTTTCCCCTATATAGGACCATCCACAAAAGATCAAAATCCCTGTCATGTTGTGGTGATCTAAGCTTCATGTAACCTTATATGTATAATTACCTAATGGGTTACACTACATTATTTTGTTTACTTATAACTAATTGTGCTTGTTAACCTGATTAGAATATGTATGTTTACTTATATTGTTTCTTTTATTTTCAGACTGTATTGATGCTTTGTTAGTTGAATAAAGACTAGATAAAGATATTGACGCTTTATTATGATCACCACACATGTATCACAAAATATTTCGTAACATTTGCCAGAGAAAATCCAAGGTTTCTAAGATTGGACGATAACCAAAAGAAATAAACTACATGTGGGTAAAGTTATGCAAATTTGGATCAAATAAACAACAGTTATGAGAAGATAAGCAGCTATGAGATGGATGGATATTGGCTTAATTCAGTTGAAGATGAGAAAGACTTAGGAGTGGTAGTAGATAGGTCACTGAAATTTTCAAAGCAGTGTATTGAGGCAAAAAATAGAGCAAATAGGGTGCTAGGTTACATTAAAAGAAATGTTAGCTACAAGAGTAAGGAGGTCATCCTTAAACTATACAACTCTTATGTCAGGCCACATTTAGAGTACTGTATACAGGCATGGTCACCACATTTTAGACATGATATAAACTTATTAGAGTCAGTACAAAGGAGGGCAACAAAAATAATACCATCCCTGAAGCACCTTGAATATGAAGATAGACTGAGGGTATTAAATATGTTTTCATTTGAAAGAAGGTGTGTGAGGGGAGATATGATTGAGCTTTTTAAAATCTTTTCTGGGATGGATAAATTAGATTTCAGCAAGTTATTTGAGTTAGAAGGTAGTAATAGAACTAGAGGCCACCACTTAAAGATTAAAAAACAGAGGTGCAGACTGGATGTTAGAAAATATTTTTTCACTAACAGAGTGGTAGATTATTGGAATAGTTTGCCACCTGAGACTGTAGACAGCCCAAACCTGAATGTTTTCAAGCGCAGATTGGATGATTATATGGGGATGGAGGGTTAATTTCTTACTTTTTGGTATGTGGATATGTTTCTTGACTCATTCCTGTGGATGCAGTTTCTTTTTATTGTATATTTTGGGGGATTTTGATTTTGTTTTTGACAGACTCCTATGGAGGCTTTAAATTATATATTGTAGATGCATGGTTGGACATTCCTATGGATTGTTAAATTGTATATTGTAGCTGCATGATCTGACAAAATCCTATGGATGCATTATATGGGTGGGATTTGATGGATACGGATGACCTTTGATAGGCCCTTGTGGCTTTTGTCATCCGTTAAATTATGTTATGTTATGTTATGTTAACTAGAAAAATCACGCCCAAGAACATGACACTTCTTCCGCCAAATTTCCCACTCATTTTGGTGCAATTGACAGACAATTTGTAGCTTACTCTGCAATGAACGGACCTCCTTCCATTGGATTCGAACAAATTTTACTTAGTTTCGTAAGTGGAGTGGACTAGACTCCATTCTACATCCATTCATGAAACGTAGTCAGTGGCGAATGCAAAACGCGCTTTCTTGTTCGTGGGATTGGTTAATGACTTGATCGTGGGTGTGCGAGCGTGAATATTATCTTATTCCAACTGATTTGACAATACTCTGACTGGAGACATTGACGGCCAAAATCTCGATAAACCGGTGCAGGTCGTTTTAAAACGATACTGCTTCCCAATTTGAATATGGCTAGGTCTCCCAGTTTGAACGTCTTCCTTGGCATACCGGTTGATTTACTAGTCTTACATAAACCACTTTTGTCATGGATTCAAAGAATATTCTGGATTACACATAGGGAACGCTTAACGATCTCGTCAATAACTCCAATTGAAAGACAATTTTTGTGCGTAGCTTTAAGCTATGATAAGGAACGGTTAATAATGTGACCAATTGGCTGCTTTCTTCGAGGTTTAATTCGAAGTAGTGTGTTTCCACTGAGATGTGAGATCATCAGTTGATATGACACCACTAGTAGATCGATTTGATTCCAATTTGATCTTTGTTAAATAGCAGGGTGATTTAGAAGTCAATTTGATTCGTCTAGGAAGATGAATGGACCACGCGTTCTCGTGAGGTGGGGATAATAATAACTTCAGCTCTACTTTTAATCGTAGTTTACTTATGACAGAGCTGTGATGTGGAAAATATCTTCAGATGAATATTTTCTTTTTGCTCTTCTATAATAATACTTAGACAATTTCACAGAGCATATACAACAGATACTCACCCACTCTGAGTTAAATCTAAACATATCATGTTTTTTTTTAGAAACAATCAATAAATAATTCTCTTACATTGTTAACATCATTATAATAATAAAAATAATTACAATTTAATAAAGTCTGAATTAGTTTGAATAAGTCTAGTATAAAATATGCAATTAGCTTTTAATTTTACAGCTATTGACTTACATTAAGAATCCCTGGAAGAGGCCCTAGATGGCCTGTGGCTCCAGTATGGCACCCTGAGCACTATTAGGTTGTTGGCTGCTTGCGGTGGTTTAAATGTGTGCTCTGTATATATATTTTTGTTCCTGATTTCTCCAGTATTTATCAAGCCTGGATTCGAAACACTGCACTGTGTCGGCCGCCACTACCCACCCTGGTAGGTAATTCCAATTGTTCACTACCCCGTGGTTAAACGAATATTTCTTCAGGTCCAGTCTTGCTCTAGACTTATATATTTTCATGTTGTTTCCCCGAGTGACATTTTCTGCCCGCATTTGGAATAAGCCTTTAGGGCAGTTGCTACTATACTTCCCCGTTATAATCTTGAATGCCTCGATCAGATCTCCTTGGAACCTTCTGTATACCAGGCTGGGTAGGTTTGATGCCCTCAGTCTCTCATCGTAGGTCTTTTCCCCCAAATGTGAAATCATCTTGGTAGCTCTGCGTTGGACGTTTTCAACCACTTTAATGTCTTTTACTAGGTGGGGGTTCCAAACCTGGTTAGCGTACTCAAGATGTGGTCTCACTAGTGCTGTGAACACTGGCTTGAATACTTCAAGTTCTAAGTTCATAAATGTTCTTCTAATAAGCCTCACAATCCTGTTGGTTTTGTTGATCTTCTCTGCCAGATGATCAGAAAACGCCAGCTTGTTGTCTACCACAACTCCGATGTCCTTTTCCTTTTTTCCTTTTCCGTGTTTGTGTATTTCCATGAACCAACACATTAATGTTATTCCTACGATTGTTCACCTAATCATCTGAATATATATATATATATATATATATATATATATATATATATATATATATATATATATATATATATATATATATATATATATATATATATATATATATATATATATGTTATATATGCAAAAATAATAACCAAAAAGGGCGTGATCTCAGATGCTTGAAATATCCCAAAGGAAAATAATACACAGAATAAGCCCAAGCGCTTTCGTATTTACATCATCAGGGGCAGAAGAACAATGAAATAGAGAAACAGTTAATAAACAGAGAAATGTGACGTCATTCAAACGTACCGACGAACAAAGTCAAACCTTTAGGGGGAAAAACAAAACAACTGAAGAACAAATTAATAGCCCATCCGCGGAACTACAATATACAAATCAATTCAACAAATTAAATTTATATTGCAAACAAATATTATTCATGATCTAATTATCTAATTTAAATAGACCCTCACTTAGATTGAAATTAATGTTATGGGAGAATTTGATCATGGCTGATTGCATTAAATTTCTTTCAATAAAACTGGGCACAAAAATAATGGATTTCGCATTAGACCAATCTATTTGATGGTTCAAAGTAGATTGATGAATAAACAGTGTCTTAGAAGTTTGCCCCGTTCGACAACAGTACTTATGTTGTTTAATTCTCACATCTAGGCTTTATGTTGACTGACCTATGTAAAAACCAAGACAAGATTTGTACGGTATTTTATAAATGCTGGCCATTTTATTAGGGGGGAAAATTTTAATTACTAAGTTTTTTAACGTGGAATTACTAGAGAATACAACATTAACATTTTAATAATTTCGGAACATGGGACAAGTGTTTATTAAAAGGAAGCGTTAAAATATTATTTCGCGTAAATGAGTATTTAATTTTATTTCCATAAAAGGACTGCTTAGCTCTGCGCAGGGAATCATTTAGAAAATAAGATGGATAATTTAAATTTTACTAATGATTTTGATTGATTCTAACTCTTTATCGATAAATTCTGGGTCACATACTCTAAAAGCACGTAACTACAAAGAAATAAAAGCCGATTTTTTAGTTTTTTTGACGATGATTCGAATAAAAATGGATGTAAAACGAAACATGAGTTGGCTTTCGGAAAACCGAGAACTTAAAATGAATTTCACTAATGAATTAGAAGAAGCCGGAAAATTATCTTTTATAGTCACTATGGTACACCGTACGCCGCACGGTTTTAAGTTCTCGGTTTTCCGAAGGCCAACTCATGTTTCGTATTACATCCATTTTTATTCGACTCATCCGCAAAAAACTAAAAAAAAAATGCCTTCGATAAGGTATAGGTGGAAGGACTGAAACATAAACTCCTTCAACTCGATCTCCGCATCCGGAAGGAGAGAATACTGGCTGATTACATATCAAACATGGCAGCATACATTAATATCGTGGAATACAAAGGACCTACCTTCCAACTCCAAACTGTGGTCCCACAAGGGTAGGTGCATGAGCCCAACCTTATATGCCATATCTATACGCCTCCCCCATCCCCACTAACGCCATGGTGTATGAACATACAGTACGCTGATGACATTAGCCAGGTGATCTCAAACCGCACCACGAACCCCAGATGGCAGGCAAGAACTACAGAACGGGAAATAAAAAATATAAATGATTACGAGAAAAATGGAAAATTAAAACTAATATGAACAAATTCAAAATCATCTCATAATAAGACGCAAAAAAGACCGGTTAACCATCGACGGGGTAGAATACGCATACACGTCGGAAGAAAAGGTACTAGGCCTACAGATGGGGGAAAGAGGATAACAAGCAAATATAAAGGAAAGAATTGGCAAAGGCAAAATGGTAATAAGGCTATTATATACCCTTAGAAATCTTGATCAGGAACGAAAAAGGACACTATATGAAGTATTCGTAGAATCGGTATGCTTATCCTCCAGTCCCAATTCACACCACAACAAAAAGTAATAAAAAGAAACTAAAAAGGGTCAAGAACAAAGCGGCCTATGTAATTACAGACGCTAGAAGAAGAAAAAGGAAAAGAATGGAGGAAATTATCGACACGGCCGGGCTAATTCCAATCAACAATATTAGAAGAACGGGTCAAAAAGGGCAGGCAAAAGATCGAGGAAAAACACAAGGAAAAAAGCAGACAACTTATCGTTGAAAATCAAAAATCCGAACGCAAATCCTTTCGAAGCATCAGACATCACCTGCGAAGAGAGGAAGAGCCAATAACCAAATAAGACCAAAAACAAAATTAACTAAAAAACTTCAAATAAAGGCATGAATGCCTGAAATAGAAACAAACCGATAATCAAGAAAGAACAAAAGCAATTAGAAGCAAACAAAACAAGAATGAGTAGACGTAAACATATACGCAAAACAAATAAACTATAAAAAAATATAATTAACGTAACCAGAGAAGGTACCGCACTCAAAACCCTAAAAGAAAAAATAAATACAAGAAAGTATAGCTATTGAGATTGGTTTAAGGCCAAAACTGGCATAGATATACAAATAATCAATGTTAAACGCATGGTAACATGAAAATAGAATTGATTACTCACATAAGGTAGTGGGGTTTACCCAAAGAATCCAAACGAAATATCTTCATTCGAATATTGTCAGGAGAGGCATCGTGAGCGTAGTTTATTTGCTTCTCAATAGAGGGCGTTACTTCGAACGAGGGGTGGATGAGTGTCGTCACACGGAATTTCGAGGCGACGGAGGAGAAGGGACCAAAACAAAACGCCGATTGAAGAGGCGATGCGTCTGGCGTTGATGACATTGAAAAGGTTTTCTTAGACGAGGTTTGAAGATGGCTGTATGATTTTCTAGCGATTTGGTTTCGCTTTTAGATCTTCTCTTTTGGGTAAGAAATCTACCTAGTTTGGGGTGTTAAACTCAGATAGGGTAAGATCACTTGACGATCTTTGGTAATCGAACTGTGCCGACAGTACTTGGAGGTAAGACCACTTGACGATCTTTGGTAATCGAACTGTTCCGATTATGCTTGGTGCAATCTGGTATTGCCCAAGAAAATGAAAGTCCTTCTTAACTTGCCGGGGGAACTATATGCCGGCAAGTTCTTATCGATGTCGTGACGAAAAGAAAAAGTCTTCTTTTTCTCCTGACGAACAGTTTTATACTAGAATTACCTCCGCGAGGTAATTAAGGGGGAGGGGGATAACAAGGGGAGACTCGAGGGTGCCCTGGCCTTTGGGCTTCTGTTATTTCTCTTCCTAGACATTTTGAACTTAGGGAAACTGGATCTCATGTTGAATCGACAGAAGTGGGTATCAATTCAGCCGTTCTTGGCGTCGTGTCTCTCTAGGAGAGCGTAATACGAGATCGCCAGTTTTTGACTTGTTTGTTTATAAATACACCCTCGGAGGGTAGGCCTTTTGAGCAGAGGTCAGGAATAACTGTCTCCTAAATTTACCATTTTTATCGTACTTGTATGTTACCGGAGACTGGGTAGAGTAGCTTAGAGAAACCCAGGTGGGTTTTGTTTTTCTTTCATTGTTTTTCTTCACCTCGGTTAACTCGTATATCTCTACAATGAGAAAATCGAGCCTTTACCTCGAAATTCCAGACTCGCTTTCTCTCCAAGCCATCGGGTTCTAGGTTATCTACATGTACACCTTTCAGGTGAATACATGTGTGTCATATATATATATATATATATATATATATATATATATATATATATATATATATATATATATATATTAGGTTGAGGAATAAGTTCTTGCGTTTTTTTAATGTTGTGTTGATTTAAGTTTTGTTGACGTGATTTGTGCACATTAAGAAACTAATAAATTATGAGAGCAAAATTTGCAAAGGTTAGGCTACGTCTCTTAACAGCGTAGACTATTAGGCTTTTGCTTAGCCTACGTCTTGAAGTTGAGGAATAAGTCATTGCGGTTTATTTAAAAGTTGGGTTAATTTAATTTTTGTTCTGTACCCTCAAAATGGATTGTCAAGTTGAAAGAAAGGCGCATTTTCGACACTTGTTGTTATTCATTTCCAATCGAGACGGGAACAATGCAAACGCAGCCAAAGCTCGTCGCGATATTTGTGCTGTGTACGGAGAAAATACTTTATCAGAAAGGACAGCTCAATGGTGGTTTTCACGTTTCAAAAACGGTCTTTTCAATCTTAATGACGAAGAACGTTATGGTCGCCCCATTAAGTTGGATGAAAATCGAATGAACGACCTTCTTTATGAACATTCCCGTCAATCAACTAGAGAATTGGCTGTACTATTGGCGTGTGATCAGAAAACTGTAGTGAATCACCTTCATTCAATGGGGAAAGTTCAAAAACTCGGTGCATTGGTTCCGCACGCTTTGAGCGAAAGCAACAAACTTCAACGCTCCACGATTGCCACAGGTTTGCTTTCTCTTCACAAGCCTACTCGTGGATATAAGGACAGATTTCTTCACCGCATTATCACTGGCGACGAAAAATGGTGTGTTTATGTCAACATGAACCATCGAAAACAACGGCTTAGCCCCAATAAAAAATCACTTCCGCGATTAAAGCAAGGACTTCATCCACGAAAAACGATCCTGTGTGTGTGGTGGGATTGTGAAGGCATCAATCTTTATGAGCTCCTTGCGAACAACGAGATTATCAATGCAGACTATACGTTCAACAAATGTATCGACTCACCGAAGCTATTCGTGAAAAGCGACCTCATCGACATTATGGAGTCCTTCTGCAACACGACAATGCTCGTCCTCACATTGCCAATATGACAAAAGACGCTATCCAAACGCTTAATTGGGAAATCCTGCCGCATCTTCCATATTCGCCAGACTTGGCTCCATCGGATTTCCATCTGTTCCGATCGCTCTCCAACAATTTGCGCGGCGTTTCGTTCAATACTGATGTGGAATTACGAACCTGGTTAGACGAATTCTTCGAATTAAAATCTAGAGAATTTTATTACAGAGGCATCGAAAAACTAGTTGAACGTTGGGAAGAAGTTGTAAATAAGAACGGAAAATACATTATTGATTAAATTGCATATTTTTATCAATTAAAAATGAAATTTTTTTACTAAAATTGTTAATGGTAATGAATAAATTTGATAAAACCGCAAGAACTTATTCCTCAACCCATTATATTGAATATAGGGAAATGGCTGATGATTTTAATGTTAAGAGGGATAAGCTATATGAAGTGGAATTTATAGTGGATAAGATATAAAATATAGGGGAATTATATAAAATATAGTATAGTACTGCCACGACGTTTTGGAAGTTAGAAATCAGGGGAACTGGACTTCAAAGGAAGGAATTACACTTTGAATATTTTTATACCTTTGTATACACTGATGATTACTTAGGGAGCTAATTCTTATTCACCTCAATGGAGCGCTGCGGAGATAAAAGTGATCGTTAATATACGCTCCGCACTCAGGAAACGGGAAAGTATATTCTGACTGGTTAATTTCGAATTGGTTTGTACAAAGGTTTTGATTGGTGGTGTTTGGGACGAGTCGTACTTTGATTAGGAGGGAACCGCATTGGTTTCAAAGCTCGTACAAAAATGGACTTTGGGCGAGATGCTTAAGTTTTTTTCAGACAAGAAATTGCCAACTGCCTCTTTACGAACTTTGTAGGAGCTTGCAACGATGTCAGCTGCTACAATATTCCTCCTTCCAAGAGAGCTACCCAACCCGTTACAAAAAATATTAGGCTAATCCAGATATCTCCGAGGCATTCTGACAATGCGACCAGACCGTGTGATGACGCCGGTGGGCTGGCTACGATTGGGTGACCTCTCCGAGCTGGCGTCTAGCGATAGCATGACGCTCTGTGCCTGGCTGGCTGGTTGCGGGGTGACCAGAGGTGTAGGGTTGGTCTCCTACCTGGACAGCTCTGACGACGAAGTTTCCTGCAACAAAAGAGGAGGCGGCTGCAATCGGGAAGTAGATAGAGATATGGGCGAGGTAGGGGAGATTGGGTTTGAGGTTAGATGATGATGAGGTAGGGGAATCACTGGACCATTATTAGAGATAGTAGAAGAGGAAAATGAGGACTGCTCAGAATGAACAGCATCAATGAAGGCAGGTTTCAAGCTGTCCAGAGAAACACTATCCTGCTTTGCGGCAAACTGCAGTTAATAGAATTTCGGCTGCCCAGAGATGACGAGAAAGGGTCTGTCATAAACGGGTTGCAATGAGGAGCGAGTAGAATCGCGATGGACAAAGACATGGGAACAAGTTGACATCTCTTTCTGTACGAAAGGTCTCTGATTAGCAGGCACTCTAAGGGCGGTAGGCTTAACCTCAGCCATTACTCGTACAACATCGTGTACATAAGAAGCAAGATTGAGGTGAGGAGGTAGAGGTCAGTTAAAAGAAGAAAAGAATTGACCAGACAGACGAAGTTGAGTACGGTAAACTAGTTCCGCTGCAGAGCAGACCAAATCTTCTCTCAAGGACGAACGAATGCCCAACAGAATCAAAGGTAGCATGTCCACCCAAGTGGTATTAGGATCGGTGGAGCGTAAGCTTGCCTTGAGCCTCCGATGCAAACATTCGACGGCCGAGTTGCTTTGGGGGTGGTAGCTTGTGGTACGAAGGCGAAAGGAACCAAGCACTGCCATTAATGTATCCCATTGGTGGGATTCAAATTGGCTACCACGATCAGTCATGATCGTTGAGGTAACACCAAAACGAGCAACCCATGTTGAGACGAAAGCTCGAGTGACTGTTGAAGCTCTGATATCGGAGTGAGAAACTGCCTCTGGCCAACGAGAAAAACGATCGATCATGGTGAGAAGATAATTGAAACCACGAGAGTAAGGAAGAGGACCTACTAGATCGACGTGAACGGCGTCAAAATGCGACAAAGGAAGAGGAAAAGAGACCAGAGGAGCTTTTATGTGGCGATGGACTTTGGCGCGCTAGCATGGCAAGCATGAGCGAGTCCATTTTGCCACGTCGGCATTCATACCTGGCCAAACCAAGCGTTGGACAACGAGCTTGCGTGTGACATTGACACCAGGATGAGAGAGTCCATGAATTTGATAAAAAATGTGCCGACGGTAAGCGAGAGGAATGAGAGGAGGAGGACAGTCAGGTAATGAGTAGTTAACCAGGATGCGCCTGGAAGGACTGTCTGGCAAATCGATCTCACGAACGACGAGTTGAGAAGAGTGACGCAGCGTTTGCGTGTCTTTATCTTGTTCCTGGGCAAGCGCTATTGCCGCATGATCGATGGGCGCAATGCATGAGAGTTGCGTGCCCGAAATCGCTTAAATGCGAGAGAGCGCGTCTGGTATGATGTTTGAAGAACCAGGAACATAGCAAATATCGTTCGTCAACTACAGGATGAAGTCAAGATGACGAGTCTCAACTGCAGTGTGCACTGACAAAGTACTAAGAAAAGAACAAGCATCGACCAAAGGTTTATGGTCCATAAAAATGGTAAAGTCACTTCGTTCCAAGCATTGTCGGAAGTGACGGATTGCGAGGTATATTTCGAGGAGCTCTCGAGAGAACGGATTATACCTCTTTTGAGAGTCTGAAAGAGAGCGAGAAAAGAAAGCAAGAGGTTGCCATTGGTCACTAACTTTCTGCTGCAATGTTGCACCTACGTGGGTTAAGGATGTGTCGAAGGCAACGCTGATGGGATCTCCTGGAGAAGATGAGCCAATTCCGCAGCTCGGGCAATAGCCTCTTTTGTGCGAGAGAACGAATCGCACGCTTCAGCAGACCATTCAAGAGGAGAGTTCTGTGTGGTCTTGCTGAGCAGAGAGTTGGTAGGTTGCATGACCTTGGCACAATTAGGTATGAATCTGTGATAGAAATTAACCATGCCACAGAAACGCCTAAGTTGCCTGCGTGATGTGAGCCGAGAAAAGTTGCGCATCACGGTGACTTTATTTTCGAGTGGGCTAATCCCTGTATTCGAGACATGATGACCCAAGAAGGAGAGTTGGGGGGCACCAAAAAGCCACTTAGAAGTGTTGAGTACGATACCGTGCTCTTCAAGTCGAGCAAAAACCTGACCAAGGTGAGACATATGCTCCTTTAAAGACGAAGATGCTATCAGGAGGTCATCTATGTACCAGAAGACGAAAGGCAGACCTCCCAGAACCTGATCCATAAAACATTGGAAGGTATGACCACTGTTACGAAGACCATAAGGCATCCTGTTCGTGACGAAGGAACCAAATGGCGTGGTGATAGCCGTCTTTGGGACGTCATCTGGATGAATAGGGATCTGGTTAAAAGCACGTACCAGATCGAGTCGAGAAAAGATCGAACAACCGAAAATAGTAGAATTAAAACCAGACAGATATGGCAGAGGATATCTATCGTGGATAGTACAAGCATTGAGCCGCCTGTAATCACCTACAGCTCTGTACTCACCGGGAGTAGATTTGTGTACAATATGAAATGGAGAGGCTCAAGGAGAAGTAGAGGGGTTAGCTATGCCGGCTTCCACCATGAAGGTGAACTCCTGCTTCATTAAGGCGAGTTTATCTGGGGCTAGTCGACGGGAGCGGGAAAATACAGGCCCTCTAGTCGTCTCTATCCGGTGAACTACAGTGTGTTTAATAGGCCTGCCTTTAGATGATGGTATGTTAATTGCAGGAAATTCTTGTACCAGGCGCTGAAACTGTGGATTGGCTGAATGAAACTGGATAGAGAGAAGAGAACTCTTGTACGGGAAAAATGAACTCGGAACTGTGACCATTGTAGTGCGATCGCTAAGCTTGTGGTTACGAGAGTCGACGAAAAAGGTCGTCGGCAGAGAGAAAATCTTGGCCCAGATAGGAACGTTGACCTCGGCAACAATAAAGGTCAACGAAAAACTCTACCGAGGGCCGAGAGCCAACTGAAGGATGCGCCTTCCATAAGCCCTTATATCCGAGGAATTAGCGGCTTTAAGAACAAGATCGGAGGGGGAGCACGCTTGATTGTCCAGTGACGCGGTGAATAACACTACATTGAGCACCAGTGTCAACTAAATATGATAAACCAGAGAGTGGGTCATAAATGCAAAATGGTGGATCGACCTGAGATGAACGAACGGCAGAGGTGATAGACCCATTGATCATAGGCGTTTTCAGTTTAAAGTAGAATTGAAATTATTAGGAAGAGTAGATTGAGGTTCGAATGGAGCATCAGATTGAG
This sequence comes from Ceratothoa steindachneri, assembly GCA_963969495.1. NCBI lineage: Eukaryota > Metazoa > Arthropoda > Malacostraca > Isopoda > Cymothoidae > Ceratothoa > Ceratothoa steindachneri. The sequence continues at coordinate 165,168,805 of OZ018327.1, forward strand.
AAGAGTGAATTGGTTGTTGAGGAGATGAAAGTGGTGGATGAGCGTTAGAAGAAGGAGGTACTGGTAGTACACATGTGCAGGGCTGTAAGCACTTTACGGCTTGTGCACCATATTTGTTGTGATACAAGCACCAATTAGTTGGTTGCATAAAAGTAACACTAGGAGTAGTACGGCAGTGAGAAGGCCGAAGTTGTGAAGAACGAGCATGTGATTGAGAATAGGATGAGTGGTAATATTGGCAAGGCTGTATACAGTGTACGGCGTTACCACCAAACATCTCATGGTATCAGCAGAGACTCTTTGGTTGAGAGTGGGGAAGATTAGGTGGAGAGGGATAGGCGGAAAGAGGATGAGTAAATGAATGCCGCACCTCCTCTCTTGTACTGGAATGTCTTCGTTGGTTTCGTCTTCGAGTGTACGAACAGCGCCTGTCACTCCGTCCACCCTTGTGACCGTTCAGTCGCTCGGTCCCACATTGGAGTTTTAGTTTTTGCAGCTCTCCATATATCCTCTCTAAAGTGGCAGCCAAATCCGGTGATGAATGGGAAAATGTTATTGCCAGAAGGCGTCTTTGGTAACCAAACCTGCGAAATAGATGGATTAGAGGGAGGAATGGGACATTGTGGGACAGTTCCCCAGTTTAAGTAAGGATTGAGATATATTATCTCTGCTGCTTTGGCGATTACATCCACGGTCTTGTGCTCACCAATCCAATCATGATGAGCGGCCTAACGTAGTCAGGGATCCAACGCAGGAAAATCTCCGTTAGGAGCGAGTCAAAAAGCTCTGACGAAGCGCCCTTCGCCCTGATTAATTCTTTGAGATGCTCAAAGAAACGCATGGGACCCCTATCACCCATTTGTTGAGTATTAAGCAGTTTCCTTAAGTTTTCAACCTGGGATCTCCCAAATTCAAGCTTGAAAGCTTGCCTCAACAACCCTCATGCACCATTTCTCCCACTTTGTAACAAAATTCCCCGAAACAAAGCAAATATACTCATTGGGACTTTTTGCGTGATTCTTATTATGCGCTCTTGATCGGTTATGGCTTGATGTGCCATCAGAACCTCTCCGAACGAAAATAGAGAGAGAGGTGACGCCCCTTGTCGCGAGAAGAGAGCTTGTGTGGACCTTGGACTTTTCGAGCTATATCAGCGGGGGTACCTCTTCTGGGTACCCCTGGTAGGGCTTCCCTTGTCGATTTGGTCGGAAACGAGGTTCCAGACTAAGTGCGTCATTCCTTCCTTTTTCTACTGTATCCCTCTCCTTTTTTTACTTTTATCCTATCTCCTACTTATACAAAAAGAAAAAAACAACAACAAAAAAGCCTACTCCTATCGTGTCACTCTTTCCCTTTCTTCCTCTATCTACCTATAAGGACCTGGCAGCTACCTCATGCGTCAGAAGAGAGGCTTTGGAACCTCTATAAACAACGCCAATCGACGCTCACTGGTTGCGAGAGACTAGGACTAGAGGTGTCCTAGGCGTTGGGGCACGATGAATGGGATGAGGGTAGTGCCCCGTTAACCCCTTCCCTGGCGCGTAATTATTGACCGTTCCCAGTGCCCGTTGACGGGTGCTTATGGTAGCATTGGTCCGAGGTGACGGCCCTTTGTTCCCATGTTGGTTGCCAGGCCAATAAAAAGCCTTGGGTCGAGTTCCTTGGTGTGGCGGGATATCCATTGAAAGCTACTCCGAGATCCTGGCTGTTGTGAAGGGAACTAGTAGGAGTTTAGTAAGGGGCGTGCTTCGTTGTTGTTCACCTGGTGACAAATCGAGGGCCCCTTCAGGGACCGTCAGTGCTGCTTGGTTGGGAGCCACGGCACGCCGAGGTTTGACGACTCGGTCTGACGAACAGCAGCACATGGAGCGTGCCTTCTGAAAGATCCGAAACCTCTCCGATCGATAGGCGGGAGAGACTCACGCGGGGAGAACTCACCAACCCCCCTTTTTATCATTGATTGGTCACGAGTTTTCAGAGAGAGAGAAAGCGCTCAAAATGACAGGCAAAAAAGGACCCGTTCGTCTCAAACATAACTGTGCAATATGCCAGTTAGAAAAGTGGTGCGTTGACTTTCCGGAGGGCTGCTACTCAAAATGTAGCCCTGAAAGTATCTGCACTACTTGCATATTAACGCTGGAGGTGAAAAAATTAAAAGACCTCTATAGAGCCTCAGAGGAGAGAGCTAAGGTCCTTGAGGGAAAGTTGGAGAAGCTCGAAGCCCTTAACGTAGCTCATGTTCGATGCCTAGAAGAGGCGCCGCCCACTGACGTGTCGGAATCCCCTGGTAACCAAGCGGACATTCCGGCATCATCTGAGGCTAAGCTAGCTGAGGCGAGAGAAAAGGAGAAAAAGACGAAAGGAGAAACGAAGAAAAAAAAGAAAAAGAATAAAGTTGAAACAAAAGTAGAACCAAAAATAGAAGAAAAACAGATAAAGAAGAAAAAGAAAGATAAGAATGTGGAGAGTAAAGAGGAAAAGGGGAGGCCTCTTCCACAAGGGAAGACCCCGTCTTCAGACACCAAGTGTCCGAAGGTCACCCTCATTGGTGACTCGCAAACACGGGATCTGCAGCCACTGCTAGCGGCCCGCCTTCGCACTAGCGTGAAGGTAAGCTGCCTGTCAGGACGGGGTAACCACAACATCAGAGTAGAGGCAGAAAAAGCTCAGATTTCTGAGAATTCAGTTGTTGCTCTGATGGTGAGCGGCAACGACCTCTACCTCAGAGGGGGTAAGGTTGGCCTCAGTGGTAAGACCATCCAAACGGTGATGGTAGCCGTGGACGACATAGTGCTTAAAACCCGCAAACGTGTGGTGGTTGGGATGCTTCCGAGAAGAGGTCCATCCCGAACCGCTCACGAAAGAAACGTTGCAGTGAACAGAAGGTTGGCGGATCTCTGCACGGCAGAAGGAGTCTTCTTCGTGGACCCATATCGTACCTTTATCGGTAGATACGACCTCTACCAAAGGGACGGGTTACATCTATCCTTGAATATTTTTATACCTTTGTATACACTGATGATTAATTAGGGAGCTAATTCTTATTCACCTTGACGGAGCGCTGCTGAGATAAAAGTGATCGTTAATATACGCTCCGAACTCGGGAAACGGGAAACAGGAAAGGTTTTTGATTGGTTGGTGTTTGAGAGGAGTCGTACTTTGATTTTGTGGTAATCGTATTGGTATCAAAAGTCGTACGAAAATGGATTTTGAGCGAGATGCATAATTTTTTCAGACGGGAAATTGCTAACTGCCTCTTTACGAACTTTGTAGGAGCTTGCAACGATGTCAGCTGCTACAAAGGAAAATGAAGTAGAATTAAACTGACATAGAGAAGAAACACACAGCAAATAGAAGAAAGAAGACTTTCCAAACATAGAAGATCAGCCAGATCAGCTACTGTATAATCCTCTTAACACACATACACAACTTTCACTCATCCCCCCCCCCCCAACAAAATTCCCTCTCATGCTATAAATCTATCCCCATTCTTCTCGCACATACTTCTTCGATATCTATACAAAGCATTTGTTGAATCTGTCTTGATATATCCACCGATACCATTGCACACGACCTTGACAAAAAGAAGCTACAAAGAATTCAAAATAAGGCGGCTTATTTGATCGCAGACACAAGAAGAATGGATGGATAACGAATCCGAGAAATAATAGAAACGGCCAATATCGACCCAGTAAATAAAACCCTGGAAAAACGGGCAAAGAATATAAGGAAAAGCTCGCAGATACAAGTGAATAATTAACGATCCCACAAAGAAACCTAGTCCGGAAAAAATTATTGAGTAGCAGGCACTGCCTAATACGGGAGGAAAACCCGATCCTAACGTGAACAAAGAAAAAATCAAGAGGAACAAAGGACAACCCAAGCATACCTAAAAGACAAAGGAATGAATGCCTTAATATATATATATATATATATATATATATATATATATATATATATATATATATATATATATATATATATATATATATATATATATATATATATAAAAGGGTACCCTATTGAAAACCACAAACTGAATCAGAATGTTCAGGAATAATGAATAGAAGTAACCGCACATCAAACTTAGAAAGAATAAACAAACCAAGAAATTTAACAAAGAGAAGAGATCAGCCAGCATCCTGGCAATTTATACTCTCACACACAACTACTCTTCATCCCCCTCCCCAATTATATTTTGGAAAAAAATCTCTTGCTATCTATCTATCTATCTATCTATTTATCACTGTCATCTCCCTCACTTCTCTCACCTCATCTTCTTCAATATAGACGGTACCGAATACCAATATTCATCTGAAGGAAGTGTGTTAGGCCTACACATCGGAACAAGCGGGTATCATAACCACATACAAACCAGAACTTCAAAGAAAAAATCGGGTCTAAGACTGATTTACACCATAAAGAATTTAAATCTGAAAAGGAAAAGGTCTTTGTACAAGGCATTCGTCGAATCGGTCCTTACATATCCACCGATTCCATTCCACTCAACCTCGACATCGTGCAAGAAAAAGCTATAAAGAATCCAAAATAAGGCGGCATGTCTGATCACCAATGCAAGCAAAATGGATGGAAAAAGGATACGAGAAATAATAGAAACGGCCAATATCGACCCGATAAATAAAACTAGGGAAAGGCGCCAAGAATATATGGTCAAAACAGAAGAAAAACTCGCAGCAACAAATACTGAGCTAATAATACCCCAAAGAAATCAAATTCGGAAAAAGTTTCGGAGCAGCAGGCACAGTCTACTACAAGAAAACCAGATACTAACGACGTGAACAAAGAAGAATCAAGAAATAATTAATTAGAAGCAACACTACCCGAAAGGGTCCCTGCTGAAAAAAACACAATTTGACCGAGAAGAAAGTTCAGGCAGGAATAACGAATTATAAGAAACTGCAAAACGAAACTTAGAAAGAACAAACAAAATAAAAAAGAAATTCATCAAAAAATAAGAGATCAGCCAGTATCTTTTCAATTAACACTTTCACATACAACTGCATTTCACCCCTCCCCCCCAAAACCCTCTCATGCTATAAACCTAACTATCTCCCTTCTTCTTTCACCTCACCCTTCTTCGATCAGATTCATATCATTATAAGATTCGGTCTTTAACTGAGCTTCAAAAGAAAAGATTAATATATCTACCTTCTACTGAGCTTCAAACTGACTTCCATTAACAAAAAGTGAACCCGAATTAATGAAAAAGTTCTTTCGCTCTCAAGAGATTTTAAGATATCCTACTCATCTAAATTCCCGCTTTCACGATTCAAAGAAGTAGTCAAAGAAAAACCCTCCGCCAAAGATAGTAATTCAGCACAGCTCCGCGTAGAAGTCTCCTCCTTTTCAATCTCAGCAGCACATCTCGTGTTTAGATAGGGGCCTTGTAGGCCACGAAGAAGGATAGATCCTCTAGTGGGTCATCATGGACGAACCTTTGGGGGAAACGAGAATTCTCTTCTGGGTTAGAGAGCGTTGCTCCAAGCGATTGAGGGACAGAGTTTTCCAGGCGATTTTATCAACTCTGGTTAGCGCACTATGTCGACTGGTAGACCAGTCCTATGGCTACCTAGCGATATGTGACAGTAACCTAGACGTGGATAAGTTACTCGGGGAGAAGTCGCTAGTAAAATCCACATACTGCCGAGATACCCCCACACGTATCTGCTCAAAGGTCGATAATATGTCGAAGCCTAGACCCGTGGCCCGTGGGTTGGTTCGCAAAACGCCGAAGAGATAAAGAAGGAAATAAAGGCGAAACAAAGCTGGGTTAAGGTCGATGAAATCCATAAATTTAAAAACCGTGATGGAGTAGAATACCCCCACCTATTTAAGGCCACCTTCCAAACTAATGAGAAGGCCACCAAGGCGTCAGAAGCTGGCCTCATCATGTTTTGCACCAAAATTTCGCCTGCGAGCATTGAGAGGGAGACTTTTGCCTCTATACAAGTATGTTTCTCATGCTATGTTCTAGAGCATCATGCAAAGCAAGATTGCAAGTTCGAAGGCAGAGTTTGTTCAGAATGTGATGGTTCCAGGCACACCTGGAAAGATTGCACCAACAGGGTAATAAGAAATGCCTCAACTATGATGAGCCTCATCGTATGCTATCAATGTCAGGCCCCATCAAGAAAAGACTGATAAATGTAAAAAAAAACATTCAGGAAGAGAAAAACGCGAGGAAAATACCACCTATGCACAAGCGGCGAAAATACAAGAGAATGTGAAAACAGTCATCCAATTGGAACCCACAATGAAACTTGACTTAGTTATGTGCGTGCTCCACGCTCGCTTTGTTAATGTAGCCAAACCAGGGAGTTACACGACAAAGTCAAACAAAATGTTGATACAAAATGGAATGAAACCGATGTAGTTTCAGGATAATCCTCCAGCAGGAGACTTGTACCAGATACAGACAAGGGGTAAGCCAACCCCGGCATCAAGAAACCGATCTAGTTCGAGAGATCCCCGACTGAAAAATCCCAGTGTGCCAAAAAATTAAAAAGAATGGAAACAGACCAACCGCTTCAGGAAGAAAACCCAACTAAAAAAAAACAGACCAAAAGAGGAGCCAACTGCGTGCGTAGAAGGATGTTGAACAAATATATAGATAAGTATACAACATCAAAACATAATTAAAAAATCCCAGGACAACCAGTAAAAAGAATATACATATATAACTATATGCATGAGTCCATATATATACACACATGAATTAATCTGAGCTAAAAAAAAGATACGTGGTGGATAAAATAGATAAAGACAATATAAGAAAATTAATTTAAAATTAACAAAAACAAATAAATAAATATTAAGTGTACAAGAAAAAGAAAAAGATCCGTAGTTTAACAAGAAAACAAAATAAAACGTAATAACATTGACATGAAGAATATAGGCTCACGTGAAGAAATTGCCAGACGTACTGCCACACATACTCTTCTACGAAAATACCACTTTTCTTCTTAACACCTAAACCCTCTCCTACTATTATACACCCATTTCTTTCCTATCTTTGAAGTTCTTTGATCTTCTTCGATCAAGTTTGGTATTAGTTCCTGTATTATTATCTTTTGAGTATCCAGCGCTCCTTTTGGTCAATATAATACAGCATGGGGGACCTGGTTCAATCATTCGAATGAGTGTTAAACTAAAGGTTGCATGTTACATGTGACATGAGCTTAATAAATAAATGAGCTTATCTCATCGACCAAAACGAAAACCTTTGTTGGACTAACTCCCGAAATAGAAATACTTACTTAAGGGTTTGGGAACCCATTTTTTTTAATGCTAATATATGAACTTCGAATATATATATATATATATATATATATATATATATATATATATATATATATATATATATATATATATATATATATATATAGCACCCAATTGCAAGGTGGAGTATGGCCAATACGGAACCTCACAAATGAGCACCCCGTTGGCCCTATTGAAATATTGATATTGGTCACACAAATCGAACATTGAAATAATATGCCATCTTGTAACAATTAATTGATGTTAAATCGCAATTTAATATGTATCAATACAAGGCAGAATACTTTCCAAGTGAAATTGTTGTGTTCTCACGCGAATATACAAACATACATACATTAGGAAACAGAGGCGAATCGACGGTCTGGTGGAAAACAGATGTGCACACATAGAACGGAATCTGATCTGACCCGCCAGAGTTTAAATGAATCTGTGAAAAGACTAAATCAATCTTGCTGTGGACTTTGGTTTGATAAGCCCGGTCAGGTGTCAAAATGCAAATACTTTTTAGGTGCTCACGTGCCTACACTGAACATGCACGCACCCTTTGACTCCGCCCAGCAGTCTTAGTAGAGAGTACAAGCACATTATTTTGACCCAATAAGTTCCGCCCCGCGTTCAGATTAAGAGAAGAGAAGTCACGACTCCTTAATTGGCATTAGTAAAAATAGACAGAAACATTCCTATTATTATTTTCATTCTGATCAGTATATTAGTAACGTTATTATTATTAGCGTCATCAGTCCGTACCTACCACGTCCTCAATAAGTCCGTCCATAGTCCCAACAATCTGACGCAGAAGGAGACTTACCAGAAACACTGAACATTAACACTGATAGTCAGCCAAAGCCGTGAGCGCAAAAACGAACCACGGAAAACTCAACTATTTCACTTGTCCGAATTAAGGTAGCCCTAAGTAATATTAAAACCTACAGAACGGCCATTTTATTCCGAGTCCTTTCTTCTGCCAAGCAATAACCAGGTTACCATTCGAACCCAGCCTACAAACGGATTACCCCAACGATTGTGGGTGGGTTTTGACGGAGGCGGATGACCTTTGATAGGCCCTTGTGGCTTTTGTCATCCGTGTAATTATGTTATGTTATGTTATGTTATGTTATGTTATGTAACACTTTGGAGTCAGACCAAACTCGCCGGTAAGGCCGCTTCAGCCGCCTTAACACATCCTCACACCCAAACTGGTGACCATCCTATATATACTCCTAATTGAATTTACTTATGAAATTTAACCTCATCGTTCTATGTGTTGAATTGTTTTGTTTTTAAGTTAAATTGAAACTGCTGTGTTATATATATGCAAATATCTCGTGAAATCTGTAAGCAGATTCTTTCTAACACTATTGTAATTTAACATGATTTAGTTTACTTTTGAAATCTATAGACCCCATGGTAATTGAAGATTATTTAGTTTACTATTGAAATGTATAAAATATGAGTTATGAACACAACACTCTGGAATCATTAATATTAATCATAAAATATTATATGTTGACTGAAAAACAAGGAAAAAATACCCAGAAAAAAGTTTGCTTCGAAGCAGTTTCTAGACTACTACGAACCTTTGTTCTAATAAGCAAGTTATTATGGAACAGTGTTTTTTAACCTTTTTATTACTATGCTCCATCTAAGAATTGGTCCTTCTCTCCACGGCCCCCTGGTAGCAAATGATATTCTCTCTGAGTTTTTAAAGAAAAAAATTAAATCTCTCTATCAAGTATGAATTAGTGAGATATCTGACACGGCTTTTTAGTTACTAAAAAGTTGAATTGCAGAGAGTACACAGCGTAAGTCCCTTTCAACATTCAATCTGTTCCTGTACTTGGGCTTGACAGCAAAAGGCGTGAAAAATACAGTTTCAAAAGATACGTGTGATCCGAGCATAGTTAGACTCTGAAGAGCCTGATGTGAGATCAGAGGGTAAACAGGAAAATACTTGAACCAGAACGTCTCAAGATCAAGTTTATGGAAATCTTCCTTAGGTGAGGAGTTGAACTTCAAGAAACTCCTCTCGCACTTCATCCGAAACATCAGCTACTTCACATTTAAATGGGTTCCTATGAATTTCTAGGATTCACGCTTTTCATCTATATTTGGGAAGTATCTGATGAATTATGTTTTCAAGTCAGTTAAGGTTACCCTGAATGACCGCCGAATTCAAGTTACTAAAACTTGCTGTATTTTCCTGTTGAATTCGACATTTCAAGAGGTTGAGTTTGGCACTTAAGGTCATAGTTGTGTCGTCGTGTGTGGTGATGATGATATTTTCCCCCTCTAGGTTAAGGTTGAGATTATTCAAGGCTTCGAAGATGTCCACCATGTAAGCTAAATATAGCTGGAAACCGGCCTTCTGCTGCGAATCTAGCTATATTGCTACTTCTTTTCATAGTTCCTAAAGCTGTCCAAGTATGTTTCCATTTGATATCTATTATACGTTCGTATGAACAAACAAGGTTTCATGTTCAGATTCCATATACTTACATCGCAGTTTGAGAAGAGACGACATTTTAAGGCTCCAGCTTTGATAAAGTTGACTACCTTGATAGCCACGTTCAGGACATCTCTCATCTCATCAGGTAAAATTTTGGATGCCAAGGCTTCCCGATGAAGTATGCAGTATGTATCTAAAATAGATTGATTTTTATTTCATCTTTGTAATTAATCTAGAATGCAGACGAAGCAGGATTAGAACTCCATCATGACACAGCCATACCAGCAAGTCCCAAGAGAGTTATTTTTCTTGAATGAAGTTCGATACATCATGAAAAATATATTCTACTGTTCTGCAACTTCCCCTTGGGTGACAGAACAGCATTTCCGCTGTTACACTGTTGCCTGACACGAAACGAGCATACATCAATAGCTGAGAACATTAAGCAATGTCAGTCGTTTCGTCACACTGGATGTCAAGAACAGGAGAATCTCTTACCTGGTCGAGAACTTGCTTTTTGATATCTTGGCTCATTTCATCTATCCTTCTCTTGACGGTATCATTTGATCTTGACATTTTGGGAAATATTGTTTGAAAATTGCAATATATTTTGACAGAACAAGTTATGATGCACCAAATATACTTCGTTGTTTGAGAGAAACTCCGACGTTATATATCTTCTTGCTCTTTGCACTCAACATAGTGATTTCATAGGAAGCCTCGGCAACCTTTGAAGTTTGTTGCCAAAAGGCCCCACTATCATCCACTTAGTGATTCAGTGAGTGTCGTTTTATTTCAAAGAATGCTTTGGTCTTGTCTGCAAGATAATGATGTGTTGTTCTCAAGTGACGTTCCAAGCGTGAGGGCCGCATTACATCATTGCTGAAAATCTTGTAACACTGGAGGACATTTGTGTCACCCTTTTGGAGCGATACGAATCCAAATCGACTATATTCGTTGAGATACTTGCTCCTTTTTGGACTAATTGCGAATTATTTAATGTCTAATCAGTGCTGGCTCAAAGTACCAACAACTAGGGCAATTGCCCGAGGCGCCCTAAAAAAAAGTGAAAATATTAAATAATCTTTTTCAGATATTTTTAAGAAGGAAAAAAAGCAGGTTCATGATATATATATATATATATATATATATATATATATATATATATATATATATATATCATGAACCTGCTTTTTTTCCTTCTTAAAAATATCTGGGTACTGGAATTGTATTTAGTATAAATACAAAGTAATTCTAATCGACATTGGATAGGTAACATAAGGGGAATGGTCTTACATGTCACTTTTTTGTATAAGTCATGATACCACAACGATAATTGATGGAATTGCATTGGTAATAGCAACATTGCAAAAATTAACATGGAAGTGGCAAAGTAAAGGAAACATTAATTTAAACTAACATGAAGGTGATAAAATAAGGGAACCATCTAACGTGTAATATGTAATGGGAAAGACGAAGTTTGGTCGTTAAGTGTGGGTTTATTATCTAAAATATATATATGGATTCAAAGATTCGTAAATCAGAGAGCGCATTAGCTGTAGAGACTATAGAAAAGTCTTCGAGTTTTACCTGTAAATTGCATGAATTGGCGTGGAGTCGGATGATAGAATAGTCAGGTTTGTCTAGGGGCAAACCCGTACGGCAGGACCTCCCGGCGAGCTGTTCAACTCTTGAATGGAGAGTTCGACTGGTAGAGCCAATATAGGTCGCATCGCACGATGGACACAAATAATTATATATGAGAGATGAACGACACGCATCAGGAAGGCGATCTTTATAACGAAAGAGCGAGCCTATTGTATATTGGTTTGGGGGGATGATTTTGAGGTCCAAAAAAGGCAGATTTTTTTGGATAATCGAGCATAGTTCAAAAGTCATCTTTGATGTTTGTGGGCCAAAGAAGGGTACCGACCAGAAGTGTAAAAGTTTATAAACGGTGGCTTTATCTTCAGTCGGATTAAGGAAATGATCAAGACATTTCCTTATGCGGTTTTCCACAAAAAACTTTGGGAATCCGTTGTCTTGAAAAAATTTCTTAAGAAAAGAAAACTCTTCATGTAATAGTTTGTAATTAAAGCATATTTTAAATGCTCTCTGTAGCAGGGTGTCAATGGTATTAGTTTTACAAGAACGTGGAATAAAGCTAAAGAAGCTTGTTGATAGGCCAGTCTAAGTGGCTTTGCGAAAAACACTTGTAGGTAATCCGGTGGGGGTACGGGTTAACTTGATGTCTAAATAAGACAGTCAGCCATCGTTTTCTATGTCCATTGTGAATTGTATTTTAGGGTGCTGCTTGTTAAGGAATTCAAGAAATTTAGATGCATGTTGTTTTTTACGAAACAAGATTATGCAGTCGTCGATGAAACGCCTATAAAAAACTGGGGCGAATTCTTTGGGGCAAGCTTGGAGCCAAGAGGCTTCATGGAAACAGAAGAAAATATTAGCAAAAGTTGGACCTAACCGAAGTCCCATCCCGACCCCTTCTCTTTGAAGGTAAAGTTCGTTATTAAAGAGAAAATAGGAATTGGAAACGGATAAATCAATAAGAGAACGAAATTGTGCTTAGTCAAATTGTAGTAAATGTTGAGAAAAAGTGAACATTTTGTGTATAATGATGTCAATTATTTCTTGTAATCGAATGTTTGTGAATAGATTTATAATGTCAAAGCTTGCCATGGTATACTTATGAGGAGTAGGAAGGCTGGAGATTTGCTCAGGTAAGTCATAGGAATTACGGAGAGTGTATTTATTTGTTGTAAGAGGAGAAAAAAGAGGTACCAAATATTTTTCTAGGGCATAAGATGGTGTGTTTATAGCAGAAAAAATGGGTCGCAATGGATTAGATGGTTTGTGTATTTTCGGTAGGCCATACAAAATAACCTGGGGCGGAACCTGAAGAAAAAAGACGAGAATATGTCTGCGGATTAATAAAGTTTAGTTTCTTAAATTTGGATAGTACACGGTTAATTTTATCCTCAGTTTTATACATTATATGTTTAATAGATGATTTGACTTTATCAAATAAATATATATATATATATATATATATATATATATATATATATATATATATATATATATATATATATATATATATATATATAGTCCCGATCGACATTGCGAAGCGTGCCTTAAAAGCTTGTCTATTCGGAAGCTTTTTTCTCTTCCGCGTAGCCGAGTAGTCTAAGGGACGGTTTAATTGAAATCAAAGCGGTTGCTCGCTGCCTCAGTGTGCTTGGTTCGAATCCCACACCTGTACGGAATTTTTCGAATTAGCAAATTAGGATTATTAAATATGAAACATCCATGATAATTTAGAGTATTAAGTAGTTTATTAACTCTTCTACTATAGGGACTACTCAGTATTTTTTATATCTATACCTTTAGTTTTCTATAATCTACTAAAGTAAACTATAGAAAACTAAAGCTTTAAGGAATACAGGGATACTTTAACATTTCTCAAAAGCTTCCTAATATTAGCCCTTGCGCTTATCAAGATAATATCAAATACTGAAACACAATTAGAGAAATTCATGTTTTTCCACAAGGGATCGCCCCCCTCCCCCTAGGTTAAGAATTGTCATAGAATATATGTTCTTAGATAGAACTAATTAAAAAAAAATCTCATCATTTGAGTAAAATGTTATTTTGAAAGAAAATAAAATTGAATAAATTCACTATCAATCTTATCTTCCATAACCCTAGATTTTAAGAACGATATTTTTTGAAGGTTTGAATAAGATTTTTTCTTTTAGTTCGGTTATCACCTATTTAATTTTTTATTAAAGTTATTTCTAATAATTCCTTTATAATATAAAAAAATAAAATGGTAAAGTTCAGAAATAAATATAAGTATCGAATTTTTGTGACTATTTTAAAACTAAAAGATTTACAAATGGTGAAGTTCAGAAAATTTATTTAAATTTTGGCATGGAAATTATTATAGCAAATTTAGATGGAGAAAAGAAAAAAGAATCATGATAGGCCGTAGGACACAGACCGAAGAAGAAGAACTACAGAACTACAGAACTACAGAATCTAGGACCAGCAAAGACCCTAAGGTCCGCTCGAGGCTAGTCCGCTACACTAAATCAAAAACTACGATACACCCTTATCTACGAGTGTATCTCTAACATGCTATTTTTTTTTATTTTTTTTTAATACTATCTACTGTACACACTTATCTACATGTGTACATTATCGTGCAATTTTAACTAATCAAACTAGGGGTCGGGGGAGATAGAAAGTTTTTCTTCTCATCTTCCGCAGCCACTCGACTGCTAGTGGTGAAAAGCTAATTTAGGGATAGAGACTACTTATAGGATAGGCGGAAAAGAAATGGGACATCTAAGCTACACATGCAGAGAATCGCCGGCATCATTTTTAGTCATCATAATTTCATATCCTTAAACCTCCGCTCCAAACTCTCTCTCTGCAAGGACGTCCAAATTCACAGTGCTCAACTACGTTATATTTAAACTATTCAAATGCACGTCGAGACGATTTTTGAACATATTAACCGAAGTGCTATCTACTACGTGGGTGGGCAGCCGATTCCAATTTTGAGTAACTTTAAATGTAAAATAGTTTTGGGCTATACTAGTGTTAAAACGCTTGTTCACTAATTTTAACCCGTGCTGACGAAGAAGAAGAAGAAGAAGAAGAAGAAGAAGAAGAAGAAGAAGAAGAAGAAGAAGAAGAAGAAGAAGAAGAAGAAGAAGAAGAATAAAAGTGTGTTCAGGGTGTTAAAATAAAGAGTCTATAAAGGGGATTAAAAAAGGCGGTTAAGATTAGTAAATAAGGCCTTGGACCACACCCCCGCAGGGGTGCCTGTGTAACCAAGCTCTTCCTGTTAAGGCAGAGAACAGAGGCTTGTGTACTTATGTAAATGTTATCTCTTGAAATATGTATCCCCAACTTTTGTAAACAGCTATAATTTTGTTTTTACCCAAATGATTTAGCAATTAATTCGGAAAGGCCATTAAATATGCAATCAAAATATAATGATCACAGTAATGACTAAATAAAATAAAAGTATCGGATATTATTTCGAAAACCATAATAACTTAAGGTCATTCTCCAAATTAACAACTTCAAAACAGTTGAAGTTGCTTTGTGATAAATAATACGAAAAATGTTATATCATACATATACACTATATACCATTTTCACTAATTAAGACATGTAAATTTTTAATTATCCTGTTATAACGAAAAATAGATTGGTAGCCATCCTGTTATTGTTTTGATCCGAAAAAATAATAACTTAGGTGTGTGTTGTGTGTGTGCGTGTGTGTGTGTGTGTATGTGTGTAGAGGGTAGTTTTTTTAAATATATCTTTTAGCTTTGGGAGGGGGGGATTTTAAAACCATCCAAACCACGAACTTGAGAGATTAAAATGTATTTTACTCTCGTTTTTAGGAGTCAGGAACACGAATATGATGTCCAATACCGTCGCTACTTACTATCTAGATAAAATATTTTCGTTACTTATAATTAATTAAATTCATTCAGATTGCCAAGAGCGCCCATATGCTTTTTTTGCCACAACATGAAAACAATGAACATTGGAGCGCGTGGGGGAGGGGTTGCACCCCAGCTATTTTTAATCAACTTGTAGTACACACAATTCGAAAGCCTAGTATTAGCTTCGAATTCAAAGGAGGTTACCCCACGCCGTTAGCTGCTTCAATGTTCATTATTTTTATGCGCTGCGCTCTGGCCAAGCGGATTGAATATATTTAATTATAAATAAACAAACCTTTTTGCCTGGAAAATAAGTGAATTGTGGAGGTAGTGAAGATCATATTCGTATTCCTGATACCTAAAAACGTCAGAAAAATACATTTTAATGCCTGAAGTTCGTGGTAGGGATGTTCTTACAATTTCCCTTTTGATGGTTCAGTTTAGTTTGGTTTGGGTAAATTTTGTTTTGTGCACTTTTTTTTGCGCCGGAAATGATCCAAACAAGAGGCCTATTTTAATGAATTTGAGTTGGCATAGCCTTAGAGCCTTAGGCTTCATTTCAAAATAGTTTATTTTTGTGATACAATGGAGAGTGCGTTATCGCGTGAATATCAGTGGCGTGCAGTCAATGGAAGCAATGCTTTCCCACGTTTAAGAAGAAAAGAAAAAGAAATTACACCCCAACAATTAATATGACAGCAGAATCAATTTTATTCTCTCATTTATGGCTGCCTAAACTTCTATACGCCATACGGTACCGTTCACTTTCAATCGAATTGGCATTAGACCCTGATAGACCCGACTACAATTGAAGAAATACATCCTTTTCGTCGAGATTTCTACGGGGTTTTTTTTTGTGTTAATTTCAATAATAGTTCTGCTCTTTGGTGCTTTGGAATGAATAATTTAAAAGTTGTTTTGCTTTTCTTAGCAATAATATACAGTCATTAGAGTTTTATGATTTTTATCTAGATATCTCAACGCCGTGTTAGAATTAAGATAAAAATAACCTATTTGTATACGGAAACGGAAGCAAACTTAGCTTTGCAGCCAGCCAGCCATCTGGCAACTCAACAAGGTTGCCAGAATCTAGGAAAAAGCAACAAAATCTCTAAGAAACAATAACGTAACAATTATTATGCTCTGAAGCTTAAACAATATTTAGGTTATGTTTAATTACTGCTTCTGACAATGAAAGCAGCTACATAGCATAAACTCTGTAGTGTTACGCTCTTGTGTCTTAAGCATTTTGTTAATTTTTCCTAGATTCTGGCAGCCTTAACGGACTTACCACTCGTATCTTTGAGATCAGTAGCTCCGAGGCAGTGTGATTACAAGGTTTATAAAATAAGTGTGGCGTATTGTTTATTCATTTTTTGTTGCGAGCGACTCTACTATGTCGGTCGGTCCGTTTTGCTTTTTTTTTTTGTAATTTCATAATTATTCGGCCGATTCTACGAAATTTGAAACCCTCATGTTGTTTTACATTCTCATTCTAATGATATAATTGACAAAGTCCTCCCAAGTTCTCCAGCTCGCCGTCCAGGAGGGGATTGAACATCAGTCGGGAGATTTCTGGTTGTCGGAAATTCGAAGCCCCAGGGACAAGTGGCGCAAGTGCATTGAAGTCGAGGGTAGTTATTTTGAAAAATAATAAAACACTTTTCCTCATATCACGTTTCTTTATATCCGAATTGCAAAACTTATTGACCGCCCCTCGTACATGTCTAAAATGCAGGTAAACCTCAAAAAACAATTATAAATTCAGTATTATACCTTAGCTGACGCTTCCAAACGACAATAAGCTACAATTTAGATATAATTTTATAATTTGTGGAAAAAAATCTGATCTGAGAGAATTAGCGTTCACTCTTTTATGAGCTGCTGTTATTTATTATCAAGTACAGAGGTTGTCCTTACGTCAGTTATTTGATCTAAAATAATTGCTCTATATGAAGATTCATTAATTTCAACTTTAATTTTGTTTAAAAGCACTTTCCCAACACATTGAATAAGATCGTTTTGAATTATTTTTGAAAGTCCAGAAAAAACACTAGATTGTTAAAAGTGCGATTCAAGCAGTAGATGTATTTCTTGATCAGATTTATTATTTATTCTACGTAGTTTCCTGTAGTTGAAGAATCTAGATTCATCGTGAACTTTAAATGCTAATGCTTGCTCACCTAAATAACAAACTACATCGATTAATCTTTATAAAATTTGTCACCTCTTTATAAAAAGACATTTTATTTGTAATTCGAGTTCAACCTCTAAATATTTGTTTTTAACATTGTTAAATGGTGCAAGGAAAAGTTTACAAAAATGTATCATAAATTAACTCATGTATTTCCCTTTCTAGACATTTTAGTATCACCAATATTGTATTGTACACATTCCAAACATAATTACTTACATATTCTAATATTAATACATGTTCCCTACACAAAGTTACACACATACCCACGCTATCTGTCCACCCGTCTACCATTGCTTATAACTCACCTACCATTATCACACATGCATTCTATTGCGTATCTCAACTCTTACCAAATCAATTCATCCTAATTCTTGGCCAGTGACTCTTATTAGTAATTGCCCCAAGTCAACCCATATCATTATAATTACCTTGCAGCAACCCAAATATTAGCCAGTCCTAAAATCAACTCACAAATTCTAAAATTATATATATATATATATATATATATATATATATATATATATATATATATATATATATATATATATATATATATATATATATGGATAAAACCATAGTAATAGGACTAATTTTATATGCGAAAGCAGGTTTCGACGGAAACATCCGTCATCGTCAGTCGCTAGTCGACAAGTGAAATACAGAAGTTGCTTAACGTACAAACATACAAATCAGTGATGCTAAGGTGGACTGTAGCGGCTTTTTTGAGAAGCGAAAGTATGAATTTCTTGCTTATTTAGGTATTAGTATTAAATTGGCCGTCAGAAGTATTAAAGTTGGGAATTTCTTTTGTAAGTGCCGATTCAATTAAGCATCAATGTATATAATTGTGAGACTTATAAACTATTTCAACATAATCAATATCAATTTGATAATTTTCATTGGACATATGTAGAAATAAACTCAAGGAGAGAGCACCACGTTGCATATCGCATTTAGGTTCATTCATTCTCTTGAAAAATCTGCTGCTTTCACCGATATATACTTCATTACATGATTTACAGGGAACAAAATAAACTCCGTGTTCTTTATCGATCTATCTATTTTTGGATAAGCTGATCTAAAGAAGTCGGGGAATAGTCCTTAGATCCTTAGAAGACATTGTCGAAAAGCTGACTAACCAGGAAGCGGCCAAAGTGGACCGTGTGATGAGAAAACAGATAAAGGCCTCGAGACCTATTCATACATTCTCTCGCGTTTGACTGTGACATGCTCTTTGAGTCGGTGTGTGTGGTGGTCAGTATCTATACCGCATGAAGGAATTCGTGCTACTGCCGCCAAGAGGATACTACTGCTACCGCTTCGGCCTTACTCCTTATAGACTTGAAAAGTCATGTTATGACTGGTCTGGAAGGTCACGCCAGTTTAAGGCTGGTAACGTCGTTTTTCGACGGAGGAGGAGACTAGTAGTCGCTTGAAGATATGATTCAGTTATATCGAATTTCACAGGACAGAAGGACATAATAAGATAACTTCAAGGTGGTGGATTTATGTCTAAGAGTCTCTTCTCTCTCACAAGAAGTTTTATAATTTTTCATATGTTAATTTCATGTGGGTGTGGTTACGTTAAACATAGTAGGAGGGTTTTATAATAATGGTCCAGTTATATTTGATTTAGTTACTAAGTTTTTAGATTTTTACAATTTAGCCAATGGTTATATTATAGAGCATTGAACACAGTGGGATGGTTTTTACAATAACTATCCAGTTAACTATATCATTTTGAAGATACAGACTACTCCTACCTTAGTATTAACCAATAGTATATAAATCAAGGTGATTAGAGACGGAGCCAGACAGGGTTTACCTAAGAATGGCTTTTGCAAAAAAAAACCTAGTGAAAAAGCAGGAAATTAGTCGGCAGTATTAAAGAATTTGGATACTTAAGAGGGAAGATAACTGATTGTTGCCATAGGGGTTTGCTGAAGCAGGGGGGCTGGCTCAGCAAGAAGGGGGTTGGGAAAATGGAATGCCTGCTTCGGAAGATAATGTACATTTGTGCGAATTTCTGAGCTCTCATCTGATAATCTTTTAATTATTATTAATATCATCACTGTTATTATTATAATATTATTATTATCATTAATATTATTATTTTCATCATTATTATCCTTAATATCATTATTATTATCATTATTATTATCATCATCATTATTATTATTAGTAGTATTACAGTACAGTTGGAGTTTGATCATATGTAAGGATGTGATCCTAACAGTCATGTTTACTCTAGGTCTGTGTAAGATGCTCTTAGGCCGTATGTACACGATAAATATTTATCGTGTACAGCAATACCCCGGTTACTGCGGTTAATTCGTGCGGTAAAAACACCGCAGTAAGCGAAACCGCATTAATCGAAGATATAAATACATGTAAAATCGTAGATTGATGTCTAGACTTTTGAAAAATGCGTGTAAATGCGATATAGATGCGACGTAAATAAATAAGGAAACAAATGAATTGGACACCATATAATGTACAGTATTACTGTTTATTAAGTTTCATGAGCATATAAAAAAAAGATACAGTAAATGTCATTTTTTATGAAAATATTGTAAAAGGGTTGTTTGCGTTCTCGATGCCTTCTTCTTCTCTTTGTACATCACCCGATAACAACTTAGCGCATTTTCTATCTGTCTTCTTACTTGTATTGCCCTTTCTACATTCGGGTCTGCATCCATTATCATTTGCTTTCCATCTTCAAATGTCCGAAAAATAGAATCGAGTTCTTTTATCGTGAATTCCTTCGTTTTTGCCATTTCTTCCGTTTCGTCATTGTCTTTGTCATCGTATGCACGTTCTTGCTCTAAATCTACAAGTTCGTCGTCATTGAGATCTCCATTATGCGAGTCGAGCAATTCCCTAACGTTGCCATCGTCCATATCCGCCATTCCCATTTCTAGCCCAAGTTGCATAATTTCCGTTACAGCCCCTGTAACTTCCGCCTCGAAGCTTGCAAAATCATTTGCACAGTGAGGAATTATATTTTTCCACACTGCCCTCATATTGCTAGCTGTGACCTCACGCCATGTATCATTAATGTTTTCCACAGCGTTCTTTATGTTAAAGTTTTTCCAAAATTCCGTAAGGTTCATAGCATTTTCTCCCGTTGTTTTTTCAATTGCCTGGGCAAATGTTTTTCGCAAATAATAGGCCTTGAAAGTTGCTATCACCCCCTGATCCATCGGTTGCAACAGAGATGTTGTGTTGGGTGGTAAAAATACAACTTTAACATTTTCGCATAAGTCACTAAGTGCCGTTGGGTGACCCGGAGCATTGTCCAAAATTAATAGAATTTTAAAGTCTACATTAATGGACTTGCAATATTTTTCGACCTCAGGACAAAAGCAATTTTTGAACCAACAAGCAAAATTCTCGGGTACCGCATTAAATCGAATTCTACACACTGTATTTGAACTTTTGGTGTCAAACTACCAATCGCACTAAATCGAAAACCGCAGTAATCGGGGTATTGCTGTATAGCCAACTTTGTCACTTGCTGCGATCCCCACCCTGCTTCCTTGATACAATGAGCCACGAATCTCCTGAGAAGAATATCCTGGCCGTTCAGGTTGCGGATCCTCTCTCCTTTCGCGAGAAAAAGAGCTTGGCCCTGACGCTTCCAGAAGTGCCTGTGACGTCTTATGCCTCATTTTTCTTAAAAAAACGCCCGCTCCCACATTACCTAGAATAACAATTTCCCGTAAGACGAAACGGTGGCGCGCCTACACCGACTTGTTAAACTTACTGTTAGGCAAACCCCTTGATTTTGTTTTTTTAGTCCGTCTTCCAGGGTTCCTAAAGCTGTCACAGAAAGGATGATAGCACCAAAGGATCTTCGGCTCCAACGCCAAAGCCCAAAGATTAATCGGGCGACCGGCGACGCAGACCCCTCCAAAAGAGACTCTTCCGCTTCCCTACCGCCCCCTGAAGGTTCCGAGGCGAAGGGAGGAAAAGATTCGCATAGCGAGCACAACCGTCCCACTTTATGTCCACGGACACAAAAGCGCTTTCAGCACCTTGTTCTTTCCACAGGAAGCGGACGGCCATTTACATAAGTATTTTCTCTTCGAAGAGGGCCACCGCATCTCCTCCGAGCTAGGCCTTTAGGGCATATTCCTTCAATGGAATTTCTGTAGATTCCGAGACAACTGGAGGGAGCTGCGGAGAATCGTCTACTACAGTTCCACGTTAGTTATTTTTCTCTAGGAGACCATGCTGGGCGCGTGTCCCATACCCACCCCCATGGTATGATGGATGTGTGACTTCACCACCAAAGGAAGGAAATAGGGCAGGGCAATTCACGATTCACACCCAGCATGTTGTTTCCTTTTAGGCAGTAGCATTGCAGCTGTATCTGGATAGGAAGTATATTGTAATGTCTCATACATTCCATCATCAGATGAATTCTACGCGGACGATTTCCACCAGGTCGTGGCATGGTTGTCGGCCCTTTTGTCTTCCCCAGGGATTTGAACGGTAGAGAACCGCTCTAGGCAGGCTACACGAAAAATAGATGTGAGAAATGTAAATCAATTTACGCATCATTGTCCGAGAACCGCTTCATTTTCCTTCCTCAATGTCCCTGTGCTTTCCGGAAGCACATGCTATCCGGTGGTCGATGTCCTCTATGGTAGTGATCACGTTCTCACTCAACTATTATTTTCTGGATAACTGGAGCATGAAAAACGCTCCGGTGGTGTTCGGCTGGCGCGGGGGATGAGGCTGTTGAGTTCTTCTCCGGTAACCTCATCGCTGTGGGGCTAAATATTAATTCTAGAACATCTATCAGTTTTTCAAGCCGTCCGGTTCTTTCTCTTCCTAGCGGTAATATGATGTGTATTTATTCAACGGAAATGCCCCTATTGCAGAGGTGTGGAAACGAGTAAATTAGATTTGGGACCCTCTCTCCTCGGTTCTCCAGGGAAACGAGACCACAATTTCTGTCCCGCGTCCGTGGTGGTCTTTCACGAACCCTTTCTCCGGTATTTCATCCCGAAATACTTCTCCGTCAGCACTCAATGCGCGTTGTGATGTCTCCTACCCACCGCCGAATGGACTTTACTTCCAGAGGTGGTTAACCCTTTAACATGTTTTTGTTCAGTGAATTGCGTTCCACCCTTGCTTCATGAGCAGACAACGTCCCTGGTCCGAATGATTTCATATATACCATGTTTCTACATGTTGGAGAGTGAGTGATGTCATTTCTCTTTGATCTTTTTAACTGGTATTTTTCTATAGAAATTATAAGATTTGATAGTTATGTAAGAATTGATAAAATAAGTTAATGTAAATTGAGAGAACCAATTTATGTTATGGGAACTGATTAAATATATAAATTTTTTATAAATGGTTCTTAAAAATACCGCATTCATGTAAATATTAGAGCTGTTATGTAAGAAAATGAGATGGACTGCGTTTAAGGATGAATTCTTTTATCAAGAAACCAGGCAATGGCTTGCTTCGACACCCCCCTACGTGGGGAGCTTGCGCTTCGCTACTAAGATTAAAATTTAAAATAAAAAAAAGCAGCATGGTTAAATTTTTATAAATTTTATGAACTTCGCCAATTATAATAATTTTAAAATGGAACTCTAAACTAAATTTCCCCCCTTTCAAAATATCACGTTTCTAAAATATAGAGTTATAGAAGATATATAAAAATATATTTTCTGAACTTGACCATTTGTAATTCTCTGGGTTCTAAAAAAAATTCACAAAATTTCGATACTTATATTTATTTCTGAACTTCACCATTTTGTTTTTTGATATTATAAAAGAATTATTAGAAATAACTTTGATAAAAAAACATAAGTCATAACCAAACTAAGATGAAATTATTATTCAAATACTCAAAAAAATCCCCTTCTTAAATTATAGAGTTAGTGATGATGATGATAACGACCATCTGAAGACGATCCCAAGCTCCCGCCGAATAAAGAATATTAAATCCAGCTCCAAGGTTCCTTTTACCTCTGAGGAAGTCTCCTTTCACCAACCCAGCCGACAATGCAGGAAGAGAGCTTTCCACTTTTGGAGTCATAGCCTTGTGAATACAAAGAATTACCTTCTGACTCCCACTTCTAAATGCATCAAGCATTAAATTTAAATGTAAAATTTTTAGTCACTTTGTTTTCTTTTCCGCCATCCTTAGCTTGAATTAAATTATTCTTTTTAAAACCCATTTTTCACTGTCCTTCATCTCAAGTTGTATCGAGAATTGTAATAAGGTACAGAACTGCCTAATATTCTACACCTTATCTCGATACACTGCTTCTTTGTTATCTTCTATTCTGAATTTCAGCGTAATCCGCTGACATGCCTCAGCGACACCTTCGATTTCTCACTATCTCTCAAAACCCAAGTCGCTTAATTTATGCCATTCTCTTCCCTGTTTCTTCACTAATCCTATCTGTGTTTGCTCCCCTTTTGACCCTAATATTTTTGAGACCGCCATTCACGCTTCTATTACCTCTGGCCTTCTCATTCCATCTCATGATTATACTCTTCGACCATTTTATCCGGTTCAAAACTTTGCAGACTCTATTTTCCTGTGCCGATGACGTTCTCTCGTACACCTGTCGGGCACCCCGTTCTATGTATGAGCTGCACTGGCGAAACATCTAATCCAGTTTCATTCTTCAGGTTCTCTTTCTTGCCTAAAATATCTTAAATGGCACGACCAACACTTACCCGTCTCGCGCACTGAACCTATTCCAGCCCTTGATAGCCCTACCCCTTGGATTTGCCCTCTTATTACTTTCTCTCTCTTGGTGCATTGAAGACCCACTTCTTCTGTCAAGGCTTTTTTTAGTTGATAGGTGATATATGACGGGCTGCGCCCTTGAACAGTGCCTTCCCAAAATGTGTATTTTTAATATTATCATTATTACTTTATATTTTCCTGAGACATAAGCTAAAAAAGCCGAATGCTACTAATAAATCAATATTCATGATTTCAATCATTGTCCCTCTGGTTTCAATACATTTCAATCATTGTTTTGTGGTGATCCAAACATCGCCCGTACGAGCATTGTAATATGGAATAAAAGACTCCAAGAAGTATACAAAAAGCACTCTGATGTATTATATGATATATGATAATGAGTTCACATCAACCAGCAAATAATTCACTTAAAAGTCTCCAAATGGACAATAGTTGGTCTAAGTACCACTTGTCTCGATTCTGTATTATATCTCTTTTGGAAATGTCTGAATGGACAATATGGTCAAATGACCTGTTTTTATTTTATTGTTCCTTATTATGATGCGATATGTGCAAGTGTTGCAACTAAGGTTAATAACATGCAAATACTACACAAACACTGACGAGCGCCAATAACTACTACAGACCCTTTAAAAGTTTGAAGAAGGTTAATGCATCATACTTATTCAATATTTCTATTGATCAGTATTTTTGCCTTCCTAGAGATTCCATATTAGTCCTGGTAAGTAATTAGAAAATATTATACAAATAAAGACCGTCGACATTAAAATATACCATTTTTGTTAACGTAAAAAGAGTGAATAATCTCATTCGTATATTACCAATTTAATGTTATTTTTTAAGTAGTTCATTATTTTGTCCGTAATTATTTTACTTTTTGCCCGTTACTCAACTATGCTTTTGTATTCTTTCAAAAGAAAAATAACGTAATAATATAATATTTTGTTTAGTTTGCGAAATTATAAAACATGTATTTATATCCATATATCTTTCTTTGCATCTTGTCCCGCTCATGCCCAGACAGTCCATTTGCTCTGAGGTCGAGAGTGATTTTGTTCATCCACTTTCGCTTTGGCCTTCCTCTCATCCTTCTCCAATGCACCGCCATTTTCATGACCCTCCCCTGCCTACATATCCTCCATCTCTTCTCATCACATGTTCAAACCATTGAAGTCTTTTCTCCTGTGCTTTCTTCAATATTTATCCAACTTTCGTTGTTCATCTTATCTTTCCATTCCTGGTTTTATCCAAATTTGTCACTTCACATACTCACCTCAGCATCCTCTGCTACATCCATTTTTTCCTCCTGAACTTTCTTCATCGCCTATAACTCAGCTCCGTAGATGATCGCTGGTCTTACGACCGACTTAATGGGTTGAAGAATAAGTTCTTGTGGTTTTATCAAATTTATTCATTACCATTAACAATTTTAGAAAAACTTCATTTTTAATTGATAACAATATGCAATTTAATCAATAATGTATTCTCCGTTGTTATTTACGACTTCTTCCCAACGTTCAACTAGTTTTTCGAAGCCTTTGTAAAAAAAATCTCTGGATATTGACTCGAAGAATTCGTCTAATCAGGTTCTTAATTCCACATCAGTATTGAACGAAACGCCGCGTAAATTGTTGGAGAGCGATCGGAACAGATGGAAATCCGATAGAGCCAAGTCTGGCGAATATGGAGGATGCGGCAGGATTTCCCAATTAAGCGTTTGGATGGCGTCTTTTGTCATATTGGCAATGTGAGGACGAGCATTGTCGTTTTGCAGAAGGACTCCATAACGTCGATGAGGTCGCTTTTCACGAATAGCTTCGGCGAGTCGATACATTTGTTGAATGTAGAGTTCTGCATTGACAATCTCGTTGTTCGCAAGGAGCTCATAAAGAATGATGCCTTCACAATCCCACTACACACAGCATCGTCTTTGGTGAATGAAGTCCTTGCTTTAATCGCGGAAGTGTTTTTTTTATTGGGGCTAATCCATTGTTTTCGATGGTTCATGTTGACATAAACACACCACTTTTTGTCGCCAAGTGATGATGCGGTGAAGAAATCTGTCGTTGACGAGCAAGCAAACCTGCGGCAATCGTGGAGCGTTGAAGTTTGTTGCTTTCGCTCAAAGCGTGCGCAACCGATGCACCGAGTTTTTGAACTTTCCCCATCGAATGAAAGTGATTCACTACAGTTTTCTGATCACACGTCAATTGTACAGCCAATTCTCTTGTCGATTGACGAGGATTTTCATGAAGAAGGTCGTTCAATCGATCTTCATCCAACTTAATGGGGCGACCAGAACGTTCATCGTCATTAAGATTGAAATGACTGTTTTTGAAACGTGAAAACCACCATATTGAGCTATCCTTTCTGATAACGCATTTTCTCCGTACACAGCACAAATATCGCGACGAGCTTTGGCTGCGTTTGCATTGTTCCCGTCTCGATTGAAAATGACTAACAACAAGTGTCGAAAATGCGCCTTTCTTTCAACTTGACATTCCATTTTGAGGGGAAAGAACAAAAATAAAATTAACCCAACTTTTAAATAAACCGCAATGACTTATTACTCAACTTCAAGACGTAGCCTAAGCAAAAGCCTAATAGTCTACGCTGTTAAAAGACGTAGCCGAACCTTTGCAAATTTTGCTCTCATTATTTATTATTGTTTCTTAATATGTGCACAAATCACGTCAACAAAACTTAAATCAACACAACATTAAAAAAACGCAAGAACTTATTCCTAATATAAATCTTCCATTTAACCCTCATTCTCATTCGGCGGTCACATAACACCCATGATTCCTTCTTCCGGTTTTCCAGTCTAACTTCACCTCATGAGTAATTTCTGCATACAAATCACCATCTTCCGCCACCATCGCTCCTGGGTATTTAAAGTTGCTCAGTCTCTTCAGTTGATCTCCTTGCATCATAATTTCAGAGTCTTGATCTTCGTTAAACCTCAGGTAATCCGTTTTATTCCTGCTAATCTTAAGCCCTTATCTTCTAAAGCCATTCTTCATTGTTCTAGTCTTCTCTTCAACCCCTCACTACTTGTGCTGCAAAAAAGGATATGATCTTCAAAAAGCATAAAACAAGGAGGCTGACCCTTAATTCCTCCAGCCAACACATCTATGAAAAAATCAAAGAAATATGGATTTGAAGAGAATCCCTGGTGTAAGCCTAGTCCAGCTGGAATCCAATCTGTCAATCCTATGCTGCGTCTAACCTGAGCTATCGCTTCGGCTTATATATCTCGTATGGTTCTCACATAATTTTCTCTCATGCATCTCTACATCTCTTGTGGTGGGACACGATTATTCACCTTCTTCAGGCCTATGAACACAACATGTAGTCCCTTCTCTTTTTCTCGGTGCTTTTCTACAACCCGTCTCAATGTAAATATTGCATCCGTCGTCCTGATATATATATATATATATATATATATATATATATATATATATATATATATATATATATATATATATATATAAAATATATATATATATATATATATATAAAATATATATATATATATATATATATATATATATATATATATATATATATATATATATATATATATATATATATATATATATATATATATATATATATATATATATATATATATATATATATATATATATATATATATATATATATATATATATATATATATATATATATATATATATATATATATATATATATATATATATATATGCAAAAAAGTACAGTAGTGTACGTGTAACTATAGGGATAAAACCACAGTAATAGGACTAATTTTATATGCGCAATCATAATTATGCGGTTAAGAAGGAAATTTTTGGTTAACTAGCTCTTCATCGAAGCCGTCGGAAGGAGCTCTTCTCAAATACAGAAGAAGATAATGGATAAAATAAGTTTTTAATTGCTAAAACAAATTTTCCATTCTCTTCCACAAGCAGGAATGACAATTAAAAAGGCCGATCGTAATACAGTATTTTGGCTGTCCTATGCTGTCCTATGGCTGTCAAAAGCTTATTTTATGCGTTATCTTCTCGTGTATGTGAGAAGAGCTTCTTCTAGGGTCTTCGATGAAGGGCTAGTTAGCAAAAAATTGCCTTCTTAACCGCATATATATATATATATATATATATATATATATATATATTTTTATATATATATATGAAATTAAAAACTCACAAATTATCACGTGAGGGTAGCAAATGAATGCAATGTCCCGCAAGAAAAAATGAAATGGTATTTCCGAGTACTTTCGAACTTTATTAAGTTCCTTATCAAGGATAACTACAAGAAATAATATTATATCAGAGGTATATATACGAAAGAAAAATATATAAGACCGCCTCAAAAACAAAAAATCACCAATGAGGAAAACGGAAGGGGGAAGGTAAAGATTCACATTAAGAATGACAAGAAGCAGCTAGTAAGGTCAAACCGAGAAGACGAAAGGGTAACAGATTAAAATAAATTGAGATAGCATAACGAGGGGGGTTATAAGAAACGAGGAGCAAAAGAGTGGGGAAAATACAGTGTACATAACAGAGCAGTGACATAATTAAAAACAACAACAACAAAATGGGTCCAAATAACTAAAGATTGTATATACAACTAAAGACAAAAGTCAGAACTAATTTCTGTAAGTTAAGTATTAGTTTTTTAATTATAGCATCTATTTTATATAAGCCAGTGGAAAGGTTAAAATTATCACATTGGCTTATAAAAGCACATTCAATGATATTCCTTTTTATAAGGTCATTGGAATGATAAATCAATTTTGCCGAGTTCCAGTTAATTAGATGGTCCTTATCTGACATGTAGACAAAGAAAGCACTGTTATCTTTCCCTCTTCGGACATTATATTTATGTTGATTTATGCGAACAGAAAGTTGTCTACCTGTTTGTCCATAATATTTACTTAGGTAACCAGAACACTCAATTTACGTAATAATAGTAATAGTTTTTTGGGGGTGGGGGTGGGGGTGGGGGGGGAGAATTCACTTTTCCCCAATTGAAAACGAGAAATCTACGAAAATAATGTACTGCATATATTATGAACACATTGCAAACCTGGCCCAGCCTGATACTTTCACGAGGGAGATGAACACCTTGATCGGGAAGAATGGCATGGAGGAAATGTTTCCAGAAAACTATCCGTCTGATGAAATCCTCCGATGTTAACCCCCAATACCAGAGCGAGAAGAGCTGCCAAAATTTTCCGGCCCCTTTCACGGGATTCTCGAGTCCAGGCTATGGCGGTGAGGCAAAGTTCAAACGAACACACAAACAAACCCACAGCCACAACAACACCCACAGAGTCGCGAGCAGGGCGGATGGGGGACCCGGCTGTGAGGCATAAGGAGTTAGAGCATTCGCCCCGCCTCACCTAACATGACATAAAAAAAAACACGATTCTACAATAACACTCCCACCCATATGTGACGAATTCGTCACATACAAAATAAAGGGTCATAGATAGAAAAATTACATGTGTGGAGTGTCTAGCAAGCGAGTGTGACTAGTACGACACTTGTTTTGTTTAGGTTCACACAAGGGTTGTACTAGATTTACGCGCCGTTTGCCCCTAACTATTTACCACTTAATACAAAAGATAAATGTAATTGCTGTTTTTCCTTAAAAAAAAATAATTTAGGACATAAAGGGTTAGCCACCCGATTTTTGAGTTACCGTAGTAGCGAAATTACCCCGTTGCTACAATGGTTCGAATGCCGACGACTAACTATTATGACTCAAAACCTGACAGAAAAATTATTAATACAATGACAGCGATACTCTTTCACTAGGGACCTATATATTTATCGATTTAACTACTACAAAGGTTCAACTCTTCTTTTCAACGCCAGAGCTACCCTTTCACCTGGGATGTAAAACTATCTTTGTCTATATTTATTCTCAAAATATACTTTTACTAGACCAAAATATCCTTTCACCAGGAATCTATAACTATCTTTGTCTATATTTATTCTCAAAATATACTTTTACTAGCCCGAAATACCCGTTCACCAGAGATCTATAACTATCTTTGTCTATATTTATTCTTGAAATAAACTTTTACTAGCCTGAAATACCCTTTCACCAGGGATCTATAACTATCTTTGTCTATATTTATTCTCAAAATATACTTTTACTAGCCCGAAATCCCCTTTAACCAGAGATCTATAACTATATTGTCTATATTTATTCTCAAAATATATTTTTACTAGCCTGAAATACACTTTCACCAGGGATCTATAACTATCTTTGTCTATATTTATTCTCAAAATATACTTTTACTAGACGGAAATACCCTTTCACCAGGGAACTAAACATATCTTTGTCTATATTTATTTTCAAAATATACTTTTACTAGCCCGAAATACCCTTTTACCAGGGATCTATAATTATCTTTGTCTATATTTATTCTCAAAATATACTTTTACTAGCCCGAAATACCCTTTCACCAGGGATCTATAACTATCTTTTTTATATTTATTCTCAAAATATACTTTTACTAGCCCAAAATACCATTTCACCAGGGATCTATAACTATCTTTTTCTATATTTATTCTAAAAATATACTTTTACTAACCGGAAATACCCTTTCACCAGGGATCTATAACTATCTTTGTCTATATTTATTCTCAAAATATACTTTTACTAGCCCGAAATACCCTTTCACCAGGGATCTATAACTATCTTTGTCTATATTTATTCTGAAAATATACTTTTACTAGCCCGAAATACCCTTTCACAAATGATCTATAACTATCTTTGTCTATATTTATTCTCAAAATATACCTTCACTAGCCCGAAATACCCTTTCACCAGGGACGAATAACTATATTTGTCTATATTTATTCTTAAATATACTTTTGCTAGCCCAAAATACCCTTTCACCAGGGATCTATAACTATCTTTGTCTATATTTATTCTTAAAATATACTTTCACTAGCCCGAACTACCCTTTCACCAGGGATCTATAACTATATTTGTCTATATTTATTTTTAAAATATACTTTTACTAGCCCGAAATACCCTTTCACCAGGGATCTACAACTATCTTTGTCTATATTTATTCTCAAAATATACTTTTACATTCCCAAAATACCTTTTCACCAGGGATCTATAACTATATTTGTCTATATTTATACTCAAAATATACTTTTACTACACCGAAATACCCTTTTACCAGGGATCTATAACTAACTTTTTTATATTTAATCTCAAAATATACTTTTACTAGCCCGGAATACCCTTTCACCAGGGATCTATAACTATCTTTTTCTATATTCATTCTCAAAATATACTTTTACTAGCCTGAAATACCTTTTCACCAGGGATCTTAACACTATCTTTGTCTATATTTATTCTCAAAATATACTTTTACTAGCCTGAAATATCCTTTCACCAGGGATCTATAACTATCTTTGTCTATATTAATTCTCAAAATATACTTCTACTAGTCCAAAATACCCTTTCACCAGGGATCTATAACTATCTTTGTCTATATTTATTCTCAAAATATACTTTTACTGACCCGAAATATCCTTTCACCAGGGATCTATAACTATCTTTGTCTATATTTATTTTCAAAATATACTTTTACTAGCCCGAACTACCCTTTCACCAGGGATCTATAACTATCTTTGTCTATATTTATTCTCAAAATATACTTTTACTAGCCCGAAATACCCTTTCACAAAGATCTATAACTATATTTTTCTATATTTAGTCTCAAAATATTCTTTTACTAGCCTAAAATACCCCTTCAAAAGGGATCTATAACTATCTTTGTCTATATATATTCTCAAAATATACTTTTACTAGCCAGAACTACCCTTTCACCAGGGATCTAGAACTATATTTGTCTATATTTATTCTCAAAATATACTTTTAGTAGCCTTAAATACCCTTTCACCAGGGATCTATAACTATCTTTGTCTATATATATTCTTAAAATATACTTTTACTTCACGGAAATACCCTTTCACCAGGGATCTATAAATATATTTGCCTATAATTATTTCCAACATATACTTTTACTAGCCCAAAATACCCTTTCAACAGAGATCTATAACTATCTTTGTCTATATATATTCTCAAAATATACTTTTACTTGCCTTAAATACCCTTTCACAAATGAACTACAACTATAATTGTCTATATTTATCCTCAAAATATACTTTTACTAGCCTAAAATACCCTTTCACTAGGGATCTATAACTATCTTTGTCTATATTTATTTTCAAAATATACTTTTACTAGCGGGAAATACCCTTTCACCAGGGATCTATAACTATCTTTGTCTATATTTAGTCTCAAAATATTCTTTTACTAGCCTGAAATACCCCTTCAAAAGGGATCTATAACAATCTTTGACTATATATATTCTTAAAATATACTATTATTAGCCCGAACTACCCTTTCACCAGGGAACTTTAAAGATATTTGTCTATATTTATTCTCACAATATACTTTTGCTAGCCCGAAATAACCTTTCACCTAGGATCTATAACTATCTTTGTCTATATATATTCTTAAAATCTACTTCTACTAGCCCGAAATACCCTTTCACCTGGGATCTATAATTATCTTTGCCTATATTTATTTTCAACATATAATTTTACTAGCCCGAAATACCCTTTCAACAGAGATCTATAACTATCTTTGTCTATATTTATTCTCAAAATATACTTTTACTAGCCCGAAATACCCTTTCACCAGGGATCTACAACTATTTTTGTCAATATTTATTCTCAAAATATACTTTTACTAGCCCGAAATACCCTTTCACCAGGGATCTATAACTATCTTTGTCTATATTTATTCTGAAAATATACTTTTACTAGCTCAAAATATCTTCTCACCAGGGATTTATAACTATATTTGTCTATATTTATTCTCAAAATATACTTTTACTACACGGAAATACCCATTTACCAGGGATCTATAACTATCTTTGTCTATATTTATTTTCAAAATATACTTTTACTAGCCGGAAATACCCTTTCACAAGGGATCTATAACTATCTTTGTCTATATTTATTCTCAAAATATACTTTTACTAGCCCGAAATACCCTTTCACCAGGGATCTATAACTATCTTTGTCTATATTTATTCCGAAAATATACTTTTACTAGCCCGAAATACCCTTTCACAAATGATCTATAACTATCTTTGTCTAGATTTATTCTCAAAATATACCTTCACTAGCCCGAAATACCCTTTCACCAGGGACGAATAACTATATTTGTCTATATTTATTCTTAAAATATACTTTTGCTAGCCCAAAATACCCTTTCACCAGGGATCTATAACTATCTTTGTCTATATTTATTCTTAAAATATACTTTCACTAGCCCGAACTACCCTTTCACCAGGGATCTATAACTATATTTGTCTATATTTATTTTTAAAATATACTTTTACTAGCCCGAAATACCCTTTCACCAGGGATCTACAACTATCTTTGTCTATATTTATTCTCAAAATATACTTTTACATTCCCAAAATACCTTTTCTCCAGGGATCTATAACTATATTTGTCTATATTTATACTCAAAATATACTTTTACTACACCGAAATACCCTTTTACCAGGGATCTAAAACTAACTTTTAAAAAAAATCTCAAAATATACTTTTACTAGCCCGGAATACCCTTTCACCAGGGATCTATAACTATCTTTTTCTATATTCATTCTCAAAATATACTTTTACTAGCCTGAAATACCTTTTCACCAGGGATCTTAACACTATCTTTGTCTATATTTATTCTCAAAATATACTTTTACTAGCCTGAAATATCCTTTCACCAGGGATCTATACTATCTTTGTCTATATTAATTCTCAAAATATACTTCTACTAGTCCAAAATACCCTTTCACCAGGGATCTATAACTATCTTTGTCTATATTTATTCTCAAAATATACTTTTACTGACCCGAAATATCCTTTCACCAGGGATCTATAACTATCTTTGTCTATATTTATTTTCAAAATATACTTTTACTAGCCCGAACTACCCTTTCACCAGGGATCTATAACTATCTTTGTCTATATTTATTCTAAAAATATACTTTTACTAGCCCGAAATACCCTTTCACAAAGATCTATAACTATATTTTTCTATATTTAGTCTCAAAATATTCTTTTACTAGCCTAAAATACCCCTTCAAAAGGGATCTATAACTATCTTTGTCTATATATATTCTCAAAATATACTTTTACTAGCCAGAACTACCCTTTCACCAGGGATCTAGAACTATATTTGTCTATATTTATTCTCAAAATATACATTTAGTAGCCTTAAATACCCTTTCACCAGGGATCTATAACTATCTTTATCTAGATTTATCCTCAAAATATACTTTCACTAGCCCAAACTACCCTTTCACCAGGGATCTGTAACTATATTTGTCTATATTTATTCTCAAAATATACTTTTACTAGCCTAAAATACCCTTTCACCATGGAAATAACTATCTTTGTCTATATTTATTCTCAAAATATACTTTTACTAGCCCGAAATACCCTTTCACCAGGGATCTATAACTATATTCGTCTATATTCATTCTCAAAATATACTTTTACTTGCCTGAAATACCCTTTCACCAGGGATCTATAACTATCTTTGTCCATATTTATTCTCAAAATATACTTTTACTTGACCGAAATACCCTTTCACCAGGGATCTATAACTATCTTTGTCTATATTTATTTTCAAATTATACTTTTACTAGCCAAAAATACCCTTTTACCAGGGATCTATAACTATCTTTGCCTATATATATTCTTAAAATATACTTTTACTAGCCCGAAATACCCTTTCACCAGGGATCTATAATTATATTTGCCTATAATTATTTCCAACAAATACTTTTACTAGCCCAAAATACCCTTTCAACAGAGATCTATAACTATCTTTCCCAATATTTATTCTCAAAATATACTTTTACTAGCCCGAAATACCCTTTCACAAATGATCTATAACTATAATTGTCTATATTTATTCTCAAAATATACTTTTACTAGCCTAAAATACCCTTTCACTAGGGATCTATAACTATCTTTGTCTATATTTATTTTCAAAATATACTTTTACTAGCTTGAAAAACCCTTTCACCAGGGATCTATAACTATCTTTGTCTATATTTATTCTCAAAATATACTTTTACTAGCCCGAAATACCCTTTCACCAGGGATCTATAACTATCTTTTTTATATTTAATCTCAAAATATACTTTTACTAGCCCGAAATACCCTTTCACAAGGGATCTATAACTATCTTTTTTTATATTTAATCTCAAAATATACTTTTACTAGCCCGAAATACCCTTTCACCAGGGATCTATAACTATCTTTTTCTATATTTATTCCCAAATATACTTTTATAGCCTGAAATACCCTTTCACTAGGGATCTATAACTATCATTGTCTATATTTATTCTCAAAATATACTTTTACCTGCCTGAAATACCCTTTCACCAGGGATCTATAACTATCTTTGTCTATATTTATTCTCAAAATATACTTTTACTAGTCCGAAATACCCTTTCACCAGGGATCTATAACTATCTTTGTCTATATTTATTCTTAAAATATACTTTTACTAGCCCGAGATATCCTTTCACCAGGGATCTATAACTATCTTTGTCTATATTTATTCTCAAAGTGAACTTTTACTAGCCCGAACTACCGTTTCCCCAGGGATCTATAACTATCTTTGTATATATTTTTTCTCAAAATATACTTTTACAAGCCCGAAATACCCTTTCACAAATGATCTATAACTATATTTGTCTATTTTTAGTCTCAAAATATTCTTTTACTAGCCTGAAATACCCCTTCAAAAGGGATCCATAACTATCTTTGTCTATATGTATTCTCAAAATATACTTTTACTAGCCCGAACTACCCTTTCACCAGGGATCTATAACTATATTTGTCTATATTTATTCTCAAAATATACTTTTACTAGCCTTAAATACCCTTTCACCAGGGATCTATAACTATCTTTGTCTATATATATTGTTAAAATAAACTTTTACTAGCCTGAAATACCCTTTCACCAGGGATCTATAATTATATTTGCCTATAATTATTTCCAACAAATACTTTTAGTAGCCCAAAATACCCTTTCACCAGGGATCTTTAACTATCTTTGTCTATATTTTTTCTTGAAATATACTTTTACTAGCCCGAAATACCCTTTCACCAGGGATCTATAACTATCTTTGTCTATATTTATTCTCAAAATATACTTTTACTAGCCCGAAATCCCCTTTTACCAGAGATCTATAACTATATTGTCTATATATATTTTCAAAATATACTTTTACTAGCCTGAAATACCCTTTCACCAGGGATCTATAACTATCTTTGTATATATTTATTCTCAAAATATACTTTTACTAGACGGAAATACCCTTTCACCAGGGAACTAAACATATCTTTTTCTATATTTATTTTCAAAATATACTTTTACTAGCCCGAAATACCCTTTTACCAGGGATCTATAATTATCTTTGTCTATATTTATTCTCAAAATATACTTTTACTAGCCCGAAATACCCTTTCACCAGGGATCTATAACTATATTTTTTTATATTTATTCTCAAAATATACTTTTACTAGCCCAAAATACCCTTTAAAACAGAGATCTATAACTATCTTTGTCTATATATATTCTCAAAATATACTTTTACTAGACAGAAATACCCTTTCACCATGGATCTATAACTATCTTTGTCTATATTCATTTTCAAAATATACTTTTACTAGCCCGAAATACCCTTTTACCAGGGATCTATAACTATCTTTGTCTATATTTATTCTCAAAATATACTTTTACTAGCTCGAAATACCCTTTCACCAGGGATCTATAACTATCTTTTTTATATTTATTCTCAAAATATACTTTTACTGGCGCGTAATACCCTTTCACCAGCGATCTATAACTATCTTTTTCTATATTTATTCTCAAAATATACTTTTACTAGCCTAAAATACCCTTTCACCAGGGATCTATAATTATCTTTGTCTATATTTATTTTCAAAATATACTTTTACTAGCCCGAAATACCCTTTCACCAGGGATCTATAACTATCTTTGTCTATATTTATTCTCAAAATATACTTTTACTAGCCCGAAATACCCTTTCACCAGGGATCTATAACTATCTTTGTCTATATTTTTTCTTAAAATATACTTTTACCAGCCCGAAATACCCTTTTACCAGGGATCTATAACTATCTTTGTCTATATTTATTCTCAAAATATACTTTTATTAGCCCGAAATATCCTTTCACCAGGGATCTATAACTATCTTTGTATATATTTAAACGCAAAATATACTTTTACTAGCCCGAACTACCGTTTCACCAGGGATCTATAACTATCTTTGTCTATATTTATTCTCAAAATATACTTTTACTAGCCCGAAATACCGTTTTACAAATGATCTATAACAATATTTGTCTATATTTAGTTTCAAAATATTCTTTTACTAGCCTGAAATACCCCTTCAAAAGGGATCCATAACTATCTTTGTCTATATATATTTTCAAAATATACTTTTACTAGCCCGAACTACCCTTTTACAAGGGATCTATAACTATATTTGTCTATATTTATTCTCAAAATATAGTTTTACTAGCCTTAAATACCCTTTCACCAGGGATCTATAACTATCTTTGTCTATATATATTGTTAAAATAAACTTTTACTAGCCTGAAATACCCTTTCACCAGGGATCTATAATTATATTTGCCTAAAATTATTTCCAACAAATACTTTTAGTAGCCCAAAATACCCTTTCACCAGGGATCTTTAACTATCTTTGACTATATTTTTTCTTGAAATATACTTTTACTAGCCCGAAATACCCTTTCACCAGGGATCTATAAGTATCTTTGTCTATATTTATCCTCAAAATATACTTTTACTAGCCCGAAATCCCCTTTTACCAGAGATCTATAACTATATTGTCTATATATATTTTCAAAATATACTTTTAGTAGCCTGAAATACCCTTTCACCAGGGATCTATAACTAAATTTGTCTATATTTATTCTCAAAATATACTTTTACTAGACGGAAATACCCTTTCACCAGGGAACTAAACATATCTTTTTTTATATTTATTTTCAAAATATACTTTTACTAGCCCGAAATACCCTTTTACCAGGGATCTATAATTATCTTTGTCTATATTTATTCTCAAAATATACTTTTACTAGCCCGAAATACCCTTTCACCAGGGATCTATAACTATCTATTTTTATATTTATTCTCAAAATATACTTTTACTAGCCCAAAATACCCTTTAAAACAGAGATCTATAACTATCTTTGTCTATATATATTCTTAAAATATACTTTTACTAGACAGAAATACCCTTTCACCATGGATCTATAACTATCTTTGTCTATATTCATTTTCAAAATATACTTTTACTAGCCCGAAATACCCTTTTCCCAGGGATCTATAACTATCTTTGTCTATATTTATTCTCAAAATATACTTTTACTAGCTCGAAATACCCTTTCACCAGGGATCTATAACTATCTTTTTTATATTTATTCTCAAAATATACTTTTACTGGCCCGTAATACCCTTTCACCAGGGATCTATAACTATCTTTTTCTATATTTATTCTTAAAATATACTTTTACTAGCCTAAAATACCCTTTCACCAGGGATCTATAACTATCTTTGTCTATATTTATTTTCAAAATATACCTTTACTAGCCCGAAATACCCTTTCACCAGGGAACTATAACTATCTTTGTCTATATTTATTCTCAAAATATACTTTTACTAGCCCGAAATACCCTTTCACCAGGGATCTATAACTATCTTTGTCTATATTTATTTTCAATATATACTTTTACTAGCCTGAAATATCCTTTCACCAGGGATCTATAACTATCTTTGTCTATATTAATTCTCAAAATATACTTCTACTAGTCCAAAATACCCTTTCACCAGGGATTTATCAATATCTTTGTCTATATTTATTCTCAAAAAATACTTTTACTAGCCCGAAATATCCTTTCACCAGGGATCTATAACTATCTTTGTCTAGATTTATTTTCAAAATATACTTTTACTAGCCCGAACTACCCTTTCACCAGGGATCTATAACTATCTTTGTCTATATTTATTCACAAAATATACTTTTACTAGCCCGAAATACCCTTTCACAAAGATCTATAACTATATTTGTCTATATTCAGTCTCAAAATATTCTTTTACTAGCCTAAAATACCCCTTCAAAAGGGATTTATAACTATCTTTGTTTATATATATTCTCAAAATATACTTTTACTAGCCCGAACTACCCTTTCACCAGGGATCTATAACTATATTTGTCTATATTTATTCTCAAAATATACTTTAACTAGCCTGAAATACCCTTTCACCAGGGATCTATAACTATCTTTGTCTATATTTATTCTCAAAATATACTTTTACTAGTCCGAAATACCCTTTCACCAGGGATCTATAACTATCTTTGTCTATATTTATTCTTAAAATATACTTTTTTTAGCCCGAGATCTCCTTTCACCAGGGATCTATAACTATCTTTGTCTATATTTAATCTCAAAATATTCTTTTACTAGCCTGAAATACCCCTTCAAAAGGGATCCATAACTATCTTTGTCTATATATATTCTCAAAATATACTTTTACTAGCCCGAACTACCCTTTCACCAGGGATCTATAACTATCTTTGACTATATTTATTCTTAAAATATACTTTTACTAGCCCGAGATATCCTTTCACCAGGGATCTATAACTATCTTTGTCTATATTTAATCTCAAAATATACTTTTACTAGCCCGAACTACCGTTTCACCAGGGATCTATAACTATCTTTTTCTACATTTATTCTCAAAATATACTTTTACTAGCCTGAAATACCCTTTCACAAATGATCTATAACTATATTTGTCTATATTTAGTCTCAAAATATTCTTTTACTAGCCTGAAATACCCCTTCAAAAGGGATCCATAACTAACCTTGTCTATATATATTCTCAAAATATACTTTTACTAGCCCGAACTACCCTTTCACCATGGATCTATAACTATATTTTTCTATATTTTTACTCAAAATATACTTTTACTAGCCTTAAATACCCTTTCACCAGGGATCTAGAACTATCTTTGTCTATATATATTGTTAAAATATACATTTACTAGCCTGAAATACCCTTTCACCAGGGATCTATAATTATATTTGCCTATAATTATTTCCAATAAATACTTTTAGTAGCCCAAAAGACCCTTTCACCAGGGAACTTTAACTATCTTTGTCTATATTTATTCTCAAAATATACTTTTACTAGCCCGAAATACCCTTTTACCAGGGATCTATAACTATCTTTTTCTATATTCATTCTCAAAATATACTTTTACTAGCCTGAAATACCCTTTCACAAATGATCTATAACTATATTTGTCTATATTTAGTCTCAAAATATTCTTTTACTAGCCTGAATTCCCCCTTTAAAAGGGATCAATAACTATCTTTGTCTATATATATTTTTTAAAATATACTTTTACTAGCCCGAACTACCCTTTCACCGGGGATCTATAACTATATTTGTCTATATTTATTTTTAAAATATACTTTTACTAGCCCGAAATACCCTTTCACCAGGGATCTATAATTATCTTTGCCTATAATTATTTTTAACATATACTTTTACTAGCCCGAAATACCCTTTCAACAGAGATCTATAACTATCTTTGTCTATATTAATTCTCAAAAAATTCTTTTACTAGCCCGAGAAAACCCTTTCACCAGGGATCTATAACTATCTTTGTCTATATAAAATTCCTCAAAATATACTTTTACAAACCCGAAATACCTTTTCACCAGGGATCTATAACTATCTTTGTCTATATTTATTCTCAAAATATACATTTACTAGCCCAAAATACCTTTTCCCCAGGGATCTATAACTATATTTGTCTATATTTATTCTCACAAAATACTTTTACTTCACGGAAATACCCTTTCACCAGGGATCTATAACTATCTTTGTTTTGTTTTTTCTCAAAATATACTTTTACTAGCCCGAAATACCCTTTCACAAATGATCTATAACTATCTTTGTCTATATTTATTCTCAAAATATACTTTTACTAGCCCGAACTACCCTTTCACCAGGGATCTCAAACTATCTTTTTCTATATTTATTCTCAAAATATACTTTTACTAGCCCAAAATACCCTTTCAAAAATGATCTATAACTATATTTGTCTATATTTAGTCTCAAAATATTCTTTTTCTTAGCCTGAAATACCCCATCAAAAGGGATCTATAACTATCTTTGTCTATATATATTTTTTAAAATATACTTTTACTAGCCCGAACTACCCTTTCACCAGGGATCTATAACTATATTTGTCTATATTTATTCTCAAAATATACTTTTACTAGCCCGAAATACCCTTTCAACAGAGATCTATAACTATCTTTGTCTATATTTATTCTCAAAATATACTTTCACTAGCCCGAAATACCCTTTCACCTGGGATCTATAACTATCTTTTTTATATTTATTCTCAAAATATACTTTTACTGGCCCGTAATACCCTTTCACCAGGGATCT
The DNA here is from genome assembly GCA_963969495.1 of Ceratothoa steindachneri. Taxonomy (NCBI): domain Eukaryota; kingdom Metazoa; phylum Arthropoda; class Malacostraca; order Isopoda; family Cymothoidae; genus Ceratothoa; species Ceratothoa steindachneri. The sequence continues at coordinate 165,210,612 of OZ018327.1, forward strand.
ATAACTATCTTTTTCTATATTTATTCTTAAAATATACTTTTACTAGCCAGAAATACCCTTTCACCAGGGATCTATAACTATCTTTTTCTATATTTATTCTCAAAATATACTTTTACTAGCCCGAAATACCCTTTTACCAGGGATCTATAATTATCTTTGTCTATATTCATTCTCAAAATATACTTTTACTGGCCCGAAATACCCTTTCACCAGGGATCTATAACTATCTTTTTTTATATTTATTCTCAAAATATACTTTTACTAGCCTAAAATTCCTTTATCCCTAGGGATCTATAACTATCTTTGTCTATATTTATTTTCAAAATATACTTTTACTAGCCCGAAATACCCTTTCACCTGGGATCTATAACTATTTTTGTCTATATTTATTCTCAAAAATAAACTTTTACTAGCCTGAAATACCCTTTCACCAGGGATCTACAACTATCCTTGTCTATACTAATTCTCAAAATATACTTTTACTAGCCCGAAATACCCTTTTACCAGAGATCTATAACTATCTTTGTCTATATTTATTCTCAAAATATACTTTTCCTAGGCCGACATACCCTTTCACCAGGGATTTATCACTATCTTTGTCTATATTTATTCCCAAAATATACTTTTACTAGCGCGAAATACCCTTTCACAAGTGATCTATAACTATCTTTGTCTATATTTATTCTCAAAATATACTTTTACTAGCCCGAAATACCCTTTCAACAGGGATCTCTAACTATCTTTTTTTATATTTATTCTCAAAATATACTTCTACTAGCCCGAAATACCCTTTCACAAATGATCTATAACTATATTTGTCTATATTTAGTCTCAAAATATTCTTTTTCTTAGCCTGAAATACCCCATCAAAGGGATCTATAACTATCTTTGTCTATATATATTTTTTAAAATATACTTTTACTAGCCCGAACTACCCTTTCACCAGGGATCTATAAGTATATTTGTCTATATTTATTCTCAAAATATACTTTTACTAGCCCGAAATACCCTTTCAACAGAGATGTATAACTATCTTTGTCTATATTTATTCTCAAAATATACTTATACTAGCCCGAAATACCCTTTCACATATGATCTATAACTATATTTATCTATATTTAGGCTCAAAATATACTTTTACTACCCCGAAATACCCTTTCACCAGGGATCTATAACTTTCTTTGTCTATATTTATTCTCAAAATATACATTTACTAGCCCAAAATACCTTTTCACCAGGGTTCTATAACTATCTTTGTCTATATTTATTCTCAAAATATACTTTTACTTCACGGAAATACCCTTTCACCAGGGATCTATAACTATATTTGTCTATATTAATTCTCAAAATATACTTTTACTAGCCCGAAATACCCTTTCAACAGAGATCTATAACTATCTTTGTCTATATTTATTCTCAAAATATACTTATACTAGCCCGAAATACCCTTTCACATATGATCTATAACTATATTTGTCTATATTTACGCTCAAAATATACTTTTACTACCCCGAAATACCCTTTCACCAAGGATCTATAACTATCTTTGTCTAGATTTATTCTCAAAATATACTTTTGTTAGCCCGAAATACCCTTTCACCAGGGATCTATAACTAGCTTTGTCTATATTTATTCTCAAAATATACTTTTACTTCACGGAAATACCCTTTCACCAGGGAACTATAACTATCTTTGTCTATATTTATTTTCAAAATATACTTTTACTAGCCCGAAATACCCTTTTACCAGGGATCTAAACTATCTTTGTCTATATTTATTCTCAAAATAAACTTTTACTAGCCCTAAATACCCTTTCGTTAGGGATCTATAACTATCTTTGTCTATATTTTTTTTCAAAATAGACTTTTACTACCCCGAAATACCCTTTTACCAGAGATCTATAACTATCTTTGTCTATATTTATTCTCAAAATATACTTTTACTAGCCCGAAATACCCTTTCCTTAGGGATCTATAACTATATTTGTCTCTATTTATTCTCAAAATATACTTTTACTAGCCTCAAATACCCTTTCACCAGGGATCTATAACTATCTTTGTCTATATTTATTCTCAAAATATACTTTGACAAGACCGAAATACCCTTTCACCAGGGAACTCTAACTATCTTTGTCTATATTTTTTTTTCAAAATATACTTTTACTAGCCCGAAATACCCTTTCACCAGGGATCTAAACTATCTTTGTCTATATTTATTCTCAAAATAAACTTTTACTAGCCCTAAATACCCTTTCGTTAGGGATCTATAACTATCTTTGTCTATATTTATTCTCAAAATATACTTTTACTAGCCCGAAATACCCTTTCCTTAGGGATCTATAACTATATTTGTCTCTATTTATTCTCAAAATATACTTTTACTAGCCTCAAATACCCTTTCACCAGGGATCTATAACTATCTTTGTCTATATTTATTCTCAAAAATAAACTTTTACTAGCCTGAAATACCCTTTCACCAGGGATCTACAACTATCCTTGTCTATACTAATTCTCAAAATATACTTTTACTAGCCCGAAATACCCTTTTACCAGAGATCTATAACTATCTTTGTCTATATTTATTCTCAAAATATACTTTTCCTAGGCCGACATACCCTTTCACCAGGGATTTATCACTATCTTTGTCTATATTTATTCCCAAAATATACTTTTACTAGCGCGAAATACCCTTTCACAAGTGATCTATAACTATCTTTGTCTATATTTATTCTCAAAATATACTTTTACTAGCCCGAAATACCCTTTCAACAGGGATCTCTAACTATCTTTTTTTATATTTATTCTCAAAATATACTTCTACTAGCCCGAAATACCCTTTCACAAATGATCTATAACTATATTTGTCTATATTTAGTCTCAAAATATTCTTTTTCTTAGCCTGAAATACCCCATCAAAGGGATCTATAACTATCTTTGTCTATATATATTTTTTAAAATATACTTTTACTAGCCCGAACTACCCTTTCACCAGGGATCTATAAGTATATTTGTCTATATTTATTCTCAAAATATACTTTTACTAGCCCGAAATACCCTTTCAACAGAGATGTATAACTATCTTTGTCTATATTTATTCTCAAAATATACTTATACTAGCCCGAAATACCCTTTAACATATGATCTATAACTATATTTATCTATATTTAGGCTCAAAATATACTTTTACTACCCCGAAATACCCTTTCACCAGGGATCTATAACTTTCTTTGTCTATATTTATTCTCAAAATATACATTTACTAGCTCAAAATACCTTTTCACCAGGGTTCTATAACTATCTTTGTCTATATTTATTCTCAAAATATACTTTTACTTCACGGAAATACCCTTTCACCAGGGATCTATAACTATATTTGTCTATATTAATTCTCAAAATATACTTTTACTAGCCCGAAATACCCTTTCAACAGAGATCTATAACTATCTTTGTCTATATTTATTCTCAAAATATACTTATACTAGCCCGAAATACCCTTTCACATATGATCTATAACTATATTTGTCTATATTTACGCTCAAAATATACTTTTACTACCCCGAAATACCCTTTCACCAAGGATCTATAACTATCTTTGTCTAGATTTATTCTCAAAATATACTTTTGTTAGCCCGAAATACCCTTTCACCAGGGATCTATAACTAGCTTTGTCTATATTTATTCTCAAAATATACTTTTACTTCACGGAAATACCCTTTCACCAGGGAACTATAACTATCTTTGTCTATATTTATTTTCAAAATATACTTTTACTAGCCCGAAATACCCTTTTACCAGGGATCTAAACTATCTTTGTCTATATTTATTCTCAAAATAAACTTTTACTAGCCCTAAATACCCTTTCGTTAGGGATCTATAACTATCTTTGTCTATATTTTTTTTCAAAATAGACTTTTACTACCCCGAAATACCCTTTTACCAGAGATCTATAACTATCTTTGTCTATATTTATTCTCAAAATATACTTTTACTAGCCCGAAATACCCTTTCCTTAGGGATCTATAACTATATTTGTCTCTATTTATTCTCAAAATATACTTTTACTAGCCTCAAATACCCTTTCACCAGGGATCTATAACTATCTTTGTCTATATTTATTCTCAAAAATAAACTTTTACTAGCCTGAAATACCCTTTCACCAGGGATCTACAACTATCCTTGTCTATACTAATTCTCAAAATATACTTTTACTAGCCCGAAATACCCTTTTACCAGAGATCTATAACTATCTTTGTCTATATTTATTCTCAAAATATACTTTTCCTAGGCCGACATACCCTTTCACCAGGGATTTATCACTATCTTTGTCTATATTTATTCCCAAAATATACTTTTACTAGCGCGAAATACCCTTTCACAAGTGATCTATAACTATCTTTGTCTATATTTATTCTCAAAATATACTTTTACTAGCCCGAAATACCCTTTCAACAGGGATCTCTAACTATCTTTTTTTATATTTATTCTCAAAATATACTTCTACTAGCCCGAAATACCCTTTCACAAATGATCTATAACTATATTTGTCTATATTTAGTCTCAAAATATTCTTTTTCTTAGCCTGAAATACCCCATCAAAGGGATCTATAACTATCTTTGTCTATATATATTTTTTAAAATATACTTTTACTAGCCCGAACTACCCTTTCACCAGGGATCTATAAGTATATTTGTCTATATTTATTCTCAAAATATACTTTTACTAGCCCGAAATACCCTTTCAACAGAGATGTATAACTATCTTTGTCTATATTTATTCTCAAAATATACTTATACTAGCCCGAAATACCCTTTAACATATGATCTATAACTATATTTATCTATATTTAGGCTCAAAATATACTTTTACTACCCCGAAATACCCTTTCACCAGGGATCTATAACTTTCTTTGTCTATATTTATTCTCAAAATATACATTTACTAGCTCAAAATACCTTTTCACCAGGGTTCTATAACTATCTTTGTCTATATTTATTCTCAAAATATACTTTTACTTCACGGAAATACCCTTTCACCAGGGATCTATAACTATATTTGTCTATATTAATTCTCAAAATATACTTTTACTAGCCCGAAATACCCTTTCAACAGAGATCTATAACTATCTTTGTCTATATTTATTCTCAAAATATACTTATACTAGCCCGAAATACCCTTTCACATATGATCTATAACTATATTTGTCTATATTTACGCTCAAAATATACTTTTACTACCCCGAAATACCCTTTCACCAAGGATCTATAACTATCTTTGTCTAGATTTATTCTCAAAATATACTTTTGTTAGCCCGAAATACCCTTTCACCAGGGATCTATAACTAGCTTTGTCTATATTTATTCTCAAAATATACTTTTACTTCACGGAAATACCCTTTCACCAGGGAACTATAACTATCTTTGTCTATATTTATTTTCAAAATATACTTTTACTAGCCCGAAATACCCTTTTACCAGGGATCTAAACTATCTTTGTCTATATTTATTCTCAAAATAAACTTTTACTAGCCCTAAATACCCTTTCGTTAGGGATCTATAACTATCTTTGTCTATATTTTTTTTCAAAATAGACTTTTACTACCCCGAAATACCCTTTTACCAGAGATCTATAACTATCTTTGTCTATATTTATTCTCAAAATATACTTTTACTAGCCCGAAATACCCTTTCCTTAGGGATCTATAACTATATTTGTCTCTATTTATTCTCAAAATATACTTTTACTAGCCTCAAATACCCTTTCACCAGGGATCTATAACTATCTTTGTCTATATTTATTCTCAAAATATACTTTGACAAGACCGAAATACCCTTTCACCAGGGAACTCTAACTATCTTTGTCTATATTTATTTTCAAAATATACTTTTACTAGCCCGAAATACCCTTTCACCAGGGATCTAAACTATCTTTGTCTATATTTATTCTCAAAATAAACTTTTACTAGCCCTAAATACCCTTTCGTTAGGGATCTATAACTATCTTTGTCTATATTTTTTTTCAAAATAGACTTTTACTACCCCGAAATACCCTTTTACCAGAGATCTATAACTATCTTTGTCTATATTTATTCTCAAAATATACTTTTACTAGCCCGAAATACCCTTTCCTTAGGGATCTATAACTATATTTGTCTCTATTTATTCTCAAAATATACTTTTACTAGCCTCAAATACCCTTTCACCAGGGATCTATAACTATCTTTGTCTATATTTATTCTCAAAATATACTTTGACAAGACCGAAATACCCTTTCACCAGGGAACTATAACTATCTTTGTCTATATTTATTTTCAAAATATACTTTTACTAGCCCGAAATACCCTTTCACCAGGGATCTAAACTATCTTTGTCTATATTTATTCTCAAAATATACTTTTACTAGCCCTAAATACCCTTTCGTTAGGGATCTATAACTATCTTTGTCTATATTTATTTTCAAAATAGACTTTTACTACCCCGAAATACCCTTTTACCAGAGATCTATAACTATCTTTGTCTATATTTATTCTTAAAATATACTTTTACTAGCCCGAAATACCCTTTCCTTAGGGATCTATAACTATATTTGTCTCTATTTATTCTCAAAATATACTTTTACTAGCCTCAAATACCCTTTCACCAGGGATCTATAACTATCTTTGTCTCTATTTATTCTCAAAATATACTTTGACTAGACCGAAATATCCTTTCACCAGGGAACTATAACTATCTTTGTCTATATTTATTTTCAAAATATACTTTTACTAGCCCGAAATACCCTTTTACCAGGGATCTATAATTATCTTTGTCTATATTCATTCTCAAACATACTTTCACTAGCCCGAAATACCCTTTCACCAGGGCTCTATTACTATCTTTTTTTATATTTATTCTTAAAATATACTTTTACTAGCCTAAAATTCCTTTTCCCCTAGGGATCTATAACTATTTTTGTCTATATTTATTCTTAAAATAAACTTTTACTAGCCTGAAATACCCTTTCACCAGGGATCTACAACTATCCTTGTCTATATTTATTCTCAAAATATACTTCTACTAGCCCGAAATACCCTTTTACCAGAGATCTATAACTATCTTTGTCTATATTTAATCTCAAAATATACTTTTCCTAGGCCAACATACCCTTTCACCAGGGATTTATTAATATCTTTGTCTATATTTATTCTCAAAATATACTTTTACTAGCCCGAAATAACCTTTCACAAATGATCTATAACTATCTTTGTCTATATTTATTCTCAAAATATACTTTTACTAGCCCGAAATACCCTTTCAACAGGGATCTCTAACTATCTTTTTTTATATTTATTCTCAAAATATACTTCTACTAGCCCGAAATACCCTTTCACAAATGATCTATAACTATATTTGTCTATATTTAGTCTCAAAATATTCTTTTTCTTAGCCTGAAATACCCCATCAAAGGGATCTATAACTATCTTTGTCTATATATATTTTTTAAAATATACTTTTACTAGCCCGAACTACCCTTTCACCAGGGATCTATAAATATATTTGTCTATATTTATTCTCAAAATATACTTTTACTAGCCCGAAATACCCTTTCACATATGATCTATAACTATATTTATCTATATTTAGGCTCAAAATATACTTTTACCACCCCGAAATACCCTTTCACCAGGGATCTATAACTTTCTTTGTCTATATTTATTCTCAAAATATACATTTACTAGCCCAAAATACCTTTTCACCAGGGATCTATAACTATATTTGTCTTTATTTATTCTCACAATATACTTTTACTTCACGGAAATACCCTTTCACCAGGGATCTATAACTATATCTGTCTATATTTATTCTCAAAATATACTTTTACTAGCCGGAAATATCCTTTCACCAGGGATCTATAACTATCTTTGTCTATATTTATTCTCAAAATATACTTTTACTAGCCCCTACTACCCTTTCACCTGGGATCTATAACTATATTTGTTTTTTTGTTTTTTTCAAAATATACTTTTACTAGCTCGAAATACCCTTTCACCAGGGATCTATAACTATCTTTGTCTATATTTATTCTCAAAATATACTTTTACTAGCCCCTACTACCCTTTCACCTGGGATCTATAACTATCTTTGTTTTTTTGTTTTTTTCAAAATATACTTTTACTAGCTCGAAATACCCTTTCACCAGGAATCTATAACTATCTTTGTCTATATTTATTCTCAAAATATACTTTTACCGGCCCGAAATACTCTTTCTCCAGGGGTCAAAAATTTTCGAACTCAATCTAAACTCTCTTTTCTATCCTTTTTCAAAAATCCTTCGCCACTATTCCCTCCTCTCTATGGAAAGCGCAACATCTGAACATTTTCCAAGATCCTGTAAAACAAAAAATACTGAATTCACTTCTGAAGATTTCTTTTACCCATAAAGAATCCCTGTTCACCTTTACTCATTCTTCAAGAACAAAACTATACCAACCTGAAGCTTGACCTGAAGCAAAAAGAAGAGGCAACAAAACTCACGGGTACTTATACCCATAACTGGTACAATTATAGTTCCATATTTTTATTACCACAATCTCGCCTAATTATTATTAAGTTCCCCTCTATTTTCAAAGTTCATTTTTTTTCTTGTTTACGAAGCTGTTTGATTGGGTGGCATCAATTTGTATTCTTGATAAGCTAATATAAAGCGGAAGATATGAATATATGTACCTCTCAGATAAATTACTGTGGGCAAAGCCACTCGTTGTATATTTTACTCCTCATCCAAACCCACATACACATACTCTAATGTCGAACAGTGTTCATTTTTTCTTTCCACTGGGAATATCTCTCAAAAGTGTATCTTCACAAATAGGATACTGAGCAAGTATGTTTGTTAGATTTCCTTAACAATAATATTCTATCTAAAGCTATTACCATACAAATGTTTTTTAATAAATAAATCTACTTTATAATCTTAACAAATACTTCGTTGAAAATGTTTGGGTAGAGAAGCACATTGGAATTTAGGATCATAAAGCAATTTGTTTTGATCTAATTGTTGGTATCACCAACATCCCGGCTAATTTGCTTGAAATCACTTTGGGGGAAATTACAAATTGTGCACGTCATCGAAAATAATTAAAATAAAATATTTAAATCCTATTTTATAAATAAAGTATTATATCATTTTGATTGAAAAGAATTATTGGTAATTGTGTAGACGATGGCCGGATGCGATTATTTTGAGCGTCGGCTCGTTGTTGGGTACGGCTCGCCGCGGCGATAACACTTCGATGACCCTGAGTTTCAATCTTTTATTTTTTTTGGGGGGGGGGGCACAGCCCCCCAGTATAAAAACGAAAATCGCCATAAAACTCAGGGTCATCGCAGTGTTATCCCCACGGTGAGCCGTACCCAACAACGAGCCGACGCTCAAAATAATCGCATCCGGGGCCATCGTCTACACAATTACCGAATTATTCTATTGATATAATTAAAAAATTATTAATCACCTTCTACCTATTTATAATTATGATTGATAATTCTCAGTTCATACACAAATTTTCATCACACCCACGTTTGTTTTTTGCTTTTTAAATCAGTTACGCTTTAAAACGTATGTCTAATTATAGAAAACAGTACCGCTATTCATGGGAAACTATTTTATATCTTAAACTTTCTGAAACGTTTGCTCAAGGCCTATTTTCTACCTATAAAACTGTATTTTCCAGACAAAATAGACTTTCTGATTTGTGTGCTTTCAATAACATACTAACTTAAGGCATTTCCTCGCTTTAATTGGATGAAAAACATAAGTGTATTTAACTAAAAAAATAAGGAAGAGTCATCAAAAACGGCGTTTTTTACACAGATGTGAGTTATAAATCAGCCTCCTTTTGGGGGTCATGTTGTGGTGAGGCCTAGAACCGAGTCATGTTATTCTCATTCATAAATCTTTGTTTAAAAGCAAAGAAGGACTGGCCTAAGCCATTTATGTATTGTAATTAGATGCTTAATCACTAATATAAGAGTTTGAGAAATAAATTGTCAAATTATCATAATTATCAGGGCAAATACGAGTCTATAGGTGAAAGGCTACAAAAGACCCTCGGGCGATTACATAGCACTGACTCGAGGACTTATAAAGGCCCTCGGGCGACTGGTGGGTTAATTGATATCTACTCAGAAATTAGACGGAAATTCTAAGCTATACTAGTTATGACTTTACACCACGATTGCGTATGAAATCAAAGAAAATAAAGTTATAAGAACATAAGCAAATATTGTTCCACTAAAAGCCACTGGGGTGGATCTAGGTGAATCATCTGCTCAGACCTTCCCGATCATCAAATCAAAATAAGAATCACGGAACCATACAAAGGATTCAGATAATTATATTTACAAAACATGAACAATACATCCGAAGGATTTTGTCAATCAATAAATTGAACCAAAATAATATATATATAATAATTACATTAAAGTGGTTAAACGTTCTTATTTAAACCATAACTAAACTATCCATATGGTAGTTCAACTTGGATGTAAACTCATCATGTACTCACTGCTAACTATCCAAAAATATCTTAAAAATATATTCATTATTAGCAGTAGATGAATTTTTGTTTTAATTATTGGTCAACAAAGGACTAAACCGCGGGAAAAAACTAAAGAGAGTAGCATTAAAGTCCTATATCCTTTAATCTGAATAAGTGGCTAAATTCTTGTCTTTATGTTTCGTTGTTTCGTTTTTGATTATGCCGAGTTGGAGAAATGTCTTATTAATTTCCGTTCCGATATCTTACTCTTTTTTGTTAATTTCCGTTCCTATATGTTACTTGATTTTGTGTGCGGACGATTTCCGGTGATCTTTTCGTCGAGGGATAGTTCTCCGACCTAAATTCACCGTACGCGTTTTGCTGACAGGCAATTATGCTAATTAAATTGGATGTAGTTGAAAAGATTAAGATATTTGCTTATTAAGAATTTCACCGTGTAACAATCTTTTTATTATTTTTGTACATGGGCTAAAAGTGTTATTTTTTCTAATTGCTTTTGCTTAAAATGTCTATGAAATATCTTTCCCTTCAAACTTTTCCTTTGAGAACTGAGTAATGTTATGCTGATATGTACCTATTTTTCTGAATATCCCAAAGAGATTCATTACTGAGTAGTCGATACAGAATTTTCTCGAACTTTCAAGATTTTCCAAGGATTTCCATGGATTTCCTTGATCTTTTCAATAATATATAGATGAGTCTTAAGCTCCCCAGTTCGGTTTAGTTCTAGATGATTACGTGGATACTTAGGCGGGCATTTATCAGAGAGGGTAATCAAAATGCTGCAAGCGTCCGGTAGGGCATTTTTCTTATGCCTTTGGGCAATTTATCAGAGAAAAATCGACATAATAATCGGTGGCATCATCTGCTTACTAAAGACGAATACCTACGTCTCCTCGATACTACAAGGAGATTTGCCAGAAGAAGGGTACAATAATTGGATCCATAATCTCTGTCGTCACCGCATAACTTGTCATGCAGTGGCTGACGTACGTCGACGACACATTTAAGATCTTTTGAAAGTGAGTGATATCGGATTTTCACCGTCACAAGAACGGTATTTTTCTTGTGATGTAATACAATTTACGATGCAGATGGATCAAGGCGCCAAATTAACCTTCCTGGAACCTTTGGTCTTGAGAGGCAACAACGGGATTCTATAGACGACACTATATAGGAGGATGACATAAACAAACCGGGTTTTGGATTTCCCCAGCGTTAACCCGACCCAACACAAAAGAAGGAGGGTTGTCACAGATTGAATCTAATTATGTTGTCATCGTTTTTCACGAGCGTTTCATAAAAAAAATATATTATTATTCAAAATTAAGTGCAGCATATCTAGTTCTAGGATATAAATTCACTCGAGAAGTCGATTTCCTTTATTGTTAGCCGTTCCATTAAAAATCTACATCAGGAAATGAGCTTCCATGCATATAACCGTTACTTGTTAAAACAAATATTAATATAATGCTCTTCCGTTTGTCTCGATGGCCTATAGACAAGGAAAAATGAATTTTCTTGCTTTCTATTACGAATTCGATATTTAAAATCGCATACATAATATTTAAATTGCTATCTTTTATTAACGAGACTAGTTCGTTTTTAATTTATAAAATAACGTACTCACCTTTTCTTCTTAACCTCTCCCTGTCAAACGTTTTGTAACTTCCTAACATAGATTGCCAGATAAGATCTCATTTACTACTTTCGATCTGCTCCTGTAACTCCAATAATTTCTTCTGCCGCGACTAATTCCTTGCATTAATCAATTTTGCTCATTAAACTGCGCGCATTTGTGTAAAAGCATGAGAATGTTTTGAATTTTAGCAGTAGTTAAATTTTTGTTTTAATTATAATTATTTGGTAGAAAAAAAGCAAATCGCGGGGAAAAAAATATAAGGAGACTAAGAGCAAAATCCTATATCTTTTAATCTGAACAAATGAGGAAATAGCATTATAGCTAAATTCTGTTTTTCATGTTTCGGTTTTAATTATGCTGAGTCGGAGAAATGTCTCATTAATTTCCTTTCGTCTATCTTTGTTTTGCGGTCGGACAATTTCCAGCAATCTTTTCGTCGACGGATCGTGCTCCGACCTAAGTTCTTCGTACATAGGTTTCACTGACGGGCGTTTGCGCCAAATAAATTGAATTTTGTCGAAAACTGTCAGATATCATCATCATCATCATCATCATCATCATTATCATCATCATCATCACCATCATCATCACTGACTATATAATTTAAGAACGGGATTTTTGGGAGTATTTGAATAATAATTTCATCTTAGTTTGGTTATGACTTAATTATATTTTAAATTTTTATCAAGGTAATTTCTAAGAATTTCTTTAGAGTTTGAAAAAACAAAATAGTTTAGTTTAGAAAAAATAAATATGATTATCCAATGCTTTATAATGTTTTAAAAGAAAATGAATTATAATTGGTGAAGTTCAGAAAATTTATTAAAATTTAAGTAAGGCTGCTTTTTTTCACTAACTCTATAAATTAGGAAGGGGATTTCTTTGAGTATTTGAATAATAATTTCATCTTAGTTTGGTTATGACTTATGTTTTTTTATCAAAGTTATTTCTAATAATTCTTTTATAATATCAAAAAACAAAATGGGGAAGTTCAGAAAATTTATTTTTATATATCTTCTATAACTATATTTTAGCAACGTGATATTTTGAGAGGGGGGAAATTTAATTTAGAGTTCCTTTTTAAAATTATTATAATTGGCGAAGTTCAGAAAATATAAAAATTTGACCATGGCTGCTTTTTTTTAGATTTAAAATTTTAATCATAGTAGCGAAGCGCAAGCTTCCCCCCCATAAGGATGAGTGGCGAAGCCCTTGCTTAGTTTTATCTATAACTATATTCTAGCAACGTGATTTTTTGAAAAGGGGGAAATAGTTTAGAGTTCATTTTTAAAATTATTATAATTGGCGAAGTTCAGAAAATTTATAAAAATTTAACCATGGCTGCTTTTTTTTATAGATTTTATACTTTGATCTTAATAGCGAAGCGCAAGCTCCCCCCCGTAGGTGTGGAGTGGGGAAACTATTGCCTGGTTTGTTTATTAAGCATTATCTTATCTAACAAAATGTTTACTATTTTTGTTCATGTGTAAAAAGTGTTATTTTCTAATTGCTTATGCTAAAAAAAGTATAGCAAATAGCTTTCCCTCAGCTTTCTTTTTGCGACCTGAATGATAATAATGTTGATATTTATCTATTTTCCTGAAAATTTCAGATTCTTTACTAAGTAGTTGATAGTTTTTTAGAACTTACGAGAATTTGGCAAGAACTTTCTAGAATCAGCTAAACCTTTATTTATCTTTTATCCTATTTAAAAGTCATATTTTTGTTAGCCAGCTTTAATAAATTTTATTCTCTTTATTTATTATAAATTGTCCATTTGTACTGCTCTCCTTAATTTAGTTCTTTCTCTCTCCTTCCATTACAAAGTCTTACACCTATAAACCAAGCTGGCTAACAGTATGTTCTCATGCAGCTCTCTGGCACAGTTTACACTCCAACCTCTGCGTCGTTCCTACTATTTCATTTCACGTCCTCGAATACTCCCATACCCATACCACTTACACTGCTGTAATTTACATATGAATTGTTTCTTACTAGGTACAAGCCATACGCTTAATTTCTCCCCTTCCCATTGCCCAACGCATGTATATTTCTGTATACCCTTGTGCTGAAAGTGTTGGCCACACACAAGGTTATTTCAGGACAAAGCCAGTGGAGTATCCTGGATAAAAATTAGTGAGAGGAGGCTAGCCTAAATTCCTCCCTCCCTCTGAGTAGTCTGATCATTAATAATGAGGATTAATAATGGTTATCTTACACATCATTCATAATAAATAACAGCATCTCATAAATGAGTGAGCACTAACTCTCTCAAATCCATTTTCCCCCGATCAGGAAATTATGAATTGTGGTTTATTGCAATTTTGGACGTCATCTAAGGTATAATACTTAATTTAATAATTTTTTTAATTTACCAACATTTTAGACATTTATCATATAAGATACATTCGATCGAAACTGTTAAAAGCTGTTTTTTATATATTCTATATTACTGCATAACTTTCTGAATAGCAGAATACAAATATGGTTTAAAAAAGAGATATATGTACACATAGAAGGCCTGAAATTAGGGAGGGAGCCTTCAGCCCCCTAGGATCCCGTTGAATCCGCTCCAGAACAGAGCCCTACCACCGCCTCTCCATTTTCCTTGTCCTAGTATGTAACAAAAGCCCATTTAATCACTTTCACATTCGTCAATTCACAATTCTTGCAACCATCAACCGATACCCATTTTAATACACCTTTCGGTTAAAATCATTTTATACATTTTATTTCTTAACCTCATTTCTATCATTACTAGGCACATACACTACACCCATACTTTCACCCTCGCAAGTCTCAGCTACACTCACATATCCTACCATTGCATCATGCCATTCATCACTCAAAAGCACTGCCACAAACATTTGATCCCTACCATGCTTCACACAAACCCTTCATTCTCTTTCATGTTCCTCTCACAGTGTGCAAGAATCGGTAATCCCTTACTTTTACACCCATTTATTATCTTTCCTCTCTTTCCCTCATCACATACACCCCGCCCATTCGGTTCACACAATGATATGAATTAAACGGCAAATGGATGGGGCCCACAATAACCCCACCGTAAGCGGGGGGATGCTCTAGCAGGAATAGTTCCACCAGGACGAACTGAAACCCAGAAGAACGGCCCGCCCCCCCGGCCCCAATACTTGCAGGGGGATCTGTGGTTATATCCTTTCCACATATTTTCATTTTATCTTCAACGTCCTGGTTGCTTTTGCGCTTTAAATACATATAAAAATCGCAGGGCACGCATCCCATATCCGGGATTAGTCGTCTTTTAATACACGCGCCGCAGAGGGTATAGACATTCGTTATGACCCACATGTTAAATTGGAGGAAGTAAAATCTATCAAATATTTATTGCAGTGAATTTTTTACACAATCATAATTTTAGGAATATTAAATAATTTATATTAAAAAAATATTCAAGTGAAATTAGAAAACTTAAATTTTAGTATTTCAATCTATAAAATCTATTTATAGTATAGATTGCGGATGCACTGCTATCTTTTTTTATTATAGTGTTGTTTTTTTTGTTTTTGTTTTGTGAATTTTTGAATGGCCGAAAACTAGGCTAGAATTTTAATTATGGTGACTTATGCCCTTGACCCCTGTCGCCAGATGGACAAATAATAAAAAAAACTTTATTATATACACCACGCGCGGATCCGGTAGGGGGCTAAGGGGCTGAAGCCCCACCCCGAATTTCAAACACGTGTAGGCTTATGTTTGTTCAGAAAGAGTTATGTAATAATATAGAATATATATAAAAACTTCTTAAACCGTTACGATCGAATGTATCTTATATGATACGTCTAAATTACGGGTAAATCTCAAAAATAATGATTAAATTCAGTATTTTTACCTTAATTAAGTGACGTCCAAAAACCACAATTCATAATTTTCTGATGTGTTGAAAAAAAAATCGGATCTGAGAGAGTTGATGTTCACTCCTTTATGAGACGCTGTTATTTATTATCAAGATAATATTATTAATATCAATGCCTTTTCCTCAGACTACTCAGAGTGAGGAATTCATGTTATCCCCACCCCCTCTTCTAGTTTTTATCCTGGATCCGCCCCTGTCGGGCAAACCACTTTGTTATTTTATTCTATATTCCTTTTCGGACCAAGTAAAGATAATCCAACCCTTTTTTGATGGGAGGGGTTATCTTGGTCATTTGGGGGGACGTATCTTTAATAACTAATGTCTGACGTCATAAAGTAAAATTGTATCGGTAAAATACCTGGTTGTGATACTATTAAACTTTTCAACAGTGACTGGGATTCACATGTTTGAGGGGGAAAAGGGTGTTTAAACCATTATAACCAGAAGCCCATCAAACTTGGTGGGGCCCAGGTAAAATTGATGAAGAGGGTTTCATTAATTTTCTCTCAGACGATTCACTTTCTTTGGCCTTAGCAATGAGACCCAAGAGGGATTACTTTTTCCTCTATATTTCTTAAAAAATATTCTATGAATTTTATTGATTTTTAGTTGTCTTAGAACGTTATCGCCTCCCTTCTGTTTAATTCTAGTTCTCAAGAATAATAAGCTAATGGATTATAATTTCAATAAACAAACAACAATCCTCCTCAAAGCCGAATTGCAAATGAGGCAAAACGGCGTATTATTTCGCGAGGCTGAGGACAACCCTCTGCGAAATAATTAAAGAATACTTAAAGTTTTCGATGATATTTTAAAGATTATAAATCCAAGTTACAAAAGATTTTAATTTGTTCAAATGTATTTTTAATAAATAGAAAAAGCTTCCCCAATCTGTCTCACCTCAAAATCCTTTATTAGCTTTGGGATTTTTAAGGTCAATACTATGATTCTCCTCATTATGTTTTACAATAGCGCTGTTCAAAGTCCTTAAATGAAGATAAGTTTATACTGCCAAATCCGGCTGTCAAAATCGAGGCTCTTGCCAATGTATTTGAGGGCTTAGGCAGAACAAGGAATTTCCTAAACACAGAATTAGTTTTAGATTATCGTCATGAACGCTAGCAAGAGAATTAGGCAATAGAGGGTACTATATTAATTCCTCTCTGTTTTTGTTTTTGTGCTATTAGCCAAATTTTGAACAGGAAATTTTATGAAATTAACGTAGGGGCTTTTGCTGTATTAAACATTATAAAAAACTCGAAATCGAAAGAAGCCATCCTTAATGCAATGTTCTTTGCATCACAGCCAAATTAAAAAAACCTCTCTAAAAGAGCCAAATTCATCTCTAAACTTAGAGTCGCAAATGATAAGAGCTTTTGGAATACATGCTCGCGATGGTCCCTCTTTGAATGGACGAAAATGTATGAACGTAATGGTAACAGTGGATAGGTCTTTATCATCATTATCCTACTTCACCCAACTGCTAGGACAGTATCAGGAACTTACAACGATCACGGATTTACTCGCCGCAGGGAGAAATGGACGATGAGAGAGAGAGTTACATAGAGTTACATAGATACACAGATCACACGGGCCTTACGGCCCAGACTAAGGTGATCTGGCCTTAAATCTACTGCCACTTACACATAGAATAGTAGAAGTGAAGGATAGAAAAGTTTTAGGCTCTCCCCACCCTCCACTCCCTCCGGCAAAAGCCGCACATGAAATAATTTTGGAAAAGAGAAAGAGAGAGAGAGAGAGAGAGAGAGAGAGAGAGAGAGAGTAACAACAAGGAGTAACAACAAGGAAAGAAAGTACCCTAGGAGACCTTACGGTTCATTCAAAGAGGGTACCTTTGGACTAGCAATCGAGCGGGCACATGGCTTCTCAATTGTTTTGCGTCCCTAAACGGCCACTTTTCAAGACTTTGTCTAGTCTTGACTTGAACTGGTCAACAGATTCACTGTTGACAACTTCCACTGGAAGTGCGTTCCACTTACCGCAGATACTGTAAGTGAAAAAATTTCCACACATATTGCGGTTGTAACGCTTCAGTTCAAGTTTGAAGCCGTGATTGCGCGTTCTGTTCTCACTCAGTGTGAAAATATCCCAGTAGTCAACATTGTCGAACCCTCGAAGTATTTTGAAAACTTCGATGACCACGCAGTCTACGGGTTTCCAGCGAGAACAGATTTAATTCCCTTAGTCTATCCTCATAACTTTTATGTCGGATAGAGGGAATCAGCTTGGTTGCCCTGGCTTGTACGCGTTCCAACCTTGCGATATCCTTTCGAAACGAAGGACTGCAAAATTGTACGGCATATTTCAGGTGCGGCCAAACAAGGGAGTTGTACAGACAAAGTACTATATCCTTGTTACGGTATCCAAACTGGCGCTTTATGTAGCCTAACATCCTTTGGGGGTTCTTCTCTGCCTCAATGCACTGTTTCGAGAACTTGAGGTCGCTAGTGATAGTTACACCCAAGTTGTTCTCAGTGTCACTCGATTCAAGAGCAGTACCCTTAAGGATGTACTGAGATTTGGGGTTTCGGTGGGCCGATATGCATTACTTTGAATTTTCCAACGTTGAAAGGCATTTGCCACGTGTCCGACCACTCCCCAAGCCTTTGAAGGTCCTCTTGGAGGCGGGCAGTGTTCCCCTTCTTTGCCACATTGATACCAAGCTTGGTGTCGTCGGCAAATTTGGAGATTTTGGCAACCATGTCTCCGTCCATGTCATTGACATAGATAATAAACAAGAGTGGTCCCAGGATGGAACCTTGAGGGCCCCTGCTAGATACGGGCGCCCATTCAGAGGCCCGTCCATTCACCACTACTCGTTGCCGTCTGTCCTTAGCCAGCTCTCTATACAACCTGCTACCTTGCCGTCTATGCCTTGCGCACGCACTTTCCGGAGAAGGCGGAGGTGTGGTATCTTGTCAAAGGTCTTTTGGAAGTCAAGGTACACAACATCCACCGCTTTATCCCGATCATGCTTACTGAACACGAAGTGGAAGAATTCCACAAGGTTCGTCAGGCATGACCGTTGCCTTCGGAAGCCATGCTGGGAACTCTTCAGTAGCAGGTTTGACTCTAAATAAGACGTTATCTTGTCCACTATCATGCTTCCCATGAGTTTACCGACTATCAAAGTCAAACTGATGGGTCGGTAGTTTGACGAATGGCTGCGGTCTCCTTTTTTGAAGATCGGAGTCACCTCCGCCTCACGCCAGTCTCTAGGAACGCATCCTGTCCGGATTTACATGTTAAATATAGCGCACATATGTCGTGATACTTCATTGCACACTTCCTTCAACACCTTGGATAGAAACCTATCCGGTTCAGGGGACTTATTCGTCTTTAGATCAGCGATCTTTTTCTTTATTTTTCCTTCGGTGAAGTCCATTGCCTCCAACTTTTCCCCCGAGTAGGAATCCGTGGGATGGGGGATGGGACCACACTCTTTAGTAAACACTGAAGAGAAGTAGTCTTGGAGCAGGTTACCATTTTCTGCATCTGACTGAGTTAATGCACTCTCCTCGTCCACTAAGGGCCCAATCCTACGAGTGATTGGTTTACGGCTATTTACATAGCCGAAGAACTCCTTGCGATTCTTCTTGCAGAGTCTCGCCCTGCGGAGTTCCTCAGTACGCTTAGCCACCCTTATGCTAGACTTCACTCTTCTGGCTAGCCTCCGGTACTCGTCAAAGGCACCCGAGATCTTTGATCGCCGGTACGCATTTCTCTTCTCCCTAAGCAGTTGGCCGATTTCTCGATTAAACCACTTTCGTTGAACAGAAGACCGACGGAGGCATTTCAGAGGGATGCAACTTGATTGAAGGAAGGGGGGGTTGGAAAGGGGGTCTGTAAAGCAGCAGGGTCCTGGATCTGACAGGACGTACTGGCGTACGTCCGCCTTCCCAATGGGCCGGACACTCCTTTGGGTGCGCTCCACGACATCCTGGATGAGGTTAGCTAGAAATGCATTGCCCTTAAAGGAGAGGTGCACCCCATCCCTTTGGTAAAGGTCTTTTCTACCATAGAATACGGCATACGGGTCGACAAAAAAGACACCCTCTGCCGTACAGAGGTTTGCAAGGCGGATGTTTAGCGACATGTTCCTCAAGTGGGCAGTCCGGCTTGGACCCCACCTCGGGAGCATCCCCACCACGACGCGTCTGCGTGTTTTCAATCCACAGTCGTCGACAGCGCCCATAACTGTCTTTATAATCTAGCCTGTAGGGCCTACCCTACCTCCTATGAGCTAGAGGTCGTTGCCACTTACCATAAGGATAACGACTGAAGTCTCAGAAATTTGAGATTTCTCGGCCTCAGCTCTTACCTGCTTATTCCCACAGCTTGAGAGGCAGCTCACCTTAACGCTTGTGCGAAGGCGGGCCGCTAGCAGGGGCTGCAGGCCCCGTGCCTGGGAATCACCCACAAGGCTGACCCTGGCACATTTGCCTGCTGAGCTCGAAGTCTTTGTTTTCTGAGGCAAGCTCTCCGATTCCTCTCTCTTCCCCGTCATGGTCTTTTATTTTTTTTTCTTTTTTCTTCTTCTTCTTCTTCTTCTTCTTCTTCTTCTTCTTCTTCTTCTTCTTCTTCTTCTCTATCATCTTTTCCCCCTTGTCATCCTTTTCAATATCTTCTTCTACCTTTTCTTCTTCTATTTCTCTCTCTTCCTCTTTCTTCTTTCCCTTTTTCGTCTTTTTTTCTTTTTCTTTTTTCCTTTTGGCGTTTCTGATACATTCGGGCCCGGCCTCTCTGCAGAGGTGGCGTTTGCCACAGGCCTTGAGAGCTCGTTTAACTTCTCTCAGAGCCTGCGGATCTGGTGGGAGTGCTCCTCCATGAGCCTCTCGATTTTCTTTTCAAAGTCTGTAGTCCTTTCCCTGTAGTAGGACACTACTTCCTCCACTTCCTTCTTTAAGATGCAAGTGGTGCGTACACTGCCTGGGTGGCATTTCGCATAGCAGCCCTCCGGGAAGTCAACGCACCACTTGTCCTTCTTACATGTGGCATACCTGAATTTTAGCGCTGTTGGACCTTTCTTGCCTGCCATTTTGAACACTATATTTCTTAAGCTTGTGACTAATCAATATATAAAAAGGGGGGTTTGGTGAGTTCTCCGCGCGTGAATTGCTCCCGCCTATTGATCGGAGTCGTTTCGGAGTCTTCCAGAAGGCACGCTCCATGTGCTGCTGTTCATCCGACCGAGTTGTCAAGCCTCGGCGTGCCGTGGCTCCCAACCAAGCAGCACAGACGGTCCCCGAAGGGGCCATCGATTTGTCACCAGGTGAACAACAACGAAGCACGCCCCTTACTAAACTCATACTAGTTCCCTTCACAACGGGCAGGATCTCGGTGTAGCGTTCAATGGATATCCCGCCACACCAAGGAACTCGACCCAAGGCTTTTTGTAGGCCTGGGAACCAACATGGGAACAAAGGGCCGTCACATCGGACCAATGCTACCAAAAGCACCCGTCAACGGTCACTGGAAATAGTCGGTAATTAAGCGCCAGGGAAGGGGTTAAAAGGGCAGTACTCTCATCCCATTTATCGTGCCCCAACGCCTAAAACCCCTTAAGTCCTAGTCTCTCGCTACCAGTGAGCGTCGATTGGCGTTGTTTATAGAGGTTCCAAAGCCTCTCTTCTGACGCATGCGGTAGCTGCCAGGTCCTTATATGTAGACAGAGGGAAAAAAGGGAAAGAGTGACATGATAGGAGTAGGGTTTTTTTCTTCTTTTTTTCTTTTTGTATAAGTGGGAGAGATAGGATAAAAGTAAAAAAGGAGAAGGATAGAGTATAAAAAAGGAAGGAATGACGCACTTAGTCTGGAACCTAATTTCCGACCAAATCGACAAGAAAAACCCTGCCAGGGGTACCAGAAGCTAGGTACTTTCACCGACATAGCTTGAAAAGTCAAGGGTGCGCACAAGCTCTCTTCGCACAACAAGGGGGCGTCACCTCTCCCTCTACTTTCTGAGAAAGAGAGAGAGAGAGTCAAACAGAGAGAGAATGAAGGCGGGCAGCTGATCTGTGGAGATATTGCAACAGTGGGGGGGCACATGTGACGTTGCTTGCCCCCCCCATCGTCCAATGGTATTTGAGTCAAGCAAGAGACTCAATTCCATCATCCTGGAATTATATTTTATGCGGAAAGGTCTCCATTTGGGCACAACAGCACTACAATATTTTGCTACCAGACAAAGTGTGAAACCCAACGTGATGCCGAAAAAGATCACCAGAACCGGTGAGGGGAAGGTTCGAAACCCACTTCTTCGGGTTCTGTAGACGAAAAATGGCTGTGTCGTTGTTCCGTAAGAGGAAGGAGGAAGTGTGATAGGTTATGCGTCTGGCCTAACATCCAGAGGCAGGAGATCCTTCTAGGGGGCGAATTCTTGCAGGGAATCGAACCCAGTACATATCGTGTTTATTTTCTTCTCTACTTATCTCTGTTGTCGTCTCTGGCGTTTATTCATAACATGCAACCTTCCGTCCTGGCCGCCGTGCTGACGGGATCCAGCGCTCCGTCCGGCCCCAGCTTAGCCTCTCTTCCTTCCTTCAGATAGCCCGATTTCTCCCCTACCTCGTCGCTTTTCATACAACCTCTCCCACAACTTTCTCTGGTCAGCCTCTAATTTCACAGGGTAGAATGCTGACCTTCTTCTCAAGCCAACCACCCCGGATGGGGGCTGAGGGGGGAGGGAACATTGTTCCCTAACCCCTCAGCTCCGGTTCAGGATGGGTTTTTTTAACAACCTGCTTCATCCCCACCCATACCTTCCTCACATCCCTTTTCCTCTCCTCTTCACATTCTATCTGTTTTACGCCGTGTCTAAGGTGGAGCCGCCATGCCGAAGGACTGCCAGGCCACCAGGCGGGAGGGGTGGTCCCAAATGCCGGCGCCTGGCTCTACCGGGCCTGTAAGCACCTCTTGCAGTGCGGGCTACTGCAAGAGGTGGTGAGCGATTGCGTTCCGTAAAACAAAGAGGGTCACCATGCCCAATGATGAAAAAAAAAAACATCTTCCCTTAATTCCCCCTAAAACAACGGAGCCGCCCTCGTGCAGCTCCACAGAAAAGATGGAGGTCGCCCCCCTGTGCTTGCGCAGGGGACCCTCCATACCTCTTTAACCGGAGAGGAGGCTTACTCCTCTACTACGCCTACGGGTGTAGGGGACTCCCCCTCACCCCCTTCTCTGTAAGTGCTTTCGGGCACCTCCCTATCTCCAGCAGCAGTCCCTCCTTTGCTTTCTAAGGAGACTGCCAAGAAAGCCAGCAGGCAGCCCATTGCCGACCGCCCTCCGTACAAGCGGCTCGGTAGGGCAAACCACCTTAGGGGGGAGAGGGAAGCCAGGCCCCTTCGGTCGCTTCCCTCAAAAGACCTGCTGGCAAAAATATTAAACCTTGCCGGGGTCAAGGCCTGTGCCTCCCCACTAAAGACTTATGACGCTGCCAAGGGGACCTGCGATGTCCTGGGATGGGATGGCCAACTGGAGGCCCCTCCTGTGATAGACATGGTCCTTGAGGAAAACCAGCCTCAGAAGGTAGGGCCTTCCATGGGGGGGAATCCGAGCTCGGCGCCAAGCACCGAACCCGAATCCGCCCCTATGCAAGGTCCTCATCAAACGGCTGTGGATTCTCAGGCAGTACAAGGAGGGGAGGGATCTCCTCCGGATGATACCCCTGCGACCACCAGGACCTTCTCCATTTCGGAGAAGGACCTGGCTGAGGCCGGTCCATCTGGCCTGGGGGCTTCTACCGGCGGGGGTGAGAAGCGGGTTCATTCCCCGCCCTCCTCTCCAAAAAAGAAAAGGACGAAAAAGACCAAAAAGACGAAGAAGACTCGGGGCTCCTCTCAATCCGCTGGGGCTACGGGGACGGATGGGTCTGCTGCCACTATTTCAAGCGACCAAGCCAAGATCCGCACATCCGGGCCCTCTGCTTCCCCGGGTACGGAGCTCCTGACGATGACAAAGACCAATAGTGCACAGGGCGGAGCCTCGATGACATCGGGGCCCCTGATTCAGAGATTACCTGGCGTTTTCGAGCCCGTTGGCTTCAAACGCTTCCTCGTTATTCGCTCCACTGATGGCACCATGTTGTCCAAGGGCAACATGATCCATCAGAGGAGAGGATTAGCTAGTGCAATTGGTAGAGAGCCGAAGGTAACCCGTTTCTCGGACGGGAGCCTTCTGGCGAATGCGGCGAATCCCGCCGAGGCGGCCAAGATAAGTGCTCTTCGGACACTTCATGGCACCCCGGTGAGTGTGACGCCGCACTCTACCATGAACTTTGTGAAAGGAGTAGTTTATGCGAGGGAACTCGTTGACTACTCCATTGAGGCCATCACCCTAGAGCTGGCCGACCATGGGGCGGTCAGGGTCGAACGTGTGATGAGAAAACAGGGAGGGGCCTCGAGACCCACCCCTACACTCTTCGTCACGTTCGACAGTGACAAGCTCCCTGAGTCGGTGCGTGCCGGTTGGTACTGTTACCGCGTGAAGGCATTCGTGCCACTGCCGCGGCGGTGCTATTACTGTCACCGCTTCGGCCATACGAATCGCTCATGTAGACGTGCAAAGTCGGGGTCACCCGAAGTATGTGTAAATTGCTCCAAGGCCGCACACGATAAGTCCAAATCGTGTGTGGCCAAGTGTGTCAATTGCGGAGAGCCGCACCCTGCTTCTTCGAAGCAATGTGGTGCATATCTCCTTGAGAAAAAAATCCTGGCCGTTAAGGCCCAGGATCGACTCTCATTCCGCGAGGCAAAGAACTTGGTCCTGGCGCGCCCGGCTCTGCCTGGGACGTCATATGCCTCAATAGTTAGAAAGGCACCCTCTGCTCCTGGCCCATCCAGTCCAACGAGCACGGTTGTTTCCGCGCCCATTCGGAGCCCTTCTGCGGGCTCTACCCAACCTCGGCGCTCCCCTGGTAAAGCTGGCGGCAAAAAGGGTTCATACCCTGCCCCGGCTAAAACCAGGAGTTCCCCCCTCTTCCCCCAGCGTGACCGTTTTCCGTAAAGCGAAACGGCCACGCGCCTCCACCGAGTCGTTAGACTCACAGGAGGCAACACCCCTGAAGATGGTCGCTATGCCATCTTCCGGGGTTCCTAAAGCTGTTCCCCGAAAGGAGAACAGCAACAAAAATGCTTCGGCCCCTTCGCCCACGCCCCGAGGTTGAGCGAGTGGCTCGGAGACGGTGGTTCCTCGAAAAAAGGGCCCCTTGCCTCCGAAGCCGCAACGCCCGCCTAAGGTTTCTAGGCGGAGGGAGGAAAAGACTCGCATGGCGAGCCCAACCTCCACCAATAAGTCCTCGAAGGCGACAGCGCTTTGTCCGGCCAACAGCGCCCGGGGTTCTGCCCCCGGGAAGCGTACGGCCATTCCCGTGAGGGTCTTCAATTCGAGGAGGGCCCCCGCGTCTCCTCCGAGCTAGGCCTGGAGGGCATATTCCTTCAATGGAATTGCCGTGGACTCCGGGCCAACTGGGAGGAGCTGCGGAGGCTCGTCTCGTCCCGTTCCCCGTTAGCTATTTTTCTGCAGGAGACCATGCTAGGCGCGTGCCCGCTGCCTGCCCTCCCGGGGTATAAGGGTCTTGCGACCCCACCACCGCGGGATGGCCGGGCTAAGGGATGCGCGGTTTACACCCGGCATGATGTCTCCGTTCTTCCTTTCTCTTTAGATACCTCCTTTCAGGCAGTGGCTGTGCAGCTGCACCTGGATAGGAGGTATAGTATCATTTCTGCGTACATTCCACCGTCAGCTGACTTCGATTCGGGGGACTTCTGCCGCGTCGTGGCACGGTTGCCGAGGCCCTATCTCTTGCTTGGAGATCTGAACGGCAGGCATCCTCTCTGGGGAGATTACTCCATAAATCCCAGGGGACAAGTCCTTGCCGATCTGATCGAAGAGCTTGAGATGGGCGTCCTAAACGTGGATGAGTTTACGCATCACTGTCCGAGAACCGCTTCATTTTCTTGCCTTGACCTATCTTTGTGCTCTTCGGATGCACAGCCTGATTTTGATTGAGGGGTGGTCGATGACCTCCATGGTAGTGATCACTTTCCCATTTAAATATCATTTTCAGGGCAACTGCCGTCTGAGAGACCACCTCGGTGCTGCTTGGCGCGGAAGCGGTGGCCTGCATTTCAGGAAATGACTGAATTCTCTATCTCAGTCGAGGAGTTTAGGTCGGTAGATGAGGCCGTTGAGTTCTTCTCCGGCAACCTCATCGCCGTGGGCCTGACTACTATTCCTAGGACGTCTGGCTGTTTTGCACGCCGACCACTCCCATGGTGGTCGGCCGAGTGTGAGACGGCCCTCAAACAGAAGCGTTATGCCTACATGCGCTATAAGCGCCGCCCGAACGATTTCACTGTCGCTGAATTTCTTTGGGCTAGGGCTAGGTTCCGGTATATTTCGAAGCACGCCAGCTGCTCTTCTTGGCGGGCATACGTGTCTTCACTTAACGGGAAGACCCCTTTAGCTGAGGTGTGGAAGCGAGTCAAAAGGATTCGGGGCAAGTTCTCGCAGGACCCCCCTCCCGTTCTCCAGGAGAATGGGACGGCAATCTCGGACCCCGCGTCCGTGGCGGAATCCTTAGCGACCGCTTTCTCCGCATTCTCTAGCCGTGATGCTGCTCCGCCAGCATTCAATGCACGTCGTGATGTCGCGGAAGGCCGCTGGCTGGACTTTACCTCCAGAGGCGGAGAACCCTTCAACGACAAGTTTACTGTGAGTGAGTTGCGTTCCGCTCTCGCTTCGTGCGCGGACACCGCCCATGGTCCGGACGATGTCCCCTACGCCAGGCTTCGACACCTGGTTGAGAGAGGCATGGCCTTTCTGTTAGATCTGTTCAACAGGATCTGGGTGGAGGGTCTTCTCCCAGACTCCTGGCGAATCGCTACTGTGCTCGCCTTTCGCAAGCCGGGGAGAGATCACTCTACTCCGACCGGTTTCCGCCCAATCTCTGTAACCTCTTGCGTGTGCAAGTTGATGGAGAAATTGGTAAATGTTAGATTAGCCTATTTCCTGGACAGCGGAGGCCATCTGTCTTCTGCACAGTGCAGCTTCCGTAAGTTTCACTCCACGTCGGATGCTCTGCTCCGACTGGAAAATGCCGTCTGCGAGGCTTTCCTTCGTAGACGGCACTACGCCACGGTGTTTTTTGATCTGGAGAAGGCCTATGATACCGCATGGCGATACGGTATCATGGAGACTCTCCACACGATGGGGGCAAGGGGACGCCTCCCAATGTTTATATCTGAATTTTTGCGAGATCGTCGATTCCGCGTACGGGTGGGGGGAGCCCTCTCTGCCCCAAAGGAGCAGGAAGAGGGTGTCCCGCAGGGAAGTGTCCTCAGTGTCACATTCTTTGCCCTGAGCATCAACGGCATCACCTCGGTGCTGCCAGAAGATGTTCTCGCTACGCTCTACGTATACGACCTTTCGATCTCTTTTGGCGCGGCCCAGATACCAACTCTGGAGCGTCGACTTCAACAGGCATTGAACCGCGTCTCTCGCTATGCCGAAGCGCACAGGTTTCGGTTTTCTTTGGCCAAGACTAAGGTGGTGCACTTCTGCCGCCATCCACGGCTTCACCCTGACCCAGATTTGTTTCTTAATGGGGTGCGCCTGGATGTGGTTGAGTCGCACCGTTTCCTTGGTCTTGTATTCGACCGACGCCTCACCTGGGAGGCTCATATTCGCCTCCTTAGGTTCTCTTGTACCCGCGCCATATACATTCTCCGTTCCGTGACGTTCAGCGCTTGGGGCGCTGATAGGGCTACCGCCTTACTTTTTTATCGATCCTTTGTTCGCTCGAAGCTCGACTACGGATGCGAGTTTTATGCATCCGCAGCCGAGCGTTTATTGCGGAAGGTGGATTCAATCCACCACACCGGCCTTCGCCTTGCGACCGGTGCCTTCCGCACTTCCCCCATTGAGAGCCTGTTGGTCGATGCTGGGGAGATGCCACTCGCTCTGCGCCGCATGCAGTGCATCACTCGCCTGTACGCGCGAGCCCGGCGCCTCCCTCAGTCGCCAACAGCTCTCACTGCATCCGCAGCTGATCTCGATGGTGCCTATGCCGCCGAGAGACGCCAGTCATACCCTCAGCCCTTTGGGTTTAGGGCCAGGAAACTCCTTCGAGAGGTAGATATAGCTCTTGGGCCGGTGGCACCCCTGGTTCTGCCCAGGACGCCACCCTGGAGGGTACCACATTTGGCTATTTGTCGCCACGCCTCTGCTCCCAAAGCTTGTACTGCGCCGGGAGTATTGCGTTCGACCTTTTTGGAGCACACATCGTGTCACACTGGTACCCTGCCAGTGTATACGGATGGCTCCAAGTCCCAAGAGGGGGTCGGCTTCCACGCCGTATCCCCTCTGTTTGAAGTCAGCGGGGCTCTACCGGGCGCTGCGTCTGTCTTCACGGCCGAGCTGGTGGCAATACACCACTCGGTACGGTGGATTACGCGTCGTGCCCGGTTCGGAGACCGGATTGTGATCTATAGCGACTCACAAAGCGCCCTGAGTGCTCTCGGGGCATTGGAATCTCCGCATTCCCTGGTTCGCGATATCCGTGACGCCACGGTTTTGGTGAGCCGGGCAGATGTCGAGATTATCTTCTGCTGGGTTCCTGGACATGTAGGAATTGCGGGGAATGAGCGCGCCGATGAGGGCGCCAAAGAGTCCGCGAGGACTCTGCGACCGGACCAACGTTTCGCTCTTCCTCACACCGACTACATGGCAGGAATACGGGCAGCTCTTCGGACTGCTTGGCAAAGAAGATGGGAGACGGTCGAAGGGAACTTAAAGTTGCGTGCCATTGCGCCGCGACTGTTCCCATGGACCTATCCCCCAATGCCGCGGCGGCTTCAGGTTGCTTTCTGTCGTCTCCGAATCGGACACACTCGTGTGACGCATCGCTATCTGATGGAGCACTCGCCTGCGCCCTATTGCAACGACTGCGTCGTCCCCCAGACTGTTCGGCACATTCTTGTTGAATGTCCCAGTCTGGGTGATCTTCGCGCACGATACCTGTCCCAGTACCGGGATGGGCGGGGTCGCTACCGCCTGTCCCTTGTGCTCGGGACAGATTCGTGCACATTGACTTGTGGACTTGTTGACTTCTTGGGGGAGGCCGGCCTTCTCCCTATTATTTAAGCAAGGTTTGTTTGTTTTTTTTTGTTTTGTTTTGTTGTTTTTTTGCATTTGTTTTGTTTTTGTTTTGTTTTTTGTTTGTTTTTTTCCTTTAGTTGCACGCTCCTGCGCCAGGGGGACCTCTCCCCGACGCACCAGCTTGCTTCCTTTCCCCCTTTTGGGGTGTTGTTTTTTTTTCTCTCTCTTTAATTTTATTTTAAAGTAGCCTAGAACTGGTCCAGTTTTAATACGGCGACTAATGCCCAAGTAGGCAGTCGCCAGATGAGCTCTAAAAAAAAAAAGAAAAAAAGAAAAAAAAAAGCAACCTTCCGTTTCTCTAATTTCTCCTGGTTTTGAGTTCCACCCCGCAGGGAAGTATTTTGTCTAGTTCGCTGCTCATGGTACCTTGAAGGATTGCACGTCCTGGTATAATCCAGTGCCGACCGCCCAGCAATGTTGTGTTTTTTGTAAACTCTAGCCACCCGTTAGGAAAAGTAAAAAGGTGTGGCAGAATGACCCTTCCCCCCCAGATGCAATCTTAGTGTGGGACCATCCTACTATTGGTGAACTCCCGCCTAAAGTTAACCAGCAATTGAACTCCCATTTCCTAACTGCTGCCGAAACGCTAGCACAAGGAGAGTGCTCTAAAACTCCCCCAGCATGCAATAGCCTCCCACAACTGAAGAGGCTGAAGCCCCACCCAAAGCTTTGGGCCAGTTTATGTTTATATTTCTTTTTTAAGCCCTACTTGGATTTGCTATTCAGAAAGAGTTATGTAATAATATAGAATATATAAAAACCCCAGTTTTTAAACCGTTGTGATTAAATGTATCTTATATGATACATGTCTAAAATACAGGTAAATCTCAAAAAAATAATTATTAGATTCAGTATTATACCTTAGTTGATGGCCTCTAAACTACAATAAACCGAAATTCATAATATTATGATGTGGACAAAAATCGGATCTGAGAGAGTTAGTGCTCACTCCCGTCGGAGTTACTGATATTTATTATCAATGATTTATATGACAACCATTATTAATGTTCAATGCCCTTTTCCTAGATTCCTCAGGTTAGCCTCCCCACCCAAATTTTGATCCTGGATCTGCCACTGAATGGCTTTTGTTATCAATAAATGTAATTTCTTGGGTTTGATGCAAATGATGCTCTCATCAGCAAGCGAAGGTGACTTAAATATCTAATATTAATTCTGATTACATTTAATTCCGTCTCCACATTCTTAAAATCTCGTAAAACACTGCTGTGTGTGAGCATTTCGAGCGAGATGGGAGCTTCCTATCTCGTTTGTTTCATTCGTAAGAAACCATATCAATTTAAGTTTTTTTAGTTCTCTGCTTCGGCAGTTCTCTTAAAACCGAATGTTTACTGCGCGTACCGCAGAAAATTCGACTCAATTAAAATTCGACCTCCCAAGACTTAACCCAAGCAATTCTTTAAAACACGTTCAAGGTGTTGCCCACGACTCAGCTTTCCCTTGAAATACCAGAGACAATTCCCAAGAAGTGCTCAGTAGCGTTCCTGCTTCCGCGCGAGATTTTTTTTAATAAAAGGTATTTCATTTATCAAACTCTTTCCTTCCATCCCTATTTTTAGTTTCTGAAAGTATATAAACATAAAATTAAATATGAAATAATATATGTAAAAATTGTGAAATGTTCCACCTGTGGTACATGTGGCATTTGGAAGGAATTCTGTCTGTACCACCGGTGGCGCATGTGGCCTTAAACGTATTAATTAAAAAATAGGTATAAATTGGTAAAAAAATCAATATTTATTATATTTAAAATATTGGTTAAGCCCACGTCACACCTTGGCGACTAGCCACCCCGACCACGAGGTCAGCAACGGTCCTAGGCGCGTCGTGCACATGGGCGGTGCGCAGCGCCGTCAAATTTTGGTCTTGGCGAGCGGGCCTAAGGTCGGGCAGTAGGCTTAAAGGTTTTGTGCTTGTTCAAAACTTCCTAAAGTGGTCAGCGTGGAGTGAGCGCATGTCAACACACGTAACGGAGTCTGAAGGGACGCTGCGGCAGGTGGCGTCTATAATGACGTCATAGCCCAAATGGTGCAAGGTCGGATCGCAGCGGCGATTTGTGCGGCGACTAGCGCCGCCAGGCGCCTTTCCCCTCATGTCTAAAATTTTACACATACCATGATGCAATCGATGGTCGCCGTATACCGCCGACCATGGTCACCGTGGGACACCGATCTCCCTAAGTCAGATGTAATGATGACACCGTCCGATATTGCATCGCCAGTCTGTGACTGTATCCAGACCGGCCTACGTGACGCGGCGATCATGCGCCGATGTTGCAACATCGCACTCGCTGACTCCCTCCTGTGCGTCCCTAGTGGTATGAAAGCATGCTTTGCCTACCAGTCTCTCTCCACTTCTCAAATCGTATTCGTTGCCTCCTCACGCCCTTCCACTAACCATGCCTCCTCACCATACTTCTGGACAGGTACCGTAGGGTTATGGCAAGCTTGAGAGCAAGTAATATTGCCTTCCTCAAAAACGTATCCTACTTCTCTATTCTGGGTCCCATTCGGTCTAGTAGCTCCTGGAAGAGAGCCGCATCTTTTCTCAGGAAATTTTGGTAGGCAGGCAGATCTTCCTCTTGTAGTTCGCACAGGAGGTTCTAGTATCTTCAAAACCTCCTTTGGAGGGACCACAGTCGTGTCCACAGACGAATATGTTTTTTCTGCCTACTCTTCTGTAAGTGTAAGTAGTTTTTAGCTTTACAAGGTCTATCTCCATCTCTAACTCCTGTTTCTATGCCAACAATAACATGGTGATGACTTTCAGGAAGCGCCCCCGTGTGAATCCTAATGAGATATGACACAGGAGTTCCATGGAGTTGGGTGTTGGTGATGTGGACACATCGGAGGGGGTTGAGAGATTGGGGAATAGTATGCCACACCTCATATTTATATGCCCTTTGTCTTCTGTCGGCGCCTGGTCACTGTCCACTCTCAGTGACTAGCGGCGTGCAACGGCGTCTGAGCGCCGTCATTTCGAATGAGGTCGCCCTCAGTCAGGGGAAAGTCGCCGGTCGGTATGTGCGCTACGGGAGAGGGTCACCGAATGGCGCCATGGTGCCGAGGGGCGGCGCATTAAATTTACCTTTGGTCAGCGGCAAGCGGCGTCTGATGGTGACCCAACGGCTGACCACGTTTAGTAGGGCTGAGGTCGATAATGGTCTCTCACGACACACGCCACGTTGGAGGTCGGCAACGGTCGGGACGGCTAGTCGCCAAAGTGTGACGGAGGCTTTAGGTTGGATGCCTTTATTTTTTCCTTCCCTTCTCTTTTTACCATGATGTTGGGGCACACGACAAGCAATTTATTATTTCCCTAAATAATTAAGAAATAAAAACTATTTCCGTTCTAACTTATTTTTTAAATACCTCTTGGTGAAATCTTTGTGTCGAATTTTCTATAGTTGGAATTTGGGGTAGGTTGGGGATTTCATAGGTCAAACTTTTATGGGTGGAAATTATGGAATCGTTTTATGTGTTGAAGGCATTTACATATTCTATGATTGTCATGTGGAGAGGTATTTATTATTTATTATCTCCCTACAATCATTTTTGATAATATGGTCACTCCTGCGTCTAATCTGCACTAGTGGTTAACTGCAGTCGAGTGTTTGCGTTAGTCCATTGGGTATAATTTCTCTAAGTCTTTTGTATTTTGCTAATAAGAGACGGTTTGTCCTGTAATTATTTTAACCTTTCTTTACACTCTTTTTTAAAGACAAGTGCAATTGAAGCGTTGGGCCGTGCTAGTTGAATCCTTATTTCCTTTTTGAACATTTTGTAAACAAAAATGAAATGAAAAGGAAAGTGGAAGAAAAAGAAGCAGATTGACTGGTCCCCGCCTCCTACCCTGACACTCCTTGGAGTGGCCAGGGTAGAAAAGGGAAGGTGGTATTTCCTTGTAGTCCCCTGAGCTCCAGATTCAGAATGGAAGGGGTGCGAGTGAGAGATAGAACAGCAAGAAGTATAGAAGCAATATAGATGACTTAAGTAGTGAGTGGATGTACAGTTTAACGTGGAATCCGAACCACGATGTATATTTTATTATCGCTCAAGCAAAATTGCGACATTTTCTTCCCATTCCCTCTCATGTTGATGTGATCAATGCTGTTATCTTCCACACGTGTTTCACCGTTTTGACGCTCTTAAGTGTGTGCGAAATTTTGTCCCTCTGTACTTAATGAAATGTTCTTTACTCGGTCTATGACATTGTTTCCATTTGTCTCTCAGTGTTTAAAACTGGTCCCTGAGAATTATTAGGTGTTGTTTCATCTGTGTTATACATTTTGTTAGCAATATTATTTCCATTAGACTTGTATTATACATTGTTTGTTCTTCCCTCATTTTTTTTATGAGCTTGATGAGTTCAGTATATTTGATTCTTTCTTTAATTTTTCGCTCGTCTCATTTGTCATACCTAAAAGTCTTTTTCTAGCCTCTTCTTTGGAGCTAGATAACCTTGTCACCATATTTGCTAATGCTGTTCATTGTAAAAGCACATTGGTAAACCTTTTGTTGTCTCTTTTTAGAGGTTTGTGTTCTTTGATCATTAATTCATTAAACTTTCTTGTTAGTGTAAATTCCGAAGTTCTTCAACTCTTCACAATTTTTTGACATTGAGAGGTGAATTTTTCCCTTGGAATCAATATAAACACTGCGAAGTCCCTTCTGTTAAATAGTTAAGGGAGGTTCATCTTCCAATAGGGAAAAGAAAGGGAGCTAATCAAACTAAGGTACAAAGGAAATAGGAGCGCAAACAGACAAACTTGTAGCCATTTGTGCTGATTAAAGATAGACCAGTATGGGGATGTGTTTGATGAGGTTTCCTTATTTTTTACTTCATATATTCTAGAAGTGAAGGAAAAGGATTGAGTAAAAATTAAAGTTTCCCTCGCTTACCCCCCCTCCTCTCTCTCATGCGGCCAGAGAACACAGACAAAAAAACTATTTGTGGATGTTAAAACAAAGGAAACTCAGGAAATTGAATAGGAAAAACGAAACAAAAGTTAATATATATATATATATATATATATATATATATATATATATATATATATATATATATATATATATATATGAGAAACAATAGAGTAATGCTCCTCCCATGTACAACGAAAGAAGACTAAATAAAAAAAATATTATCAAAGACGGATATGAAGCATAAGACCAAATAGATAAGGTCTACATTTAGGTCACTAAACTAAGTACACACACACGTAATTGCGAATACATAAAAATAAACGAGAGAAACATAACTAAATTAATAAATCAAAGCGCTAAGATTTAAAATGGACAATTTCGTTATAAATAAGCCTTTTAATAACAGGGGGCAGTTTAAAGAGACCGGGGGATATATTAAAATTAGGCGAGGAATTAATGAATGAGCATTCGACAATATTTCTTTGAACAGAGTCATCAGATTTGTAAATAAATTTAACCGAATTCCAATTAATAGAGTGACTATTTTCAGATAAATGGACAAAGAAAGCACTACTGCTTTCACCTCTTCTAATATTGTATTTATGTTGCGTCAAATACACACTTAATGACTTACCGGTTTGCCCAAAGTATTGCTTAGGGCAAACTGAACAAGCGACAGAATACCCCCCCCTCCCCTTTACTATTGTTATTATTATGAATCAACATTTTGTACATGGTAGAATTATACTTGAATATGAGAAAAATATTTAAATTATTCAAGAGGGTGGGAAGCAGGAAAAGGACTCAGAAAACGGTAAAACCTACACCTTGTTATTCAAAAGGATTCTTGAATCACCATTTTTTCGGGTTGAGGATGGTGGCTCAGTATATGAGCGTCGTGGTTTTGATAGCGATGAGCACTTGACGACACAGGTTCGAATCCACCTCCTTTATTCACCTTCATATAGCGGTTAAAATAGTTTTCCATATTTTCTCCGTTTTTAAATCTCCCATTTTCTTTCTTAAGTTTCTAATGGTTCACATAATATATTCCTCAGTGTTTTTCTGGGTCGTGATATGGCTTTCCTTTCTTTGGGCTATTAAGTATGTCCATTGTATATCACGTGTCATGCGATTTTCACTTATATATATATATATATATATATATATATATATATATATATATATATATATATATATATATATATATATATATATATATGATGAGTGGTGGAGGATGAGAAGGCCCAAATAACGGAATATGTAGTCGAACATTTATTCGTTGGAATATGTTGTTTAGGGTTGTAAAGGCTGTTTATTTCTAAGCTGACTGTGCTGACTGACTTTGGATCTCCTATTTTAAGGCATTCATGAGGCAAGTGCCGTATCAAGACTAATAGATAACAACTAGTATATTTATGAGCCATTCTGCCCCTTCGCCAAACGCTGTAATAGGCTATGTGATGAAAGATATTAGCCCTAGTCCAAGATTAGATCCCATTACTCGATCAAACTCAAAGGCAATGCGACCTTGCCTATTTTAGTTGCCCGATTCTCACTGATTTTAGGCTCCTTTTAAAATAAATGTTTCGTGATGTTAGATAAAATTTTCGACGTTTCGATCTTATTAGTGAGGAAATTTCCAAGTAAGTTTCCCTTTAAAATGAGGGAGGCGGGGGAGAGGGTACATACAATTAAAAGGATATGAAGGGCTTAGATCTCTTGAAATTGATGTTAATGAGCCAAAGGTTGAATCAAATAATTAAATTCCGTCACGATCTTCAGTACAATTAAGCTTAAATAATGATGAGTTTCTACCCGCTTTCTCACGATTTATCTTAATTTACCATTTCGTGGTGGAGATTTCCGTGGTTGCTCCCCCTCCCCCTGGACTACCCAGGTCTATCCAACCCCTCGGCCTCTGGGAACGCCTGATGTAAAGAATGAACTCGCTTTGATAATAAGAACGAATAAACTTCTGATTTCCCGTTTTCCTCTGATGATCAAATGCGAAGAAAAACAGAAAAATAAAATCGTGGATTCTCATTTTTCGGAGCAAAAACTTGATAAATAACCTCTTGAAAATCCTATAAATTTTGAATAAAGGTGACAAAATTAAAACAAACAAACAATGGAATTAAACAATACAACCAATAATAACTTTAAAAGAGGGACTAACCTGTTTCGCTGGAGTTGTGAGAACAACTAACTAAGAAAAGAAAAACATAAGTTTCTTTACACGGTTCGCTGGTGGGTAATTAAGGTTGGTTGGTTAACGAGAGAAAAGTAATTTAATTGAGGGTGTGTAGTAATTTAATTCTGGGTTTAATCGTTTAATGAACAGGGAGTAAAATATTTTTAATTTATGTCTTGTGGAAAAAGATGATAAGATAGAGAAAGAGTCTGGACTGAGAGGATGAGGTGGCTTTCCGAATTCTGTCTGATGGAAAAAAACCTCTGGGTTAGATAGGGGAATGCCTATTCTGTTGACACACCAAGGTGTTTGGCAATTCTATATTTTACTTGTAATTCAGCATTATAAGTTGGCGGCTATGAAACTGCCCTTTCGAATTCAAACCAATTTTCCTCAAAAGATACATAGATGCTTGTTTAGTCGTCTTCAAATATAAGGATCCTGCTCATCATTTTTAAATTATATTAATCAACAACTTCCAAGCATAAAGTTTTTAAAGGAAACAGAAATATATCCTTTTTAGATGTTAAAGTTGTTCAAGAGGGTTCACGTTTTAATACCCCTATTTATAGAAAATCCACGAGAAGCAAATTAGGCACTCATATTTTCACCGTAGTTTTTTAGTCACTTTAAGTTGTCTGTGCTTAGGTTAAGCTTTTGATATATTCACTAGTTTGTAAGCGATTGAAGATGGCGGATGTCTCTGTCGAAACCTACTTTCGCTAAAAATTGATCTTATATACTGTGGGTGTCGTAGAATGACCCCGACATATAAGTCACTTCTACCCAATATGCGTGGACGCTGAAGATCAAACGGGTGACCTTGACTCAACTCTGGCCATGACAGAGATGGGGGATAGGAGGGGGGGGGGGAGTTGGGGTCCAACTTCCTTGGACGAGTGCGAAGGATTTAAATACAAACGTTTGAGAGCAGGTGGCCGATATAAAATTAGTAAAGGCTGCGGGCTATGAGGCTCATGAAAAACT
The DNA here is from genome assembly GCA_963969495.1 of Ceratothoa steindachneri. NCBI lineage: Eukaryota > Metazoa > Arthropoda > Malacostraca > Isopoda > Cymothoidae > Ceratothoa > Ceratothoa steindachneri. Next base: position 165,247,983 of record OZ018327.1, read on the forward strand.
AGGAACAAAATATAATTTAATATTTACACAGTTATACACAATAAATAGATTAAATAGAACAATTGCAATGGATACTCGATGTACACAAGAACCGAACTTAACAGAGCTACTAGGTGCAAGCTCTACGGTGGGGAGGTGGTCGAGAGGCGATACGAGTCTCTGTACATACGCACACAGGGATGACTGGCAAGGAAGCCACAGATGATTCGTCTCGTCCTAGCTTGGGTTCGATGCTTTAAGAGACTAAACGGGGATCGGATGGTTATTCGAGAGATTTTAACCACCGGGAATTTAACCTATAGTAGTAACACTAACTGGAGGAAGTATTAGTGCCAAACGAATGTACTGAAACCAAGGATGGGCCAATAGACTGGGGCTCAGATCCTTTGCTATAATTCTAGCCTTCGGCTGGTAGAGAAATGGGAGCGCGATCGAGAATGACGTATTTCGTCGTAAAAGGCAGGCCTATACTGTTGAAACCCGATTGAGATCAACAATATATAGGGACCAGCCAGAAGGGTTACGGCCACCGCCAAAGGTGGGCGCAGGGGAATCTCTCCACGAACGAACACGGCGCTTGAGGGATGGGAAGTACTCATGCGAGGGTTTCTTGATAAAGCCCTGGAAGACGACATAAGATTGCGTTTGAGATTCCAATCCCTCGCTTATCGCGGAAAGAAGTTTGATATTCTGACTGTTCTGACGGTCCTCGCTCACGTGGACTGACCTCGTACCTGACCTCGTGCTTTCGACGGGGCTTATGACGGCAAAGAACCTTCATTCTCGACAGATCCTCCATTCCCAAGATGTTGCTTTTAAAAAAAGTGACATACGGCAACTGTTGAATGGGTATTAAAAGTCTCAAGTTTTCCCAACTTCAATGGAGGTGGGGACAATTGGGGGATACCTGACCTTGAACGGGTTTCACTTTGGTGGCTTAGACATATTTACGTACAAAGAGTATCCAGAAACACAGTGAATAAATGAACTTGACAAGAACACATGGGCTACAATAACTAACATTAGTTTAAGCGGGTTCGATCCCCTAAGGTCAAAAAGACCTAGAGCTACACCCAAAAATAAATAATACACACAAAAGATAAAAAAAACACAATACAAAAAGATACAAAAGTAAAATATAAAATACAGGGAGTTAATTGATTCGAACGATACAAAGGTTTACCGGATCGTTCTTGATTTGTGAATAGAGAGACTTATTGTCTGAATATATACATTTTAAACAAGAGGAACAAAATTAAACATAACAGTTACAAGCATAAAATATATCCTAAATTAGTTTGGGTAGGCTCTAAGGGGTTCCTTCTCAAGCTATCCGCAACACAATTCTCGGATCCTTTTATATAATTGATTTTATATTGACACTCCTGGAAGTATAAACTTCAGCGCATTAGGTGATCGTTGTTGCTTTTTACATTTCGCAAATATGCTAGGAACTTGTGATCCGTCTCTAAAAGGAGATCTTTACCTAATAAATACATTCTAAACTTCTGAATGGCCCATATAATGGCCAAAACCTCCTTTTCAATGACCTCCTAATTTTTCTCGCGCGGGAGAAGCTTACGGCTAACGTAGGCGACGGGGTAACTATCGCCATCATCGCTATACTGTAGTAAAACGCAACCTAACCATTCATTACTGGCATCGGTTCTAATACCAAACGTCTTCTTAGGTTTGGGGAGCCGGAGGATTGGAGCGGAGTTTACTTTTCCCTTCAGCTGTTCGAAGTGGAAGAGAGCTAATGGGGACCAGATAAGGTGTTCCGGGAATTTCCTTTTCAGCAGGTCACACAAACGGGCCGAGAGAGAAGCAAAATGGGGGACAAAGTGGCGTAGAAAGAAGCAGATCCCATGATGGATCTCAGCTGCTTCTTATTGGATGGACGGGCATTTCCACAATGACGCGAATTTTGTCCTCATGGGGGACCAATCGGTTGTTCCCAATGTGAAAGCCAAGGTAGTCAATCGGAGGGCAGCTTGGCGTTAACGTTTAAGTCAGATGACGGGGATTCGGTAGTTCTGGGCAAGGTAGGCAAGGGGTACTCATTGTCCTGTACAATGCAAGCCACTTGTACCACATTTAGCGGATCTAGGGTGTGAATCGGGTCAATCCGGGGGGAGCAACTCGTCCGACACCACAATACATGTATACTCTGTATCCCGAATAAAGGTAGAGACCCGGCAACCGTTTGCTGATCTGGTCTCAAACCTCAAGCTTCCTGGGGAGCTCTTATCGAACAAGAAGTTCACCTGATGGCCTGCGGCAGGGCAGGAGGAGCAGTCGGAGAGGGAAGCGGTTCAAGTTACGACGGTGGTGGCACGGGGGAAGCACAGCTTTGGTGCACTTGATTGAGAGAACTAGGATGGAATTGGAAGTTCTAAGGGCAGTTGCTTCTTGAATCTCCTTCAATACCGCAGGAGAAACACACCATGGGCCTCCTGGGGAAGTATGACTAAGGGGGATTCGACGAAGATGGATTGACGTCACGGAGTTCAGACGAAGAAAAATTTCTGGTCTTGGAGAGGCCAGTTATCTTGACAAACTTACTAGGGTCACGGGGTGTAAATTTTTGTTTGCCACTTTTACCTTTGGGGGACGATGGATGAGACTTTCTTCCTTTCTTAGGGTAGCAATTGTGACTCGCGGCGAATACATCGGCTTCTTCGAAGCATTCCTCGAAAGTGGAACACCCTCGGTCCTTCACCAAAGATTGAATCGCAGAAGTAAGCGAAGCAATTTCCAGCTCATGTTGACGGATGCTTTCTCTTTCTTCTTCCTCTCTCTCTTTCTCTCTTCTTTCCGCTATCTCTTCTTCTTGTATATATAGCACAAGGTCCTTTTCAGATAAACCAAGAGATTCACCTTGTAATTTGAATTTGTCGAATGAAGACATGATGATCGTGAATTCGAACTAAACTTAAAAAAACAAACAACGTAGCGAGCATCTGTACATACACACAAAGGGATGACTGGCAAGGAAGCCACAGAGGATTCGTCTCGGCCTAGCTTGGGTTCGAGGCTTTAAGAGATGAAACGGAATCGGATAGTTATTCGAGAGACTTTAAATACGGGGAGTTTAACCTCTAGTAGTAACACCAACTGGAGGGAGTATTCGTGCCAAACAAAATGTACCGAAACCAAGGATGAGCCAATTGACTGAGACTCAGATCCTTTGCTATAATTCTAGCTTTCGGCTCGTATAGAACTAGGAGCGCGATCGAGAATGACGTATTTCGTTCAAAAAGGCAGGCTTATACTGTCGATGCCCAATTGGGACCAACAATATATACGGACCAGCCGGAATGGTTACTGCCTCCGCCAAGGGTGGGCCCTGGGGAATCTTTCCACGAACGAACACGGCGCTTGAGGGATGGGAAGTACTCATGCGAGGGTTTCTTGATAACGCCCTGGAAGACGACAGAAGATTGCGTTTGAGATTCCAATCCCTCGTTTATCGCGGAAAGCAGTTTGATATTCTGACTGTTTTCACAGTCCTCGCTCACGTGGACTGACCTCGTGCCTGACCTCATGCTTTCGACGGGGCTTATGGTGGCAAAGAACCTTCATTTTCTGCAGTGAGTTTATCTTCATATACATATATATATATATATATATATATATATATATATATATATATATATATATATATATATATTGATAATTGAAGAATAAGACTAGGTAAGGGAAATAGTAAGAATTCCTTAATCCGCCAGAAAGGTCTCCTGAAGTTCCTCAACCCTCTTCAGGAGTGCTACCCAAACGACTGGGCAACCATCCATTTCTCTAAAAAGAGAAATTTAAAGAAGCCTTTTGTATAAGATACGTTTAGTTTAACAGAAAACAGGAATGCAAATGTTCCCGCGGATCTTCGCCCTTTGAATATATTGATAATTGAAAAATAATGTTCAAGTCAATGCGATTAGGTTAGGATAGTAATAATTCCTTAATCTGCTAAAAGAATCATGCGGAGGAGGTGTAGAGAGTCGGACCTGTCTCTGATAACGATCTGGATGGCTACTTAAAGCTGGTTGACCTTTGCCTAAGGTTCAACACCTTCGCTTTTCGAACGCAGGATTACCAACAGGTGCACGGGATTGTCATCGGAATGTCTTTGTCTGCCGTCTCATCCTGTCTGTTTATGGAGACATTATAGGTGGGAACAATAAGGGAAATGCTTGGGCCACACATCAAATGGCTCAAGTACGTAGACGACATGATCGTGGTCGTCCCATGACACCTCAACAATGAGAGAGTACTCCGAAGGATCAATGAGCTTCACCCAACCACCCCATTTACCGCGGAGAAAGAGGGAGACGACGCCACACATCCATTCATAGACATGAGATTACATAGGACTGACCAATACGTGAAATTCTCCGTCTACAAGAAGCCAACCAATAAAGATGACTTTGTCCACCACCTGTCGGCCCACGAATATCGGACCAAAATGGGCATCGTCTCATCGGGTTCTTCCTGTGCGAAAGGATGATTTAGAGCCAAGAGTTCATTCAACAAGATGAAAAGTACATCCAAGACTCCTTCTAGAAGCCTGGGTACCCTGTGGCTTTAATTAGAAGGATAAGGGGGAAAGCCATCAACATCGGCCATCGTGCTACAGCAGGAGGGAAAATGAGACCTAACACAAAGTTTATCTCAGTCCCTATTATCCCTCTCTCCATCGCAGTAGAAAGAAAGCTGGCACCATCCAGCAAAGTTGCCTTTCAGTCTGTTGTCAAAGTCGGAGACAGGCCGATCCAAGCCAACGATGGAGATCAATAGGAAAACCTTACTATACAAGCTGCTCTGTAGCGAATGTCCCTTGGCTTACTTTGATTAGACACACATGGGCGTGGACACCAGAATAAGGGAGCACAGGCATGATTTCTAGGCAGGGTGGTTCAGTAACGTTCTCACCGAACACCTGCCTGATGCTGACCACACTAACTCTATTCTTTTGGATATTTTTATCCAAACTTTTGCTGGAGATACCGTTTTACTAGGAAACAAATCTTTCAAACTCAAATTAAACTCTTTCTTCTCTATCTTTTCAAAAGTTTCACCACTATACCCTCTCACTATTTGTCCTACTACCCTATCCATATTTTTACCTTTAATATGTTCAATATCCAATGCGGCTACAGAGGACCGCAACGGCTCAGTTCATCTGAATACTCACAGCGATCTACGCTCTGCTAACTTACGACAACCACTTGTCTTGAAGAACTTTGCAAAGGAAGAAGCATTTTTCTACATACTCGTACGATTACGTATGCATAAAAGAAAGGAAGAAGAAAGAAGAAATATAAGCAGCGAATCGGATTGATTGGAGGGATCTCCAGTTTCCGATTCGCGAAGTTTCACCACTAAAGCGGTGATCTCCTCAATTTTCTGCCTCTATCCGGAACTGTTTTCATTCCTGTTTCTCCCAAACTCTATTTTTAACTATCAGAGCATAACCTGCCCATTAGCAAGGTCTTCAAAGCAGTCGGTACTAGGGTGTAGTGAACTCCTGAAGATTTCCCGTTAGGGGGTAGTGACGAGCCCAAACTCGACTATAAGATCGCTTATAGGGATAGGCTAAACTAGGTAGGGGTGGTCAGGGAGTTTTGCGCCCCTAAGAATGTAGGATATATAGAATTAGGTTTATATAGGGGGTTTCTCCCACTAGCGGAGCGGGGAATATAATTATCCAGATTTTTATATTCAGAAGAACTCACTCCCCCCGAAGGGGGGCATGAACAGAGATAATGGACCCTCCGGATTTTACTAAGTGAGTGCCCGTCCGAGTAATAACAAACGGAAAAAACCCCGAAAACCCCAAGAAGTCGCCCAAAGTTTATTCAAGGACCTACATATAGCACTAACTCAATGTATTTAAACACCCAACGTTTTTGTGGTAATCTGTGCAGAGAATAACGACGTCGAGCTATTATTTTCATCAGCGGGAACGATCGCCCCTCCGTAAGATATATAGATCTAGAAACAAAAGTACCACCACAAATCATCGCAAATCGAAGCATTAAGGCAGAAAAAATAGAATCATAGATTGGAGAACAGCTCACCCAAGGAACTAAAACGAAAACTTCAAGAGGAACAACCTTGGCTAAAGATATGTGATGTGATCAAATTTAGAGACCACACAAATGTTTTTAAAATTGTGTGAGAGTCAACCGAAATTACCACGAAGGCGCTTTAAAAGGGACTTCTCGGTTACAGACCAATACCATAATATACAAATTTGCTTCAATTGTTATAAAATGGAAGATCATATTACAGCCAATTGTCGAAAAAAGGAAGAAAAAATATGCTCAGAGTGCAGCGGCCTCCACTCATGAATAACACAAAAAAATGCATAAACTGCGGAAGGAGCCACATAACGATGGCAATGACATGCCCTAGGTACAAAGAAATAATTAGAAGCAAAGAAACGGAAGTGTTCCAAAGAAGAGAAGCTACAAGAAACTCATCCTACGCAGCGGCAGAAAGTAATAATAATAACGGACAACTACACAAGTAACAATCGATGGAACTTTGAACGTTAAAATACTGACGTGTATTTTGCAATCACACGTTATGAACATTGCTCAACCTGGAACTTATGCCACAACATTGAATTCCATTCTCAACGAAAACGGGTTGGAACCAATGAAATTCCCGAAGAACATATGCTCATCAGCCATCTTTAATATAAAAATATCAGAAGACACAAAAAAAGACACTTATTGAAGAAGCAAAAAGAGATGAAAGCGAATCAGAACATGAAGAAGAAACAGAGAGCGAGAAAACTGAATCAGAGAGCAGCACTGACGAGACCAATAAGAAAAACGTAAGAGAAAGCACCCACAAAAACAAAAAAAAACAAAAAAGGAAATTGACCAGGGACTCCTCACCGCGCGATAGGACGTCTGAAACAGCAGCCACGAAATGTGAAGCGTACATAAATCAAATCTCGGCAAAGACAGAAAGGAAAAGTAGAACCACCAAGAAATGTTACAAATAAATAAACGTAAAAACTTCACTCTCCCAAAACAGAAGAACCACTTAAGATCCAACGAACAAAATGGACAATAGAAAATTAAGAATCTTACAAACAAATATCAACTGATGGAAGAGTAAAGAAAATACACATGGAAACATATTTAGAGAAATCGATCCGGACATATTTTTAATTTCAGACCATGGAATTAACCTTGAGAGCAACAAACTAAAAATATTGAGCTACGACATAATAGCAATTACTCATACAAGTGAACAACACGACGGAGCAGCAATAGCCATCAAAAGAGGATTAGAATACAAGACGCAACAATGGCTTACTGAATCTTATCTCGCAATCGAGGTTAAAATGGAATTAATTAACATAGTAATTACTACAGACTATCAACCACTGTGGCCTCAGGGACTCCCTATAATAACTTTGTGAGAATATTTATTAAGAGACTCCCAATCTTGTTTGTGGGTGACCTGAATGAAAGATTCCTCGAATTCAGGATATAGAAACAGAAATCAAAGTGGAAAGGACCTACAAACATTAATAGACAGACGGGAACCAGATTAATAGACAGACTGGGACCAGATTACCCGAAGCTAATTAAAAAAAGAACAGTGACAACACCAGATATCTGCCTTGCAAACTATAATATACCATTTAACTACTATATGAAACCTGTAGATGTTATCTGCAGCGACCATACAGCAACGCTACTCACCGTAAACCAGCAGCCAATACAAATACCAGCTAAACAATGGAAGGCGTACCATAGATTAGATTAGGAAAAATACAGACAAGAACTGAACGACTACGCCCCGGACGAACGAAATGAAGCTACTTTAGAAGAAATTGACAACGAGCTAGAAAAAATAAGAATACGAATACAAACAGCAAACGAAAATGCAATACCCAGAAGCACCTACAAAACAATTAAATGCTTCATATAGACAGAGGAGATGAAGGCTAAGAATGACGACATAAGAAAGTTAAATGAGGATATTATAACAAACGAAATAACAAGAGAAGGGAATTATTGAACGACAAAACGGACAAACAAGGTGAATACTGGGACATAGCCGTTCAAAATATTGACAACGAGCTAATGTCCAGAGAATTTTGGAAAAAAATCAGACGAATGGAAAGTATTAAAGGAAAAGAGAAAATAAAGATTAAGGACAGAAACGAGAATTTAATCGACTATGAATACGAGATTGAAAAATTGTTCAGGGAACACTGGAAAGGAGTGATCAGTATCAACGAAGAAGAAAACGAAAATTATGACTTAGAATTCGAAAAAAAAATAATTCAAGAATTAAATAAACGGATTGAGAGAACGTAGAAGAAGAACGATATGCGAACGATGGAATTAACGCCGAAACCACAATCGAGGAATTAAAGAACACCATCTCCATTTTAAACAAAAGTCCCCTGGAAAATCGGGCCATACCGGAAAAAAATATATAGAAGCACCGGATAATATACTCGAGGGAAGAAGGATCGTGTTTAACGCCTGTTTAAACACGGGATACTTCCCCAATGAGTTAAAGATCGCAAAAATGATATTCATACCGAAGCCTGGAAAACCGCCTTCGGGGGTCGAAAGTTTTACACCAATATCCCTTCTCGACTTCATCGGGAAGGTATTTGAAAAAAATCATGAACCAGAGATTAAATGAATATCTAGCTGAAAACAATCTATGGAACAACCAACAATTCGGTTTCAAAAAGAAGATCAATACGAAAATGGCCCTCAGCGTGAACACGAATAAAATAAGCAAAGTGAAAGGAGAGAAATGCAATATGGACATGTATGCTGGATGTATCGAAAGCATTCGATAAATTCTGGCAAAGAGGCATGTAGCATAAAATTCTAAATCGATAAATGAATAATTATCTCAAAAAAATTTTATGTCACTACGTAATGTAAATATACGTATACATAGACACGGGAAATTACCGAGGTAAAAGATTCAAGCTTAGAGCGGGCTTCGTCCAGGGAGGGTGTTTAAGTCCTTCGCTATACTCTGTGTATACTTCAGATATTCCCCATCCAGTAACGAGGGCTGTGTAAACATACAATACGCGGATGATTTCACTCACTTATTTCCTGTGTTTATGAGAACCCACAGATGCAGGACAGAATAAAGGCCACAGAATGTCAAAATCGAAATAATTATGGACGCAAATTGAAAATTAAGACCAACAAAGATAAATTTAAAATTATACCCATTTATCGTACAAAGCCATTCGACGTTTACGTAGACGAAGAACGATACAGGTATAACGGAGAAGGCAAAATTTTAGGCCTAACAGTTACAAAAAATGGTGACAAGAAACATAACCGAAAGAATAAACAAAGCACGATGCATGCTAACTTTACTCTACAGATTTAAAAAAATCTAAATATGAAAAATCAGAAAAAGATTTACCAAGCCATGATTCAACCAACCTTGATATATCCTACAATTGCCATGTATACGATTTCAAGAAGCAGCCTAATTTAAATGCAACATATATACAATAAGGTGGTATATATATATATATATATATATATATATATATATATATATATATATATATATATATATATATATATATATATATATATATATATATATAATCACGAATACGCGAAAATAGAACCATTAAACAAAATAATCGAGAAAAGAGCCAAGAAAATTATAGAAAAAACACACGAAGAAATAGGAGAAGAACGGAATAATCAAACAGCACAAGGAGCAGGATAGAGACAACATATGCTGTTTCCTAGTAGTAAAAAAAAGCGGACCAAAGGGAAGAGGAAGAGATTTAAGTATAGAACTGAATATGGACACCAGATTCAGACAAAAATTCACGAATATTGACAAAACTTACCGGATTGGACCTAAAACCAACCAAAGAAACTCGAGTTAATAAAATAGCATAAAAATAAGTCAAAGTAACAACGGTTTGAACGCATAACTCATACACACATAACATTAAAACAGAACAAACACATAAATAAACAAACAAACATACATTCACTCTTACTTATTTTAAACTTACCTCTAAAAATTAGTTTATAGTAGAGAGATTAACGTGACCTCCACGCAAACTTGCACCTTTCTGCAAACCTCCAACTTCTTTCTGCTTGGGTCATTTTTCTCCTTTACCGCTATCCAAAGTTGGGCGATACTTTAAACCAGGGTATAAGGGCAACTCAACCTAGCCGCGTGATTCATCATATTTTTCGACCTGTTCTGCTCACGCGCCTACCTCGAGGGCATAATCTGAGAGCAACCTACGACTGACTCATCTTGGAAATGTGTCAGTTCTCGCGAAAAGTACGCGTACGCGCGCCGAATAACCTACTAGGTTACTATCGGATAGCAGTGTATCTAGCCTCCAACTGCGTTCGTTCTACGTTGGGGACCCGATTACCCTGGGCTAGTTAAGTCTATCCCTCGTCACTCTACCACCTCCGCCCTTGGGTACTCCGCCATCTCACCCACCTCCACCCTTGGATACTTGGCTATAAAGTCTTCAGTCATCCGTGAATCCGTCGTCATCTAGACCTAATTGACTCGTGTGTTATTCATCCTCGAAATGGCCCCGCCTGTGGGTCTTGTGTCATCTCGATCATCAACTTCACCCGTTGGTTCCAGTTCATCTCAATCGTTACCACCCGTGTGTTCTTCGTCCCTTGGATTTCCGTCACCTGGGTGTCACTCCACTGCTTTCGTATCAGGTATTTGGAATATTTCTTTCGTCTTACGCCCTTTAATTTTTTAGAATTTCTTAATTGCTCGTGTCGAGGCTCATTGCCTTTGTGTGAAGGACGAAGGGGTTATTCTTTTTATACCTCTTACCTAAGTAGTGTAGTTAATTATTTTTAACAACGCGTGTCGTTTCGGCGTAAAGTGATAATTTTTATAATATCCCTTATTATACGCGGGGTTTATTTAATAACGACGTGTTGTCGTTAGATGGTTTCGAAATTTGTGATTTTTTATTATTTTTGGTACCCTCTTGTACTCCATTGACAGGTTATTTTTCCTTTTTGTAAGTAATACGGTTGAATTTTCTTGTGTATTTATTTTACCCTTGAGGATATTTGAGCACCGTCCTGGTAACCTTTATGGTAACCTTTCTCTTGTGTGTATTTGGGGTCCGAGAGAACCGAGTTCCTCGTTTGCCCTCACATAAAGTGGTGACCTTGCCAGGATTAAGGTTTTGCCAGGATTTTAGGTTTTGCTAGGTTAGGTTGTGGTGCTGTATCTCCTTGGGTGTTTAAGTCGCCTGGAACGCGCATTCATTGTCTGTGGCCCGGAAGTGAATTTTCTACTGTACATAGGATTGTTTGCGCTTGTGCTATTGAGGTTTACTAATCGTCTCTTTTTTTCTTTTTTTTCTTCACAGCTCTGATTTAGCCGGTGTTTGTTATTAATTCATTTATTTTTTACACTTGCAGGGTGTCTTTTGAGGTTTGTCATTTTACCTCTTTGTACACAGTTGTGCCTATTGTCCGTGTTATTGTTTGTTGAATTACTTTTGACCCTTTTGAGAGGGTCATTACTTTTTTTTAGGTTTGCCGATTGCCTCTTGTCGTTGTGATTTTGTGTTATCCCGTTTTTTTGTATATTTTTCCTCGAAAAATTTTTGCCCCCCTTTTATTTAACATTCTTTTATCTGTTTAGTTAACTCTTGCGTGTCATTTCATTTTTGCGTGTGCTATTCATATCGCTCGTGTTTTCTTCTTTTCAGAGTTAACCTGCTCACTTATTTTGGGGTTTGTAACCTATACCTCTCATTATCGACTTAACTTTAATTTTTTTTTGACTGACTCGTTTTCTGTCATTATGTCCCACATTAAAAAGCTTAAGTACCAGGCAGTGGAGCTGTGCTTCACTGGTTATAAAATTGCTCTTTATGTCCTCCAAAAACAAGCATTTGAACGTGAGGAACGTGAAAAGGACCGCCAAGCAAAAAAGGAAGAACGTCAAGTCCAGAGGGAGGCCGAAGACAGAAAGGCTCAGCAAGAGGATAGAAAGCTTCACCTTGCTAAGACTAAGATCGATGCAGAGAAGGAGATTGAATTGGCTTTAATCTCCTCCTCCTAGCAGCCTGCTCCTGTTCAGTTTACAGGATAGAGAGGATATCACTTCCTACCTCAACAGCCTTACTGGTGAGTAAACTTCCTAACCGTGAGGTTAGGAAGTTTACTCTCCGGTAAGGCTGCTGAATTATATACCTTTCAGCCAATAGGTCTCACCAGGGATTATGATCTGTTAAAGAAAGCCCTTCTCACCGGTTTCAACAAGACTCCTGATGGTTACCGTGCCAAATCCCAGAGTGCTAAGGTTTCAACAGGGAAAACCTTCTAACAGTTCTCCTTCCATCTGGCCCGAATGTTCCAGCCAGGCATAGCTAGAAGCCTCCGGAATACCTTCGAAGAGCTAAAAGAATTTATTATCCTTGACCAATTCCTGTCTTCTCTCCACCCAGACTTACGCGCTTTCATTAAGGAACGGCGACCTTCTACTCTATCGGAAGCGATCCAACTAGCCGACAATTGGTCCTTAGCTCATCCAACTCTTCCCCGAATTTCTAGTGCTAGCTCCAAGAAGTTCGTTTGTCCATCTAGGCCGTCTCCAAAATGAACTACCACACCATCCAGCTCGACTAGCAACCAATAAAATTCTTCCTCTACCGTGACTTGTCATGGCTGCAGCGAGGTTGGACACATTAGACCTCGGTGCCCAAAGAACCCCCGCGCCTTCAAAGATGGCTCGTCTTCGACGCAACCATTTAAGATGAGATTCTGTATATCTGATCGAAGTGTCCAACTACTTAGGACGAGTGGATTCATTCACCCTCATCTCCTGCCACCTTCGTTGCCCTTATTACGAAGGCTGGACTGACGTAATTCGAGCTCCAATTAAATTTTCTAGTGTTTTAGTTGGAAACATTCCAGGAGTTAGAGACCCTAATGTCGCTAAACCCTTGATTTCCCCAGTTTCACCTTCACTATTTGAAAACCATGGTCCTCCGAGAACTCCTGCTGTTGGCCCAGGAACTCCGTCAGAACCAAAACTTCGCCATATTCGTGCTGTCCCGACTAAAGCAGGAGAACCGAGTTCCTTGTTTGCCTTCACGCCAACGAGGGCAATATGGAAAAATAAAAGACCGTGGTTTGGATCCCAAGTTAAACAGGTCCACAGACCAACTATGTAAACTATTAAGTCTTTGCCTTAATTTCACTCTGTCCTATCCCTACTTTTTTATTCTTCTTCTCACTCTCTCTCCCCTTCCGGGGCTCTCTTTACTGGCCTTTTTACTGCATTTCTATAATGTTTATATATATATATATATATATATATATATATATATATATATATATATATATATATATATACATATATATATATATATATATATATATATATATATATATATACATATATATACATATATATATATATATATATATATATATATATATATATATATATATATATATATATATATATATATATATATATATATATATACATACATACATACATACATACATACATACATACAGACTTTCAGAAATATGTATTAGATATCATTCTGAATATAACTAAAATGTGGAAAAATAAATAGCAATAAGTTATATAACCCCTTACGACTTGTTTTTAGCTCTTGCGACATATTTTCTAGTGGATTTATATCCGCAGAATGAATTGGCCAGTTCATCACCGTTATATTGTTGTCACAGAACCACTGTATGGTGGGTGCAGAATTGTACTATGAGGTATTTTCCTGCTGGAAAATCACACTTCTGGCATTTTTCACTGGGTATCAGACTGAGGGGCAGCAGGTATCTTCCAGGACAGCTTGGTTCTTCTCTGAATTCATGGTACCATCACAAACGCTGAAACGACCGTCCCCTGAACTTGATATGAAGCTCTATGTCAGTACACAGCGACCACCATGTTTACTCTTGACACTATGTACTATCGATTTTACTGCTTTCAGGGCCTCCTGCGGACTAAAGTTCCTGGGGTCGAGAAACTAGAACATTGACTCGTTTGACAATAAGAACGTTACCATTGACGCATGGTCAAGTTGCAGTCAGTACGTGCCCAGGCCAGTTCACGTTGCTTTTGAGGAAGGTAAATTAGTGACTTCTGGTGGACTTTACATCACTTCAGGTCTTGTGCTAGCAGTCTGCGGCGGACTTTTATGACGGATGCATTAACCTGGCCGCCCGGTCGTCACGTTGCATATTGACCCTGGTTCGTCGACAACGAGGTTGGTCTTGGATGTTCCCACTTTATCGGATCCTCTTTAATACTAGGTGAATCGCACAGATAATTCAACGATCTAACAAATCGGCTAGTGAGGGGTTTTGCGACGATATCTGCGGCTGTAAGTTAAATTGTTGAATTTGCGTCACTTACTGAAGAGTGGTGCGATTGAGGGTGGAAAGTTGCGCGTCACGGAGGTTTAGCGTACCGTTGAGTCGAGTTGGTGGTTCGGTGAGAGTTGCGCATCGCGGACGTTGAGCGTCCCGTTGAGTCGAGTGTGTGCTTCGGTCAGATGAATGTGGCTCCTTGATGGAACGTTGGATAGAGTCCATGGTTGTACTGAGTTCCGTTAAAAGAATTCGATAATGACTTCAGAAATTTGATGCAATGGTTTCGTATGATGATACGAGTAAGAGTCACTCCGATCGATGATGATGACTTTTGAATTTTTGAGGTCACTTGGGGCGATGATGATTTTTGAATTTGTATGTCACGCCAGGTGATGATGATAATTGTTTAATTCTCATGCCACTCCGGGCGTCACCACTTGTAGCGAGAGGGGTCTGTTCTTTCTTGTGGACGTCTGGCCAAATAAGTTCGTACTTGGATTTTTATAAACGACTTAATGAAAATTATTTTATTTTGGAATTTGAGTTTTTTTTATAATGAAGAGCTGGGGCTTGGTGAATTCTATCCATCGAATTGGACTGATCACAACGATGAAGTAGAGTCCTCGACTCTTACTTATGCTGATCTAAGTTCATGAGCATATAATGTCTCTTTTATATGTGTACGGAAAGTGGGCGCGAACAGGAGAGATTGTACGCTCGGCCGACACAGATTAGAGGGGGAGATACGGAATTGAAAAACAGTTATTTGTGTTAGAGGTCAAGGGCCAATAAATACTGATGAATAAACAAAGAGATTTCAGATGCTCGCTAGCTGGGACATTTGACTGTGGCAAGAACGAGTTCATGAGCGTGCACAACTTTTGTGTACATAGATCACTGCATATATGATGTGTTATATGAAGACATTTTTACTAATGTACTCCCTACTGATACCAGGATTTTATAAATTTCAATAGCATCGCTCTTTTAGATATTGTTTAAAAAAGTTATAAGGAAGCTTGTACTTTTATTTTGCTTTCCAGATGTATTGGCCACGTGGATGCAAACATAAACTAACATATTCATAGATATACGCAAGAAATACGAAATAATACCTAAAGAGAGAAATATGTAATGTTATGGACATGCGATGAAGAGAGATTGAGGATATGTGGGCAGGACGTCCATGGAAATGGAGGTGCAGGGAAAAAGAAAGAGAGGAAGGCCGAAACGAAGGTAGATGGACAAAATCACTCGCAACCTCAGAGAAAAAGGAGTCTCGGGAGACGAGGCGCAGAATCGAGACTTGTGGCAAAGATGCATCAGGGAAATCTACCCTGTGTGATGCGCGGACAAGATGAAGAGAAACAAGAAGATCCCCCAAATAAAAAAAATATAAAAAGGCAATTTTAGCTCTTCCAAACTCATTACAAAAACAGCCCGCAATGTAATTAAACAACTTAAAAACAACCAGGATATAGTCATACGCAAACCTGATAAATCCAACGTCACGTTATAATAAACAAAGAGGATCATATTACAAAAATACAAGAAATACTGGAAGACACTTGCAAATTTACACAAATCAAAAGAAACTCTAAGGAAACTCTCAAAAAGATATCAACCAACTAATAAGTTAAGCTAATAAACTGAAAGGAGGTGTACACTTTTACAAACTTACCAGCAAATTTAATTCAGGATATACATACGAGGGGCGGTCAATAAGTTTTGCGAATCGGTTGGGCAAACCAGAGGAAGGGGGATGGCTGTTTGTGGGAGTGTTAGGACAAGTTATGAGAAGTTGGGACCTGCAGCCGCACGCTCCTGCCTCGTCTATTTAAGAAGCAGTTGCTGATCACAGATCGTCAGCCACAAATTTTTCAACAATGGAGAAGGTTGAGCACCGCGCAGTGATCAAATTTTTGACCAAGGAAGGCAAGAATGCAAAAGATATCCATGAACGCATGGTTGCAGTGTATACCGACACCGCCCCTTCCTATGCAACCATTGCTCGCTAGAATAGGGAGTTCGGCTATCGTCGTGGGTCCCTTGAAGATGACCCCCGTCCAGGACGCCCGTCAAATGTGACCAACGAGGACAATGTGGCCTGTATGGAGAAGATGATCTTCGAAAATCGACGGGTGAAGGTCGAAGAAATCAAGCGAGAACTTGGAATATCACATGGAAATGTTATCAACATCATCCACGACAATTTGGCCATGACCAAGGTCTCTGCCCATTGGCTCCCTAGAAACCTCACGAAACCTCACGCATATGATCGACTTCAACATCGTCAAAGTTTGGAAGGGCTGCTCCTCCTGAACAACTAAGACCCGGCGGGATTCGAGTCACGTGAGTCCAGCACTGGGATCCCGAGACCAAGCTCGAGAGCGTGGCCTAGAAGCAACGATAAATATAATAATTGAAGAGGTGTGCTATAACTAGAACAAACTAGATCCCAACATATTAATAAATATTTTGAGAGCGTGCACAATGGAAGCACCCCCTTTCCCCCACAATGGAAAACTCTACGAGCAAATAAATGGGGTTGCAATGGACTCATCACTAGGACCAACCTTTGCTAACTTCTACATGGGTCGATTAGAAACAGAAACATTGACGGAGAATCATTGAAAACTTTCAATCTCGTAATTAAAGATGAAAACGAACTGAAAAAACTAAAAAAGAGAATAGAAGAAAAATCTGTATTAAAATTTACTTATGAACTAAACCGTAACGGAAAATTACCTTTCCTTGATGTTGAAGTAATAACCTGTGAAAATAAATACGAAACCAACAAATTCTGGAAGTTGTCCTAATGGAGAATGTCCAGAGAGATACAAAATAAGAATCATACGAATATACATCAGACGCGCATACGAATTCAGTTCTTCATGGGCATTATTGCATAAAGAAATTCAAGAATAAAACGAGTATTAATTAACAATGGTTTCTCCAACACTATGGCAAACAAAGAGACAAAATGATTTTTGCAAAATTGACCTACGAATAAAAAAGACTATAATAAGAAACGCTCAATAAATGTCTTCTATAAAAACTAAATGAGTGATTCATATAAAACGGACGAAAGAACAGTCAGAAATATTATACACCAAAATAAAAAATGTACGGATCCAGGCCAAAAATTAAAACTGAAAATATACTACAAAACCAAGAAAAGTAGCAATCACCTCATTACCAATAGCACAAAGAAAACAAAAGAAACTGCCCCCATGAGGACTGTAAGCTTCATTCTTCGAATAAATACATTGAAATGACAACCACATCCTTATCTCGTAGACTCTCTATGCATTTGCAAAACGGCACCATCAAAAATCACTCCTTAATGCAACACGGAACCCATCTCTCAAGAGAAATTTTAATGGAGAACACCGTAATCAAACAGAAAACTGACCGTACCCGCCTACACATCATGGAAGCTATCTTAATCCAAGAAGAGAGACCGAGGCTTAATGGCCAACAGACGGGTACACATAGGACCTTAAAACTCTTAACGGATTAAATGGTTAATACTAATAAAATTATCATTCGCTAAATGTCCCGTCAAAAATTTTCATTTTAAATAACAAAAAATTCATTTTAATTTAAATTTATTTTTCTATCAGGCAATGGCTTCGCTACTAAGATTAAAATATAAAATAAAAAAAGCAGCCATGGTTAAATTTTTATAAATTTTCTGAACTTCACCAATTATAATAATTTTAAAAAGGAACTCTAAACTATTTCCCTCCTTTCAAAAATTCACGTTGCTAAAATATAGTTATAAGCCGCTGTTCTCTTCCTTAACAGGAAGAGCTTGGTTCCACAGGCACCCCTGCGGGGTGTGGCCTCCGGCCTTATTTGCTAATCTTAACCGCCTTTTTTAATCCCCTTTATAGACTTTATTTTAACACACTGAACACCTTCTTCTTCTTCTTCTTCTTCTTCTTCTTCTTCTTCTTCTTCTTCTTCTTCTTCTTCTTAGAGAGGAATTATTAGAAATAACTTTGATAAAAAAATTAAATCTACTTAGGTGACAACCGAACTAAAAGAAAAAATCTTATTCAAACACCTTCAAAAATCTCATTCTTAAAATATAGGGTTATGGATAAATAAAATAAAAAAGCAGCCTTACTTAAATTTTAATCATTTTTGTGAACTTCATCAATTGTAATTCCCTTTCTTTTAAACCATTTTAAAGCATTGGATAATCATATTTATTTTTTCTGAACTGTTTTTTCAAACTCTAAAGAAATTCTCAGAAATTACCTTGATAAAAATTTAAAATATACTTACATAAGTCATAACTAAACTAAGATGAAATTATTATTCAAATACTCAAATAAATCCCGTTCTTAAATCATAGAGTTAGTGTAGTGATGATGATGATTAAACAATACATTCAATGTTGCTCTTCTAAAAGTTGTAAAATGTCTACTCAAACTTTCTATTTATACAACTGAATTTCTTTCTATTTATCAATATAGCCCCAGAAGATGACCAATGTGGTTGAAAGGTACCTCGGACCAAAATTAAATAAATTATAAATATTTGAACCCTTATTCATACATAACCATTTCCAAGACAAAAAAGTATAATAAGAAAATTAGAAACGCAAGGAAAAAGTTAATTAAAGCTCAGTTGCACCTGGTCTTTAGTAAACCTGCATAAAAGACATACTCCTACCTGAACATATATATATATATATATATATATATATATATATATATATAAAGGGTGTTCCAATAACTTGGACCGATTTTAAATGTGAGTCAAGTTTAAGCGTCTAATGATTTTTTTCTTTTTCTTTCAGATTTAACAACTTCAACTTCAGTCTTTGGCAATTTCAACCATGGAAAGATTAACAATCGAACAACGTGTTAAAGTTATCGAAGCCTATTACGAAAATGGACGTTCAAACAGAAACGCATTTCGGGCACTTCGCGATTTTTTTGGTCAGCATAATCGACCAACCGAGAGTGCAATTGGAAAAATTGTTCGTAAATTCAAACAAACGGGGTCAGTGGCAGATATGAAAACGCCATTGCGTGCTCGTTTACGCCGTTCAGCTGAAAACATTGCTGCAGTGAGCGAGAATGTGGCCGAAGATCCAGACACCTCTATTCGTCATCGCGCGCAGGAATTGAACCTCTCCACAACAACGTTACATCGAATTTTGACAAAAGATTTGTCTCTACACGCTTACAAAATTCAATTGACACAAGAACTGAAGACTCCTGACCATTTGAAGCACCGTACATTCGTCAATTGGGTGCACGAGCAAAGACAAGCCGATGATGATTTTTCGTAAAAAATCATCTTTAGTGATGAAGCCCATTTTCATCTTGGTGGATTCGTTAATAAGCAGAATTGTCGCATTTGGGCTGATGAAAATCCCAGGAATATTGTTGAAAAGCCACTGCATCCACAAAAGGTCACTGTTTGGTGTGCATTTTTTTGCTAGCGGAATCATTGGGCCGTATTTCTTCTGTTACGGTGACAGCCGAGCGATACCGTGCCATGATAACCAACTTTTTATGGCCTGAATTGAATTCTATGGATTTGTGGTTTGGACGGGACGGCGTCACATGCCACACAGCCAATGCAACAATGGCTTTATTGAATTAGAAGTTCCCAGGTCGCATCATCTCTCGAAACAGCGAGGTCAATTGGCTACCACGAGGTCATCTCAAAAGTAAGGTCTATGCCAACAAGCCAACAACAATTCAACAGCTGAAGGATGAGATAATAAGGCATATTGGTGAAGCCTTGGTGGACATTTAGGTGATATTATTTTTCTCACATAATTGCCATGACTCAAATAACATGATCCAATCGTGAAATCAATAAATTTTCACCAATAACACTGTTTTATTTACTGCTAACTTCGATCCGTCTTAATGGAACACCCTTTATATATATATATATATATATATATATATATATATATATATATATATATATATATATATATATATATATATATATATATATATATTTAGGATAAAAAAGCAGGCTAAATTTAGGAAATTCATTATTATATATTAACTTGGTACCGACGTTTCGGGTAGGAACCCATTCTCAACGATATAACATTATATTAGATTTACAAACCTCACTTTAAACTCCGACACAAGCTCATTTCTACTTTTACTACAACTCTAATCACCCACCAATTACACAGGTCAAATCCACTCCTCCCAAAACAACCCCTATTTTTCAAATATTTCTCTTATCTCCCTTATTCACAACGAAGACACCCAAAACTAATTAATCTCAGTTTTATTTTAAAAACAAAAACATATTTCCCATTCTCTAATAGTTAAAGGCCCTGCATTTTTATAATTTGAATATTACCACCTCTGCTGCTTCCCATTTCCAATATAATTAATTTATAAATATCTGATAACTTCTCTAAAAAGTTCGGGTTCCTACTCGAAACGTTGGTAACAAGAAGTTAATATATAATATAAACTGTATACGCCTGGCAACGCGCAACTCCTCTGCTCTCTTAATATATATATATATATATATATATATATATATATATATATATATATATATATATATATATATATATATATTTATATATATATAGAAGTCAGAAAAATTTCACTTGAAAAATCGACGCTGAAAACATCTCATCTTTGATAAAGGAGGAAACGGTTGAGGGAAGGGAGGTTCAAAACGCCAAGTTTTTCCTCATCAATTCTACGGGGATAATTCGTCACACAACCTTATACCGGCATCTATACGACTCAATGTCGGACTAACCCCCTCCCCCCCTCCCTCGACGGAGTCGCGAAGCCGAAATGAACTGATCCGCCACTCATCTAGTCTCGCTCCAACTATGACGGTCCACTTGGATAGACATAATTGGGGACGTAAAGGAAAGCAGGTTTGAGGACTAGCCCACTGTGGAACTCTACGGAAGAGACCGCCCAGTTACGAGGCGATGCTGAAAGCTTTGGGGAAGAGTTCGCTCTAATCTCTAAGGGTAGCTTCCGGCCAAGACCACAGGGGGAGATGCAACCGTCCCTGTATAAGTTGGAAACAGCATCGATATCCAAACCCCAGATGGGGCGGCACCCCGGATGGTGGTAGTTGATTCTATCACCACCCATCATAAATTCCGCCACACATCACCCATCTGAGGGGCCTCCCCGGGTCCACCCACCATCATTCATTCCCCCATTTGGCAGTTCACGTTCACGTAAGCTTAGTGACGAAGTAGAGGGAGTCACCAACTACCCCAACAAATAAACCGAGAAGAGAAGGTGCACCAATCTGAGGAAATACCAACCACCCACATCGAGAGCGGACTGAGACAAGCAAAATCTGGACTGAAGGGCCACTCTTGTGAAGAGATGGCCCAGGACCACACGACCAGGATTCCTCTGCGGGTTGTCGACGGGCAACCCAAGCCTAGCAGAGAGTCCACTTTTGAGGCCGTGTACGGAAAACTGGGCATTGCCATGGTTAGGCCTGTGGACATTCCCTCAGGTTATATCGCTATATGTGAGAAGGAGAAGGATATAGAGGATATAACCAAAGAAAAGGCAGTAGAAGCACTGCGAGGCATTGGACTGCAGCCAGCAGTACTTCCCCAGATCCTGGCCTACAGGAGCGTGATATGTCGTCGAATCGACCCATGGATTGGGCAGCATACCGCGGAGGAGATCCGTGCAGAAATAGAGCTTCGGCAAGCCTGGGCCAAGGTAGCCGAAGTTATTAAGTTTATGAACAGAAGGGACGGTGGAGAGTACACACATGTGTTAAAGGTGGTCTTCTCGGAGACTACCATGGCACATAAGACTAAAGAACAAGGACTGCTGATGTTCAATGCCAAGATCAGCGGGGGGCAGGTGGAAAAGGGAGAGTATACTCCAGTCCAGTTCTGCTTTAAATGCTATAAGATGGAGTCTCACGCCACCAAGGACTGCAAGGAGCCGCAAGAATCGTGTTCCAAATGCAGCCAGAAGGGCCACAATTGGCGCAACTGTGACAGCAACACAGTGAAGTGCATAAGCTGTGGGCAAGGTCATAGGACTATGGCCATGTCATGCTCCGCCAAAAAAGAGATCATGAGGAACAAGCAGGAAGCCAAGAGGAACGAGGAGACGCGTAGAGCGAACACGTCCTACGCCCAGGCAGCTAAGGCGGCCATCTCTGAGGTGGACGCCAAGAAAACTTACCTCAAAATCGAGAACGAGGGCTCCACCAAAATAATGACGTGCATCCTCCATGCGCACGTCATAAACTTGGCTCGCCCGGGCACATTTGCAACAGTTCTAAACCAAATGTTGGCGAAGAACGGAATGGAACAAATGTGGTTCCCGGACAACCCCCCTTCTGGGGACGTGCTGCATCTCCAGATGACCCCGAAGGAACAGAAATCAGCAACTACAGAACAAACTGAAACCATCAAGAAGACGAACAAGAAAGTAAGAAAGGTAGCAGTTGAGGCGACAACTCCCGCTCCCACCCAAAGCAAAACAGAATCGGCGGCAAATAATAACTCTGACAATAGCAGTTCTTCGGAATCATCAGATTCCTCAGACACTGATACACTAAAACCCCAGGAAAAGAAGGAACAGAAGAAGAGAGTAAAGAAGATACGGGCGAATTATATTAACCTGAGAATATACGCCTGTGAACAATTCCCCTTCCCGGAGGAGATGGAAACCAGGAGTATATTCCAGGGTATAAGGTCAAAGATCTACAAATGGGAATATAACTCCGAGGTGGACCCTGAAACAGTGGAGGAGGCCCTGCTCGCACAAAATGTGATTCTACATCACAGCACATGCGAGCAAATCTCGAACGCTGAGTTTAGGAAGAAGAAGAACGGGAGGAAAAAGAACGTCACCCAGAAACACTAAGTGACAGAAGATGGAGAGTAAGCAACATAATGAGGATTCTGACACTCAACGTAAATGGATGGGAGAAGAAGGCCACGGCATATGGTAACATATTCCGAGTGCATGACCCCAACATCATTCTCATTACAGAGAACGGTATTGACACTACAGCTGGTCATATTAAAATACCGGGCTACAGAGTAGTCATGAAGAACCATTCCCAGGAAAGGTTCGATGGTGCTGCAATAGCTGTCAAGAGGAACGTCTCCTTTAAACAACTTCCAGAACTCGATGAGTCCTTCGTGGCAATCGAGGTACACACCCTGGTAGGAGACCTCGTGATAGCTGCAGCATATCAACCCCCTCGACGAGCATATATCCCGTTATGCAACTTCTACACACTGTTCGGGCACCGCAGAATGGCATTCTTAGGGGGAGACCTCAATGCTAGATGCCGTGCGGCGGGCTATGGTAGCACCAACGATAGAGGCCGAAACTTGGAATTGATTATGGGAAGAAAAAAACATTCAAAGGATAGGGCCGGATTTTCCGACCTATATCACTTCCAGATCAGCAACCAAGCCTGACATAATCTTAACAAGTGAAGGCTTCCCTTTCAACTACCATAGTGAGCCAGGCCCAGCAGTCCCTAGTGATCACGTAGCGATTCTCACAACAGTATCTCTCGCACTAATCCAGCTCCCAGCCCCTCTCCGGAAAAATTACGCCCTGGCCAACTGGGATCGTTACAAGCAACGACTCAGTGACTATGCACCAGCTGACCTCAGCACAGCGTCGTTAGAGGAGATTGACAGGGAGTTGGAGAGGATAACAACGTCCATACTAAACACGGACCGCGAGAGCATACCCGTAACAGGGTATAAAACACCTCCTCAGCCCAGATGGACAGAGGAGATGAGAGATATCGCTCACGTTCACAGGGAAGTGTACGAAGAAGTACGACGGGAGGGTCCCAGCCGGGAAAGGAGCTTGCTGCTTCGACGCCTAAGCTCAGAGCTTAGAGAGGCCATCAACCTCCAACAGGAGGAAATATGGAACAACTTGATAGCCAAAGTCGACAGCGAACTTAACCCGGCTAAGTTCTGGCGCCAAGTCAAGAACTTAAAAGGACTTACACCAAGACCCAAGGCTCGGATAAAGGAGAACGGAGACTACATAGAGAACCCGGTGGTTCTCGAGGATATGTTCAGGAACTTCTGCAAAAACGTTTTCAGGATTACCCCCGAGGAAAACGATGAGTTCGACCAGGAATTCGAAGGCCAACTGATTGAAGAACTAAATCAAGAAATGCATCGCACGCACCCGCTACAGCAAGTCAACGAAGGCAGGGAGATGGCGGGCCATGGACGTCCTATAACATCAGAGGACGTCATGGCCACTGTAAAAGCCTTTCGACAAAAGGCACCAGGCTGGACGGGTATAATCAGAAATAACTTGGTTAACGCCCCACAGCAGATCATTCAGGGAATCGTTAACATCTACAACGCTTCCCTGAACACGGGCTACTTCCCGGAAGGTTTCAAGATTGCAAAGGTGATCTTCATACCCAAGGGAGGTAAACCCCCTGATCAACTGGTAAACTACAGGCCAATCGCCCAGCTGGAGTTCGTTGCAAAATTCTACGAGAGACTCCTAGCTGACAGGCTTCAAGAACAACTTGCCGAGCTGTGAGCCCACAACCCTCAGCAGCACGGGTTCCGCAAGGGGCAAGGTACGGAAACAGCCCTCGCCCTCCTTGCGGAGAAACTCGCTTGCAGTAAAGCTGAGAGGCGGTACGTATACGTGGTGCTGCGTGATGTAAAGAAGGCCTTCGATAAGGTTTGGCTGAGAGGATTTCAGTACAAGATCCTCAACCTCCAGCTTAACCCACTCCTGGAAAGGATCCTTTGCAACTACATCTCCGATAGGAGAGCCCGAATTTCAATCGAGGGCTGCAAAGGACCCGAATTCGAACTCGAGGCGGGAGTTCCACAAGGCAGCTGTCTCAGCCCTCTGCTGTACCTCGTGTACACTATTGACCTGCCTGCTCCAGTGAGGTACGATTCGATGTATCTGCAATACGCAGACGACATCACCCAAATCGTCCTGAGTTCATTCAGGAACTCTGGAAGTTAGGCGAGGGCGACAGCTGTCGAAATAGAGAATATCAATAGATATGAGAAGAAGTGGAAAATTAAACCAACCGCCAGAAGTTCACTATCATTCCTATGAACCTCCGGAAAGTAGACGACGTCGTCGTCAATAACGAGATTTATCCGTACTCCAACGAGGGTAAAGTCCTGGGCTTACGGCTCTTCAAAAGTGGATACAAGACGCACATAAATACCAGAGTCTCCCTAGCCAAAAGAAAGCTGAGGAAACTTTACCGTTTCCGAGGCCTCAGCGTGCCTAACATCAAAAAGCTGTACATGGCCTTGGTACGCTCAGTCCTGGTGTACCCGGCCGTGATCACGCAGATGCCGAACTGTACCTCTCTCAGAATGATGCAGAGAGTACAGAATAAAGCCACGCTTCTGATCACTGGCACGCGAAGGATCGACCGTACTCGGCAATCGATTCTTCAACAAAGAATCGGACTAAACCCGATCAACACGGAGATTCAAAGGCTGGGGAGAAAAACTTGGGGCAAGGTAGACCAAGAAATACTCCCAAACATGAATCTAGACATCAACATACGTGCAAACCGTAGGCGCGCTATAGGTAGAACTGCTCTGTTCCATAGTAGTAGAACCTGCGCGAGAGAAGTGGTACTACCTATGTTTACGTAGTAATAGGCCACTTCTCTAAAGCACTTTGATCGTAAAACTTAAAAATTGACAACTAGCTTAACCAAATAAACAACTATAAATAACAGTTGAAAAAAGAGGCGAGGTGCCCACATTAAAGTCCCCCCCCTCCTAATATAAACAAAGTCGAAATTAAAAAATTAAAACAAATTTAAGTATAAAAGAGGCGAAGTGCCCAATCCAAAACATTAAAATCAACAAAGTTTCTGAATTAAAAGAGGCGAAGTGCCCAATTCCCAATACCCTTAAAATAAGAAGACATTGTCAAACAAAATCAAACGATAAAAAGAGGCGAAGTGCCCAAACTGATCAGTTCACCGAAAACTCAACAACTTGAGAGATTTATTCAGCATTTAAGCATCCTTGAAAGGCTTGAATGCTCCGAAGCAGGTACAGAAACAACCAAATCCATAAATATATATATATATATATATATATATATATATATATATATATATATATATATATATATATATATATATATTATAACGGAGGAAACTGGCTGTCAAAGACAGTCAGCTACTTTTTGACGGAGGAATTTTATATTTTTAAAAATAATTAAGAAGAATGCTAGTGATGCCCTAACACCAGGGCAAACTAGAAAACATATTCACACCTTTATATACCTACCACACAATTTCACCACTTTAACCTAAATTATATATATATATATATTAATTGATATATTTTACAGCAGAAGAGGCATTTTTAAGTTTCTTGATAGCATAAATTTTTTTAACTTTCATAAATGACTATCCTTTGAAAGAGGGGGGATCATAAAGATCATTCTAAATCATTATTTATTATTCGCGCGAGGCGCCTTTCAACCACCTTGGTCACCTTCCGGGACTATACTGACTAATATAAAGAATTTCTCCTATATAAATACAAAATATATGTAGATATTTTACAAGTTTTTGAGGAGCAACATTTAATCCATTCTCTAAAATAGAAAAATGAGTTTAGAATGAAACTATATATTAAAAGAGCAGAGGGGTTGCTCGTTGCCAGGCGTATACGCCGTTCGAAAGGAAGGCAAGTTTCTCGTCCTCCTTTTGGAGACATTCACCGCGAGGGGTTTCGCCTTCAAGGAAGGGTGGCGAAGCCGCTCCTCTTGTATCTGAAGCATAAGGACTGGAATCTCACTGAATTATTTCCTCAGAGAAATACTCTTTATTTCGATTCAGGAGGAATTTTATAAGAGTGAGAGATGATGTTTTATATCTTCATTCAAATTGCTCCTGTAATTTGAAATAAAAGTGAAGAATCTGGCATGCTCCAACGACCCCTAGAGCAGCCTCACTGTATGTGAGCACCTGGTCGAGGGTGAGGAGACAGGCCAAGAACGATTATCCAACTCAAATCCTCCAACGGCCAACCAGGCAGATGAGAGATGCTTTCCGTATTCCAATGTTTGTAAGGGAAGGTAAGAGGTCGCACCTGTGGAGAGGACCCAGTCGTCACGGTCTCCTGTTCGACTGAGCAGCAATCTCGGTAGTGAAGATCGTGGGTGCAATGTTCGTGCAACAGGGCATCACGCATGGGTGTACCCGGGGAGAACCCCGGGCACAAGCTATATTCGTCCGCGAATGGTGCCATATTGATGATGACATATTTTTAGGATAAATAAGAAGGTTGCATTTAGGATGTTCATTATAGTATTTTAACTCCTTGGTACCAACGTTTCGGGTAGGAATCCATTTTCAAGAATATAACATTATTAATATATACCAGCAAGAAATCTTTAGAATAGTTATCAGATATTTATAAATCGTTGTCGTCGGCTCCAGCTCGTTTCCAAGCATGGTTCGTCGTCAGTTATCTGATCTCCTCGAGGAAAGTACAAAGGCCGGAAAGAAAAGAGAGACTAATACTATTCGCCGAGGAATCTGCATGTGGTGATCGTAGCTGCGCGACGGTCATTCGCTCACCTGGCCAGTAACGCGTCCACTGCGGCTCGAAACATTGAGACATGCGGTTTCGGCGAGGCTGGTTTCATCGAGCTACCGGGTTCTTGGTCTATCAGGGCCAGCCTTTGTCCCGCCTGCCAGCTGGGCGCTGACCTTCTCCGTCGGAGCCAGACATAGTAATCTTATATGGCCCATGTCTGCTTGGTCCGCCGTTGTGGTTTTGCTGTTTGTTGCGTTTAATTTGGAACCTCATTCATGACCTTAAAGCCTTGGGTGACCCTGCTAGGAGTTTGAAACTCCCGACGACATCGCCCTTGGAATCATTGGAACACTTAAACCCTTCCAAGCACTTCAATACTCTTTTTGATACTTTCTTATTTGTATCATCTCAAGGGCATTACTGTAGGAAACGTCAGAGGTAGCTATATTCAAACTATGAAAATGCCGGGGTTTTAACTATTAGGGAATGTGAAATATGATTTTGTTTTTAAATAAAAATTGAGATTAAACTGTTTTGGGTAATATACGATCTTATTCCTTTGGGGAGCTGCTGATGTTTAATTATCTCCATACATGTATTAGGATTTTGATACTTTTTTTTAATAATATCAGGCAATGGCTTCGCCACAGCTTGCGCTTCGCTACTAAGATTAAAATAGAAAAAAACAAAACAGCCATGGTTAAATTTTTTTAAATTTTCTGAACTTCGCCAATTATAATAATTTTAAAAAGGAACTCTAAACTAAATTTCCCCCCTTTCAAAATATCACATTGCTAAAATATAGTTATAGAAGATATATAAAAATAAATTTTCTGAACTTCACCATTTGTAATTCTTTGGGTTTTAAAAAAATCGCAAAATTTCGATACATATATTTATTTCTGAACTTCACCATTTGTAATTTTTTAGTGCAGAATTATTAGAAATAACTGATAAAAACAACATGTCATAACCAAACTAAGATGAAATTTTTATTCAAATACTAAAAAAAAATCCCCTTTTTAAATTATAGAGTTAGTGATGATGATGATGATGATAACTTGGTAAAAATTGCTAATTGTTTTGTTCTCAAAATTAGCTCGGAAGAGCTGCTGATAAATTATTTATCTCCATACATCTATTCTTTCACTCTCAGAATTAGCTTGGGTCGTCGAAGGTCTGCATGCGACGCGCAAGCTCGAGAGATTCGAGAATAAAACAACGAATCAGGGGTATCTCGCAGCAGCAGGAGGCCCCAAAAGTGTTGGACCTTGTCCTCCCAACGTGTGGACACACCCTGGTCCATCGCCAACTCCTGAACCACCGTCTTGTGGATGTCCTTGAGTGGACAAAGACTACGGGAGTCAACCCCTAATGCAAAATCCGCTGTGTTGACCCGCACTAGGCGAGCGTGATTAGATCGACGACTCGGTAGTCTCCTGCAACACTCAACAATGGCTGGTCGTTTTGGACCACCTTGCCACCAGCTTAACTATGGAGTGCCAAGATAGTGGGCTGAGGAATGCACATGCCATTCCCACTCTAAGCATCTTTTGTGCAAGTTTCTCTCTATGCCCAACTTATTATTTTTAAGGGCATGAAGTGACGTCATCGCCGAAATCGACGGACAACTAACTACTAAGATCAGCCACCCCAAATATGATTAGCTTGTAAAGATAAACAACTCTAAGGTACATTTGTGTTGCGGATCTTTACAACGTCCACTTTTTCTTTCGGAGATTCGCTCGGAGGACTACAAGGAAGTACCGTGCACTCGCCCCTCCTCCCCAACTCTGTGCACTTCAAGGGAGGATAAGGGGGAGGGGGAGTTGATCGATCCGTTTCTTTTACTCCCATTTCCTTTTTCATTTTATTTTCCGAATCCAATATTCCATTGAGTTTGAGGCGGCCACTCACTCTTAGTAATGAATTTGGGTGTATTAAAATGATCATTTAGAATAGCCTAATTTTATGCCGGTAACCCTTACAAGGAGACTACCAGGGTTGGTTGGAACTGGATGGACAAGTAACTCTCAACACCCAAAAGGCAAATAAAAAAACCTTACTGAGCAGTTGTAGAAAGGTGCAAAGGTACTTAGCAACCCAGTGAGAACAACCTTATAACGCAAATCTACAAACTGTTTTTTCGATTGCATTATCTCGTCTTGGTGTAATTTAAAGTTATGAATATTAAATGTTTGATAATAATGGGTTTGCATAACTTCACACCCGTAATTATAACGACTTTGGTGTAACGCTTTCCGTCTTTTAGGGAGAAGAGGAACGGCCTAAAGGGTACAAACTCTGATTCCAAGGTGAGCAAAATTAAGTCACTTAAGGTGGGCCTACTCGTTGAAGATAATTGTGATTCGGGTCGATTCCTTTTTGGCGGCTGTCATATACTGTACCCACCCGTGGTAAACTGTAGGCCCTGCCTCAAAGACCTAGTGATTGAAAGGAATTAAAAGGATAACAACGTCAAAGAGCCTAAGTCACGTGCTCTCCGTTATTCTGACTTATGACCTATGACCATTTGACCTTACGATCTTCAAAACATTTAACAGCTGGGGAAATCCGACTCATAGTTAGTTTAATTTAATAATTCCCGGAGTAACCTTGGGGAAACCTTGGCAATCATATCATTCGAAAGAAAATGTAAAACAACATAAAGGTTTAGTTAGAATCGGCCGAATAGTTACGTTGTTATTGCCAAAAAAACTAATTGAAAAGTAAAGTGATTACCATCCGATCAATCTACCTACGGACCGACATGGTGACTTATAGAATCGCGTGTACGCGACTAAAAAAAAAAGATGTTTAGTTTCTTATGCTCTTCATAGCATAATAGCTGTACCCCTATGTAATTTTAATTTTAACTAGGCCTAAAGAGAAGGCAAAGACTTTTTCTATGTATTTAGTATTTACAAAAATTTGTTTTGTACTAATGTATAGATGTTTATTTTTTTTGCCTATTCATCAACGTTTTTCACAGTCCTCCAAATTCAGTCACCAACAGATATGCGTAAAATATCTGCCCTAGAGTGATTTATATGCCTGACATTAATCTATGGAAAGCCATTAAACTCTCAGTTCCAACAGGAATGCAAGACAGAAGTAATCTAGGCCTGATATTTACGTCCAAATATTAAAAAGTAAAGTTGAAAACTGAAAAGAAAATGCTATAAAGTGTCTTAAAAAATGGGAATGTATAATGAAATAATACGACGGGAATATAAATTGATCTAAAATTAAAAGGTAGAGAAAAGGCATTGATTTGTATTCATTGAAAGCCAATTAGAACATTCCTGAATCTCGTTAATGTTCGAAAAATCTCATGAAATCACTTGAAGAAATCTGAAGACTCAACACAGAATACGATAGCAGCCTAAAAGGAGCTGTCGCTACCGTACTTTAGGGTCCATATGATAACATACAACAATTTCCTTTATAAATAACATTACTAATTGTTAACTAGCCAAGAAAATAATCCTAGTGGAGAATGCTTGAATAGACTTAGTACAGTTCCCTACTGAAATAATTTTGATTGACTTATTTTATTCGCACTGTATAAAAATAATTAAATAAAATTCGAAATATCAATATACTAATCATAAATCACATAGAAAAAATATATATTATTCAGTATTATTTGAGTTATTTGATATGAAAAAGCTTGGAGGCTTTAATTGCTCAAACATTCGTATGAAATTGCCTGGTTCACTGAAATGATTCCATTTCTTTGTTCTAAAAAATCTGTTTAGTATATTCTCTTATTTCTTTGTTTATGCAACTATAGTTCATGGCCCCAATATTTTTAATGGTCTCAGTTTCTGATTCCCGGAAGAGAGATAACCGATTCAGAGTTCTTAGGACTTCCAACTTGATGAACTCTACCGCCTCGAAGTTTAAGGGATCTACCTAGAGAACTCTAAAACCCGCCACCAAGCTAGATCCGGCGCTGTGACCCTACCATCGTGAGATTGTTTGCAGCTTTAGTTGTTTAGGCTTCATGTGGTAAAAAACTAAAGAAATATCCCATATTTCGGCGAAATCGATTATTTAAAGTAGGAAATAAATTTTGAACCAATTAAGGATTAGTAATTAATACTTTCTTGACATTGCTTTACCTACATTTAGGCGAAGCATGTTGCTAAATTTTTACCATGAGTTCTGAAACTATAATTTGAGTCATCTTTGTCGTGAAAAGTTCAAGAATCTCAATAGTGTTGCTGCACCTGTCACCTATTCTATGAGGTTTATTCAAAGGTCTAACTGGCCAAAGGAAGTATTTTTTTTACAATTTTGGTCCCCTCATGCTTTCATGTACTGTTGTAAAAATAGAATAAGTACAAAAAAACGATACACTAAGTAAGCTAAGTAAACAAAATTAGTTGCGCCCGAGTAAAAGTTCATAGATTCCAAGAAATTAACACATTAGATGAACAAGGTCTGCTGACAAGAAGTCGCGTGCTCTCAATTATACTAATTTATGACCTGATGACCTTCAAAACTTTTAATAATTCACGGACAAACCTTGGGAGGACCTTGGGAATTATATTATTCTAAAGAAAATGTAAAATAACATAAGGGTTTCAAATTTCGTTAGAATTGGCCGAACAGTTATGATGTTATTGCTAAAACAAAATAATTCCTGGGATAACCTTGGGTGGTGGTGGTGTAGGTGGTGGTGTAAGTGGTGTATGCATGGTGGTGTAGGTGGTAGTGGGGTAGGTGGTGGTGATGTAGGTGGTGATGGTGTAGGTGGTGGTGGTGTAGGTTGTGGTGGTGTAGGTTGTGGCATAGGTGTTGTAGGTGGTGGTGGTGTCTGGTGGTGGTATAGGTTGTGGTATATGTGTTGTAGGTGGTGATGCTGATGGTGGTGTAGGTGGTGTGAGTGATGGTGATGGTGGTGGTGTAGGTGGTGTAGGTGGCGGTAGTAGAGGTGGTGCTGGTGTAGGTGACGCAGGTGGTGTATGCGATGGGGGTGATGTAGGTGGTGTAGGTGACGCAGGTGGTGTAGGTGATGGTGGTGATGTATGTGGCGGTAATGTAAGTGGTGGTAGTGTAGTTGGTGGTGATGTAGGTGGTGGTGTAGGTGGTGGTGGTGGTGGTGTAGGTTGTGTAGGTTATGATTCGAAAGAGAATGTAAAACAACATAAGGGTTTCAAATTTCGTTATAATCATCGGAATAGTTATAGTGAGATGTAGAGTCACCCGCGATTAGACTCGAACGTGACTAAAAAAAATAAATAAAAGAACAACTAAACAAGTCTATTCAGTCGTGCTCAGAACCAGTGATGTTTCAGGTTTAGTTGGATGAGAGAAGGAATGAAATAAAGATAAGAGTTTATTATACAACTAAAAGAAAAAAGTTGTAAAGGATTTCAGTCAAAAACATTTGTGAAATCGTAATTTTTCCTGTATTAGGTAAATAATTTGGTTTTCTATAGCAAAGGGACTCTATTCAGAATGGAAAAGGAACTCTGAGCAATGTGTAATGTTTCTCTTTTGATTTCACTGGAAACTTTACAGGCAAAGTAAGATTAAATTGGAGCGACAGAAACATATTTTTGCTTTAAATAAACATGTTTGTATTCAAATCAGAAAAGGCGTTTTATATATTATTGAGGGAGAAAAGGAGGTAAAAAGCAAGATGAAAAATAAATTCCACCTGCTTATCCCCAAACACCATTTTTACAATCTTATTATCAGACTATTCGATTGAAAGGCTTTTGACATTGTCTGAATCGAAAAACTATTTGCATTTGGATACTGAAATAAAATCGAAAGTGCCTATTTAATGATGCGATGGTTAAGATTTGAAACAAATAGTCCTAAGTTATTTTTTTAAGAAAAAAAAGGAATAATAAATCGAAATAGATGTAATTAGTTAATCCATATATGGTTTTCAAATATCGTCCGGTGACTGTTTTATTCGACGCGAGCCCCAATCGCCCCCCCAAATTCCTAGCGACTGGCATTTGTCTCTGTTTTGTGTCTGGCTTTCTTTGTCTCCCAAGTCATATCCGGCACAAACATCAGCCGAGGAGACCGTAAAACTGACGACGGAAGCGATGCTCGGACACGAGCTGGAGCCAACGACGATGACGACGTTAACGGAGGACCATGGTGCGGAATCAAGGGACAAAACCTCGAAGTTCCAGCGATGTTCCCAAAAATTAACTATTGATAAAGATTAAGTATTACTCAATTAGGCTTAGTCTCTAGTGAACCTACTAGCATTTGATAATAATTATACTTCCTTATAGCCTCATGTTAGTTTCTTATCATGCCTGCATTCGCAGGCGGGTAATTGAATTCCCCATGTGGTCTATTAGACATCATTTCGGATTCTAGAGATGAACTGAGTGCCATTTTGTGGGAGGCGAACCCGCAAAGGGATGCCATGAGTAGGATGAACAACTTCATACACAAAGGACAACCTCTTACACAAATGTTTTACCAGCCAAACTGCACCCCTTTCCCCTGCCCTTGGGGAGAACTTAAGGGACACGGCCCGAGAGCTGGCGCTCCTGATGGCCTTCCCACATCCTACTACTATATGCTGGGTTGGTTTTCGGTACGGGCATTACCGACACGAAGCATAATTTACCTCAACAAAACACACCAGCGCACTAACCGGTCAATCCCATCATCTATACACCATACAACCCAAGGATACTCCAATTAAGGAAATTTATGGCAACAATTGACATAGGTTGACATAAGCAAAGCCTTCGACACTCAACACAAACATCCCCATCAACAAAATACTAAATACTATTACAAGTACTATCACACGATAAGCTATCGCGAACATATCAATGATCCGTACTCCATAACACTCTCTTTAACCAATACCACTATGAAATCTCCTACCACGACTCCCGCATATGCTCTACAGTTATGTGAATGACATAATATTCTAGCAGAACACTCCATACACACCCAAGCAGCTTGCAATCTACAACTGTACACCACAAGACTCGAACGCTGACAGAAACAGAACGAAATGACCGACTTACTTTCAAAATCTTCTGCCGTATTTTCTACAACCTACAAACCGGAATACCACCACCCTTGCATCATTTTACTAAACACGCTACGCACTTTAGATGAAGCACATGCAGTGTTTGGTGTCACAGTGGATGCAAGACTAAATTTCTGACAACACACGGGAAACACACCAAAGCTAACACAAAAAAAAATCATAATTCGAGCACTCACAGGAACCACATTCGATTCAAGCAATCAAAGGAACCCATCACCCACACATACAAACAAAATATCTGTCCAATATATATATATATATATATATATATATATATATATATATATATATATATATATATCCACTGTCTGGGCACCCAAAATCTCATCCAATCACTTCAGCACATACAAGCAAAATATCTGTTCAACATATATGTATCTCCACTGTCTGGTCACCAAAGATTTTATCCACTTATTTCAGTTCAGTACATGCAAGTAAAATATCTGTTCAACATATATATATATATATATATATATATATATATATATATATATATATATATATATATATATATATATATATATATATCCACTGTCTGGGGACACTAAATCTCATCCACTCACTTCAGCACATGGAAGCAAAATATCTATTCAACATTAATTATCTCAACTGTCTCGGCACCCAAAGTCTCATCCACTCACTTCAGCACATACAAGTAAAATATCTCTCCAACATATATGTATCTGCACTGTCTGGTCACCCAAAATATCACTTACTCACTTCAGAACATACAAGCAAAATATACGATCAACATATACATATGTAACTTTACTGTCTGGTCACCAAAAATCTCATCCACTCACTTCAGCACATAAAAGCAAAATATCTGTTCAACATATATGTATCTCCACTGTCTGGTCACCAAAAATTTCATTCACTCATTTCAGCACATGTAAGTAAAATATCTGTTCAATATATATATATATATATATATATATATATATATATATATATATATATATATATATATATATATATATATATATATATATATATATATATATATATCCACTGTCTGGGGACACCAAATCTCAACCACTCACTTCAGCACATACAAGCGACATATCTGTTTAACATATATCTATCTCCACTGTCTGGTCAACAAAGATTTCATTCATTTATTTCAGCACATGTAAACAAAATATCTGTTCAACATATATGTATCTCCACTGTCTGAGGACACTAAATCTCATCCACTCACTTCAGCACATACAAGCGAAATATCTGTTTAACATATATGTATCTCCACTGTCTGGTCATCAAAGATTTCATCCACTCACTTCAGCACATAAAAGCAAAATATCTGTTCAACATATATGTATCTCTACTGTCTGGTCACCAAAAATTTCATCCACTTACTTCAGCACATACAAGTAAACTATCTGTTCAACATATATGTATCTCCACTGTCTGGGGACACAAAATCTCATCTACTCACTTCAGCACATACAAACGAAATATCTGTCCAACATATATGTATCTCTACTGTCCGCTCACCAAAGATTCCATCCACTCACTTCAGCACATGCAAGTAAAAACTCTGTTAAACATATATGTATCTCCACTGTCTGGGGACACCAAATCTCATCCACTCACTTCAGCACATACAGGAAAAATATCTGTCCAACATATATGTATTTCCATTGTCTTGACATCCCAAATCTCATCCACTCACTTCAGCACATACAAGCAAAATATCTGTCCAACATATATGTATCTCTACTGTCTGATCACCAAAATTTCATCTACTCACTTCAGCACATACAAGTAGAAACTCTGTTAAACATATATGTATCTCCACTGTTTGGAGACTCCAAATCTCATCCAATCACTTCAGCACATACAGGCAAAATATCTGTCCAATATGTAGGTTTCTCTACTGTCTTGTCACCCAAATCTCCTCCACTCACTTCAGCACATACAAGCAAAATATCTGTTTAACATATATGTATCTCCACTGGCTTGTCACCCCAAATTTCCTTCACTCACTTCAGCCCATGCAAGCAAAATATATGTTCAACTTATATATATATATATATCTCCACTGTCTGGTAGCCAAAATTCTCATCCCTTATTTCAGTACACTACAAAAGATACAAAACAAAGCACCGGACCTCGCATAAAGCCTAGATTATCCACCTCTATCATGATAACAAAGGTCGTACCGCTAAAACACCATCTCGACTTTCGGGAAACACAATTTCTCCACGGTATAAGAAAATAAGCCCTCTATGTGATTACAGGCACTACCCATGCCATCCTCCAAGTGACATGCGCAAAACTCCAATGACACACTACGCTTACACACTCCAAAGAAATCACTCAAACTTAAAAACAGGCCTCATCACTCACAAGTCTATCCACAAATATATAACACAACAAGGAATACAATCTATGGGCCAAAACTACATTCACCGCGCCACTACACCGGATATAAACAAAAGACGAAAGATCCCTCACACACCACAAATATGTCACCCTGGCAAGGCTATAGTGTGTTCACCCCCCTTAAATTAAACACATATGAGTACTACACTAGCCTAGCACATACACCTGCTTCACCAGCACCATGAACCAAACACAATTTTACACATTTCTAGCATGCCCAGCATAGGTGACAAAATCTCCAGATGCGCGAGGTGCGGATTATCTGGATGAATCCTTACCCGTCGGCGAAGTTCAGCGTGTCTGGCAGGTGAGAGAAGGGAACCTAGCCGAGGATGAGATTAGTACGAGGGGCGGTCAATAAGTTTTGCGAATCGGTAGGGCAAAACAAAGGAATGGGGATGGCTGTTTATGGGGGTGTTAGGACAAGTTATGACAAGTCAGGACTTGCAGCCGCACGCTCCTGTCTCGTCTATTTAAGAAGCAGTAGCTGATCGCAGATCGTCAGTCACAAAGTTTTCAACAATGGAGAAGGTTGAGCACCGCGCAGTGATCAAATTTTTCACCAAGGAAGGCAAGAATGCAAAAGAGATCCATGAACGCATGGTTGCAGTGTACACAGACACCGCCCCTTCCTATGCAACTAGTGCTCGCTGGAATAGGGAGTTCCGCTATGGTCGTGAGTCCCTTGAAGATGACCCCCGTGCAGGATGCCCGTCAGACGTGACCAACGAGGACAATATGGCCCGTGTGGAGAGGATGATCCTGATCCTTGAAAATCGACGGGTGAAGGTCGAAGAAATCAAGCGAGAACTTGGAATATCACATGGAAGTGTTATGAACATCATCCACGACAATTTGGCCATGACCAAGGTCTCTGCCCGTTGGGTCCCTAGAAACCTCACGCCCCATGATCGACTTCAACGTCGTCAAAGCCTACAAGGCCAGAGTTGCATAAGCTGCCTTGCGCGAGTGCGGATTCAAGGAGCTCAACCATCTCCCCTACAGTCCAGATGTGGCCCCTAGCGACTACTTTTTATTTCGCCAGCTGAAGGCTGCACTGCGTGGACGCCGGTTTAGGGACGATAAAGATGTCCAGCTCGCCATCCAGGAGTGGATTGAACAGCAGTCGAGAGATTTCTGGTTGTCGGGAATTAAAAGCCTCTGGGACAAGTGGCGCAAGTGCATTGAAGTCAAGGGTAGTTATATTGAAAAATAATAAAACACTTTTCCTCATATCTCGTTTCTATATATCCGAATTGCAAATATTATTGACTGCCCCTCGTATCTGATTAAGCTCTACTCTATGTATAAAAACAGCAGGCAATATTTCGGAGAAAAAAAATGTTTCGTTTCCCTGTGATTTATTTGATTAATAATGGCTACAAATGACGCCCTCTTGACCATAAATCTCTGGAAAATAGGTTCGTAAATAAAGCCTGATTATCTAAATGAGGAGGCTACTTTGGTTGTTAAGAACATGAGGAATGTTCTCGCTTGAGATGAACCCTGTTCCACAACGAATGAGTTTCTCTCTCTGCTTCCTCCTTTTCAAGTGTGAATTATTTCTTTTTATATAAAAGAAGGAAGCTAATACAAAAGAGAGAGCAAAGTTGGGCGACTCGTTGGAGTGATGGGGGTGGGGCTGAATGAACTAGTAGTGAATTATGGGAAATAGCTGGCTTAAACGCTATGAGGGATACGTTAACAAACGCTGGATTTAACAGGAACATTGTGTAGTAGTTTCTAATAGCGACCCTTGGCTAGAAGCGGTAAGTTTCCTTCTTTGAAGAGCAAAACTTCTTGTTGCTATTTGATGCCTTAAACTTCTAAGATTTTAGAAACAATCTTTTTTTAAATAGTGATACAGATTGCATGTGACTGACTGGCCCTAAACGCGAGGCGAGTAAGAAATAAAAAAGGCCAAACAATTATTGCTTTCATTTAAAAAATATTGTTGCTCAAGATAAACAAAAGTATATCAGGGGAAATTCGCGGCCTAAAAGCAGGTTCAAGAAGGCACAAGTGGAATGGAGCAAGATGTTTTAAATATGGCTTAAATCTATCTGTTGCAACATTGTAAGATATTAAGGCGGTATACTTTTCATCCAATGATACCCCGGCCATTTGAAACAGCGTAGCTACTGTCCACTAGAAAACCTAGTCCTGTAACCAAGTACTCTATGAATAAGGATGCGCCACCCTCATAGAACGAGCTGACTGATAGTACATTTCAATTTTGCACGTGGCGGAAGTTAAAAGGAGAATTTCCTTTACTTGTATTCCATTTGAAACACTGGTGTAACCAACAGAAGGGTAATGATGAAGTAGTAGAGCAAGGGTAAGTGACCAAGCAGAAGTATAGTACTCTAGACTGTGGTTCTAGATGTGATGATCATCATATACATCTGTGAACTGCTCGAAACGATTGCTTTTCTAGACGTTGTATGTTCTAGCGTGTGGAACTTTTGGAGGTGTATATATTGGACATTCGGCTGACGTAGGATTCAATAATGCAAGAGACATTAACCCGGTTGTCCCTTAACACTATTTTGGTTTCTAATTCGTTAAAAACTTCCAAAGCCCCTCCGCGTTGTGTTAACAGAAGATACAGAATGATAGATCCTTCCTAACATAATTTTGTTTTGTGTCTACAGTTTTTTGGTAGCTGGCGCATAAAAACGAACGGCTTGTCGCTTGCTAATTTAATCATTCGTATTAGCGTGTCTGCCTTCTCTTAGTCTCGTTCATACCTGGTGCTTCGCAAACCAGAGTTTCCATCGATTTTAATATGTTACTCTTCTTCACCTTCATACTAGAATGATAGACTACTCATGATTTAGGTAATAGATTTGAAAAGTTGAGATGGATTTTTTTTTTCTCTCAGTGATCATCTGGTCCCCTAAGAACAGGTAAAGGAGGCATAGAAATATTTGGATATTTTAAGCATAAGAGGGGCCAGTTACGTTGAAGAAATAATTGGTTATGTTGTGAATTGTTTTAACTGAGATTTTATCACACTTTTTGCAGATTCATCGCAGCTCACGCCTTTACTTTTACTGTCTGGTTCATTGCTTTCATATTTCTTTCCTGTATGTTATGAAGAAAGCTAAGATTTTTAGATATTTTTTTATTAGTTTAGTAACGATTTACTTACTCTACTTTCACCAATTGGTTACGTGGTCGTTCACTTCATCATAGTAATTAGTAGTTTCACCTGCTTCTCTCTCTCTCTCTCTCTCTCTCTCTCTCTCTCTCTCTCTCTCTCTTCTTAATAATGGATTCCTTTATCACTAAAGTCCTATAATATTCCGATTTTATACCATTCTATTCTCTTTGCCCTTTTCATTTCTTATTTTTAAGGGTCGCCTTCCTTTCTAATCGTGTTTCTTTTAACCATTTCATTCTAGTTCTTATTTTTTATTGTTTTTAAATTGTATTTTTTTCTAGATTTTTTTATATTATAATTATTTCTCTAGAATTTTTGTATAATAATCTTTCTCTAGATTTTTGTAGTATATTTTTCCTCTAGATTTTTTTGTATTATAATTTTTCTCTAGGTTTATTTTGTATTATAATATTTACCTAGATTCTTTTGTATTATATTTTTTCTCTAGAATTTTGGTAATATAACTTTTCTTTACAATTTTTTGTATTATAATTTATTCTCTAGATTCTGGGGGGTATTAGAATATTTCTAAATTTTTGTATGATAATTTTTCTCTAGATTTTGGGGAGTATTATAGT
Organism: Ceratothoa steindachneri; assembly: GCA_963969495.1. Lineage (NCBI taxonomy): Eukaryota > Metazoa > Arthropoda > Malacostraca > Isopoda > Cymothoidae > Ceratothoa > Ceratothoa steindachneri. The sequence goes on from OZ018327.1 coordinate 165,289,117, forward strand.
TTTGTATATCTTTTTGTATTATAATGTTTATCTAGATTTTTTTTATTAGAATTTTTTCTTTAGATATTTGTATTAGAATTTTCCTTCTAGATTTTTGGGATATTAGATTTTTTCTGTATTAGAACTTTTTCTCTAAATTTTTGTATTAGAACTTTTCTCTAGATTTTTGTATTATAATTTTTTTTCTCTAGATTTTTTTGTATTAGATTTTTTTTCTCTAGATTTTTTTGTATTACAATTTTTCTCTAGATATTTTTGTATTAGAATTTTTTTCTCTAGATTAATATAGAGACGTTTATGACTCCCATCCCCCTTCCTTTACCTCACCTTGTATTTCCTATCTTCTTCCAATTTTCCCCTTCTACGTCTCTGTAATTTCCCCCATTCTTTGGCCGGTAGGGGGTTGGATGGTGAAGGAAGGGTAAAGTTGGAGGAATGTCAGGCCCTCCCTACCCATCGTTTACGATTTAAGGGGGTGTCATGTGTAGCATGGGTCAGCATGATGTAGCTGACATCTAGAGAATTGAGGGCGCGCAGAGGTTCCACGCGTATACCTCTTCGCCACATTTAATATTTCCTTTCTCTTCCCCACTTTCTCTAGACGGTGGGGCTTTGCTTTAACCCCCCTTCCTCCGCCATTTTTAACTTATATTCTTTCTAAAAGATTCTCTTTTATTTTATTTTTACTCTCGCCTTATGTCGATTTCCATCTCTTCCTTCGCATTCTTTAACGCGGAGCTTCTGTGACGTGGCCCCGAAGCTCCGCCCTTCGCGCCTTTTCGCTGCTCTTTGACGCCTCGTCTCTTTTCGCGCCCTTTCCAGCGGGCGAGCACGTCCGCTCAAATTACTGGAGTCCCTCCAAGTTGGCCCGTGTTAATTTCCCAGGAGGAATGTCACTCTAGCACTTCCCATTTCCCGACTGGGGACGCCTCGCAGGAAAGGAGAAAAGAAATCGGCTATCGTGGAGAAACCCCTAAAGTGGAGAAGGGCAAATAAATTTGTATCAAAATGAAAACTCGAACTCAGTTTTTGTCGGGCTTCAAAAACACTTTATTCAAAGCCGCGAAGATCGAAAATTGCCGGTGAAATGCCACCCTTTCCCCGCCCTTCCAAAGGGGAACAAATATATTATTCCCGAGAAAGAATTCATTTAAAAGAGACGCTACATCTTTTTTTGTTATTTTTCCCTCACTATGTGAGGGAAAATAAAATAAATTATAATTAATTAACTGTAGCATAATTGGTAAATAGTTACCAATTTTCGTTGGTAAACGTGATAGATTTTGTTAAATTAATTGAACGAACTCACTTGTAATTTGACAAGTTCTCAATTCGTCTAAACCTAAATTCAATTAATTTCGTTGAATTTATTTTTTTTTTAATAAAAAATTGACATATAGTTTGAATAATTTGCAAGTTTATTATATTTAACCAAATGTGATGTTTTTATTTATATTTCCCGGTGAAATATTTATAACTAGTCTAAACGTTCCGTCAAAAAGGACATATAATTAAGTAATAATAATAAAATCAATAATAACAAGGAAATGACTTGGTAATATTAAACATAATGATGAAATGAATTTCAAAATTTCTTAAAATTTTCGTTAATTTCAGCTGAAAGTCAATTTAACAAAGTGGAATTTTTAATTATTTCTTATAGTTTTCTAATTGTTCATATTTATTATCGTCATTATTTCTATTTAGTTTTTATTTATCACATTTACCCCAGCGTATACATGTATTATTCGGCGTGAAATAAGCTTCTAGAATGAATGTTATCTAAATAATTTTTTGCATATCACTTCCAATTTTCTTATTTACAAAATCTCACAAAACACCATTTATGCGAGAAATGTGAAAATTTAACATTATTTATAGAGATTTGCGTTTCACGTTTTATTACTTGATCTCTTATTGGAGATTGTATATTTCGGAGCTGGCTACTCATCCCAAATGGGATGAGAAGCCGGCTCCCAAAGACCGTCCAGTGCTGCCAATATTTAAAAGCGAGGAACATCCTGGACATAAAAATTGGTATACGACACCAGCAAATATTTGGGGTCACTGTCCTTTAGACGGAAAAAGATTTGAACATTTCTGTTATTAATGAAAGCAAATCTACATTCTAATTGGCAAAAACATTGTTTAAACAGTTCTGAGAACTTATCTTAACGAAATATGAAATAGTGGATTTGTTTTGAGACAGTTATTGTTTTAGTTTTAGGAGGAAAATTAATGAATAATAGTTACCCTACACTATATATAGCCACATTTAACCGTGTCATATTTTGCGTTCCTCTCTTGTCACAGTATACATATAACTTACAAAGCTAAAAATAGCTTCGGCTCGAAATAAATGTTCCCCTTGATAAGGTCCTCAGTATTATTTTAGCAAACCTTTTCCCTCTTAATTTAAATAGGCGATGTTTTATGTGATTATATATAAGAGGTACTATTAGCCTCTTACAGTGGAGGGTTTATACAAATCTTAGCCATAGTTGCAGAATGGAGAAATTACTATCGAGGAGTAAGGTCTCGCCCATCAGAGAAAGCAAAATGCAATGTTAATGCTAATATTGAAAATTTTGAAATTAATGGTTCTGACCCCAATAGCACCTATCTCAGACTTTTAGATACCGCTTCAACTTGTCGCCGCTTATTGTTAATAACAACAACAAACTATCTTTAAACTTGTTAACAATTTTCAACAAACACCATAGTCATAAATTTCTCAGTCCTCATCCCAAATATCTCTGTGATTCGGTAAATTTACTTTAGTCATTGTCATGAAATGCTGCACTTTTTATTTGTTTTTTTGACCTCTTTCTTTTTACCAAGTAACGCACACACTCACACACACACACACACACATATATATATATATATATATATATATATATATATATATATATATATATATATATATATATATATATACACTCACTTTGTTTTCGTTGTTGTGATCCATCCATCTTGGTGGCTAGAATCCACAAGCTCCAGCCATTCATCTTATAAAACATCAAGTTCTAAATTAGGTTATTAATTATCAAGTTGTTTGTAAGATACAGATACATTCAAGCAGTCATCATTATCAACCCGGAGTGACCTCAAGCAATCATCATTATCTACCCGTACCCGGAGTGACCTCGAAGACTCCTTATTATCTACCCGGAGTGACCTAAAAAATCATCATCATCTACTAGAGTGACCTCAAAAATCATCATCTACGGAGTGACCTCAAAAATCATTTTCACGTACAGGAGTGACTCTCATCATCATATGAAGCCATCGCATCAAATTTCTTGAGTCATCCTCAAATTTCTTAACGCAACGAAAATACAACCTCGACCTCATCCAACCTTTCATCAAGGAGCCAGATTCATATCACCGAACCCCCAACTTAAAGCAACAGGACGCTCAACGTCCGCACCGCGCAACTATCCCACTCTCACTCAAATCACTTTCAGTAAGTGACAGAATTAAACCAAATTTTAACTTGCAGCCGCAGATATGGTCGCAACCCCCCCCCCCTTCCTCTAGCTGACCTTGCATTAATTCATTATAGTTTATTCATTCGCACTGACATAGTGCTATGGCAGCGCGCCATCGATTGGGTCATTAGAATTCACATAATGCTACCTATGTCAACGCACAATCGATTCATTCATTATCTTTCACATAATGCTATCTATGGCAACGCGCCATTGATTCACTCATTAGCATTCACAAAATGCTACCTATGGCAAAGCGCCATTGATTCAGTCATTAGCATTCACATAATGCTACTTATGGCAACGCGCCCTCGATTCATTTATTAGCATTCACATATGGCGACGTGCCAATGATTCACTCATTATAATTCACAAAATGCTACCTATGTCAACGCGCAATCGATTCATTCATTATCTTTCACATAATGCTACCTATGTCAATGCACAATTGATTCATTCATTATCTTTCACATAATGCTACCCATGTCAACGCGCCATCGATTCATTCATTATCATTCACATAATACTACCTATGTCAACGCGCCATTGATTGATTCATTATCATTCACATAATGCTACCTATGTCAACGCGTCATCCATTCATAAATTGATATTCACATAATGCAACCTATTTCAACGCGCCATCGATTCATTCATTATCATTCACATAATGCTGCCTATGGCAACGCGCCATCGATTCATTCATTAGAATTCGCATAATGCTACCTATGCCAACGTGCCATCGATTCATTCATTATCATTCAAATAATGCTACCTATGGCAACGCGCCATCGATTCATTCATTATCATTCACATAATGCTACCTATGTCAACGCGCCATTGATTCATTCATTAGAATTCGCATAATGCTTCCCATGGCAACACGCCATTGATTCATTAATTATCATTTACATAATGCTACATATGGCAACGCGCCATCGATTCATTCATTATCTTTCACACAATGCTACCTATGGCAACGCGCCATAGATTCATTCATTATCATTCAAATAATGCCACCTATGTCAACGCGCCATCGATTCATCCATTATCATTCACATGATGCTACCTATGTCAACGCACAATCGATTCCTTCATTATCTTTAACACAATGCGACATATGGCAACGCGCCATCGATTTATTCATTATCATTCAAATAATGCTACCTATGTCAATACGCCATCGATTCATTCATTATCTTTCACACAATGCTACGTATGTCAACGCGCCATCGATTCATTCATCAGCATTCACATAATGCTACTTATGTCAACGCACCATCGATTCATTCATATCATTCACATAATGCTACCTATGGCAACGCGCCATCGATTCATTCATTAGAATTCGCATAATGCTCCCCATGGCAACGCGCCATTGATTCATTAATTATAATTTACATAATGCTACATGTGGCAACGCGCCATCGATTCATTCATTATCTTTCACACACTGCTATCTATGTCAACGCACCATCTATTCATTCATCCAGCATTCACATAATGCTACTTATGGCAACGCGCCATCGATTCATTCATTATCATTCACATAATGCTACCTATCGCAACGCGCCATCGATTCATTCATTATCATTCAAATAATGCTACCTATGTCAACACGCCATCGATTCATTCATTATCATTCACATAATGCTACCTATGTTAATGCGTCATCGATTCATTCATTATCTTTCACATAATGCTACCTACAGCGATATGCCTCTCCTCTAATTTATCCAGGTTTACTAATTAACTTTTCAAATTTACTATATTCATGTTTACTCTCATTGTATTATTAAGAAAAAATGTGTACACTCAATCGACTCATATTGTTCCTTCCACTTACGTTCAGACTGAATGGGTACACACACATTCAGGTAACCTACAGCTGGACAAACATGACCTTTTGACTACCGTATTTCAAAATGTATCATTTGTGTATTTAAAATTTTATCATGTAAATACCGTCTAAATTATTATTACACACTTTGTACAAATTTGACCTAATTATTATGTATAAATATTTAATCACTGCTTTAGTTTAATTATTTTTGATGTATCAAATTAACATTTAGTTCACAAGAACTAATGTCATTTATACTCATGTATTATTTTAATCAAGTAATGGAGAACGTCTTTTAGCATAAACAAGTAATTGGGGTGTTACTTGCCTCTGGGTGTGGCCGTCAGTGACCTAGAGAATTCTTGAGAATGCTAGTGTACCACCACCAAGGCTGGAGAATGTGAAGAATGTGGTCGCAATTTATTCACCTAATGACACAGGCTCCGAGATCCTAGTCCAGCCTTTGTGGAAAACCGGAAGGGAGTATTGGGTTAACTTACCACGAATCTATTTTATCCGCTTACTCATTTCTGCAACAGTAGTTCTTCCACCGACAGAAGACACGTATGCCCGCCATAAAGAGCAGTACTGTTTGCTCCGAAGAGAAACGAAGTTTGGCCATAACACGTCGAAATTCACATAGGGTGTATATTCACTGCACATTTAACTATATATCTCGTTTGTCCTTTGAATTCCCAATTAATTTCTCTCTTTCTTTGTCCTTCCGATCGGTCTATTCGAGAAAATTTTGTTCTACCGCGTAGCCGAGTGAACTAAAGGCTTGCTTTAATTGAGATCAAAGCGGTTGCTCGCCGCCTCAGTGTGCTTAGTTTGATCCTGACCCTTGCACGTATTTATTTTTTTTGCAATTAGGAAAAACCCCTTTTCCGAAGAAAAACTTCCATTTCTATTGTCTTTTTTTGCGATAGGTTGATTTACATAGGGTGAAATTACAGGGAGATGAAGAGACATATCACTTGTTTCTGACTGCCTACTCAAAGTCGGCAGAGCACCAAAGAAGCGGCCGATGTGCAAAACGGTCACACCTTTCAAGAATGGAAAATAGGCCTATAGGAATGATGGTTCTGTAAAAAAATTCGCTGACCTCATTTACTGAGATAAACTTTTTGAATGAATAAAAAATCCATTCATTTTTCCCAATTCAGACCAACGTCTGTTATTCAAGCCTCTACAGTCTAGAGCGCCGGAGACTCGGAATAAGGATTTAAATAGAAAAAGGATTGTTTCCATGGAGGTCATAAAGACTGCAAAATTAAGAAATTCTTGAACATAGATGCGTGGATTATACTATATTAGTGACATTATTCTCCAGCTCTTCGACCAGTTTCACTGGGACTCGCCCCGTATAGTGAAACTAAAGCTATCCCTTTCCTATGGGAAAGTTTACCAATCAGGTCCCTGAAAAGGAGAAATGTAGTTGCAACCATCATAAGACAATACAGAACTTTAGGGAGGGTGACCAAGGAATGCATACTAATGCAAGAGAACAACTTTTATTTCGGTGGAGTTGGACTCCTAACGCCGGAGGTAAAGTAATGAGAACAAATAAATCACATCGGATATAGCTACGTTCCCGCCATCCGGGGCCACATTCCCTGGTGAGAGGGTTGCGTAATCATTGTAGCTTTGGGGTGCGCACTGATGATGCGCACAATATCGTCTTCTTAAGGCAGACAGTTGAAAGGGAAAGATAAGATACAAGCCTCCGCAACCCCTCCCAATTAGCCGGAGACAAAGACAATTCCATTAAATGAAAATGACTTTAAGATACACGAAATATGCTATTTGGGCGTTTGAGAAGAGAAAACTATCACGAAGAGGGTGGTAAACCACTTAAAGGCATAGCTGTGGGGGTTATTGTTCGCATCAAGCGCCGAATTTGCTGTTGCTTTCATAGTTTTACTAGAGTGTTTTTTGCTCGGCGCGCGAGCCTTCACTCTCTCATGCCTAAATTCATTCCGCTGGCGCTGGGCATTTGGGGCTGTCGCTCTCTCAGTTTTGGACGAAGCTTACTATTCATTGCCCTTAGACAAGCTTAGGGTAGGCGCAAAAGAGCTGAGGCTCATTTATTGCAACGCTCCTTCCGGGTAGTAGACTTAGAATTGCCTAAGCGTGCCTCCACTTCCCCATATCCTGTGTTTTACTCCATCAATTCAAGCGTCTGAATGGAAAATGGGTCACGTTAGCGAGAGAAGAGGCCTTAGTATTGGCCGGAGCATGGTTTGATCCCTTTGAGCTGCCAGCTGGACAGAGGTGCCGCCCAAGGGGTGCCACCCAGGGCAAGTAACACTAGATAATGGGCGCGGAAGCAACCACGCTCGTAAACATGGAATGTCCATGAGTGGAGGGTGCTTTTCTCACTTGAGATGTCACGCAGGTCACGCATACTGAGACATGAAAGTCTCCTTAGGCTTTTAATAAGAAATACGGTACAAAGCTTGTACAACGACGATCTCGTTTTTGAACATATAAAAATCTTAAATATTTGACGGAACAGGGTGCAACCCGCTACAATTCATGGGGTTAGAACAAGTTAGGAACATTTGAGGTTGAACCTTATTTAAACCTCGACAAGATTTGCTTTTACGGCTAAAGATGCGATAGTAATAAAATCTGCCTGAGACCAGTATGGATGTCTTCACACGGTAGCGATACTAGCTACCCTTCAAAGGCTCAAGGAGCCTGTCAAACGTGACGAAATATGTCAGGGTGGGCATCGAAACCTCTCTCCTTCCATACCACACACTCTACACACTGACTGCTAGATGATCGACCAGTCCTTCAGCAATGTCTTCAAATGAGTACTCTACTAGCTCCCTAGCATAGACTATCCTTCTTAAAAAGTTCAAGGTAGAGTGTGTGTGTGTGTGTGTGGACGGGGGACGGGGGCATCAGTTTCACACCCGAAAAAACAGAGAGCTTTGATTCTCTCCCATGAACGATGATAAACTATGGAGCTGAAAGATCATGTGTTCACCGAACAACTTCGTTCCGTCAGTTGAACGGATAACCAGAATGCATTTCAAACCAGCGGACTCAAAGAAGGAAGAAACCACTCGATGAGTGGTCCAGCCTTTAAAGCTCCGTTACCTCTTTGTCTTTTTGGAGTGGAAGTGAGGGAGGGTTTACCTTCTTTTCTCATCCTTTACTAAGGGGGATACGAAGCCGGAAGTGCACTCCTCGCTTGGGTACTTCGCTGAAACGGCGAGCTACCCGCTGTCTCCGGAGTCTCCTGCAGAAGGAGAGTCATTATTTTTCTTTTCTTTTTTATTTTTTTCCACTTTGGGGAACTCATTCCCCTTGGGAGGGCCTTGTTCATGTGTCGAACTATGCTTTGGAATCGACTCGGCCGCATAATCCCCCTAGGCAAAGTTCTTGCATTTTGTGGACAGGTTTCTTTAATCCCTTCGTTATAGTTCCCAGTCATCCCCAGGGGAAATGGGTTTCATAGGGACATACTTCTCTATAGGGGTCGTGAATCTTGTCTGATACATTTAGGGATAGCTGATTCTGGGGTTGGGGATCCTCTGACAGTTCTTAGGAGTATCAACTACGACGGCTGACCGGCATAAAACGACCGGTAGCCGGTTCCATCTCTTTCAATGGACCCATTCCTGCTCCATTCAGAAGTGAAGGATCCTCCTTCTATTCCATCGAGTTATGTGAAGGAAACCCTAAGACAGGGATTGGCATCCTTTTACAGCTTACGGGCCAGGGCAGGACTGGCCGGGTAGATACTGTATTTGGTTTGGGGACTGCGGGCCGGACAATTTTAGCGTACGGGCCGTAACACCCGCGAGCCGTATTTTGCCGACATCTGCCCTAAAATAACAGAAGGATAAGGATAATCCTGGCCACGACCTTGCATGTATAGACGAAATCTCATTAACGTCTAGCCTGAAAAATTATACATTGCTCAAAAGTAAATGGGGATGGGGGGGGAGTTGTAAGAAGTGGCAGAAGAAGGGTTAATGGAGGATATGTAAACAAAATAAAGCATAGTTGGTTTAAATCTAGTCTAAGACTACCGGAAACATTGAGCTCGGCTTGACATATGCTCTTCCAGGTACCAGGTGCAAAACTCTACACTGAACACCCCTTTTACAGGGTACAACATAGAAAAATATACAGAACTCTAATTGCTTACAGCACCGTGTAAGAATCCATATGCACGCATTACTTTGTGCAATAAATGAGTTGGTTTAAGAGACAAACCTTCGCTGCGTATCATGCTTAGGGTTTTCACCATTATAATTCAACTATATCTTGTAGTTATTTTTAGAGTAAAGTTTACCTAAATATCACCTCTTCTAATGGAATATTTCTTCTTGTATTATTAAAAATAATGAAAAACTATCATTGGCCGACCAGCTTTCATCCATTCATCTATCTTTGGTGCCGGGATCAGTTGGCTCTGGTTGCAGATTAATGGTCTTTCATATGCCTGCTTTCTTCTGAACCTTTTTTTTCTGTAAAACGAGTTGGGTTACCGGTGCTGGCTGGACACTTTACTCAAGGCACAGGTGGGTGAAATGTTCCCGGAGACAACTGACAGGATTCCTACTTCTCGAGGTAATCCTTGTTGCCAAGAGCTGACCGCTATCAGGTCCTCTTCTGTACCATGGCCGGGAAGAATCCGCTACTTACCAGGGAGAAAGAAGCATTACTTTGAATAGTGTTCTCAATGCTGGGTGGAAAGGGAGATCCAAACAAAGTGAGTTTTTGTTCTTTTAATTTATTGAAAATATTTCTAAAGAAACATACCAAGACTCGAAAGGTCCGATCTTAAGAGTTTAAATTGAGAAGGAGTCAGCCTTTGAATGTTTCAGAGCAATAAAAAAAATAACAAGACTCGAAAGGTCCAATATTAAGAGTTTAATTTTAAACGGGTCAGCCTCTGAATGTTTCAGCGCAATAAAAAAATTACCAAGACTCGAAAGGTTAAAATTTAAGAGTTTATATTGAGAAGGGGTCAGCCTCTGTATGTTTCCGAGCACTAAAAATAAAATACCAAGACTCGAGAACTCCGATCTTAAGAGTTTAAATTGATAAGGGGTCAGTATTTGAATGTTTCCGAGCACTAAATAAAAAATACCTAGATTCGAAAGGTCCGGGCTTAAGAGTTTAAATTGATAAGGGGTCAGTATTTTAAATTTCCCGAGCACTAAATAAAAATACCTAGATTCGAAAGGTCCGGTCTTAAGAGTTTAAATTGAGAATGGGTCAGCTTCCGAATGTTTGCGAGCAGTAAACAAAAATACTAAGTGTAATGGAAAGGGACAACAAGAAGAATAGTCCCTTAATTTGTTTCTTGAATTCCTTCCCTCCCTATGTCTCCTAAGTATTACTCCTCGTTGAGTAAGCTCTGAATCCAAATATAAAAATAAAAGAAGAAAGACTTTGATTATTCATCAGTGCCTCACAGGTGTAGTTAATTAAATTGGGCGCTAAAAGCTTTCACCTCGCTAATGAAACGCTATTCTCCGTAGTTGGGAAAATGCTAGCCGAAAGTTTCCCACCCACATCGTTGGAGACCATTAAGACCTGTGTCGGGCAACAAAAGCTAATCTTCTATGCGCCAGAAGCCTTTGACCAATCGTCTGTGCCTCCTAGCGATTGAGCACCAAAAAAAAAAATTGCCGTCATATAAATACCCTGGGTTAGTCGAAGATCGTCAGATTGAGTTTGAGATCTCGTCGCCTTCGGTTCAGATCGTGAGTCTGTTTTACCCAAGTCCCTGGTATTCGCTTATACCATCGAGGTATAAGGCTTACTCTTTTCAGAGCAAGCCTCGAATCATTTCGTCCCCGAAGGATTGGCCGGGATTTCTCTCGTTTCATCTGGAACCCCTCCCCCCTCAAGGATCTCCAGTTTTTCATGTGAGATTTCGCGCCGAGCCGCGTCAAAAGCTCGAGTTTTGGAGGTTGCATTTCTCTGGAGCAGAGGTATCATCGTCCATCTTCAAGGAGAATCGTGAACTCGTCTTCTGCTACTATCTCCTTCATCCTCGTCGCCATCAGGATATTCGGCCGAGAATGTCTCCATTTCCCTGCGCCAACTGGCTAAAGGATTTCCCTTCCTGGAGGTGACCACTTTAACGCAAAACGACCCTTGCTTGTATCTCCTGTTAATAGACCCGCTTTCAGACTTTTAAATATTCCTTCTGTATAATTGATTTATAGTATCCCATTTTAAAGCGAATTAACAAATAATTAACGTTTACCGATTTCCAATTATCTATATTCTGTCAATATTATCCTTATTTACATTTCTTATATTTCCCGTATATTTATAAATGTCAACTAGTGACTTATTCAAATTATATTTTTGGTTTTCACTCTTTAAATACATCCTTGAACTGCAACTTGGCAAACTCATTAAACGCTATCGGCCCCTGTAATAAAATCGCACTCTTATACCTCGCAATTAATGGATTACTTTTACGAAGTGATCGTACTTGTACGTAGCGAAGGACGCGTACGTACAATAGAGGATATATGTGTATATAACTGTATATATACATATTTTCGTGGCTGTTATCTCTTTCCTCGCAACCAATAGATAAATATATGTATATATAGACGTATTGTCTGGGGACGTGACCTATTCCTCGACAATAAGAAACGAAAGGTCCGGTCTTAATAGTTTGAATTTAGAAGGGGTAAGCCTCTGAATGTTTCTGAGCAATAAAAAAAACTACCAAGACTCTAAAGGTCCGGTCTTAAGAGTTTAAATTTAGAAGAGGTCAGCCTCTGAATGTTTTAGAGCAATCAAAAATACTAAAACTCGAAAAGTTCTATCTTAATTGTTTAAATTTTGAAGGCGTCAGCCTCTGAATGTTTCCGAGCAATAAAAAAATCCCCCAAGACTCGAAAGGTACGATCTTAAGAGTTTAAATTGAGAAAGGGGTCAGCCTCTGAATGTTTCAGAGCAATAAGAAAAATACCAAGACTCGAGAGTTCCTGTCTTAAGAGTTTAAATTGAGAAGGGGTCAGCCTCTGAATGTTTTCGAGCAATAAAAAAATACTAAGACTCGAAATGTTCTATCTTAATGTTTCCGAGCAATAAAAAACCCCCTCAAGATTCGAAAGGTAGGATCTTAAGAGTTTAAATTGATAAGAGGTCAGCTCTGAATGTTTTAGAGCAATAAAGAAAATACACCAAAATACCAAGATTCGAGAGTTCCGGTCTTAAGAGTTTCAATTTAGAAGGGGTCAGCCTCTGATGTTTCCGAGTAATAAAGTTAGCCTCTGAATGTTCCCGAGCACTAGCTAATTTTGACAAAGAAATTTGGAATTATATACTAATTTTACCGAATTAGAGGGTGGCTTAAACTGGAGTTTAAGTCCTGCCAACCAGGGCACATTGTGGTACAGAAGGTGACTTTATCCAGATTTTAAGTCACTCTCTCATTTATGACCGTAGACTTTAGGATCAATGTTCGCCTGGTTTCTGAGGCGATGCAAACTCGAGCAACATAGAAAGGTCTTAATCGGGAGAGAGGGGACTGCTGATCCAGTTGGGAAGGAGGGGGTACTGAGTAGCGGTAGCTTGGCGCGACTTGCCCATGGGATGTTTGCAAAGCAAATTTATTAAAATAAAAACAAGTCACTAGTTCTATAAGGGCAGAAAATCTCTTCTCTGTTACTTTGGGCCTCTGCTCGAGTATGATATACATATGTATATACGTAAATTAAGACTTACATTATATATATATTTAATTATTAATTTATGAATTTTAAATTTATCACCGTTTTATTAATCACTGGTATTTTATTATTATTGTAATTATTACTGCCAAAGTAATCACCATTTTATTTCATTAATAGTGTTTAACTAATAATGCTTCCTATGTATATGTATCTCAGTTACGCTTCTACTGCTCATATTTTCTTCTCTTATTAACCCCACCAAGGGAACTATTGCGTGCTTCCCCCTTCTCTCCAACACTAGCCATTGTGCACTCTTGTAGCCTAACGCCCGCAGATGTGTCCCTTAGGGCTCAAAGTTGGGCTCCCCCGATGCTATGTCTGTAGGGGCATCTGCGCTTATATTTTCCATATTTTTTAACTCTTTTCATCTTTACCACTCGCTTTAAAGGTCTCTCCTTGCAAACTTTCTGCTCCGGGAGCTGCTCAACGTTGATTTTCGCTTTATTTTTTCAGGAAAAATACCGCCTAAAATTATATAATATTCTCCTATATACACGCTACTAATTTGTGCGATCTTTGTGGGTCGGGGAGATATGTTTTAACCATCTGTATTGTATATATTATTATTTTAACATCGCTAAAAAGGAAGTGATGAAAATATTTTCTCTTTGAAAACTATTTCTTTGCATAAATTAGCCGATCCACTGACGAGGATTCGCACCCTCTGGCGGTGGTAATCGGAAACTCATTATTTAACTCCCAGTGTCGTCATGGACTGATAAGACGCCGCGGCTGGTTTGGGCCCATTAGCGTGTATGCCCCCTGGCATAAAATAGTCAAGTTTGCCTTAGGGATTGAGGGATTTTTCTCGTTTGTAGAGTGAACTTTTATAAGTCTGGATTAGTTTTCCCCATGTGAATTTGAGTTTTTGAATCCTACTTATTTGCATAATTATTTGAACGAAACATTTTTTTTTTATACATAGTTTAGTTTCCTTTGATGGCAATCACAAACGCTTTATTGTTAATGTTCTTCGTTTACCCGCCTTCCCAATCCCAATAACTAAGTTTGGCCTCGAGGCCTGACTTATTTTGATTTCTTGGTTTCTCTTTCTGCCTTATCAACGCATCTTCCCCCTTGTTTTTCTTATCAGAAAATAAGCTTGTGTTTGGCTTCTTTTCGACCAATTCTTCTTCTCATATCTATAGCGGTATGATTTGTGGACTTTGTAATACACTGATAAAATAGCTAAATAACAGCGAATTCAAATAGCTTCTTGCTGTATTAAATAGTGTAGAAGTGTGTTATTTCTATTGCTACGAAGTAAAGATAAGATGTATCGTATGAAATAACATAGTTTTTAACGTAAGATAATTTAAGTTTCAAAAGTTAATTGTCTTTTCATAGGATTCTGCCATACGCTGTGCGAGCCATTATCCCGTTGGTAAACGATCCATAGCAATATAAATATAGAAAAAAAAGAGTAAAATCAGAGAAAATGATTATATAATAATAAACAAAGATTGGTAATTTTGTTAGTCAACTCTTTTAATACACAGAACAAAGTGTACATCACTACTATCTAAAGATTACATAAACAATTCAAAGCTTTTTTTTTACTATTATCTAAACAAACGAAACCCGACAAAAATCTATTGAAAAATTCTTGTCTAGACCTAATCAGGAAAACAAAAGATATGGACGAAATACTTGATCATTTTGATTTAGTTTTTACTTCCTCCCCCACCATTTATTTCAAGATATTCCAATTTTAGAGCCACAAATGGCATTTGACCAGAGTTCAATACTAAATAGTGCCAGGCAATGACTTCGCCACTCCCGCCTACGGTGGGGAGCTTGCGCGTCGCTACTAAGATTAAAATTTAAAATCTTAAAAGAAACAGCCATGGTTAAAGTTTTATAAATTTTCTGAACTTCGTCAATTATAATAATTTTAAAAAGGAACTCTAAACTCAATTTTGCCCCTTCAAAATATCACGCTGCTAAAATACAAAGTTATAGAAGAAGATATATAAAAAAATATTTTCTGAACTTCACCATTTGTAATTCTTTGGGTTTTAAAAAATTCGCAAAATTTCGATAGTTATATTTATTTCTGAACTTCACCATATTGTTTTTTGATATTATAAAAGAATTATTAGAAATAACTTTGATAAAAAATACATCAGTCATAACCAAACAAGATGAAATTATTATTCAAATACTTAAAAAATCCCCTTCTCAAGTTATAGAGTTAGTGATAATGATAATGATGATATCAGTCAATGAAGATGAAGTGGGTTTGTACATAGATTAACCTAAATTTACCAGAGCATCTCATCCAGCTATGATCCATAATTTCTACCTTAAAGATTTATAAGTCATTCTTACAACTATGACATAAATATTTGATCAATCACTAGAAGAAGGTGTTGACCAAGATATATTCTTATTATCTCACCTAAATTTCCCTGAAACATGGTCAACAAATCTAAGTTGCGTGCTCTCAATTATTCTAACTTAAGACTTGACGACCTTCAAAACTTTCAACAAGTGGTCAATCTGACTCATAGTTAGTTTTCTTTTAATAGTTCCAAGACTAACCTAGGGTAAACCTTGTCAATTACATCATTCGACGGAGAATACAATAAAACACAAGGGTTTCAAATTTCGTTAGAATCGGACGAATAATTACCATATTATTGCCGAAAGACTTATTGATAAGTAAAACAGTAACAATCCGACCGATCTATGAACCGACAGAGTAACTTACGAGGGGCGGTCAATAAGTTTTTCGAATCGGTAGAGCAGAACAGAGAAAGAAGGACGGCTATTTGTAGAGGTGTTAGGACAAGTTATGACAAGTGAGGATCTGCAGCCACACGCTCCTGTCTTGTCTATTTAAGAAGCAGTAGCTAATCGCAGATCGTCAGTCACAAATTTTTCAACAATGGAGAAGGTTAAGCACCGCTCAGTGATCAAATTTTTGACCAAGGAAGGCAAGAATGCAAAAGAGATCCATGAACGCATGGTTGCAGTGTACACCGACACCACCCCTTCCTATGCAACCATTGCTCGCTGCAATAGGGAGTTCCGCCATGTTCGTGAGTCCCTTGAAGATGACCCTCGTCCAGGACACCCATCAAACATGACCAACGAGGCCAATGTGGCCCATGTGGAGAGGATGATCCTCGAAAATCGACGGGTGAAGGTCAAAGAAATCGAGCGAGAACTTGGAATATCACATGGAAGTGTTATCAACATCATCGACCACAATTTGACCATAACCAAGGTCTCTGCCCGTTGGGTCCCTAGAAACCTCACGCCCCATGATCGATGTTAACGTCATCAAAGTTCAGAGAAACTGCTGCTCCTGTACAAACAAGACCCACTGAGATTCGAGTCACGCATAGTGACAAGTGATGTAACGTAGGTTCATTACTGGGATCCCGAGACCAAACTCGAAAGCATGGCCTGGAAGCACAGAGGCTCTCCAACCCCCATCAATTTCCGGACCCAACTCTCAGCCGGGAAGATCATGGCCACCATCTTCTGGGATTCTGAGGGAGTGTTGATGGTGGACTATGCGCCTCGTGGAAGGACCATCACAGGCCAATATTACGCCGAGGAACTGGCTTGGTTGAAGAAGTGCATCCGTCAGAAGCGGCGCGGTAAGTTGACACGCGGTGTCCTGCTCCTTCACGACAATGCCCCTCTCCACAAGGCCAGAGTTGCACAAGCTGCCCTGCGCGGGTGTGGATTCGAGGAGCTCAACCATCCCTCCTACAGTACAGATCTGGCCCCTTGCGACTACTTTTTATTCCGCCAGCTCAAGGCTGCACTGCGTGGACGCCGGTTTGGGGACGATGAAGATGACCAGCTGGCCGTCCAGAAGTGGATTGAACAGCAGTTGGGAGATTTCTGGTTATCGGGAATTCGAAGCCTCAGGGACAAGTGGCGCAAGTGCATTAAAGTCGAGGGTAGTTATATTTAAAAATAATAAAACACTTTTCCTCATATCTCGTTTCCTTATATCCGAATTGCAAAACTTATTGACCGCCTCTCGTATAAGAAACGCGCATACGCGACTAAAAAGGGCAATCCTCACTGTTCTCCAAAGTACGGCTAATGAGTATAACATCCTGGATTAGGAAATGCTTGAATCAGTGGTCACTCAGCTTGCAATTTTTCATACAATTTTGCTTTATTTGTATTTGTGGTACTACTTATTGCTTCTCCAAACACTGCCCAGAAGTGTTCTATTGGATTTAAGCCCAGTCTCTCGTGTGGTCACTCCATTGCAGTGATCGCTTCCCTGAACACTGCCCAGAAGTGTTCTATTGGATTTAAGCCGGGGCTCTCCGATGGTCACTCCATTGCAGTGATCGCTTCTCCAAAACACTGTCCATATGTGTTCTATTGGATTTAAGCCTGGTCTCTCTAGTGGTCACTCCATTGCAGTGATCGCTTCCCCAAACACTGCCCAGAAGTGTTCTATTGGATTTAAGCCGGGGCTCTCCGGTGGTCACTCCATTGCAGTGATCGCTTCCCTAAACACTGCCCATATGTGTTCTATTGGATTTAAGCCTGGTCTCTCTGGTGGTCACTCCATTGCAGTGATCGCTTCCCCAAACACTGCCCAGAAGTGTTCTATTGGATTCAAGCCTGCGTGCTCTGGTATTCACTCTATTGCATGGATCGCTACTCCAAACACTGCCCAGAAGTGTTCTATTGGTTTTAATCTTGGGCTTACTGGTGTTCACGCCATTCCAGTCATCCTCATTTTTATAAACGAATTCCTGGTGTGTTTAGATGTATTGAAGTATGGAATGACCCAGTGTCTTGCTGAAATATAACTTTCTTTCTTACTTTTGTGGATGCAAGTTCTCAATAGATGTCTCTAAGCTTGCAAAAACAATGTTATACTTTGTTAAGTTCTTTCTTCGATAGCTTAAAAACATCTTCCCTTGCGTTTATGGTGACATACAGCCGTATACCATTATAGAAACACCTTCATGCTTCGCAGGTGGTGGTACCACAAGCAAGGTGAAATATCTTTCAACTCTATAGCTTGCGAAGTGCTGAAAATCTGTAAATTTGTTATAAAAAAGTTAAATGTTTAAATAATTTTATACTAAAATATTTTTAAAATGAAATTACACAAATTACATCTAAATGGCAATGCGATAGTCTTTCTTATGTACTTGATAATCACTTTCATCTGATCATATAAGCTTAGACCATTATTCATGTGTCCAAATTTTGTGATCTTTGAGCTACTGAAGATGGGTTTTTTTCTGTTCACCTCAGATATCGCGGGCTTCTTTCTTGTATTGCATCCTTTTAGCTCTTGATATTTAAGTTTGCTTCTAACTGTTCTCGGTGGTATTTATTAAATTAAAGCTTCATTTAACTCCCCCAGCAAATTCAGTTGTTTTTCTACTATTCTGTAGTTATGAATGAATGATAACTCTGTCTTCTCCAGAGCTGGGCGCGACTTTAATTTTCTCAAGTGCGACTTTGACTTTTAAATTTTGTCACCGGATCTGGTGCGACTGCGAATTTGTGACTCTATTTTTGCCCCCTCCCCCCACAAAGTGCGGCTTGCGACTTTTTTTTCCAACGTGCGACTCTGCTTAATTACAAAGTAAACTTTAGCGCGATAACAGAAACATGCTTTTATAAAGCAGAAAAACACATATATAAAACAACCGCGTCAATTTCTTTCAAAAAAGTCGTCTTTGTTCCTGTTCAAAGTCGCGGAAAATTGGCGATGCGACTTTGCTTAGTCCGACTTTTTCAAAACGTTTGCGACTTCGAAATTCATAGTGCGACAAAGTCGCAACTCATTGCCGCAACGCCCAACTCTGGTCTTTTCTAGGTGTTTTGACATGTTTACTGCCTCTTCTCTTCCTTGATCTAAAACTCTCGGTCTTTTGATATCGTTTTACCTTGGTCTGGACACCAAACATATCTTGAACAATTACTCCTTTAGCAATTTGTATCTGTCATAACCATTGGTTCTGGCTAAGTATGATTTGCGCTCTCTGTGCTTGTGCAAGTTCTTTAGTTTTAGTAATATTACTTCTTTCCCACAACTTTCAATACACAATAGTAATAAATTTAAGTTGAAATGTAAGAAATCTTGATTAAATTATTATTTTAGCAAACATACCATTTTATTAATTACACCCCATTTAGTAAAATAGGGATGGTGATGGTAGCTGAGTGGTTAGTACAGTGGCATGAAAAGCGAAGATCTCTGGATAGTATAGTTTGGGACTCCACCTATATTTCAGTTTCTTTAAGTGGTAATAACCTAGTAGTTGCGCCACTAAAAACCAACCGATCAATCAATCACTTTAGTTAACGGGTAAAAATGTTTATATTATTTAATTCCGTTTGCTATCTCTCTCTCTCTCTCTCTCTCTCTCTCTCTCTGTATCTGTCTGTGTCTGTCTCTCTCATCCTTCTTCCTTAATCTATGTTTGATCCTTGTACTTATAAAAAGACGAAATCGCTTGTGTACCATCTTTCCTTATTTCCTATGGGTTATGGGTTAGTGTGAGCAACTGCCATGCCAAGTACGTATTATTGTGATTTCCTGTTTGTATATATATATATATATATATATATATATATATTATATCAGAAACTCATAAAGTAGCGCGTAAGTAGAGCAATAGATGCAAAAAATCGCACAGGAAATTGAAAGGCGGATTCCAAGTACTTTCGAACTTGTTCAGTTCATTCTCAATGAATAACGAAATATTTTCACGAAGGTGGTAAATATATGTGAAACAGAAGAGCAATGCCCCGCTCATGTACAATGAAAGGACCCAAAATAGAAAAATAATAACAAAGGCGGATGTGAAGTATAAAACCAAATCGATATAAAGTCTACTTCCAGAAAATTCCGACCTGTGCGCAAACAATGTAGACATTTATGTGATTAAACTAAGTTCATACATACCCGATTGTGAATACATAAGAATAAAAAAAATTAGGCGAAGAATTAATGAATGAGCATTCAACAATATTTCTTTGAATAAAGTCATCAGATTTGTAGATAAATTTAGCCGAATTCCAATTTAGATCAATGGACAAAGAAATCGCTGCTGCATTCACCCCTCTTAATATTGTATTTATGTTACGTCAAGTTTACACTTAATGATTTACCGGTTTGCCCAAAGTATTGCTTAGGGCAAACTGAACAATCAACAGAATACACCCCCACCCCCCTCAAAAAACTACTGTTATTATTATGAATCAACATTTTATACATGGTAGACTAAAAATTTGAATATAACAGAAATATTTAACTTATTCAAAAGGCGTAGAAGCAAGGAAAAGGACTCAGAAAACGGTAAAACAAGGGAGTTTTTAAAATTATATATATATATATATATATATATATATATATATATATATATATATATATATATATTATATATATATATGCAAAAATGTTCTTATTATTATTCTTGAACTTTCTAAAGGGGTGGTTCGAAAAGAATTAAATCACGTCCACTGAGGAAAGGTCAATGGATGGCCAGAATAATCCGATTGTTCAAAGAAGACTAGAATGAAATAGATGCGGCACCCAACTTTAGGGCTAGAAAAAGGGAGTCATATATCTATTGGCAGTAGTCCGCCAATCAAGATCAAAGAAGTAGTTTTTAACTAGTGATCGCTCATTGTTTGTGAACCAGAATCACTTGTTGTCTGGCAGAAACAGATTTATTAGCTATTGTCTCGTCTGTAACAAAGAAGAAACCAACGATGTCCTTAAATTTGTAGCTTGGTAACGGTTAGTACAAACTCTTTTTACAGCCAAGTGTATAAATCCAATCGAGACTCCAATTGGAAGTTTTCCTGCCACCTAAAAGCAGTGTACGGAGCTATTGTCATATATCCAATTAATTCATTTTATTCTCTCGTGGTATAGGAATTGACAGGTTTTGTATACACTCAGAGAAGTGTAATTTTCAATCCCTGCATTATAAATATAAATTTATTTAACCTAAATTATGAGATTCTGAGCCATCATTGTATATTATTAGCATTTGTTTTAAACCAAATTCTTGCATTTTAATACTTCTCATATATCAATTACACTATAATTTTGGGATGGGACGGCAACTAACTGATCGCCAGAGTTATATTTTATATTAAAAAGGAGAGTTAAATTATAAAGAATCGAAAAGAAAACAAGACAGAAAATATGCAATTATTTATTAAAAAACATATCTTATATATGGAAAATTAAAAATTAAGTTATTACTTTTTATTCTATTTTTTAAGATTTAATGTCACGATTGCGGAAAGGTTACTTAATCACCAACAATTGCAATATCTTCTAGTTATTCATTTTTATTTATTTGAGGTCTCGTTATTATACTATGTTAATAACACCTCCAGAGTGTAAATAATTAATATCTCCGCACCATTAAAACTTTTATCTTGATGGTAATTATTTATATAAATTTATTGAGTTATTTTTAGTTTGGGTAAGAATACCATTAATATATGTTTAAGGTTTTACGATAGATATACTTGGTGTTTAAATTTATTTAGTTGTTTGTCTTTAATTAGAATTGCTTCTGCTAGTTTTGGTCTTGTTTGTTGTTGGATTTATAAATAATTTTGAAGTTTATGAACTTTTGGTAGGCCAAAAGTGCGTTATTGTATTCGTCTATTCGTTTGATTTTTGACCTAATGTTTTTGTCTTTGCTAGACTTCGCGATCTTGTCTTTTTTGCCTTTGGTGTAGGTTTACTTGGTGTTTAAATTTATTTAGTTGTTTGTCTTTAATTAGAATTGCTTCTGCTAGTTTTGGTCTTGTTTGTTGTTGGATTTATAAATAATTTTGAAGTTTATGAACTTTTGGTAGTCCAAAAGTGCGTTATTGTATTCGTCTATTCGTTTGATTTTTGACCTAATGTTTTTGTCTTTGCTAGACTTCGCGATCTTGTCTTTTTTGCCTTTGGTGTAGGTTTTCTTGCAACATTTTATGATTTTTTTTTATTTGAGAGAAGAAAATCGAGTTTCTCATAATAAATGTGTTTTTTTTTCTCCATTATGACAGCGCCCCTCCTATGTCTGATCGTTAGATTATGTATAATGTCCGGGTTGATGCTTATTGATTTTATTGTTTTTTTTCTCATTTTATGTCAATATTTCCTTCGAGTAGTTATTTAAGAGAGATCGAAAATGTTTTTAATTTTGTTTTAAAAGAATATTTTCATTATTATTTCCTATTTTGTTGCGTTACGTTCTTAAATAATTTTGCTGTACATTTTTTATTTCAATTCTTTTTTGTATTTTCTTGTGTCTTTTTATGTTTGGTTAATTTATAATGTGCGAAATTCGCGACGATCAATCGCTCATCTTTCATCACCATTTCAACGCCATATAAATTTTTGAGTTTCTTTAGGTGACGGAATTCTATGTCCTCTTTTTTCTATGTCTACATTGCGTTAGACGAAGAGTTTTGCTCAAGTTATTTATACATTTGTGGTCTTCATTATAAGTTCTAACATAAGGTTAAAACATTCGATTGCTTTTGATTTAAAATTATCCCTTTATTTCGATATTTCACGATTATGGATATTTTTAAACATCTCGCGTTATATTTAAATGACAATCATGTATTATATTATTTCAACTGCCTTGGGGACGACTGCACGTCGTCCTATATCGGATATACACCTAACAGACTAACAACCAAAGCATAACTACACTTCGAACCTAGCAAAAATGGACAAACCAAAATAAACAACATATCGGAAAACTTTAAAATGATTTACAAATCCAACAGCGGACAAGACCCCAAAATAGCAGAAGCAATTCTAATTAAAGAAAAAATAAACAAATTTTAACAAATATGATGGATTTTGTCAAACCTTAATCATATATTCATGGCATTCTTAATCATAATATAAATAAATTGCTCAATAAATTTATATGAAAAGCCATGCAATGGCTTCGCCACTTTCCCCCTACGGGGGAGCTTGCGCTTCGCTACCAAGATTAAAATTTAAAATCTAAAAAAAGGCAGCCATGGTTAAATTTTTATAAATTTTCTGAACTTCGCAAATTAAAATAATTTTAAAAAGGAACTCTAAACTAAATTTCCCCCCTTTCAAAATATCACGTTGCTAAAATATAGAGTTATAGAAGATATATAAAAATATATTTTCCTACCTTCACCATTTGTAATTCTTTGGGTTTTAAAAAATTCACAAAATTTCGCTACTTATATTTATTTCTGAACTTCCCCATTTTGTTTTTTGATATTATTAAAGAATTATTAGAAATAACTTTGCTAAAAAAAACATAAGTCATAACCAAACTAAGATGAAATTATTATTCAAATACTCAAAAAAATCCCCCTTCTTAAATTATAGAGTTAGTGAATATTATCAAGAAAAAATATATAGTGAAGCAACATTTAACACGTGATTCTACATTACTATAAAAAGCTCGGAGATATTATATTATTTAAGCTTCGTAAATATTATAAAAATAATAACGTTACGTCTAGAAATAAATAAAAATGAATAATAACAAGAAGATAATTATGATAAAATTAGCTCGATTACTAAGTAACCTTTTCACAATCGTTAGATTAAATAAAAAAACAACAATAAAATAATAACTAATAATTTTATTTTAAATTTTTCATATATAAAATATGATATTTTAATAAATAAATACGTATTTTTTGTCTTGTTTCCTTTTGATTCTTTATACTTTGGGCAGTTTCTCTAAAATATAAAATATAACTGGCGAGGAGTTCGCGGCGATGAATCGTACTTAACCCAAATTTAACTCGGGGAATTTTTCGGGATTTTCTTTTGTTAAAAAAGAAAAGTTTGTATGCAAAGATAGACCAAGAACAAATTTCGGCATATAGTCATGGCCAAACGTTTTTTCATTAGCTTATCAATGGGAATATATTTTAACTTAGGAATTTTTAAAAACAGAATGGTGAAGTTGAGATAAAATAAATGATCATCGAATATTTTTGATTTCTTTTAAAAACAAAAGAAAATTTATTAAGATTTAGGCATGGTTGTATTTTTTTATCACTAACTCTATAATTTAAGAAGGGGATTTTTTTAGTATTTGAATAATAATTTCATCTTAGTTTGGTTATGACTTATGTTTTTTATTAAAGTTATTTCTAATAATTCTTTTATAATATCAAAAATCAAAATGGTGAAGTTCAACAATAAATATATGTATCTAAATTTTGTAAATTTTTTAAAACCCAAGGAATTACAAAGGGTGAAGTTCAGAAAATTTATTTTTATATATCTTCTATAACTATATTTTAGCAACGTGATATTTCGAAAGGGGGGAAATTTAGTTTCGAGTTCCTTTTTAAAAATTATTATAATTGGCGAAGTTCAGAAAATTTATAAAAAATTAAC
This sequence comes from Ceratothoa steindachneri, assembly GCA_963969495.1. Taxonomy (NCBI): domain Eukaryota; kingdom Metazoa; phylum Arthropoda; class Malacostraca; order Isopoda; family Cymothoidae; genus Ceratothoa; species Ceratothoa steindachneri. The sequence goes on from OZ018327.1 coordinate 165,313,564, forward strand.
CATGGCTGCTTTTTTTTTAGATTTTAAATTTTAATCTTAGTAGCGAAGCGCAAGCTCCCCCGTAGAGGGGGAGTGGCGAAGCTATTGCCTGTTTTTTTTTTTGTATATTAGAAGGTTTAATGGAAGTCATTTCCCTTTCAATCTTTAGCAGGAGGAAATAGCTACTAACCCTTAAAAACGAGTAAAGCAAAATGAAATTATTAGAGCAAACTTAGATGAAAAAAAAGAATCGTGAGGATTGTTTTTTTTCCGCATTTCAAAAGAATTACGATAACAGTTTTTATTGATTTTAGGCCTATAAAATAAACATCGATGTGAAACAAGAGGGGAAGTCCCTCCAAAGACCTGCGGCGTTTTGTGATAAGATGATAAATGGTTATTGCATCGATGGTTTCTCATGGTTCAAATCACTTACAAGTGTCTTTGAATGGCTAAATGAGGCCTCCGCTGCTAGATCGCGCCACACAATGCCAGATCAGATGGCAGATTTGAAATCTCCAAGGTGAATAACCATATGTCCCATGGTCATATGGGTCATTTCATGGCTCTAAATTGTTAAAATTGAACTTTGTTCCCTTTGAGAACAAAAGAAGCGACGCCTAGACCTGGCGCTTTGCCGCAGGCAAAAGACAGACAAAGAGTAAATATTAGGAGACAAGAGTAGCGGCTTTGTTTCCTCTCCGTATAGGAGGGGCTTGCTCTTCACATACCATCCTTCAGTTTGTGTCCTACGGTCTATCTCGCACTAGGAACGGAGTTTAGGTTTCAAAAAATTAAAATATTTCCCTTACAAATTTCCTAATAATTAACTCTTGATCTATTCTTCATGTCCATTCTTATTTTCTAGGTCTGAGTTCTAGAAAAAAAACTTTTAGCAGAATTCTTTACATATAGCGTAAAAACAATCCTCACTTCTTTTTTTTCATCTATATTTTCTTTTATATAGTACAAAATACACTCCCCCCCCCAAAAAAAAAAACCCCCGTCAGGCATTGATTTGATTAACTCATATTATGAACTTCACGATTTATATATATTTTTTTCATTCTTAGATTCAGCGAGTAAAAACATTAGGTGAGTAAAATGGTACCTCTTAAAAATTACTTAGATAAAAGCTTCAAATATACGGAAAACCAGCAGTAAGAGTTGTTTTTTCAAACTCTAAATCAACTATTAGAAACAACCTTAATAAAATATTTAAATTTCTAAAAAAACAGCCCTACGCTCTAATTTTTCGATCTATATAATTGAGGCGTTCACTAACAGAGTGACGTAAGCGCCAATTGAGGCGTTCAGTAACAGAGTGACGTAAGCGCCAAAAACTAAAAGTGGAGAAAAACGCAGTTAACACGTTCAAGGCGTTGCTCAGGACTCAGCTTTCCCTTGAAATATCAGAGACAATTCCCAAGACGTGCTCAGTAACGTTCCTGCTTCCGCGCGAGATTTATTTTTTAATAAAAGGTATTTCAGTTATCAAACTCTTTCATTCCATCCCTATTTTTAGTTTCTGAAAGTATATAAACATACAATTAAATTTGAAATTATATATGTAAAAATTGTGAAATGTACCACCTGTGGTACATGTGGCATTTGGAAGGAATTCTGTTTGTACCACCGGTGGCGCATGTGGCCTTGAACGTGGCACTATTCAGAACAGTGGTGGCTCGTGGCTAAATTTATTGGGGGTGCTGCTTCTTGCAAGACTACTCTCTTACAAGAATGTGGTAAGGTGTGTGTGTGTGTGTGTGTGTGTGTGTGTGTGTGCGCCCGCGCTGCGGTTGTGTGTACGTCATTAATGATAAAATTAGACTGGTCAGGTGTGACCTTGAGTGTGTGTCTACAAATTAATAATACTCGTATTTAATGGTTCTGAAAGGATTAAGGATTAGTAACATGATTACACTACTACAACGATAATAATAATATTAATCAGCATTTACCTTTCCCACGATAACGCTGACGTTGTTGACGATAATGACGATGGTGATGACGATGGTGACGATGACGATGATGATGATGATGATCATGGGGTAGGGGGTCACTGGGTTGAGGTGGAGGGCATGGCACCTGCGACCTCGCCCCCTGCGCCCACGGCGTGTTCCTCGTCCTCGTCATCGTAGTCCAGGCGGTCGTCCAGGGCATTGTCCACGTCCTCCTCGTCACTACTGTCGTCACCCCTGGCCAGCTCTTCCTACTCCTCAACGATGTACTGGAGGTAGCGACTTCACACTGGAGGCACATAGTCGAGGAGGTAGCGTAGGGCCTTGACCTTGCCTGGCTTCAGAAGACGTGGTGCGACATACTTCGGCGGTAGGGAACATTGGAGATGTTGAAGGAGGCTGGGTTTTTGGTGACGATGCTCTTCCTCAGCCGAACAGTCCCAATCATTTTGTTTTTTGATATTATAAAAGAATTATTAGAAATAACTTTGATAAAAAACATAAGTCATAACCAAACTAAGATGAAATTATTATACAAATACTAAAAAAAATCCCCTTCTTAAATTATAGAGTTAGTGATGATGATGATGATAATTATATGTTTCTTTTTCAATTAATCTTGTAAATTGCTCCTCAACCTCGGAACTTCTACGCACAGTCAAATGTGCACGTTATACACATCTTGTTTAACCACCTCTCCTTTTAAACATTCCCTTAAGAATATTATTTCTTTAGTGTGAAGTGTTTATGCTATGCTCCATAGGTGAAATAGTGCACAGACATCGAATAAACAAATTCCCCGTCTCACTAAATACCAATAAGTAATATTTTTTCAATAAAACTAATCATCTTTATGCTTCGGAACAACACCTGGGACGCCAATTAAGCAATAAATTAATAACTTGTTAAATATGGGTATAATATTTAACATTTATTCACTTTGGAGTTTTAAATTTTATGCACTATCGTCAAAGACGTAAATTCTCCATCAAGTCGTGGAAAGAAAGATACGGTGATTAGTGAAATTAGGCTTCTAAGTTATTATGGAGATCAGATCAATCTTTGAGTTACTATAAATTTATAATGGCGTTATTCTGATTAAAATTTCGTGTTATTTTAATGAATATGTGTAACACAGATTATGGAGTCAGAATTAGAATCCCGTCTTAAACTTTAGGGCAGCATTGAGAATATCCTCAAAAAATGTGTCTACCAAAAACCAACATTGAGAAAATTGTAATTCAATTTAATCGCAAATGAAGGGGTTGTCAAAATTAATTTTCTGAGGGGGATGGGGGTGGCTAGAATACTTTTGAAGGGCCAATCTGAAGACTCTAATTTAAGGAACTGTATTCTTCCACATGAGTTTATAGATGTGTATATTTATGCATAGAAATTATACCCTTTTATAAATATAAAATTAAAAACGAGGGAATTTTTAAAAAATACGATTATAAAAATAATTTTATTGATGAAAACATCGTAGGAAATCCGTGTCAGAAGCAAATTAAGACAAAGAACGGATACATGGATCAATAAACAAATGGAAGATCAAATGGTATCAGAATAACTTTGTCAGGAACAATCGGAAGGGTCCTGAAGAACTACGCCCTGTATCAGCAGCTAGAATTCTAACTAGTCTATTTGGGCTATGTAAATCTGACATATTTTTCTTCGTTCTGACTTCACTTTCTTTAAGAACCTCTTCTCCAAAATATTGGAAAGGGGGGGGGAGCTCCTTTTTTTATGATTTCGAATAAATAAAAAAATTTACAGAACAAAACAAATTTATCATCATCATTTCAGGGATATGCCTCCTAAGTCTGAGAGAATCCCTTTCTTCTCTTTTTAAGTTAATGTCTGTCGTGTAAAATTTCTTATAGTCTTTGATATATTTTTAAAGTTTTCCTCTCAATCTTGTCATTGGATTTCGTTTTTGGTCGTCTTATATTAAATGTAATCATATCTACGATTCTTTTGGTTCATTTATTCTTTCGAACTTTTGCCACATGACCAAACTATTTTTAACGTAGGTTCCTTTTTTTTCTGTATCTACTCTATCTTATAAGATTTGGTCTATCATCATATTCAGGTAATTGTTTTATCCTCACTCTATCTAAGTCCTTTTCATCATGAAGCTTTATGGTTTGTCTGGTATGTTTTCTTTTGTATCTACTCTATCTTATAAGATTTGGTCTATCATCATATTTATGAAATTGTTTTATCCTTACTCTATATAAGTCCTTTTCATCATGAAGCTTTATGGGTTGTTTGGTATGTTTTCTTTTGTATCTACTCTATCTTATAAGGTTTGGTCTATCATCATATTCAGGTCATTTTTTAAAATCTTGCATTAAGTAACTTATTCTACATTGCACTCTTCACTTTTAGTATTTTAGCAAAATTGAATTTTTAACCGCATACCTTCTTGTTTCTAATACCGATGATGAGGTTAGGTTCTAGAAACGTTAAAATCCTGATAAATAAAGATGATTTTAACAATAGCGTGCTTGGTTTTCATCTTCAGATCCAAACTCCGATTTGGGAGAAGCTCAACAGTTGATATATATATATATATATATATATATATATATATATATATATATATATATATATATATAAGTTGGCCCACCCCCCAAATTGACTGCTTTTGAGAAGCAATATCTCAATAACTTTTGCAGCTGGGGAGTAGGGATATGAAAAACAAACAAATGAAACTTGAATCCTTTATCAGTAAATACTTATTCCTTTTAAAGTCATTTAATGAGTCAATTGGCCTTTAAAAAATAATGTAAAAAACGTTTTTTTATTTTTTTTATATTCATCTGCTAAGAAGCGGAAAGAAAGAACAAAATTGAAAAGGCAATTTCAAAATGGAAGTCAAGATTACAGGCTGTGGTTGACCATTCATTGAACCATTCATTCGAATTTAAATTTAGTTTAAAATTTCGAACTTTTAAAGGAGGCTATTTAGAAAAAAATCGCTTGTTATTCACATTATTCATAATTTAAAGGTTAATTGATTCATTAAATGACTTTAACTCGATTTTTCCAAAGAATAAGTATTTATAGATAAAGGATTCATCTTTCATTTGTTTTTGTTTCATGTCCCTGGATGCATTGGGTGTAATGGTATATTGCTTAGCAAAATTGGTCCATTTTGCCTCTTCTTTCTAAATCTCTCGGCTATTTTGAATGCCTTTTGACGTAATTTTATTAAAAGACTTTCTGGACCCAGAGGTGGACGAAGGTAATGAACCCACCTGGAAAAGGTCAAGTACCTGTCTGCTCCTTACTCTATGGCGGCCGAGAGATTAAACAGGGAACCAGAATTGGGGAGTTAGTGAAGCATAGGAATTCGACAGCTAAGAACAATAAGGGTATTATTTATCAAATACCCTGTGAGGGATGCTACCGCAGTTATTATGGTGAGTCAGGAAGAGATATTAAAACTAGGATTAATGAGCATAAGAGGCACATTAGAGCTCATAAAACATCAAACGCAATGGTACTACATATCGATGAATATAGTCATTTGCCTAATTGGGGTGGGATCAAATTAATTCATAAGAGTTTAGCAAAAAGAGAGAGAAGAATGATTGAAGCGGCGCATAATATCTCCGACAGGTCAAACAATCACAGGGACGGGTTCTTCCAGCTGGCCAATTGTGAAGCTAGAGTCATTAGAAATGAAGCATAAAGGTCGGAGTCCGATAACATCAACCGACCAACTCAAAGAACCCGACCGAGGACGAGCAGCCGTGACCTGGGATGACATCTACATAGAGCGATCTCCTTTCTTCTGTAGTTCTATTCTAAGGAAACTGAAAGGCGAAACGTCAATACAGAACTCCAGTGTTTCAAGATTTTGACTTCCTTCACCCATTCTCACCTATACTTCGTGAAGAAAAAGTTTATATATATATATATATATATATATATATATATATATATATATATATATATATATATATATATATATATAAAAATATATATATATATATATATATATATATATATATATTTATATATATATATATATATATATATATATATATATATATATATATATATATATAATCATAACTCTATAATTTAAGAAGGGGATTTTATTGAGTATTTGAATAATAATTTCATCTTAGTTTGGTTATGACTTATGTTTTTTTTATCAAAGTTATTTCTAATAATTCTTTTATAATATCAAAAAACAAAATGGTGAAGTTCAGAATTTTTTGAAACTCAAAAAATTACAAATGGTGAGGTTCAGAAAATCTACTTTTATATATCTTCTTCTTTTATAACTCTATATTTTAACAACGTGATATTTTGAAAGGAGGGAAATTTAGTTTAGAGTTCCTTTTTAAAATATTATAATTGGCCAAGTTCAGAAAATTTATTGAAATTTAACCATGGCTGCTTTTTTATATTTTAAATTTTAAGCCATTACCTGGTATATATAAAATTACACAGTAATAATTTGGACAATGTTGTGTGAATGCAATTTATAGTAATTTCCATAAAAAGTGCGTTCTATTCTTAAGCATTATTCCGACTTAATTTCTAAATATTTATCCTTGAATACTTTTCCCTTCCTTCTTCTATGTTGCAGTTTTCTGTTGTTTTCGTAATTTCTTAATAACGAACTTGAAATAAGCTTAGAAAGTAGTTTGAATCTTCATTTTTATTTTCCTTGTGGGCGTTTCATATGGTAACCCACAAAAAGGCTAACCTAAATTTGAATAAGTATTACTAAAAAAAATTATTAGAGATGTTTTTATCATGTAAATTCTGTTTTGACCAACAATTATTTCTCTTTGCATTGTGAAAATTTCATTCAATTTCCTTTTACGATATTGATTCACAAATGGTTTAAGTGGAGGCAAATAAAAGTGTTTCCGCAAGGAAGTGAAATAATAAAAAAACCGAAGTTGAAAATTAACAAATTTATCTGTCCAATAATAACGAAACACCTCTATATATGGCTAATACATATGTCTGATTTTAAAATTTTCTAAACACCGTTTCCTTCCACATATCCTATATTTCCTTTCATGCGTAGTTGCGCCTTTGATCGCACAACTCTTTGATTTTCCTCAAGTAAATTGACTTCTCTTACATAATGCTGTCTATGAACCGGGATTCCCTCCTGAATTCACCAAATTCTATTGACTGATTGCTTTAGATACACAGTAGTACTTGGATGATCCCGTTCGTTGATCATGTTGAGGTAGGCAATTTTAGTGAAATTATTGTCGTAAAAAAATGGCCCCACGCCATGTCCATTCCCATATATCACGATCCACCGTCAATTTCTACCCACCAATACGTTTTTCAAAGTTAAATCCTAGGGGAATGTTCATCGGCGCATAGTGACAAATATTATGGCTATTTACCTTACCATTCATGTAAAAAGGCGTCCTCCTTTCCAATCGCAATGTTATCCAAGAAACGAATAGGTTTATGGATAACCCATTCTACACTTGTCTACGACGAGGAGAATCAGTTTCAAAAAGTTGGGGCCTTACATGCATCATATAGGGATGCCATTTAAAGCGGTGTTTAACAATGCGGTTAAATGTTGACCATGCTAATTGCGAGCCATTCTTTCTGATTGATAACTTTTGATTTTGAACAAATGCCATCCGAACATTTTCAATATTTTCTGCTGTTTTTATGATTTTCCTACGACCTGAAAGATCTTTTTTTAGATTTAAACATGTTCCTTCTTCTTGGTACTTCCGGAAAACATTGCTCAAATAAATCTTGTATTTTTTTAATATTGTCATTCCTAATAAAGTTTGTGATAGCAAATACTCGTTGAGTTTTGTTAGCTGCATTATAAAATGGGTCTTCTCAAGTAGTCTAAAGCGTGTTGCGTACAAATGATATTTAAAGAGAGAAATAGGGGTAGAGAGTGGAGATAAATCAGATAGCAATTCAATTATCTGAAAAACTGTGTTATTTTGCCTCTTCTGAGCATTTTTTCAAGATCTTAAAGTAATAAATGATAGCATTAAACCCTTAATTTCTTTGCATTAATTTTCTTAAGAGTAAATAAGAGAACTTGCTCTTTTTCCTTTTTTTTACACCGGATCTTTTGTTTTTTTTCCAATTTGTATATTTTTTAATTTTATTTCATGTATCTTGTATTTATATTTTAGCTTTTTATGCTGTCCACTTCTGATATTATTATTTTTTTTAAATCTATATCTGTAATTGCTAAATTGGTTTACTTCATTTTGGCTGGTCTTTCTCATCTGTATAATGGTTCTACCTCTTGCTCCGTTCGCCGTTGGCTGCTTTGGAATCGTTGTTTAAAATTATAAGTTCGGTAGATCTTCATCTTGCACTCTGATAAATTGAAGTACTTCTGCGTGTAGGTAGTTGTTTTATGGCTTTTTTAATATCTTTTTGGCACGTTCGTGGAGCGTAATATTCACAAGGTCGAGATCGGTGATGCCATGTAATATTCTTGAGGATATGGGTTGGTCCCTTCGAGCAACCCTGATGATATATTTGGTAGCGCAATTTTGCACCATTTTTGCCTTTCACATCTGCGCATTGCTCAGAACGTGTAGGAGCATAGCTGTGATATAGATTTGAAGTGGTACAGAGATTGAAGTTTTTGAGGGGGCCATCGCAAGCTTTTCGTTAAGGTGAGGAGTATAATCATTGGATGTAATTTTTAGTCTGAGTCCCCTTCCTTTTTGGGAATAGGGATAAAATTATCTTGCACTAGAATATATGATAGTCTTCGTCTTCTTATAGGTATCATTGTTAATTATTTGTTGATGTTTTTCCGATTTTTTTTCTTGAAGTTGTTGAGGTTATTTATCTCTTTCGTCCTGTTCGCAATATTAGCTGGATTGAGATTTTCGCTTGTAATCCTCAAGGTAATATTGTTCACTAGCTAAATATAGTGCGCGTACTCATGCGTGGGGCCAGGAGGGTCTCCAGTATATATTTCGCACAGGGTGTGGCTAAGTCAGCCTGATTTTGTGGTGAAGAGCTCTCCATCAAAGTTGTTGATTTTATAGAATGGTTTTCGTTTTTAGAGACAATCACAAAGGAATTTAGTCAGATTATCTTCCATCCTAAGGTATTTAATTTGTTCCTTAGACTTGGTTTCCATACTTTTTCAAACGAAGGGGCCACATCTCTCGGCACAATATTGATATTGTTATTTTTGCCTTTTGCTATTGCAATATGCTTCGTGATTAATGCTAGTGCAGTTTCTGTGTCGTATCTTCTTCGGAGATAGACCGATAGCTACTGATCTTCTTTTGGGGACTTCTTTATAACTTTTGCCCTTTTAAACTGATGTGAGAAATAACTTACATTCAGGCAAGCATTGAAGGGCTGTAGAATTATTTTTGGGGCGTTTACTGGGTGCATTTTAGTAAGGCCAGTAATGCCTGGCCCTTTTTGTTTAAAGTTCTTTAGGGCCGTCTCATGCTCCTCGTAGGAAGAAGGTCTGCCTTCCTATCCTGTCTCTCAGGCCATATCTACACTGTAGTATTGGTGCAAGTGTCGGCTCAAGCTAGTTTATTCTTGATATTACTTCCACTTCGTATTCTGCCTCATATTTCTCATTGTCTTTATCGCTTATTATAAATTTGTTTTGCCAATAAGCATTGGATTGGTGTTCAATTTCCCGCTCGTCCGTAATTTCGTTGCTATTTACTTTGATGTAAATGACAGCCTTAAAGGAAGTGACTCTCTATATATGGTTCCCGAATTTGGGGGGTCTTCTTCAAAGTTAATATTACTTACGATGTTTTTCCAGGTTTCACTTGTTCTTCTCTCATTAGATTTCGATTTAGAGCCTTATATTACATATCTTTTATATCGATCGGCCATGTTACCATGGTAAATAATTTCTGTAATAAGAGCATCAAAACGGTCCATTCTATCTTGAATGTTTCTATCCTTTCGCGGGGCAGGGAGCTTTTTCTACTCTGTCCTGGAGATAGCTAGACTGTCTGACTCCGTGACTTTTATTATTAGGTGGCTAAGGTGCTCGTCTATATCCTCAAGGTGGATCCATATAACTGGTCTATTCTAACATGTTGAAGGTATTGCATGCACACGGTACAGTTGGACTTGGGCAAACATCAACTAACCTTTCTTCTAAGGAAGCACCCTGAACTTTAAGCTAATCTCCTTGTAATTAAATTCACTTCAAATAAACTAATCTGGTTTTAGTCACTACTCTTGTTTGGTCGAGAATCCTTGAAAATGACCACTGAATTTCGCTCCATAATCCTGAAGCAATTCACTTTTGTGGATATAAAGATAATCACATCAAAATAACTATACAATCGACTCACTCTTTCGTCACAAAGAGACTCTTGAAGTTGCTTGCCGTTTTCTCTCATATACCTATTCAAGTGTGAGTCGTGTGATGTAACTTATATCGGCTCAACGAGCCGAATCCTTCATTCGAAAGTTGAACAGCATTTGGGAGGTCATGCAAAGCAGGTCTACCGCTGGCCAAACCCGACAATTCGACAATAAGCCTCCATACTGAAACTTGTAATTTTCTGGTAAAAATCGGCCAATTCTCAGTACTTTCTTCTGCAAATAAACTTGACGACTTACATATCTTTGAATGCTGAAGCCTTTTGGAAGCTCCCCCCCACCTCTCAATGGCCAGACCAAACATCCTCTGTTCCGTTGGTAGTTAAATTTTCATCCCCTTTTATCCTTACTTTCGTACTTACATTGAGATAGGAAGCATCCTCAGATTAAGAGAGTGTCCGGCTGCTTCACCGTGGATACGACACAGGACTCGTGAAAACGCTCCCCTTTTCTCCTTCTAACGAGAGATCTTTCAGAAGCTCCAAACAAGCGGAAGGGAGCTTAATCAGACAATATTATTTCGCTCAAATCTTCAACAGTACATTCTTTATATTTCCTACAAAAGGTGAGCCTATTTGTAAGGCAGGTCTCGGTGAAATAAGGCTTCTTCGCAGCCCTTCCTGAATAATTGGGACTTTTGGTGTAAAATCTGCGCCTTACTGTGCGCACTGAAGCCTTTTCTTTTTTCAATTGTTAACAAGCTGGACACTGAATGCAAACCGTTAAGCTAGGATCTTATCAGGAGCGACCTTGGCGTTCATTTGACGCTTTTGGACGTCTAATAACCTGTCTTAAAGGAGTTGAACCAGTCTTTTTGAAGTCATTAAAATATATCCTTGCATTTTAAACCATTTTGGTGCAGATCAATAATGGTTACACGTTTTTCTTTAGAAAGAACAATTTTTGGAATTGAAAAATAGATTAAAATATTTATTTTTACGAAAAATATTACAAAATATATTATAATTACACAACATCATTCATTTAACCCATATTTTTCATCATTTCACCCTCTAGATTGAATAGCAAAGCTCCAGGGAACTTCTAGACGAAAATGTCCTGAGCTCGATGGTTGATACAGCGAAAGAATGCACTAGTTTTCTCATTATTTCGAAATGCTGACTTTTTAATAAATCTGCAATGATTAAAATATTCCAATAAATATTCCTATCGCTTAAATTTTAAAAACGAATGAAAAAATAAAAATACATATATATATATATATATATGTCTCAAAAGTTTTGTCAATGACTCTATGCTTCAAATATCCCAAAAGATTTCACACACAAAATCACTAGCGCTATGACGTCACCAAAACAAACTGACAAATAAACACTGGGTCAATAGAAAAGTATACAAACTTAACACAACATACTCATAAATACTCAAATACATCATTCTGTAAAAAAATAACCTGATAGATTAAATTTATATTAATTGACGATTTTAGCAACTTTGCATTTATCTAATTTGTATAAGCCTTGGCTTAGATTTGTTTCTTAAAATTTGTTTCTTGCGAGAATATATTATGGCTGATTCAACTAAGTCTCTTTCAAGCGTTTGGCAAATGAAATATTTTACTTTAGGCCAATCAATTTGATGATTAAAGGTGGACTGCTGGATAAAAAGAACATTAGACATTTGCTTAGTCTTGCAACGCTATTCAATCTTTTTATTTGGTTATCCAATCCTCTGGTAGTTTGCCCGATGTAAAACCTACAATATGATTTACAAGAGACCATATATATATATATATATGCAGATACAGCCACAAAGGAAAAGTGAAAAACGATTCCGAGCGCTTTCGTCTTTATTCCTAAAGGTCTTTTCAATGAATGAAAAGTAGGGCGGATATACATTGCCTTAAATAGTGGAAGGAAGGGATGACACTACCCACCTCTGAACCGTAATTAAAGGGTACAAAATCCTGAAACAACTTTATTTGACATTTTATGTATGTAGTGATAATGGGCTCTAGCATGAACACACCAGGGCTAAGGTTGAAATTTGTAAACTTCTTTCGAAGTTTACAAAAATAAAAATTTTACTCTCATGCTTACAAAAAAAAGATAATGCTATCTTAAAAAGTCTCTCTTACAGATTATGTAAGAAAAAAGAAGTTTTTACACATAACGACCCCGATAAATTTAGTTCTCTTCAGAATATTTTATCTAAGTTGACAATTCAACTGGAAGATAAAGTTACTAGATTCCCCTTCGACCTCAAATCTAGAAAAGTTATTGACTAACCACACTATAAATCTCCATATGATAACAGTTGTGGCCTTGGTTTGTTTTATGGCTTACCAAAACTTGGCCAACCTCACATTCTATTAAGACCTATATTGGCTTCTTACTTCCAAATTATAATGTTGCAAAATACTTAGTTAATCTACTCTCCTCACTATCACATAACCAGTTTAATATAAAAAATAATTATTCGTTTCTTCAAGAACAACTCTAACAAAAGTTTACTTCCTCTCAATTTCTCGTAAGTTACGATGTATCGTTCTTCTTCACCAACGTTCCCGTTCATCAAACCATCTCGATTCTATTTTTCACATTTGTAACCAAATTCATAATTTTTCACGTGAGAAATTTAACAACTTTTACTAATAGTGTTTAAATAAGGTATATTTGTTTAAACGGGAAATTTATAAACAACTGAATATCATATATATGGGTTCTCCCCTTACTTTCGTTGCCGGAGATATTTTCATGATGGGTTTGAAATACCTTATTCCTATACTGTCCATTTTTTAAAAATTCTTTTTTACCGAAGATTTGTCGTTAATTCCCTCTCAGTATTTACAATCCAGGCTCATACAACCCATTTTTTTAAAATTAACTTAATTATATTCATCCAAAGATTAAATTTACAATAAAAACCGAAAAAGATAATTATTTCCCATTTTTTTAGACATCTTAATCAAAGAGACCTATCAAGATTCCTCATCAGCGTATAGAAAACTGAATATTGCTGGACTAGGTCTCATCAATCGTGGCTTCCATCGTTCCTCTACTTTGTTATTGATGCACGAAGAATTTAAATGTATAAGAACCTTTATTAAGAACAAATCTTATCCAATAGCTTTAATAAATATGCTCATTTCTAACTTTATGAATATCCAACATTCACTCGCCCATCTTTTATACAATGTTCCAAAAGATTCTACTTATTTTATTATTCCTAAAATTGTCTCATTTAATTATGAATTACGGAGTAAATTTTATAAATTATTAAAGCGCAATTTTTTCACACTATCTTTAAATTCGCATTTGTTAATAAATTTAAAATTAGAAGTTACCTTAGCCCAAAGATTATACCACCCTTCGAGATGTGCAGTCGTGTTGTAAATAAATTTGTCATCGGTGTCTCCAAGGAACTTATATAGGCACAAATGGACATTACCTCATAAATGGACATTAGTCTCCGTACCACAAACCTCTTAAATATAAAGAAACTTCCCCCATTAGAGCTCATAACATTCAGTGTAAATCTGAGGAAAATAATAATAACTTCAAAATAATTGGTCGCAACAGCAATGGAAATTCTTTACGAATCTCAGAGTCCCTTAACATTAAAACTCCTCTCCCTACTCCTAATTATGATACTTTAGCTGCTCTCTTGCTAATTATCGAATCCTAAAACTAACACAAACTCTCCTCTATCCCCATCATCCATTTCTCCTCACTTCACTTTTGTCTGGAGTAAAAAGTATAACGGTGAGTTTTTGGACAGTTCAACTTTGTTTTCTTTCTAATATTTTTATTTAAAGACCAGGAAATGGCTTCGCTACTAAGATTAAAATTTAAAATTTAAAATCTAAAAAAAAGCAGCAATGGTTAAATTTCTATAAAATTTCTAAACTTCGTCAATTATAATAATTTTAAAAAGGAACTAAATTTTCCCCCTTTCAAAATATTACGTTGCTAAAATATAGTTATAGAAGAAGATATATAAAAATATATTTGCTGAACTCTACCATTTGTAATTCTTTGGGTTTTCTGAAATTCACAAAATTTTGATACATATATTTATTTCTAAACTTCCCCATTTTGTTTTTTTTAGATTATAAAGGAATTATTAGAAATAACTTTGATAGTAAAAACATAAGTCATAACCAAACTAAGATGAAATTATTATTCAAATACTCCAAAAAATCTCTCTCTCTCTCTCTCTCTCTCTCTCTCTCTCTCTCTATATATATATATATATATATATATATATATATATATATATTTATATATATATATATATATATATATATATATATTTATATATCTATATATATATATATATATATATATATATATATATATATATATATATATATATATATATATATATATATATATATATATATATATGCAGGTACACCAACAAAGGAAGAGTAAAAAACGATTCCGAGCACTTTCGTCTTTATTCTTGAACCCAAACCCAAAAGCTTGGATGCGATATGTTGATAACATCCTTTGCCTTTGGCTTAATAATTTAAATATAAATACATTTCTTACAAAAATTAACACCTTAGTGCCCTCGATTAAATTTACTTTAGATATTGAAAAAGATCGCACCCCCCCCCCTTCCTAGATACTCTAATTCATCGGACAAACGATTGTTTCAAATATGAAATATATAGAAAACCCACAGCCATAGACTCTTATATACATTTTTATTCTAACCACCAAAATAACATCAAACAAAGTGTTTTCTCCTCTATGCTTTTGCGTGCTCTTAGAATTGTCTCACCAGAATACCTAGACAAAGACGTTGATAGAATATAAAATATAGGGATTAATTTGTGCTACACTCTGTAGCGATCCTATTATCAAACTAATGTTAATATCTTTAAGGTGCAGGCTAAAAACCTATTAGTTTTAACCTATAACCATATTTTCATTAAATTATCTCGTTTACTTAGGCCTCTGAACCTAAGTGTTATTTTTAAGTACGAGACTACAATTTATCGCATCCTTGTCAAAATTCCCCCCCCCCCCCAACCTGGCATTGTTTATTCGATAAACTGCAACAACTGCTAAAAATATTATTATGGACATCCTAAGAAAGAACTAGATGTACTGGTTAAGCAACATCAAGCCAATGTATGTAATCGCAGTGAACAATCTGCGCTTTTTCTACATGTGTACAATCTTAACCATAGCATTAACTGGAACAGTGCCAAACCAGTCATAAAATGCAGTAATTATATTTCGAGAAATATATTAGAATGTATCTCCATTAACGCGTTCTCAAATTTCAACCTTAGCTCTGGTTTGTTCATGCTAGACCCCATTATCACTACATACATACAATGTCAAATAAAGTTGTTTCAGGATTTTGTACCCTCCAATTACGGTGCAGAGGTGGGCAGTCTAATCCCTCTCTTCCACTATTTAAGGCAATGTATATCCTGCCTCTTGTTCATTCCTTGCAAAGGTCTTTAAGAATAAAGAGAAAGCGCTCGGAATCTATTTTCACTTTTCTTTTGTGTGTATCTGCATAACTTTAACTCACCGTCACTTTGTGAGCTGTTTCATATATATATATATATATATATATATATATATATATATATATATATATTTATATATATAATCGAAAATCACATGACACCGTGATATATAATAGATGTATTTAAAGACCCAAAGAAATGAAAACTGAGAACACAACCCGGAAAACGCTAAGAGAATTAATTACGTGTCCCATTAAAGCTTAAGAAAGAAAATGGGAGAATTATAGAAACAGAAAATAGGGAAACTATTTTAACCATTATATGAAAATGAATAAAGGAGTCGGATTTGAACCTGTTTCATCAAGCGCTCTTCGCTAAAAGACCATGACGCTCATCGCCAGAGCTACTATCCTCAACAGGTCCAAATCCAACTCCTTTATAAATTTTCATATAACGGTTAAAATAGTTTCCCCTATTTTCTGTTTCTATAATTCTCCTATTTTCTTTCTTAAGCTCTAATGGACCACGTAATTAATTTCCTTAGCGTTTTTCCAGGTTGAGTTCTCAGTTTTCATTTCTTTGGGCCTTTAAATACATATATATATATATATATATATATATATATATATATATATATATATATATATATATATATATATATATATATATATATATATATATATATATATATATATAATTACACGGTAAAAATTATGACAATGTTGTGTGAATGTAATTCAGAATATAACTATCGAGTTTACATATACACGCCAGGACTTAACTTGGCTTGTATAAACTCGATAGCTATATCATTACTTCGCACTATAGTTATACTAATGCTTTTCTTATTCGTATCATAAATTATGCCAAGGTTGGCCAAACTATAAATTTAATTGTGTTACGCAAAGCTCCAGAATATTTTGTACGATACGACCCTCTATCCTTTATATACGAGTAATTCGGCCGTCCAAATCTTTGTACTACTGAGCGTTTTGTCTCCTAATCGAGGCAGGATTTAATATTAGGAACTGGTACACTAATTCGCCCTCTTTCTCTCACCTTTGCAGGAAAGATAATAACTTACCTAAGGAACCTATTGTGCTACTTGGCTTAGGATGGGATAGTGGAAGTGATGGTCGTAAACGAATATTCACTTTGTGTTCCAAATCAAATGACAGGATTTAAACGTTATGGCCTCCGTTATTATTCGTTAGGGTATTTAATACCGGTAACTATTCGAACCTTATTCTTTATGAACATTTTATTGAAGGAAATACTAGGTTGAATTGAAATTCTAGACTAAGAGAGCCGCTTTCAATGGGACAAATTAAAACAATGCTTTACTTTCTCGTTTTCCAAGGAAGGTTTTGCGCTCGGGTAATTTTTACTTACTTTGGCTTCATGTTCCATATGTAGCACATTCGGAGCAATTGTATATTGCGCAATTAAATCCAAGTGTATTTTGTTATTGCTAACGCAAGTTCGTGGATGGAGCAATTACCTTCTCTCTAACCTGAATTAAAAAACACTCTTTTCTCTCCCTCATTTTTTACCCGAACCAAAGAAGGCTCTTCATTTAAACAGGTGGATTTTTCTGTCTCGCTGATAGTTAACTAGTGCTTTAATAGCTTTAATCGAATGCGTGTAATGAGCCATATGTATAGGACAAGGTCGACAAAATTCGAGCCCTCACCCATGGTCAGAATTGGTGGCATTTTGAGTCCCATCTCAACCATTTTACCTATTAACCATCAGGACGAGAGCTAACAACATGAAAATTCCTCAAAGGCCTAGAGATGATTTGTGGTCAGATCCCGTATATATTCTAAATGCCACTTATTATCTAACCTTCAGTGACCAGCCTTATATTTACCTGTGCAGTTCAGCGTTCAACCGCCTGGAATTCGTAGCTGACAGTGGTCTTGAAACATTTACCAGAGCCATCAGGCGGGATCCTCTATGCTTAGGATGTTGTAGAGTGATAATGCTGTAACCTTCAGAGCTACGGCTATATACCTATATGCTGTTCATGATGCAAAAGAGTTCAATGGAATCCAGGCAAAGGACACTGGTATAGGTGTTTCGTAGAGAGGTTGCTGGATTTGACTAAGAGTATTCTTAAAAGGATCTTAGTTACTTTCGTAAAAGGGTGGGAGATTTGTCTACCTTTCTGGCCTAGATAGAAAGCTTTCTTAATCATAGGCCCTTAACTAACGTTTCCGACGATGCCAAAAACCTGGATCCATTACCCGCCTCTGACCTCGTCTTCAGTTAGAGGAAGGTTCCTCTGCAGCTCACGTTCCAGGATGGTAAGTCCCTGGAATATGGGTTTCTTTTGCCTTCATGAGATGTGAGAAATACAAGGAGTTACGGCGGCAACGAGCTTTTACCAGGTAGTCCAAGGAACACCTGTTAGCGTTGAAGTCTGCCGCTGGAAAAGTCGTCCTCGGCCAAGATGAGTCCCTCATGCTAACGCAGATGATGCTACGCCTCATGGAGCTTCACGCTGGGATTAATGGAGACGTTCGATCGGAAAAGTTACGAGTGAAATAAGGGCCGGTCCCCATACCGGGTTTGAAGGCCTACCCGCTTGAGATCAGAACCGGAACTTTAAACCCATCTGCAGGTTAGGTCGACGCAGGCATGGTCCTAATATAGGACCCATCTGCTAGTCAAATTACTACAGGAATGGTCTCAACATCAGTCATACCTACGAGCATAGGTGAGCGCGATAACCGATAAATCGATAATCGATAAATCCAAAATAAAATACAATATAATACAATATTTATTATTGACTATATATAGCGTTATTTTATAATGCAATAGTAAAAATATTTGAATACTGTTTCTTAGTTTCTTACCTGGTGAGGATCTCTTTCATTTCCTCATAGGTTTTGAGGATCCTCCTCCCAGCTCGGACCTACATATTTCTGCCTCCAAGGCATGCGCGGCTCTCTCCTGTGCTAAACTGAAACCGAAAACCGAACTGAAATTATCGATTATCGCTAGTTTGGAGCCAAAAGAATCGGCGATACTGATTAAACGAGAACGAGGAAAAAAATATCGGATAACCCGATATCGTTATCTCGATAACGCCCACCTATGCCTACGCTGTCGCAGGGAGAGTCCGAGTCATCTCCTCTGGATCTACTAGGGGTCAAGTGGCCGCTGTCATAGTCCTCCCGCCTATGGTTGATCTGGACCGATCATATATTTTAAAAACATAGGATTCTGAATTTTAATGACTGTGGCATATGGGTAATAATTTATAGCCTATACATGGCAGTACAACTTATGAAGAGCAAATTCAAAATACCTCTATAAAAATAGTCATGGAATATTCTGGGCCTACGTTCTTACATATTTTCTTTATCTTCAGGAATATATCCACATGCATCTATCGGTATGGATTTGGGTGTAGATACAATGGGAAGACCATTTTCATACATGCCGCCCCCTAGCGATTGCATTAGGAATCGCCCATTCGGTCATTCCTTATAGAAGAGTATTGTAGGGAAGTAACGGTACCGATATAGTACTTTTGAACATTAAAGATCAATGATAAACACTTTTATAAGTTTTTTGCATTGGTAGGAAACTATTTCAGGGATATATGTAATGTATGTAACTATTGCACTATAAAATAGTGTGGGGGTATTTTTTCTAAGACTTTTAGTCGTGTGCGCGTGAATCTAGTTACTATGTCGGTCCGTGGGTGAGTCAGATGGCAACCATTTTACTTTTCAATGAGTTTTTGAAAGTTTTGAAGGTCGTAAGGTCAGATGATATGTTTTGTTAATTGATAATACGTTTGTTAATTATTTTTCTAAATTATTAAAATAATTGAGAATGCGCGACTTATGTAGGTATGTTGACCTTATTTTAGTTTTATTAAAAAAATACATGTGGCCTCTTTTGTTTTGGGCCTCTTTAGCTCGGATAAGATAGCCCTGCCGGCTTTCTTTCCGTATTTTACAATTGTGATAAAAGAAGATTTTATTCTACCTCGAGGACGAGAAAATAGGTACTGGCCTTTAATATATATTTACCAGGGAGGATCGAAAAAACGCCTGATGGTTTTTGTACGAGTCTTAGAAAGTTTCACCGGAGTCCGTTTTAAATATATTTCAAACTTTAATTTTTCAGCGAGAAAATAGGTACAAACTCCCTGTAGAGAAATGGCAACATAAAGCCTCCCGGAGGGCCAGGCGGACATTCAAATTAAAGTCTCCCCCCCCACTTGTGGAGAAAGCCGGAGAAGCGAGCCCTATGAGAAGACTCGTGGCAACGGTAGCCGGCGAATAACAGTAACTGACTACCCTGTTTGATCTCCCCGCCGCATTGGTAGTTGGAGAGACCATCTGTGTTAAGGCAACCACCAAAGGCCCTTAAACGACGCTCTAAAGATCCAATTACCTACGGCCAGTAAGCCCGTGGTTATATCACCAAAAAATGGTGCCAGTCAAAGGGCACGATAAGGAGCGTGGCGGTTGAGAGTCTCGCTAATTAACAAGCCGACTTGGGCACCTCAGTGCCAACCTCTGCACTTCTCGCGCTCCCAGATGCGAACTCACCATTCGCGCTACCCTCTGCGGACGCGCCCCTTTCCCCTTAGATGGGGCGGTGGTTCGCCTATAAATAAGCCCCTGAAGGAAAGAGAGAAGATTAGTTCGTGAAGATCGATCCTTGAGCCAGTCAAGATTATTTGGTGAGAACGACTTAGGATCAGTTCGTGAAGATCGATCCTTCAGCCAGTCAAGATTATTCGGTGAGAACGACTTAGGATCAGGTCGCAAAGATCGACCCTTCCCCCCCCCCAGAGCCGAATTAACATAAATCGTCAAGTTTTGTATCGGTGCCATACCGAAGAATCCTTTACAGACTTAGGAGAAGTCTGACTGGAGAAAAGAAAACCCGCTCACACTCGAGTGACTCTCACAGCTCAAGCTCCGTAAGAGTGAGAGGAGAAGAACCAAGCCCCAACGAGGTTCCATTCGTGAATTACGGTAAAAATCCCCCCATATACCCCCAAACTAGTTGGGCACTCGGCATTAAAGAATAAGACACCAAAAGGCTTCAAGATTATTCACAAGAGGACTCTTGGAGCGAAGAGCACCGTAACTCTCTCCGCCTTCTTAACGTAACTGGAGGCAAATTTGCAATAAGAAGTTTACCTCGCCCGACCTCGCTTCCTCCATCCCATCTCGACGAAATTTTAACATCGGCCCCTCCAAATCTCCGAAGCGCGAGATAAGCCCTCCAACGACATCCGGCAATCCCTGATCCCTCCTGTAATGTAAGTTAGAAAGAACATTTATATTCATATTGCGATAGTATGAGGTCAATACGTTTCACGATTTAATGGAAGTAGAAACAATTGTGCGTGAACCCCTGTCATATTTGCTAGTAGAAGAGAGTACTTTAATTTAATGGTTAACGATAATCTAAAAGGGTCACGATAAAAATACTAATCGCAATGGTGTGTTTACGTGTAGTCTATTTGTTTATTTTTGTCATTGAAGATATTGTAATAGGCCCAGTTGCAAACCGGATTAGTCTCGGTTAGCGTAGGAAGAGGATATAAATGTGCGTACTGTTTTTTTGTCATAGTTAATTGTTAAATTTAAAATATATGTTTATTTTTGGATAATTCCTGTGCGTTTCTTTATATCCTTACGTGTTGAAGTGGCTCTTCCTTAAAAATAACAAAATTCGCACTCTTAGATCAAAGCATACTTCAACAAAGAAGCATATCACGACCACAAGGTATCCTGCGACACCCCCCAAAACCAATAGCAAATTATTATTAGAGGCAATTCGAAAGAAAAAACAGCCTGTGATATGTTTTTTCCCTTACTTTAGGCCGAAAATAGGCACTGACCTGAAAAATATATACCAAGATCAGAGGTTTTAAGTTTTCTATCTACTGTAAGCCTATTTTGGCCAATCATATATTTATTTATATTTTGAACATAAAAAATAAGAAATCCGTTGTACTTCACTATACTCGCATGAGATTCGTGTCTTTGATGCCGAATTCATTGATAAAGAATTTGACACAATAAAAAATATCGGTGTAAAATTAAATTATACATTAATATTTCATAAATGAGCTTAGGCAAGGCAAAAAAGTACTTCTATGAGAAAACAAGGTCTGCAACCAAAAAGTCGCTTGCTCTTACTTATTCTGATTTATGACCTTTCGACCTTCAAAAGTTTCCTTAATATCCCGACTAACCTTGGGAGGACCTTGGCAAATCTATGATCAAAACAACATAAGTGTTTCAAATTTCGTTAGAATCGGCCGAATAGTTATGATGTTATGGCCCCAAACAAATTCATTCTTGAGGTAACCTTGCGAGGACCTTGGCAATTACATCATTCGAAAGAGAATGTAAAACAACATAAAGCTTTCAAATTTCGTTAGAATCAGTGAATAGTTACAATGTTATTAAAAAAAAGAAGCAAACCGGGGACTGACCGACATAGTGAGATGTAGAGTCACCCGCGACTAAAAAACCTGAGTTTTGGGAGGAACCGGTAGATAAAAGAATTTTATAGCTTGTCCTTTTCCAGCCCCATTTTATGTTTGCAATAAGAAGAAAACATAATTAAAATAGCTTCAATCGTGTGAAATTAGAATAATTCTTATAGGAATAGGCTAGGAAGTGACGACATAGCAGTCGAAACTCAAAGAACTATGTCTAAAATGGCCCAAAATTGAAGCGGGCATCGAAAACCCAATTAAAATAGATTTAATCGGGTGAAATTCGCGATATTCCTATAGAAATAGGTTAAAATATGACGCCATAACGTTGAAACATGAGAGGAATAGACCTCAATTGGAGAAAAGTACAATGACTAAACCTAAACTAGCTACAAATATCGGAGCCCGCATCGAAAACACAATTAAAATCGCTTTAATCATGTGCACCTAGAGCAATTCCTATACATATAAATAGGCTAAAGGAAAAAACGGATCATCGGCCATTTTTTTATGACTATGAAAGCACCCCCCCCCCTCGCCTGCTCTCGGTTAAAACGAAAGTAGGAATTTGTAGGGTAATGTTAAAAATTATTTTGAAATGACTATGAGCGGCTATTGTTATTTTATAAAGTTAGTTCATATATTCTGCTAAGTCACGTTGGTGTTTTTTTTTTATTCATTTGGGTATTTAATCGTTTTCCCGTCTGGTTTGGGATGTTAAAATAATTTCAGAGATTTGTAGACTAATGTAGAAAATTATTTTGAAACCACTATGAGCTGCTTTATATATTTTTTTTAGAGGTTATTTCCTATTTTTTTGCTTAGTCACGTTTGTTTACATTGCGATGGGCAACCCGTTTTTCCTTTCGTGATGCATTTTTTGGACTATTACCCAGTTTTTTCCAGAGTTTTCGCTAATGAATTAGATGCATTAATGTTTCAGTTGATTAATTTGAGTGATATTCTGTTCCTCGGACCTGCGATTAAAGAAAAAAAAAAGAGTTTTCCTAAATCGGTAGCTAGAAAAATTTTATAGCTTGCCCTTTTCCGGCCACGTTTTTTTCCTTGAGGCTCCATTTTCTTTGTAGGTTTTGATGTGACGTCAGAACCTTAAAACCTGGAAGAAATATACAGACTTTGGCGAAACGTAGGAGGACTTTGGCAATTATATCATTCAAAAGAGAATTTAAAACAACATAAGTGTTCAAATTTCATTAGAATCAGACGAATAGTTACAATGTTATTACAAAAAAAAACAAAACAAAACGGAGACCGACTGAACGTATAGTGAGATGTAGAGTTACTCGCGATTAGACTCGCACGCGACTAATAAAATGGCGTTCATGCGGAGAAAAATGTTCATGCTTCCTTAAAACGAGCATCTTTCCCATCTAACAAATTTAATGAAATGTTTTAAAGTTCATGCTGTTATTTTGCAATATATAATTTGATTTTGCAAAACTAATCATTAAAAATTCCTTTTCCTATGAAGCAGCGTATATATATATATATATATATATATATATATATATATATATATATATATATATATATATATATATATGAAAAAAGCTCACAAAGTGCACGTGAGTCAAAGTTATGCAGATACACCCACAAAGGAAAAAGGAAAAACGATTCCGAGCGCTTTCGTCTTTATTCAAGGAATGAACAGGACTTTGGTACATACATTGCCTTCAATAGGGGAAGTGGGGATTAGACTTGGAGGAGGCTGGCCTCCTCATTTTATTTGTCTTTCTTTGATGTTGGTCGCATGCTTCTGCACAGGAGGGTGGCGGGCCTCCTTTCGACGCGTACCTCCTCCTTCCTCTTGTTTTGTTCGCTTTGGTTTTCGTTTTGCTGAGTTGAGGTTATTTGTTCTTTTTAGTGATTTATTTTTTAATAACTTAGAGCTAGGCTGAAAATTAATTAAGGACACTTATGCCCTTGGCGGAAGTCGCTACTTGGGCGCTATTAATAATGCAATCTAGAAATCCAAAGGTAAATCTAATAATTAAATTTAAAGAGAATCAAATAAAAATGTCAAATTCTAAGCAAGTTATGAGCGGAAGGTTTAATGGGTGATAAAATTAATATATAAAATTGGGGTGAAATCAACCTAACCTAACCTAACCTAACCTCAATGTTTTGATGAATGGAAACCAGGAAGGTAGAATACTTTCACTAGGCCCATCAATAAACTTATAAAGTAAGTGCATACTTTGGGGATCTGAAAACCGAATCTACTAAGTTTTCTTTGGACGTTGATTGAGAATTAGCGATACTTTTAATCTTTCTCTTCAAAATTAGCCTAGGGATTATCGCAGAGACCCCCACCTTTGGGAAAATCTCGCCCCCCTATACAACGGGGGTGGGGAAACTTGTTTAGGCCGTGGCGATAATTTCTAATGAAATAAGTCGGCGGGCGATAAATAAAATTGAACTCTTAAATCTTTGTAAATGTTTAAATTTATTACACGGTGCGATAAACTCATGCATTAATATCTTTAAAAAAATAATACGGAACATTTTTATGGACAGCCACCACGGAAATTGGGATAACATTCATTATGAGATATTTCATTTTTTTAAAATGGGAAATTAAAACAATTATGCACAGGCTGAATGAAAATTTCAAAATAACTAATAGATTTTAGCTAATGTATACTAAATAAATCAAAGCTAATTAGGCTTACCTTTAAATTTGACTTTTTAGTGAGATGGATAAAAATGCTTTTGGGGGGGGCAAAGTTTGGATATATTAACTGTCTTTGATGAAACTGCTATTCGTAGTTCACTAGCCAGATTTTCGTCAGTGAGTCTTGTACGTAGAAGATTTTTTTTGCATAATTTAATTTTGAAAAGAAATATCCACATTGATAGGTTGTATAAAATTGAGAAGCATATTTCAAAGCATTTTTAAGCAATGAAGGAAATTTCTCAGGAGTAAAAGATTTGTAGAAGTCCAAAAGAAGTAGATACCTAAATTTCAATTTTAGGAAATTATCAAATTGTAATTCAATTAATTCCAATTGCAAAGAATCGGATGCCTCCTTTGGACGCGCATCAAAAGGCGTTTCAAATATAGGTAGTTCGATTCTGTTGTTTTGGGTCTCTTCAAATCTGCTTTGAAATTTACTCAAAATATTTTTACATTCATCAGAGTATTCCTTGGTTGATTTGGGAATGTGCTCAGGTAATGTGTTAAACAGTTATTTTTCTTTAATTGTGTAATGAATAAATAAAGCTTTGGAAAAAAAGAAAGCAAATAAGTTACTAGTTCATTGGGTTCTTCTAGTTTCAAGTTCAAATGACCAGTTATATCTACTAAAAGTGCAAAATCACTTAGGAAACTTTTTATCGTCTAATTCTTCAACAGGAACACCCTTTATGTCCATAAAAATTTCACTTCTTCTTTGAGTTCTTAAAATCGCTTGACCACTTGGGCATTACTTAGCCATCGTACTTCACAATGGTATAATAAATCCCCATTTTCGGCTTAAAAGTCTTGCAGAAAACTTTTAATTTCTCCATTGTTCAACCCTTTGCTTTTGATGAAATTAAGAGCTTTCATTACAACTTTCATTAGAATGCCATCTGAGTGATTGTGCACATATATTTCCATATGAATAAAGCACTGACATACAAAGTATTTAGGTCCAAAAGATACTTTTTAAATTCATTCTTAATCAGATCTACTAGCCCTTTTTCACGACCTACCATAGACGGAGCGTCATCTTTTGCAAGACCACTCAGTTTTTTCATACCGTAATTTAAAATCCTTTACTGCTGAGTTTACCATTTAAAATAAGTCTTCACCTCTAGTTGTTCCATGTATTGATTTTAAAGCAAGGAACTCTTCCTGTATGTTGAATTCTACAGTTATTTCCCGTATAAAGATCGCCATCTGTGCATTATTAGATATATCTGCTGATTCATCAATAGCCAACGAAGAAAACACAAATTCTGTTGATTTTGCTTTTAAGGAAGTTTGAATGATCATCCGCCATTTCCTTGATACGATCAGAAACAGTTCTCGATAAGCTAATATTTTCAAACAATTTAAGTTATTCTGGGCATAAAGTCTCGTCATCATTAAGCATACACTCTTTTATGAATTCACCTTCACTATGTAACTTAAGTTCTTTGAGCAATTTCTTCACATAACGCATAACTAGCTCGAGTTACAGATTCCCTTTCCTGAATAGTCTTCTTATAAAGAATTTGTCTTTTCTCCATATTTTCTCTCTAGAAAGCTATCTCGTTTAAACGTTCAGATCATTTCAAATCTACATATTTCTTATGTCTACTCATAAAATACCGTTCAAGATTTTATTTCTTATAAACGGAAAAAAATGTTCGTTGCAAATAAAACAAATACACCTATTATTAAATTCAATTAAAAAAATAGAGCTCAGTCCATTTTTTGCAAAATTCAGTACTTTCATCAGCCCCTTTTCTTTTAAAATTTTGACTACCACTTGCCCTATTAATAAGGATATCAAAAATAAATTGAATAATGTTGTAAAGTGATAAAAATTGAGTTATCAATGTAGGAATTTTCAATACTGCCACTGAGGAAAACGAAATAAAGCTAACTAAATACAAATTTACAGAACAGTCCAAGTTAAAATATGCCTTGCAGAGTTGCCAGATACGCCTTAAGGCGAAACAGATATGTGGCATCCTTCACAACATTCTCATATGACTCCTCCAAGTCTAATAATTGGTCGAAAAAATAAAAATTTACTTTTATTTTTCTTTCGTTGTGGATATATAAATATTATTTAAATTTCAGTATTAAAAATTTGTGCATACAAATATACCACACAGGAAAATTGGGCTCGCAGGCGGGAGTTTTCCCAGCCTTGCTCTACTTTACAGCGACCGACCAAAGAAACGGATCTACTATTGTAGGGGTGCGAAAATGTATCAGAGAAAAAATTCCTTCTAACTCGATAATATAAATAGCCGATAAATTTACCAACCCAAAACGGACTAAAGCCGGTCGTGAGGTTAAAGTATTGTCGTTTAAATCCAACGGTACCGCGTTCGAAACACAACAGTCCAACAACTTTTATGAAGAAATCTCAAAAAAGAAAACGGAAGAAAACGTTCGAAGGACTAACTCAACAAGAAGGACCAAGAAAGCATCAACTCAAGATAAATAAAAGAAACTGAAGATGCATCGAGAAAGCCAAACGAAGATTAAGGACTAACCCAGCCAAATAAAGAAAACGGAAGTCAATAAGAAGTGAAGAAAGCGTTTGAAGGGCCAACTAAAGGAAATTCAGTCTAGAAGAAGAAAATTTGAGGAAGCTGCAACAAGAAAAGAAAAATCAAGATGAACAAACAAGTATAAATAAATAAAAATTATAATAAGGAAGGCCCCCCCCCTTACTGTAATGGAAGCCTATTAATAACCAAGAAGTTTCTTATGATAGAAAGATGGAGGGGGGGGGGGGTCTTACCAAGTATTAAAAATTAACTTATGGGCATTTTTGGCCCAGAATATGAAGGCGATTATGAAAAAAATCAAAGAAAATCACACACTACCCCTTGTTTTCACCAAATGTCTGAAAAATTAATTTATACACCTTTTCTTGAAGAGCATTTAGCTAATACATAATGCATTATTCTGACTTATGACCTTAGGATCATATGACCTTACGACCTTCAAAACTTTCAACAAGTGGAGGAATCTTAATAATTCCCTGACTAACTTTAGGAGGACCTTGATAATTATATTATTCGAAAGAAAATGTAAAAGAACATAAGGTTTCAAATTTCGTTAAAATGAGCCGAATATATACGATCATATTGCCAAAAGACCCATTGAAAAGAAAAATGGTTACCGTCTAACCGACTGACCTACGAACTGACATATTAACTTATAGAGTTACGTCCACGCGACAAAAAAGAGCCTTTCAATGGGTTCAGAAACAAATGAAATTTTCTGTAATTTATTTATTTCATTTTCGAATACCTGAAACAGAGTCTAGCGTAACATTCTGAAGGATTTAATCAACGCTGAATGAAGTCTCTGTTGTCTTCCAAAGGTTATCTTTGAGTCAGAATCTAAATTAGTTACTTAAGTTGCCTCCGGGTAAAGTTTATTTCCCAAGCCGACAGCTTCGACGAACTCCGCAGACTCAACACAAGTTCTCCTACAGATTCAGCACTCCATGTATTTGTAAGCTTTGCCTCAACTCCACTTGCCTTGGGCTTGTAAATATGTGTTGAACTGCCTGTTTTTTGGTTGCAACGTTGGGAGGTGTATGTATCGGAGTAATTTACAGCGGCTCGCATGTGTTGTCGCAACCCGCTGGGCGAATTTCATTTTATAATGTAGGCTCAACCGAGAATGATTTCAATAAACAAGCGCATACGGGTCGCAAAACCAGTAACCAGAGGTACAAAAAATAAGGGTTTCAATTGCATGGGGATGCTGCAGTTTCGCAGTTGAGGGTTATTGACCGCCCCTGTTACCATTTGAAAGGTGAGAGAGAACGATGGAAAGAGATAACTAGCGGGTTTTTCAAAACGCGAGAAGAGTGGAAAGAATGGGGAGACTGCGCAAAAATAATTTGTCAAGTAGACCAGGATATTAGTGAAGCAAATGCTTCATTAATGGTTTCTGAAAGCTTAGTTAAAAGGTGTATGATATTATTTATAATAATATAAGTAAAGGGTAGCCGATAGAAATTGCAGAATACTATGAAAATTCATCAAAAAGACCCATGGTGGAGAAAACGAAGTGTGACCGCGTATGCTTTGACATGTGAGTCCTTTTGAACACAAGATGTTACTACATTTAGGAGAAGATACCTTTTTGAGATGTAATTATAAAATGCATTTAGAGGAGTAAGATGATATCATATCTCATGATTAAAAATAAAAAGCTAATGTAGTGAAATGCAAGTTCTCTAGAGTAGACCAGATATCGACAATTGAAGCAGGAGTTCTTTGGATAATCCCTAGGATTTTAATGTGGCATTTTTTAAGAGTATTACTAATGGTGGTGAAGGTCAAATGTTCTTGCAATAATTTCACTAGGGAGAAAAATATACAGAATTTCGTTGAAACAAACAATTAGCTTTTTGGCTCAAAATCTAAATATAAGGGAATTTGCTTATAAATAAAATAAATACAAAAATGGATGGATGGATTAAAATGGAAGTTCCCTTTAATTGGTAGTCTCGGGTAAGAGCATAGTCTCGGAGAACTCAATATAAACACGAGTATTAGAACAAACAGTTCTTGTAGAGTTAGCTAGGTTAGTACTACAGTAATATCTTGCGCAGTACTATGACGTTACAATAAGCTGTAATCAAAATCTACCATTTTATGTGGTGACACGATCCCAGATACCAGGGGAGGGGGAAGGGGCAATTCCAGTCGAAACCCATCCGAAGAGTAATCATTATTCTAATCTAGCGATCGGCGTTTAGTAACAATACTGAAAATAGGTTCGTGCTTTGAGTTTCTACTGTAATTAGATGCGATATTTTCATTCCTTTTCTTCCGATATTTTCAGATTGCTTTCGCTACCATTGTTTACATTTTAAAAGTTTCAAATATTGTTAAATTTTTCCTATCTTTGTACTCTAGTTGATCGTTATTATAGCTTTTTTTTATCTATTTTACGATTTTAGAAGACAGCGATCTGGAGGATGGGTTTTCTTCACATTTTTCGTGGTTTTGTTACGCTTTTACGTTTTGTAGTTTTGTTTATTGCCTCTAAGTTTGGTTGTTTAGTTCGCTAACACAGAATTCGTCTTTAAGGTTGCATCTTTTTTATTTAAGGTTCCAATTTTTGACTTGCCCTGTTATAATTTTTTTAGCGTCAGTCAGGTATGAGTCAGGCTAATTAGAGTATAGGTGCTACTCCTACATGCTCTATGGCAGTATGGATCTGTGAGATACCCGACTCTGCTTGTTAGTTAGATCTTGAATACGTTGTTGTATAGCAAAGAGTGCACACCTTAAGTCCTCTTCAACATTCAATCTGTTTCTATACTTAGTCTTGACAGCAACCAGCGTGGAAAATACATCTTCACATAGATCCATGGATTAGAATCCGAAGATCCTGATGTAAGATCAGAGGGTAAACAGGTAGGTACTAGAGCCAGATCGTCTCAAGATCCAGTCATTTGAAATCATCCTTAGTTTTAGAGTTGAACATCAACTCAAGAAACTTCTCTTGCACTTCACCCAAAACATGAGTTAATTCCCATTGAAATGGGTTCTTGATGAATTTCCAGGATTTACGCTTCTCATCTATATCCCAGAAGTATCTGATGAATTCGGTTTTCAAGTCAATTAGATGAGTGATTATTGGTTTCTTAACCTCAGAAATAAGATTACCATGGATGAGAGCAGAAACCACCAAGTAAACTAGAGATAGTTGAAAACCTTCAGACTGGAACTTGTTATGAAGATCTCTCTTCTATTGCGAATCTAGAAATATTGCTAGTTCATCTGGTAGTTTGTAAAGCCTTCCAAGCATCTCCGCCTTCGATAACCATTGTACGTTCGTATGAAAGGTAAAATTATGGATGCTAAGGCTTCACGATGAAATATGCAATGTGTATCTACAATAGATTGATTTTTGTTTCACCTTTGTAATGAATCCAGACTGCAGACCAAACAGGGACGGAGCTTCATCCGTGCACACCTTTACCAGCGAGTCCCACGAAAGTTGGTTTTCCTGAATGAAATTTGATACATCATATAAAATAACTTCTGCTGTTGTATAACTTTCCATGGATTGAAACAACAGTATTTCCACTTTTACATCGTTGTCTGGCACAAAACGAGCTTACATGAGTAGCTGAGAATAGGGAGCGATGTCAGTCGTTTCGTCACACTGGATGCCCAAAACAGGAGAATCTCCTAAATATTCGAGAATTCGATTTTTGATGTCCTGGCTCAATTCATCGATCCTTCCCTTGACTCTATCATTTGACCCCTTAAATTTTGGAAATCTTGTTCGCAATATCTTCCGAAAGAACGAGTTATGATGAACCGAATATACTTGGTATTATGAGAGACTCTCCAATGTAATGTCTCTTCTTGCTCTTTGCAATCAACATAGTGATCTCATAGGAAGCTTCAACAACCTTTGAAGTTTGTTGCCGAAACTCCCCACTACCATTCAACTCAGATTTCAGATTGCTTCACGGATGGATTTTTGTTTCAAATATGTTGTGTGCTTATCTGCAAGAGCATGGTCTACTGTCCCCAAGTGGCGTTTCCAGCGTGAGTGCCAAATTCTATCATTAATCTGAGTCTTGTAACGTTGGAAGACCTTTGCGTCGTCCTTTGGAGGGACACGAATTCAAATCGAATGTATTCGTCAAGATACTTCCGCTTCTTTGCACTTATTGGGAGTTATTGGAAGTTCAGTGGACAACACTAATCTTTGAACAAAACAATAGGCACGTTTAAAGTAATATAAACATCACGACGTGCTCATAAACACTACAACATACTCAATAACAAACAAAAGATCACAAAGTTCGTAAACATTGCAAATAAATGCATTCATACCTGATTAGAAACACTCCCATATCATTAACAAACCACTAAATCATTTAAAGCACGGCCAAATTATGATAAAATACAAACCGTAATCAGCACTTGCGACAAACAACAGAGCAAAACATGCACATTATTAATTCACCAACAAACTTATGGCTGTTTACTGTTTTTAGGCAAATATAGCAACGGAGATAGAACATACCTAAGTCAACCAAACACTAATTTGAATTACATAATTTAGTGGCAAAGTTGCAGGCGAGCGTGTAAGAGTGTGTGTATGGATTTAACCCGATTTTTATGTTTTGCAGTGGTAATGCAGATAAATTCTAGACTATTGTATAAATTAGAAAAAAAATTGCGATGGTTATGTAAATTTACAGTTAATGCAATGCAAAATTTATAAATGAACGTAATTATTGGTTTGTTAGTAAATTATGATTAATAAATATGAAGCATCAATGGTAAATTAAAGTAGTGAGTAGGTATGATAAACATAATCTACTACTTTACTTAGGGTCTACTTAGTATTGCCTTATACTTATAGCTTAAGTTTTCTATAGTCTACTAAAGTAAACTATAGGAAACTAAAGCTATAAGGGATAATTTTGTATTTTTTCATAACTTTCTCAATATTAGCCCATGCTTATGTTAATAGAATAAAAAAATACAATTAGAGAAATTCTTGTTTTTCCCTAAGGGATCGCACCCGCCTGGAAATTACCGACGCCTCCCAGGATAAGAACTAGTTCTCTATAGCAATGCTCCTTCATGTGCGGTTCTCGTTTCAAGCTAAGGATTGAGAAAGCTGGCTTAGGATATTTGAGAGAGTCCGCCTCGTGTCGGAACTTGATAAAATATAGCCTCCAGAAATTCAAATAAATATACTAAAATGTAAAATAAAACCTTTTGCTGAACTCATCTAATATTTGCATCTCTCGATGAGGAAAAATAGTTAGTGAGGTTAAAAATTATTTTTCATACTGAATGTTATGGTGAAGGAACGTAAGAGCTAAATTTAATCAAATTGAACAAGAAGTGAGTGGATGTGTAGAAAAGTTCATTAGTGCGTTGGGCCTCCGCCTGACGCCGTACTGTGCCTCTTTCAACTTGCCTTTGTTCTGCGTTTTTAGTTTATACAAATAACTATTGATTACTTCTGTGTCTCCATTGCCACACGAAGCATTCAATTGTAAACATACCTTATTTCACTCAACTTCATCTCTAATCTTTATACGTTCTGTAGAAATTCAACCTGTATTTGATGTTTTTTATTCTTATCGATGTCGTTTTCACTGGCTGTATTACAAAAGTTAGCGTCTCAGTATGCCCACAAATATTCATCACATCCACACTCTGTCAGTCCTGAAGCACCTTCACTCCAACAATGACGCCATTCCAAAAGAGACGTTTAAGAGTTGATGGCGTTGACCTTTGTCATATATCTTCAAAGTCCTGAAACCTTTTAATTTACACACTCGCATTTCTCTCTTGAAGTGTTCAAGCATCCATAAGAACCTTCTTTAAAATTAATATTCCCAGGAGAACTATCGACACAGAAATAGCGATTTTGGCGTAAGATACAGCTGCATCCACCAGTTGCATTATAGGTAATTATCAATAACAAAATAAATATATAATAAAATTAAAGTTTGAATTCCACTTTTTTAACGTTTTCGTCAAGCTAATATTATCGAGGTTGAATAAGGTTGATTGATTGGTTTATGTTGTGCGAGGCTCAACCTAGGCCTGCGATTTTGCAGTAAAATTTAACTTCGATGCCAAACTTCATAAAAATCATAAGGGCTCGTTTGATGTTTTCCCGCACGCCTGAACTTCTAGCATTTTTTCTAGCATTTTTTATATCAACTTCGAGAGCAAATTATGAATATTAGCGTTCCATTCTTAGTCGTAATGTCTGTATTTCTTCTTGGTCATTCATTTTTTTTAAGAATTCCCCCAACTTCAATGCGCTCGTGTACCAGCGCTATATTTTTCACTCTATTGTTTTTGACTCATTTATGGTAGATGTTCTTGAAGGACAGTTTGATACCACTCTTTGTACATCTACCGTGCAAAGGAAGAACACCGAATATACAAATTTTCCAAATTTGAGTTATATATTGACTCTTATGTAGTTCGACCCGTAGATTCCATTTCTGGCATTGGTTTACGCCCCTCTTTCACTCATTTTGAGTTAGAAATTGACCACACACTGAATATACGCGACACTACCATGGTTAATATAGAAGAAACACCGAATATGCAAAATGTAGAGGTTAAACACCGATTATACTGAATATTCGGTCTGTTTCATTTAGGTGTAGCACGATATCCAGACGTAAAACACCGAATATGCAAGCTTTCTATCAATTTATTGCCGCTCCTCTGATGCAGCAACCTGTTTTATCCTGAACAAATTGTGAGCTACGCGTCTGTACTGAAATGGACAAAAGAGATTTTTTCGGCCTATGTCAAATTATATCTTTTTAATTCAGTCCGAGATAATCTCGTCGTTAAAGCAGAAGGGCCGGTAGCCATGGCTTGCACTTTACAATACACCATCAAACGTCTTCCAATTTTTAAAAGAACAGTATGTGAATTGTCGGTCTATAAACCGGTAATTTAGGATTTTTTTTTATTTGGATCCAAGATTCTGTTCTCTTTTGTGCATTGTGTGTGTTTACCATGTTCACGGCACTGCGCGGCTGCCTGCATCTCTTCTGAGTCACCGACATTTAACTTTTAATATCTTTTATCTTTAATATCTCGTTGTTTATATATATTTATATTCAGGAGCAAGCCTTAAATATTTGTATGCCTCTATGTTATATGTGTGACCATTTGTTAACACAAAAATACTTGCACCGTTATGCTGCGTATACAAGGTAACAAGCATAAATTAAGGTGGTGGTGAGGGAGGTAAGGGAAGATGATGATGGTGATGATTATCATTATGATAATGCAGTAATTCCCGAAATTATAGTATGTGCTACTTAAATGCAATGCATAAATATTTGTTTATTTTTCTGCTTTCAGAGGTGTTTTGAGGACAGAAGAGCGAGACATTTCATGCATTCAAGAGGATAATATAGCAGCTGATATCGAGGTTCAATCCCCTGGAGTTTCCGATGCTTATGAAGCAGTGTATGGCAATAAAATGGCTTCCCATCACACCTCTGTTGCTTCCGAGTTTTAAAAAAGGGGGGAAATCAATGACACAACAAGAAAAGATCATTCAAGATAAAGAAAACACCCAATATTCAATGGATGTGATATAGATAAATGCCCTTACAAATGCCATGCCAAGTTTTTAGATGAAATGCGAAACCACATTCACTCAGAATTTTGGAAAACTGCTACGATATGATGCAATCATAGTTGTCAAGCAAAGTAACAAGGAAAGAAGTAGAAAGAAGGCATATTCAGGAAGATTTATCAAGGAAGAAGTCATCGTATGTGTATACACTGAGCGATGCCCAAGGACAAGCAATCAAAGTCTGTCAGAAATATTTTCTCACATTTTAGGGTACAGTCAAGATCAGGTTATAAAATCATCATTTCATTCCATTGATGCAGCTTCTTCGTCCACAACTAATTTGTCAGGAAATATTGCAGTGCCAGATAACAGAGGAAAACGTGAACCTACCAATTGGGGTTAATAGAGAAGTAATAATGAATCACATCGAATCTTTCAATCCAGTTATTTCTCATTTCAGAAGAGACCATGCTCCACATGTAAGATACCTTCCAACAGATCTCTCCGTTGCTTCAATGTACAAACTATTTCAAGAAAAACGCGCATCAATTCGTTGTTCATATGAATCTTATCGGAGTATACTAAAGAAAATGAACATAAATTTTTCTGAACCTTGTGTTGACAAATGTTCAACATGCTTATTTTATGAATTGAATATGAATGAAGAAAATGCTGAAAAGGCTCAATTGCATAATGAAATGCAAAAGGAAGCAAGAAAAGAATACAATAAAGATAGTGAGATATACGAACAAATGGATGGACTCCTAATATTTGCCGTCGATATGCAAAAAGTTTTGCTCCTGCCAAAGATGCTTGATGTTAAAGAAAGTTTTTTCTGCTCGAGAATGGTTCTGTTTAATGAAACATTTGCTTCTTTAAAGAAAAATCAACATCACTATTGTGTAGTTTGGAATGAAAGTCTTCGAGGTAGGAATGCTCCTGATGTTGCATCATCCTGTATCAAAGTAATTAAGGAAAATAGAGATGCAAAGAAGTTTATATTTTGGACAGATAATTGCGTTGCTCAGAATAAAAACTAGACATTATATTCAGCATTCGCTTTACTTGTCAATGAAGATCTTGAACCCTCGGAAATCACGTTGAAATATCTTGTCACCGGTCACACATTCTTTGCCGCAGATGGCGTTCATGGAAAAATTGAACAAGTAATCCGGAAAAAGAAGAATCTGTATGATATGAGAGACTTCTGCGATTCACTAGAACTTTCAACGAAGAGAACAATGGTCCTAGAAATGCAACTTTATGATTTTAAGGCCTACGAAAACTTGTCAAGGTTAAGAACAACCCGAAGAGCGTCTTCTGAGAATAATATTCCTCTTTTACAAGATTTATGTGAAGTCCGATTTGAGAAAGGTCTGCATGGACTGATCAATAAAAAAAAACATTTCAGGACTCTGGAACTAAAGTTAGAATTTCTGAAAGAAATTATTCCACCCAATTATTCGGCGAAATATTCATCAAAGCCAGGAGGAATTCAAAAAGAAAAATTGGATAAAATTCCCTCAGGTCTTGTTATGAGAATGCCTATTTCCCGTCGAGCATTTTGGAATAACCTCCCTACTAGTGATAATATCTCCGATCTCTTAAATTCTAGAGTAGATTAAACATCAGGTCTTAGGAATTTTCCCGTTAAGTTTAAAATGGATTTACTTTTGTGTATTTAGTCATTTTTCCTTAAAACGGGATATAACTACAGTTTTTGTGAAGTTTTATATTTTTACTCAGATCGTTTTAAATATGACTTTATTTTCACTATTTTCTTTATTAAATTAAGGATATTTCAAACTAATAATATTAACATGAAAATATAAAGATAAATTTATTGCATTTTTTTTAAAGATTTTGTTTGGTTTGTATTTTTATGTTAAAAATATCAATAAAAATTACATCGATTTATAGGATTGTTTATACCTTCCCAATGACTTGTTAAAAATTCTAATAATAAACAAAAACAGTGATGAATGTATAATGTAATGTGGATGCCATAATTATAATGAGGTCTGATTGCTCAATGTTGTCAATAATACAAAGTGAAAACACCGAATATAGGTATAATCGGTGTCTCATTGTTTAATATTAATGGTCATTCAAGAAGAAAAACACCAAATATACTTATATTCGGTTTCTTTCGTCTGCATTTGGGGTGAATAGCAATCCACAAACCAAAGGAAAAACAGTTTTTGTGCAACTGAGCCAAAAATATGAAATTAATGCACAAAACAAAGTACAAATATGAAAGATGATGCCCATAATGGAGTAAATATATAAAACGTTAAACAAAATCTTGAAAATATAATATTTTTTTGGCATTGCAATAAAGGAAAACTTTGAACGCTTCTCCTGCAAAGTTATTATTTTGTATATTCGGTGCTCTTTTTCGACACGGCAGCCATCTTCAATACGAGGGGCGGTCAATACGTTTTGCAATTCGGATATAAGGAAACGAGATATGAAGAAAAGTGTTTGATTATTTTTCAATATAACTACCCTCGACTTCAATGCACTTGCGCCACTTGTCCCTGAGACTTAGAATTCCCGACAACCAGAAATGTCCCGACTGCTGTTCAATCCACTCCTGGACGGCGAGCTGAACATCTTCATCGTCCCCAAACTGGCGTCCACGCAGTGCAGCCTTGAGCTGGCGGAATAAAAAGTAGTCGCTGGGGGCCAGATCTGGAATGTAGGGGGATGGTTGAGCTCCTCGAATCCGCACTCGCGCAGGGCAGCTTGTGAAACTTTGGCCTTGTGGACTTTGACGACGTTGAAGTCGATCATGGGGCGTGAGGTTTCTAGGGACCCAAGGGGCAGAGACCTTGGTCATGGCCAAATTGTCGTGGATGATGTTCATAACACTTCCATGTGATATTCCAAGTTCTCGCTCGATTTCCTCGACCTTTACCCGTCGATTTCCGAGGATCATCCTCTCCACACGGACCACATTGTCCTCGTTGGTCACGTCTGACGTGCGTCCTGGATGGGGGTCATCTTCAAGGGACTCACGACCATGGCGGAGCTCCCTATTCCAGCGAGCAATGGTTGCATAGGAAGGGGCGGTGTCGGTGTACACTGCAACCATGCGTTCATGGATCTCTTTTGCATTCTTGCCTTCCTTGGTCAAAAATTTGATCACTGCGCGGTGCTCAACCTTCTCCATTGTTGAAAAATTTGTGACCGACGATCTGCGATCAGCTACTGCTTCTTAAATACACGAGGCAGGAGTGTGCGGCTGCCGGTCTGTAATAAAATGGACAAGAGAGTTTTTTCTGCCTAGGTCAAGTTTTATCTTTTTAATTAAGTCGGAGATAATTTCGTCGTTAAAGCAGAAGGGCTGGTAGCCATGGATTGCTATGACAATACACCATCAAACGCCTTCCAATTTTTAAAAGAACAGTAAGTATAAAAGATATTAAGCTTTAATTTGAATTTAGTTTTGTTTTCTATCACAAAATGCGTTTGCCTCTTTATTTTATTTTAGATTTATAATTAAATGTTTTCTTTATATTTATAATAACTCTAATTTTTTATTAATATGTCCTGTATTATAAATAATAGTCATAATTACTGGAATGTAAAAGAAATAATAATTCATTATATCTTTTCATTATTGATTTCAAGATGAAGTTGAAGAGCTTGGCTGGTGAGAGATGATTAATTTGTGTTGTC
The DNA here is from genome assembly GCA_963969495.1 of Ceratothoa steindachneri. Classification (NCBI taxonomy): domain Eukaryota; kingdom Metazoa; phylum Arthropoda; class Malacostraca; order Isopoda; family Cymothoidae; genus Ceratothoa; species Ceratothoa steindachneri. The sequence continues at coordinate 165,352,290 of OZ018327.1, forward strand.
TCTCGCATCAAATTTAATCTTTAATCAAATTAAATCATATCAAACTAAATATGAACCCGAAAGGGGGTTCAGGGTTACACTTCCTCGTGTGTCTGTTCCTGGAGGTTTAAGTGCCCTCCTGACCCCAGCATATTTGTCTTTTGCTGATCTTCTTTTTCGCTTGTTTTGCTTCATCTGTTTGTCCAGCCTCTTTTTCTGTTTCTTTGGTAGCCTAAACAGCTAGACCCACTATTGGGGAATTGTCGGTCGATAAACCAGTAATTTAGGATTTATTTTTATTTAGATCCAGATTATGTTCTCTTTTGTGCATTGTGTGTGTTTACCATGTTCACGGCACTGCACGGCTGCCTGCATCTCTTGCTGAGTCACCGACATTTAACTTTCAATATCGTTTATCCTTAATTTATCGTTGTTTATTTATATTTATATTCAGGAGCAAGCCTTAAATATTTGTATGCCTCTAAGTTATATGTGTGTCCATTTGTTAACACAAAAATACTTGCACCATTATGCTGTGTATACAAGGTAACAAGCATGAATTAAGGTGGTGGTGAAGGAGGTAAGGGAAGATGATGATGGTGATGATTATCATTATGATAATGCAGTAATTCCCGAAATTATTGTATGTGCTACTTAAATGCAATGCATAACTATTTGTTTATTTTTCTCCTTTCAGAGGTGTTTTGAGGACAGAAGAGCGAGACATTTGATGCATTCAAGAGAATAATATAGCAGCTGCTATCGAAGTTCAACCTCCTGGAGTTACCGATGCTCATGAAGCAGTGTATGACAATGAAATGGCTTCCCATCACACCTCTGTTGTTTCTGAGGTTAGAAAAAGGAGGATATAAATGACTCAAAAAGAAAAGATCATTTATGATAAAGAAAAACACCCAATATTCAATGGATGTGATCTAGATAAATGCCCTTACAAATGCCATGCCAAGTTTTTAGATGAAATGCGAAACCACATTCACTCAGAATTTTGGTAAAATTGCTACGATATGAGGCGAGCATGGTTGTAAAGCAAAGTAACAAGGAAAGAAGTAGAAAGAAGGCATATTCAGGAAGATTTATCAAGGAAGAAGTCATCGTATGTGTATACACTAAGCGATGCCCAAGGTCAAGCAATCAAAATCAGTCAGAAATATTTTCTCAGCACTTTAGGGTACAGTTAAGATCAGATTATAAAATCATTATTTCATTCCATTGATGCAGTTTCTTCATCCACAACTAATTTGTCAGGTAATATCGCAGTGACAGATAACAGAGGAAAACGTGAACTTACCAATTGGGGTTAATAGAGAAGTAATAATAAATCACATCGAATCTTTCAATCCAGTTATTTCTCATTTTAGAAGAGACCCTGCTCCACATGTAAGATACCTTCCAATAGATCTCTCCGTTGCTTCAATGTACAAACTATTTCAAGAAAAACACGCATCAGTCCGTTGTTCATATGAATCCTATCGGAGTATACTAAAGAAAATGAACATAAGTTTTTCTGAACCTTGTGTTAACAAATGTTCAACATGATTATTTTATGAATTGAATATGAATGAAGAAAATGCTGAAATGGCTCAATTGCACAATGAAATGCAAAAGGAAGCAATAAAAGAATACAATAGAGATAGTGAGATGTACGAACAAATGGATGGACTCCTAATATTTGCCGTCGATATGCAAAAGGTTTTGCTCCTGCCAAGGATGCCTGATGTTAAAGAAAGTTTTTCTGCTCGAGAATGGTTCTGTTTAATGAAACATTTGCTTCTTTAAAGAAAAATCAAAAACATCACTATTGTGTAGTTTGGAATGAAAGTCTTCGAGGTAGGAACGCTCCTGATGTTGCATCATCCTATATCAAAGTAATTAAGGAAAATAGAGATACAATGAAGTTTTATATTTTGGACAGATAATTGCGTTGCTCAGAATAAAAACTAGACATTATATTCAGCATTCTTTAAAGAAAAATCAAAAACATCACTATTGTGTAGTTTGGAATGAAAGTCTTCGAGGTAGGAACGCTCCTGATGTTGCATCATCCTATATCAAAGTAATTAAGGAAAATAGAGATACAATGAAGTTTTATATTTTGGACAGATAATTGCGTTGCTCAGAATAAAAACTAGACATTATATTCAGCATTCGCTTTACTTGTTAATGAAGATCTTGAACCCTCGGAAATCACGTTGAAATATCTTGTCACCGGTCAGACATTCTTTGCCGCAGATGGCGTTCATGAAAAAATTGAACAGGTAATCCGGAAAAAGAAGAATGTGAATGAGATGAGAGACCTCTGCGATTCACTGAAACTTTCAAAGAAGAGAACAATGGTCCTAGAAATGCAGCTTTATGATTTTAAGGCCTACGAAAACTTGTCAAGGTTAAGAACAACCCGAAGAGCGTCTTCTGAGAATAATATTCCTCTTTTACAAGATTTATGTAAAGTCAGATTTGAGAAAGATCTGCACGGACTGATCTATAGAAAAACATTTCAGGACTCTGGAACTAAAGTTAGAATTTCTGAAAGAAATTATTCCACCCAATTATTCGGCGAAATATTCATCAAAGCCAAGAGGAATTCAAAAAGAAAAATTGGGTAAAATTCCCTCAGGTCTTGTTATGAGAATGCCTATTTCCCGTCGAGCATTTTGGAATAACCTCCCTACTAGTGATAATATTTCTGATCTCTTAAATTCTAGAGTAGATTAAACATCAGGTCTTAGGAATTTTCTCGTTAAGTTTAAAATGGATGTACTTTTTGTTTATTTAGTCATTTTCTCTTAAAAAGGGATATAACTACAGTTTTTGTGAAGTTTTATACTTTTACTCAGTTCGTTTTAAATATGACTTTATTTTCACTATTTTCTTTATTAAATTAAGGATATTTCAAACTAATATTAACATGGAAATAGAAATATAAATTCATTGCATTTTTTAAAGATTCTGTTTGGTTTGGATTTTTATGGTCAAAATATCAATAAAAATTACATAGATTTATAGGATTGTTTATACCTTCCCAATGACTTGTTAAAAATTCTAATAATAAACAAAAACAGCGATGAATGTATAATGTAATGTGGTTGCCATAATTATAATGAAGTCTGATTGCTTAATGTTGTCAATAATACAGAGTGAAAACACCGAATATAGGTATAATCGGTGTCTCATTGTTGAATATTAATGGTCATTCAAGAAGAAAAACACCAAATATACTTATATTCGGTTTCTTTACTCTGCATTTGTGGTGAATAGCAATCCACAAACCAAAGGAAAAACAGTTTTTGTGCAACTGAGCCAAAAATATATAATTAATGCACAAAAGAAAGTACAAATATGAAAGATGATGCCCATAATGGAGTAAATACATAAAACGTTTAACAGAATCTTGAAAATATACTATTTTTTTGGCATTGCAATAAAGGAAAAGTTTGAACGCTTCTCCTGTAAAGTTATTATTTTGTATATTCGGTGCTCTTTCTCTGCACTGCAGTCATACAGGCGTTCATAGTAATAAATAGGATAAACTTTTGTGATAGGAAACTGGTCTATGCGAGGATAATCTTAGGGGGTTTAACTTTATACTTGGAAATTCTACCTTTTAGATATCCCAAACAAATATTAATGTTTTTAATATCATTTTATCGAAATTCTATCATTGCACCTTGTTCAAGGTTTGTTGGGGCAGTAGTGATTTATTTGCAGCAATCATTGTCGCAAGGCCGTCATCACACGGTTTCATAACTGACTTTAAAACAGCAGACGGTCTGGCCACTGGTTGGAGTTCCTGAATATTCTGAAGCCTTCTTCGATGCCCTTACAGTGTGCCTCTGACCTTGAACTTAACCACCTAGCAGACGATTCCTTCAGATGTAATATTTCTAACCATTACTTTACTCGGCAGTCATGAGAGGTACTTAGGTTTCCTTGATGGCCATCGTTAACCGAAAATAACAATGAATTTAATTTTTGTACCGCATTTTTACCCCATTTTTTAGTGTAAATTCATGGAGATTTGGAACGTGCTTATCTACTCATATTTTTCAGTATTCTTACAATGCAGTATTTGAATTTGATTGGTTAATCGGCTATTTTACGAGGGCTAAAATAATAAAAATTTTGTTCGCTTCATATTTTTAGGCCTCTCACGATTTGTGAAAATGATTGATTCATTCGATTATGTGATGCAATAAAATAAGCCATTATGCTATAAGATATAGACTTATAGCATATTAAAAGTTGCCTCTACAAAACGTAGACATTGATATACTCCAAACGCCTGTCTTCCAAAGGCTCAGAAATCCACAAAAATATTTCCACGACTTTTTTCAACGCTGGAATATTTGGCATAATGAATAGTAACTACTTGGAGTTAATGTTAAAATACATATTAAAATAGTCAATAAATCACATCGATTTTTTTTAATGTTGCACAAATTTTAAGCATTAATTTCGATTTGACGCCTTACAAAGGAAATAAAAAAATTCTCTATAAAAAAAGTTTTCCTCTTTTCTTCGCATTAGTATAACTTTTCTGAAAAAAAAACACAATTATTTTTAGACTTAAAAGTTTATATTTAATAATGAACGGTCTCATTTGTTAATTTCTTTTGCACCAATTAAATATCGATAAATTTTAATGTTATTCGCACCCACTTATACATTTTGATGATTCACGTTTGCTTGTAAATTGGCCATTATCTAATGCCTTTTAGTTCGAAAATTATCTTCGTAATGACCCTGAAGCAAAATTTGTGCCTCGGGTACTAGAATCTCGTTTCGATACGCGCTCATAAAAATCATTAACATGCCGATGCTGAGGAAATATAAATCACATTATCGAAGCTCAGCACAAAGCTCTATATTGGTGGTAAAGATATGAAAGCTCGTATGTAAGCAAGTGTGAATATACGAACTTTGAAATCTGCTATGTATGCATTGTTTGTTGTTCGCTCTCTTCTTTTTAATGGCTGAAAGATGGAAAAAAATATTTAGACATTTTCTTCCCGGATTCCAAAATCCTTTAATGTAGAGGCATTTTGCCTGTTACTATAATCAGTTCTGATTTTTATTAATGGGATGTTGAAAAAGATTTTGTTCCCTGTAAGTTATGCGAAAGTATTTAAATGATTGCTTTGCCTACATGCAAATTGATGTGTTTATATCCTGAAATATTTTGATACCAGAAACCAAGGGATAATGAAATTGAGTGAATCAGATATGGTAGAACAATATATAATAAGGCAACTTACCTTCCAGTGAAATGGAATATCCAATTCATAACTATGTAGCACTTTCGTAATACTGATTTCTTTCATTATTTTTATGGATTTTAAAATTATTCTCCCATCCATAACTGGTCAAATATACTTATTGGTTTTCAAGAGGATTGCTAAAAAAACTTACTGCATCAACAAGCTGTGGCGAGTTTATATGGTTAGTAGCCCAGATCAAGCGGGATGTACCAACTTGATAATAGTTCGCAAACGAGGGGTTGCTCTGGCTGTTTTGGGAAAGATAGCGGGGTCATGGATTATATGTCCTCGTCTAGTGTGTTCAGATTAGCTGATAATCGCACCATCAGGAAACAGGATCTTTGCTATCCACCACACTTATAGATCAAAATCTTATAGTTGTCTCTTTGCTGAAAAAAAACCAACACTTTGTTGACTTTTTGCAAAATAGACTTCCAGGAGAAAGCAAGATTTATTTGAAGTAATGAAACTCAATTAATCCGTATTTTTTCCTATTATGAATTCAATAATAATGATAAAAATGCAATTGATCGTTATAAATTGTATAATTGTTAATATTTATTTGTGGTAATGGCACCTAGATAGAATTAACGATTTCTAATTAAGATTGATGTATATTGCAGTATTGTAACATACTTTATTTGAACCAACATCAACATATCTAACTTTAAACTATAATAGAGTATATATAGAGCATATAAAGTTTTTTCTTGATTATGAAAAGTCATATCCCAAAGAACATTCTAGATAGAAACATGAATATTATAGCATTGTGTATAAGAATTCATAGTTTTTCCCTGCGTGTTTTACAGATATTTTTGCCCTACAGGTGGCGCTGTCTTATATTTCAACGAAGATTCAGAAATGATTAAGAGCAAGATCCCCCGGATGGTAAGAGTATCAAGGGTTGATATGTGAAGTTTAATGAGACTGGCATTGAGGGTGATCTCCCAAAAAACAGGTAGGCCAAGCTAAAATGGAAAAACTGTTGATGCTGTGCGTATTGCTTTTTCAAGGCAGCTGTCAGAAATCAACTTGTCGTTCTTCAAGGGAACTTAGCATAACGCAAAGCAGGTTAAAAGTTGAACAAGAAACTCCGTTTGCATTGTACTGAATGCAAGTCGTTCAAGCTTTGAAAAAAAGCGATCCTCCATGACTTGCTGTTTTTTTCTGATGAAATTCTATAACAAATTAGTGCAGAGAATGATTTTAATAAAGGAGTTTATTATGAGGTTTCCCTTCGTATATCAAAGAAGGGAAGGAGGCACAAGAGGCTCTCCGAAATTTACACACTTGACCACACACGATAAGGAGCTATCGTGTAATGTTTTGAAGCACTTTTTAAAGACTTCGGATAAACATGAATTTAAAAGTTTACATGAGCGATTTGTATGGCCAATGCGATGGCAGTGATAGCAATTCCTCTTCAACGGCACGACACAGTATCGATACCAGCGATAGGCATCAACTCGGGGTGGCATGTCACGGTCGAAAGTGAAGAAGAGCGTAGGGGCAGGTCTAGAGACTCTCCTGTTCCCAATCACTTGTTGGACCTTGACAGCTCCTTGGTCAGTAGATTCTTCGGTAATGTCTTCCAGGATTAATCCACGAGTTTCCTCGGATGGACTACCCACTTTCATGAAACTCATGGTAGAGTGCCGTGTCATTTTTACCATCGAGGCATCGAGGGCATGAAAAGCACTAATAATGCCCTTTGCATTCGCCAGAAGGCTCTCGTCCGAGAAACGGGTGACCTTCGGTTCTCAACCAGTCTGTTTAGTTAATGTTTTCCTCTAATGGAACATGTGGCATTTTGCCAACGTAATACCATCGGTGAAGCAAATAACTAAAAAGTGTTTGAAGTGAGCGGGCTAAAAAACCCGCAAAGTAGTCTTTGTCTGGGCTTCCCCGACCGAAGCAACTCGGAGCCGGAGGTCTTGGCCTGGTCGCTTGCGGAAACGCCAGCGGACTTTTCAATCTCCGGAGCTCCTTCTGATGATTATGATCATCTTTTAGTTCTCTTTGACTTTTTATTACCTTCTTTTTTCTTTTTTGTCAGATAGGAAGTCTAAGAGGACGCCGCTTTTCTTTATTACAGGAAGGGGCCCCGAGGTCGGAAAGACTAGCTGAAATACAGATCTTGGCTTCAATGGGGCAATTGGCGGTGGAGAGTGTGTCTTCTCTTCTTGTGCGTCCTTGCGGGTGTGTATCGCCTGAAGGCGACCTTGCACAGATGTCTTGGTATTGGTATCTGGCACCAAGCCCGGGTTCGCCCCAAAGGAAGGCCTTGTCATTTCTAGCAAGGATATCTCTGGGATCATCTCCACATCAGAATGGGCCTCTAAATGGCCATCCACACCCTAAAGTGCTGGGTATACCAATCGGGGACTCATTGGGTCTATGGCCCGTCACAAACGTCACTAGGGTAGATATGCCGACCTCCATTGGAGGGAAAGAGGGAGTGGGCATGCCGGGTCCTATCAAAGTGACAAACCTCGAGTCGACGATGGTCATACATAGCAATTTTCTAAGATGTTAGGGAGAAAGAGGTGGCTAAGATCCTTTGTTTGTTATTATTTTTCAGATATAATTTACTAAATAGTTTTCCTCGTCTTTTTCACTTTTAGGGAAGATTTTGGTGCTTTTCGGCGAGGAATACCTTTATTACCATGTTAGGGATTGCTGATAATATTGGTTGAAATTGGACTCACAACGCGATTTTTTTGCCTTACAATTTAAATGGAAAATCAACGAGGCCATTATCTAGGTTGTAATAAGAAATATGTAATTAAAGTAGTACAGATAGAGAAAGTGAAAATGTAAGGAATATAAAGGGTCTTTCAACAAGGACGTTCGAGCTTTGTCAGGCGATAGTAGCCATGTTGTTAAAGCGACATCTGGCAACCTCACTGTGAACTATTCAGTGGTACTTGACAAGTCACGATGGAAGATTATAGCGTTGAACAGCGTGTGCAAATCATCAAATGTTATTATCAAAATCAGTGCTCCGTTCGACAAACGTTTCGCGCATTACGTGATTTCTATCGTCGCCACAATCGTCCTGCCGAGTCCACTGTTCGACGCTTGGTGGCCAAATTCGAGGCAAAAGGGTCGATCAACAATCAGCCAACACCCGTACGGCGCCGAAACGCAGGTCTGCTTCAAACATCGCTGCCATAAATGAGAGTGTACGGGAAAATCTGAGGTAGTCAATTTCTCGTCGTTCACAAGAACTTGGCCTTTCTGTGACTTCAGTTTGGCGAATTATGCGTAGGGACTTGGGTCTGCACCTGTACAAAATCTAACTTACCCAGGAATTTAAGGTAAACGACCATAGACAACGCCGTGTGTTCGCTGATTGGGCTCTAAAGCAGTTGGAAGTTGCCCAAAATTTCCCCCTAAAAATCATCTTCAGCGACGAGGCCCATTTTTGGATGAATGGATTTGTGAACAAGCAAAATTGTCGGATTTGGGACGAAAACAATCCACATGATATACAACAGCACCAATTACATCACAAAAAAGTCACTGATTGGTGGGTATTTTCGTCTAATGGAATCATCGGTCCGTATTATTTTGAGAACGAAGATGGGATTGCCATAACCGTCAACGGCGAGACCTACAGATCGATGATAAGCAACTTCTTGTGGCCTCAACTGGATTATATCGATACTGACGACATGTGGTTGCAACAGGACGGAGCTACGTGCCACACTGCACACGCCACGATAGACATTTTGCACCAGCGATTTCAGTGCAGGGTCATCTAGTGCGGCGGCGACGTCAACTAGCCACCGAGATCATGCGATTTAACGCCATTAGACTACTTTCTTTGGAGCTACCTTAAATCGCAGGTCTATGCGAATAATTTGCAAACAGTTGATGTGCTCAAAGTTAACATAACGAACACCAGCCAGCAAATTCAGCCAGATTTATGCGACAAAGTCATCAAGAATTGGGCCTCCCAAATAGGTCCCACCAAGTGAAGCCGCGGCTGACACACTTAATGCCATAAAATGTACTTTTAAATTTAAAATAAATTGAGCACATATATCACACATAACTTGTTTTATTTGCATTTTAAAATCGAGTAACCTTATTGAAAGAACCTTTATATATATATATATATATATATATATATATATATATATATATATATATATATATATAGGGTGTTTATAAATTGGCATGTGGGTAGAACTGGTCAAAATAAGCATTTTCTCTTCTATGAACATGTGTCCGCAAATGCATCCTTAAGGAGATATTTAAAGTTTAAATCTAGCAAAAAGGTTGATTCAAGAAGCCTTTTGAATAACGAAGTGTAGGTTTTTATCCAGTGAGAGACAAGACAAGTGTTTATCTAGTAGAGGAGACACTGGCTCTTTGTATGTAATAATTGAAAATCACATGGCACGTTTTTCCGGGTTGTGTTACAAGTTTTCATTTCTTTGGGCCTTTAAAATACTGGCTCGGTCCGACTAGATGTGGAGGGGGATAATGAGAATTGTGGAGAAATTTGTCTCCTAGTGTGTGGGGAATAATTATCAAAAATAAGACAGTGCATATTGGCTGAAAGGTTAATTGATAACCGAGAGTCGTTTAAGGTTACTTAAAGGGGTATACAAAAATAAAGTTTAATAAAAAAAATAATAAATATATACATAAGAGATTTAAGTGAGATACGTGATCAAATAAATAACATACACCTTCGGTGTCAGCAAAGGGGCAAATCCAAGGGTTTAAAGCGGTTAATTACCTGATTTGGATCAGAGTCTTAAAAGGGGCTACACTAAGCCGAAATGCAAATAATAACAATTGGTTTGGGAAGACCGGAATATAATGGGGTCCGTAGCGTCGACGTCTTGTACGGGGTAAGCGTCGAAAGGGAGGTAACTCAGGGAGGCGAGGATGCAACAAGGGAATATGTTTGACCTCAGAGCTATCCATGCGGAGGGGAAAGGGAGGTACTGTTTCTACTTCAAGATGATGATGAAGGAAGATTGGTTTTACCTCAGGGTTCCACATGAGGGAGTACTGGTGCAAATTCACGGAAGAACGGCCGTTGTAAGGAGCTGTCAATTGACTGGGGTGATTTCCACGGCGGAGAGATTCTAGCCGTTCGTACCCGAATAAACAACGGAGGATCCAACTCCAGAACGTAATGTCTTCGTGCGCGGGCGTGCTATACTGCCTATCCAGCGGAAAATCTCCAGTTATATAGGTGGTCGGCGGGCGGCGAAATTGCATCAGGCCACGGCGTGCTCTCTTCTTGTTTCAAATCGCCGGCTTTCTTCGGGGGGAGAGGGAGGGGGGGGGCAAGTCCGAGATAAGGAGGCGGTCGAATAGCCCTTCGCGTTCTCTCTCGTAAGATAAAAACAGCTAGTTTGATAAAGCCATGTTCACCCGACTCCTTCCTTGCTTCTCATGCTTTTTGTTCCAGGGTTAAAGCCACCTGGCTCTTATAACGGTTCAAGGTAAACCTCCAGATCTTATTAGACTATATTCATCCACAAGGAGAAAACAGAAACCTGTGGTTTGCCGCTTGCCCCTGTACTTTGGCGAGGTGGCCTAGTTCAGTAAGGCCTGGTGAAGGTGGCCGAAAAGAGGAGTACGCTTGCAAATCCAATTTTCTTCCAGACCATCTTCGTCAGTCGCACGGGAAAACTAGTCAGGCATGCCTTAGCGGGCGTGGCTGCTGGTATGCCATTAATTTTCACCGTCGCCGCGAAATTGTATGATAAAAAGCGCAATTTTTTAATTGACACAGGGACAAGTGTCTCATTAATCCCGGTGGAATTGGCTAGGTCGAGTGAATTGCACTAATCCACTTGTGTCAAGTGTTAAATTATCTGGGGAACTTACGGTAGCCCTGATCATAAATGTCCGTCAGAACATACCCCTCACCCCTTAGTTTAGGGCCATCCTGAAGAAAGATGGGGCTCTGTACGGACCCGCTCCCGCTCAGCCACCCCCGCGGTCGACACACTCAGTTACCCACAGAATCGAAATTGTACATATTGATATAGTCGGACCGCTCCCACCACACACACTTCTGGGTCAATCCTCCCCCTCACACCGGCGAGATTTACGTGTATCGACCGAGCCTCAAGATGGATAGAAGCAATACCGACCCCGGACATAAATGCCACAACGGTTGCTTTGGTTTTCCTAGACGGGTGGATGTCCAGATTTTGTGCCCGGCTCTATGTTCTAACCCACAGAGGCACCCAGTTCGAATCCGAGCTTTTCAAATAATTGTCAGCTCTCGTTGGTTTTCATCGGCTCCGAACTACATCATACTGACCGTCCACAAACAGGATGGTGAAAAGAATCAATAGGACATTGAGGGGCTCCATAATGGCCTGTCGACAAGGCTGGCTGGTGGCACTGCGAATAATCCTCCTAGGCATTCGTGCCTTGCCCACCGAGTCGGGATTTTCCCCTTTCACGGCAGTAACGGGGACCACACTACTGTGCCAAAAGTCTCTAGTCTCGTCGTCCTCATCGAAATCGGATGCTACGTTTATTAAAGACTGGCATCGGCAATGGCACAGATCGACTTCGCGAGAGTACCTTTAGGACACCTGCACTAGGTTCCTAATCCCTTCGTGCCCCGAGACCTGCATAATGCAACGCATGTTTGGGTCCGGATAGACCGCGTTCGCAAACCACTCGAAGCGCCATATGCTGGTTCGGTGAGCGAGCGTGGAAGCAAGGTATTCAAGCTGGAATACCCTGATGGAAGAAGGAACACTGTATCAATAGACCGATTAAAACCGGCGATGATGACGTAGGTGGTTAGAAGTAAATAAATATTTATCTAATAAGTACTTTTATAAGTTTAACAACAGAAAGTTTTTCTCTCCGTTATTTTCTTTCAAAGATTTAAAAGTTTTACTCAAACTAAAACGGGAGGATTCTATAATCATTAGCAAACCTAACAAAGGTCAATGCGTGGTTATTACGAAACTACTCTCGAATGCGTGCAAGATACACAAGGCCAATATCCCGAATATATATATATATATATATATATATATATATATATATATATATATATATATATATATATATATATATATATATATCCAACAAACCGCAAGGAACAGAAAACAGGAAAACTGTTTTATTCATGATACTGTTCACCTCTTAGAAATTGTTTTTGTTTCCTCAGGCTTATTTCACCCTATATTCTTCATTTGTCATATATGCGTGTTTATACTTTTCTAGTTATTCCTATGTTTAATATATTTTTGGTTTTTATTCTTGATAATTTTCATCTCTTATAAATTGTTATTGCTTCTCCAATAGAAGAATTATAAAATTGTAATCTTAATTTAGTTTGGACGGTTTGAGTTCCCCTCCTCTTTTTTGTAAACCCCCTTTCTTCATTGGTCACCTTCTGTCTCGGCAGGATTAATTCTTTAATAGGGTTGGTCTCTAGGCACCTGTTAATGCCCTTATAATCCTAATGTCCCCATCTGTCATATACGTGCGTCGTGTGTCTTCCTTGTAAAAATTTCGCCTGCTTGAGTTTCTGCTTCAGTCTACTTTGTAAAGAACGATTAGTCGAAAGGCCTCGCAGATCTCCCGTGTTTCATTTTCCTTCGTGGTTTTGACTTATATATATATATATATATATATATATATATATATATATATATATATATATATATATACATATATGTATGAAATGTATTGAAAGAATAAGTTTAAGTTTGCAAAGTTTGCATAATAAAAAGGAAAAAATAATAATCAAATTATGATCCATTTACATCAATAAATTTATACCAAAGGTCCTCTAAGCCCAGCTTTTCCCATACGAGTTACAACCATACAGAGGGGCCTGCCTCTGCGACAAGAGAAACTACGGGATGAAATTACAGTCTCCCGCTGGGAATGGGGGAGAAAGTAACGAGCCTCCTTTGGTGGTTCTCCAGATAAGTGCTTTTCCCATTTCCTTCCATTTCCGACGGAAGCAATTTGCTCTCGGAAACACCTTTCCTCCTAAACGGGCCACATGCCACAATCACCTAATTTAATAAGTATAAAACCAGCTTGCCAACCGACAATCAATCCACTTCAGTCAGTAAATAAGTCAGAAGCAGTTCACCCCATTCTTTACACGCTGAAAAGACTCGAAGTAGGACCTGCCTAAAGACCCCAATCCATCTCTTTGCTGTATCCATGTAAATGGCACCTGCTAACTGTGCTTCGCTCACATCCAGGCCGTCTTTCAAGGTCAAAAGTAGCCCCCATCTCTATTCTATGCGCACCGACAAACAAGAGGGATCGAATTGCTCCTTCATTATCCGGTAAGTTCCACACACGTGTCTCGTATCATCACTTCACCGAATTCAAAGAATATTTAATTCAGTTCGTGCGTATCACTACCTTTAATATGCGGTCAAAAACATAATTATAATTTCTTTTTAATTAATATTTAACGGGGCCTAAATTGAAGCGAATAGATTCAATGCAATAATAATAACTTAATTCTCATTTAGGAGAATTATTTAATCTTTTATGCGCTAAAGATTAATTTTCATATTCAATTAATATAGTTAAATTAATTAATCACTGGAATAAAACAAAATCCAATCTCATTCCTTGCAATCTTCCAGAGTAAAGAGTATACATTTAACATATGCCAATCAAAACAAAGGAAAATAAATCTTACTTGCATAGTTTAGTGTCAGTAGTGCCAGTACTAAACACAGCAGCTCCATTGGTCACAAATTTAACAAGACCACGAATTTATATCTTCTTCATTATTGAAGCTTTTATTGAAAATATGGAGTTTAAAGTACTGGAAAAGAAGGGAATCTTTAGTGGAAATGACAAGTGACAGTGTATGTTGATGCAAAACTTTATATTGCAATTTAATAGGTTAGGCATAACCCGCTGAGGTGTAGGTCAGGTTATTTTTACTAAGCAGTATTAGAGCACGTCTGTTGACCATTGCAGGTTATTTAATGACCAATCTTGATTGAATTTCACCCTTCATTCGACAGTACAATTAGACTTTTATTGTTCCCCTGGATCCAAAAATGATAAATATAGATTAATTGTTCACTATTCCACCAAAATCTATTGATAACATTTTTTGGGGTGAAACAATGGTTTATTACTTGATGATTCAATGGTTTAATACTTGGTTTATCATTCATCGCCAGTTATTCACTAGAACATTTCTGTTATCTTTAAGGATGGATTTTCAATCAATCACACGGATCCCTATTCTGTCTCACAACATGTGATGAAAAGATTTTAAGACGTCGCAATATTGGAAATTCATTTATGTCCAGTGCAGCCCACTTTTGATTTTATTTAACCTTTTGTTAAATTTAATTAACCTTTTTGTTAAATTTAATTAACAAAAATGTTTAAAGAAAATGGTGGTTAGCTCTCTAACAAAAGGAGCGTTACTCTATAGGAGACCAGGTAATAAAATACTACAAAGAGACTTGAAAAATCTGAAAAGTTTAAATACAAACTTTAGATACAAATAAAAGTACAATTCTGATTAAGTTTACAAAATCCTTCTATATTAAATAACTTAATCCCGCTTTAGATTCTCATGGAAGAACATATTGCTTTTCTTAATATATATATATATATATATATATATATATATATATATATATATATATATATATATATATATATATATATATATATATATATATATCTTAAGATAAATAAGCAGGCTAAATTTAGGAAGTTCATTATTATATTATAACTTCTTGGTACCGACGTTTCGGGTAGGAACCCATTTTCAAGGATATGAGATTATAAATATATACAAACATAAGAACTTTTTAGAGAATTTATCAGATATTTATAAATTAATTATATGGGAAATGGGAAGCAGCAGAGGTGGAAATATTCAAATTATAAAAATGCAGGGCCTTTAACTATTAAGGAAGGGGAAATATGTTTTTGTTTTTAAAATAAATCTGAGATTAATTAGTTTTGGGTGTCTTCGTTGTGAATAAGGGAGATAAGAGAGATATTTGAAAAATAGGGTTTTTTTTTGGGGGGGGGGATATGGCGTGCGTGATGCGTGGGTAATTATAGTTGTAGTAAAAGTGGAAATGAGCTTATGTCACTTGTCAGAGTTTAAAGTGGGGTTTTTAGATTTAATATAAATAAATTCCAGTGTACGTAGTTGGTTTTCGTTGTTTGCCGGATCTTTAATTGAAAAATTCTTTAAATTGGGTTTATGGTGTGGATGTCTGTTTTCGTAGTGTAATCGGACAGGGGAGAATTCGGGAGTAGTGAGCGGAGCTTCAGTTCTGTTGCTGGTGAAGTTCAGAAATAAATTTAAGTATCGAAATTTTGTGAATTTTTTAAAACCCAAAGAATTACCAATGGTGAAGTTCAGAAAATGTATTTTTATATATCTTCTATAACTCTATATTTTAGAAACGTGATATTTTGAAAGGGGGGAAATTTAGTTTAGAGTTCCTTTTTAAAATTACCAGGCAATGGCTTCGCCACTCGGGGGACCTTGCGCTTCACTACTAAGATTAATTTAAAGAACGAACTCTAAACTAAATTTCCCCCCTCTCAAAATATCACGTTGCTAAAATATAGTTATAGAAGAAAATATGTAAAAATAAATTTTAGGAGTTACACCATTTGCAATTCTTAGGGTTTTAAAAAATTCCCCAAATTTCGATACTTATATTTATTACTTAACTTCACCATTTTGTTTTTTGATATTATAAAAGAATTATTAGAAATAACTTTGACAAAAAACATAAGTCATAACCAAACTAAGATGAAATTATTATTCAAATACTCCAAAAAATCCCCTTCTTAAATTATAGAGTTAGTGATGAAGTGATGATGATGATTATAATTGGCGAAGTTCATAAAATTTATAAAAATATAACCATGGCTGCTTTTTTTTAAGATTTTAAATTTTAATCTTAGTAGCGAATCCATTGCCTGGTATTTATATTATTTTAAGTTTATTAAAAAGTCAGCATTTCAAAAATAAGAAAAACTGCATTTCTTCGCTGAATCCAAAATCACTTTTAGGTCCTGTTCCCGGATGAGGCGAGTTTCAGTCCATTGAGCTTTGCTATTCGATCAAACGGGTAAAATTATGATAAATATGGGTTCAATAAATTATATTGTGTAATTTTAATAAATTTCGTAATATTTTAGGTGAAAATAAATGTTTGAATCTTTTTCATTTCCAGAAATAGTTCTTTCCAAAAACAAAAGAGTGTAACGTTGTTCCGTACCAAAGGGGCCTATAGTCCAAGGAGAGAGTTACTAAGAGTATTGCGTCAAGGATGGCCATCTTTAGGATCCTTAACCTCTTTAAAAAGACTGGTTCCACCCCTGTGAAGAAGTCTTCTGGAGGCCCAAGAGCTTCAAATGATCGCCAAGATCGCCTCTTGGTAAGGTCCCAGTTCATGGATGTGATTTCTTTCCGTGCCAAGCTTGCTCACGACTGGACAGAAGCGGGTGTGAGTGCTTCATGGCGCAAGGGGGAAGCGGAGACCCGACAACAAAGGTATAAAGTCAAGAAGAGCTACGAAGAAGCCTCATCTCACCAAAAAGGAACTTACCTATAAGCTCCATGTTTGTAGGAAATATAAAGAATGAACTGCTGAAGACTGGAAGAGAGTGATATTCTATGATAAAGCTCCCTTCCGCTTGTTTGGAGCTCCTGGAAGATCTCACGAGTCCTGTGTCATACTCTCGGGAAAGCATCAGGACACTCTCCATGTCATGGCTGCTTCTCATCTCATGATAATTAAACACTAACACTTCTACCCAAGAACACCACTATGAACTCAAAATGGTACTAACACGTGTTTTATAATCACCTTTTTCCAACAGTTAATTTCCCAGTTGGGGGTGGTACCTCCACTTTTAGACATAATGGCACATCTTCTCCCAAAGCTAAAGCAATAACAAAGATCGTGGCTGAAAATAACATCGAATTATTCGTCATTTGGCCTTGGAATTGGCCAGATTTGAACCCAAAATGAGAATTTGTTGCCGATAATCTAACCTGCGGTTGATAAACAGAAGCTATCCAATTGAAGCAGTTACGGGTGTTTATCAATCAAAAATATCACCCCGAATTGGGTCTCCACTAAACCAAAATGAATTGAAGCAGTCTTAGAGAACAAGAGATACCATTTTAAATATTGACTGAGCTCTTCATTTGACTGTATTTATTAATAAAATGGGTTTGGGCTTCAATTTATTTTACATTTCACCTTCAAATTATGATACAAACATGATCAAACAAAACCTGTTACATGTGCTAAGGGAGGAGCAAAAGGCCCTCCCTGCCCGAGTGGAAAATAGGCAAGGTTCCAGTCATTGGATTGTCTTAAACTAATTGAAGAAGCTTGCGAAAGCTTTAAGCTCCATCTTGTCGCTCTCACCATCTTTTTTTTCTACCTACCTGAAGGGCGAAGATGTAGCCGAGGCTACCACCTCTGCTACAACTTAAATCTGAAGGACTATCACGGCCTCACGGTCCGAGTACCTGCAGGAGGGATACCTTTTGTAAAATGCTACACCCTGTAAGCAAAGGAACTGCACGTCTCCACGAGCCTAAGGAAAAATAGGGAAGACCCCATTACTGGATTGTTTTGAACTCTTTCAGAGTGAAAATAGGGAAGACCCCGTTACAGAATTGTTTTGGACTCTTTCAGAGTAAAAATAGGGAAAATCCCGTTACTGGATTGTCTTGAACTCTTTCAGAGTAATAAAAGGAAGACGCCGTCACTGGATTGTCTTGAATTCTTTCAGAGTAAAAAAAGGGAAGACCCCGTTACTGGATTGTTTTGAACTCTTTCTGAGTAAAAATAGGGAAGACCCCGTTACTGGATTGTTTTAAACTCTTTCAGGGTAAAAATAGGAAAGACCCCGTTACTGGATTGTCTTGAACTCTTTTAAAGTAAAAATAGGGAAGACACTGTCACTGGATTGTCTTAAATTCTTTCAGAGTAAAAATAGGCACCACCACGTTACTGGATTGTTTTGAACTCTTTCAGAGTAAAAATAGGAAAGACCCCGTTACTGGATTGTCATTATCTTTTTCAGAGTAAAAAATATGGAAGACCTCATTATTGGATTGTCTTGAATTCTTTCAGAGTAAAAAGTAAGGAAGACACCGTTACTGGATTGTTTTGAACTCTTTCAGAGTAAAAATCAGGAAGACCCCGTTACTCTGGATCGTTTTAAACTCTTTTAGAGGAAAAATAAGGAAGATTCCGTTACTTGATTGTCTTGAACTCTTTCAGAGTAAAAATAGGGAAGACCCCGTTACTGGATTGTCTTGAACTCTTTCAGAGTGAAAATAGGGAAGACCCCGTTACTGGATTGTCTTGAACTCTTTCAGAGTAAAAATAGGAAATACCCCGTTATTGGATTGTCTTGAATTCTTTCAGAGTAAAAATAGGAAAGACCCCGTTACTAGATTGTTTTGAACTCTTTCAGAGCAAAAATAGTGAAAACACCGTCACTGAATTGTCTTGAATTCTTTAAGAGTGAAAATAAGGAAAACCCCGTTACAGGATTGTTTTGAACTCTTTCAGAGTAAAAATAGGGAAGACCCCGTTACTGGATTGTTTTGAATTCTTTTTAAGGTAAAAATAGGGAAGACCCCGTTACTAGATTGTCTTGAACTCTTTCAAAGTAAAAAAAAGGAAGACCCCGTTATTGGATTGTCTTGAATTATTTTAGAGTAAAAATAGGGAAGACCCCATTACCGGATTGTTTTGAACTCTTTCTGAGTAAAAATAGGAAAGACCTCGTTACCTGGATTGTCCTGAACTCTTTCAGAGTAAAAATTGGGAAGACACCGTCACTGGATTGTCTTGAACTCTTTTAGAGTAAAAATAGGGAAGACCCCGTCACTGAATTGGCTTGAAATCCTCTCAGAGTAAACATAGTGAAGACCCCGTTACTGGATTGTCTTGAACTCTTTCAGAGTAAAAATAAGGAATACCCCGTTACTGGATTGTTTTGAACTCTCTCAGGGTAACAATAGGGAAGAACCCGTTACTGGATTGCCTTGAACTCTTTCAGAGTAAAAATAGGGAAGA
Organism: Ceratothoa steindachneri; assembly: GCA_963969495.1. NCBI lineage: Eukaryota > Metazoa > Arthropoda > Malacostraca > Isopoda > Cymothoidae > Ceratothoa > Ceratothoa steindachneri. The sequence goes on from OZ018327.1 coordinate 165,371,632, forward strand.
CAACGTCACTGGATTGTCTTGAATTCTTTTAGAGTAAAAATAGGGAAGAGCCTGTCACTGGATTGTCTTGAATTCTTTCAGAGTAAACCAGAGGGAGGACCCCGTTAATGGATTGTCTTGAACTCTTTTAGAGTAAAAATAGGGAAGACCCCGTCACTGAATTGGCTTGAACTCCTCTCAGAGTAAACATAGTGAAGACCCCGTTACTGGATTGTCTTGAACTCTTTCAGAGTAAAAATAGGGAATACCCCCTTACTGGATTGTTTTGAACTCTCTCAGGGTAACAATAGGGAAGAATCCGTTACTGGATTGCCTTGAACTCTTTCAGAGTAAAAATAGGGAAGACAACGTCACTGGATTGTCTTGAATTCTTTTAGAGTAAAAATAGGGAAGAGCCTGTCACTGGATTGTCTTGAATTCTTTCAGAGTAAACCAGAGGGAAGACCCCGTAATTGGATTGTCTTGAATTCTTTCAGAGTAAAAAATACGGAAGACCCCGTTACTGGATTGTTTTGAACTCTTTCAGAGCAAAAATCGGGAAGACCCCGTTAATCTGGATTGTCTTAAACTCTTTCAGAGTAAAAATAAGGCAGATTCCGTTACTGGATTGTCTTGAACTCTTTCAGAGTAAAAATAGGGAAGACCCCGTTACTGGATCCTCTTGAACTTTTTTAGAGTAAAATAGGGAAGACCCCGTTACTGGATTGTCTTGAACTCTTTTAGAGTAAAAATAGGGAAGACACCGTCACTAGATTGTCTTGAACTCTTTCAGAGTAAAAATAGGGAAGACCTCGTTACTGGATTGTTTTGAACTCTTTCAGAGTAAAAATAGGGAACAACCCGTTACTGGATTGACTTAACCTCTTTCAGATTAAAAATAGAGAAGACACTGTCACTGGTTTGTCTTGAATTATTTTAGAGTAAAAATAGGGAAGACCCCGTTACTGGCTTGTCTTGAACTCTTTCAGAGTAAAAATAGGAAACACCCCGTTATTGGATTGTCTGGAAATCTTTCAGAGTAAAAATAGGGAAGACCCCGTTACTAGATTGTTTTAAACTCTTGCAGAGTAAAAATAGGGAAGACACCATCACTGGATTGCCTTCAATTCTTTCAGAGTAAAAATATGGAAGACCCCTTAACTGGATTGTTTTAAACTCTTTCAGAGTAAAAATAGGGAAGACACTGTTACTGGATTGTTTTTAACTCTTTTTAGGGTAAAAATAGGGAAGACCCCGTTACTGGATTGTCTTGAACTCTTTTAGAGTATATAGGGAAGACTCCCTTAGTGGATTGTCTTGAACTCTTTAGAGTAAAAATAGGGAATCCCCCTTTACTGGATTGTCTTGAACTCTTTCAGAGTAAAAATAGGAAAGAAACCATTATAGGATTGTCTTGAACTCTTTCAGAGTAAAAATACGGATGACACTGTAAATGGATTGTATGGAACTCTTTCAGAGTAAAAATAGGAAAGACCCTGTTACTGGATTGTCCTGAACTCTTTCAGAGTAAAAATAGGGAAGACGCCGTCACTGGATTGTCTTGAACTCCTTTAGAGTAAAAATAGGGAAGACACTGTCACTGGATTGTCTTGAATTCTTTCAGATTAAAAAAAGTGAAGACCCCGTTACTGGATTGTCTTGAACTCTTTCACAGTAAAAATAGGGAAGACCCCGTTACTGGATTGTTTTGAACTCTTTCAGGGTCAAAATAAGGAAGACCCCGTTACTGGATTGTCTTAAACTCTTTCAGAGTAAAAATAGGGAAGACACCGTCACTGAATTGTCTTGAGTTCTTTCAAAGTAAAAATAGGGAACACTACGTTCCTGGATCGTCTTAAAAACTTTCAGAGTAAAAATAGGGAAGACCCCGTCACTGGATTGTCTTAAAATCTTTCAGAGTAAAAATAGGGAAGACCCCGTTACTGGATTGTTTTGAACTGTTGCAGAGTAAAAATACGGAAGACCCCGTTACTGGATTGTCTTTAACTTTTTCAGAGTAAAAATAGGGAAGACCCCGTTATTGGATTGTCTTGAATTCTTTGAGAGTGAAAAATTGGAAAGACCCCGTTACTGGATTGTTTTGAACTCTTTCAGAGTAAAAACCGGAAGACCCCTTCACTGGATTGTCTTGAACTCTTTTAGAGTAAAAATAGGGAAGACCCCGTCACTGAATTGTCTTGACTTCCTCTTAGAGTAAAAATAGGGAAGACCTCGTTACTGGATTGTTTTGAACTCTTTCAGGGTAAAAATAGGGAAGACCCCGTTACTGGATTGTCTTAAACTCTTTCAGAAAGACACCGTCACTGGATTGTCTTGAATTCTTCTAGAGTAAAAATAGGAATGACCACGTTCCTGGATTGTTCTGAACTCTTTCAGAGTAAAAATAGGAAGGACCCCGTCACTAGATTGTCTTGATTTCTATCAGAGTAAAAATAGGGAAGACCCCGTTACTGGATTGTTTTGAACTATTTCAGAGTAAAAATAGGAAAGACCCCGTTCCTGGATTGTCTTAAACTCTTTCAGAGTCAAAATAGGAAAGACCCCGTCACTGAATTGTCTTGAATTTCTCTTAGAGTAAAAATAGTGAAGACCCCGTTACTGATTGTCTTTAACTCTTTCAGAGTAAAAATAGGGAAGACCTCGTTACTGGATTGTTTTGAACTCTCTCAGGGTAAAAATAGGGAAGACCCCGTTACTGGATTGCCTTGAACTCTTTCAGAGTAAAAATAGGGAAGACAACGTCACTGGATTGTCTTGAATTCTTTCAGAGTAAAAAAAGGGGAGAACCTGTCACTGGATTGTCTTGAATTTTTTCAGAGTAAGAATAGGGAGGACCCCGTTACTGGATTGTCTTGAACTCTTTCACAGTAAAAACAGGAAATACCCCGTTACTGGATTGTTTTGAACTCTTTCAGAGTAAAAATAGGGAATACCCCGTTACTGGATTGTCTTTATCTTTTTCAGAGTAAAAATAGGGAAGACCCCGTTATTGGATTGTCTTGAATTCTTTCAGAGTAAAAAATACGGAAAACCCCGTTACTGGATTGTTTTGAACTCTTTCAGAGTAAAAATCGGGAAGACCCCGTTACTCTGGATTGTATTAAACTCTTTCAGAGTAAAATAGGGAAGACCCCGTTACTGGATTGTCTTGAACTCTTTTAGAGTAAAAAAAGGTGATACCCCGTCACTGGATTTTCTTGAACTCTTTCAGATTAAAAATAAAGAAGACCCCTTTACTGGATTGTTTTGAACTCTTTCAGAGTAAAAATAGTGAAGACCCCGTTACTGGATTGACTTGAACTCTTTCAGATTAAAAATAGAGAAGACACTGTCACTGGTTTGTCTTGAATTATTTTAGAGTAAAAATAGGGAAGACCCCGTTACTGGCTTGTCTTGAACACTTTCAGAGTAAAAATAGAAAATACCTCGTTATTAGATTGTCTTAAAATCTTTCAGAGTAAAAGTAGGGAAGACACCGTTACTAGATTGTTTTGAACTCTTTCAGAGTAAAAATAGGGAAGACACCATCACTGGATTGCCTTCAATTCTTTCAGAGTAAAAATATGAGAGACCCCTTTACTGGATTGTTTTAAGCTCTTTCAGAGTAAAAATAGGGAAGACACTGTTACTGGATTGTTTTTAACTCTTTTTTGGGTAAAAATAGGGAAGACCCCGTTACTGGATTGTCTTGAACTCTTTCAGAGTAAAAATATGAAAGACACCGTCACTGGATTGTTTTGAATTCTTTTAGACTAAAAATAGGGAAGACCACGTTCCTGGATTGTTTTGAACTCTTTCAGAGTAAAAATAAGAAAGACCCCGTTATTGGATTGTCTTGAATTCTTTTAGAGTAAAAATAGGGAAGACCCCGTTACTGGATTGTTTTGAACTCTTTCATTGTAAAAATAGGGAAGACCCCGTTAAGCTGGATCGTCCTAAACTCTTTCAGTGTAAAAATAGGGAAGACCCCGTGACTAGATTGTCTTGAATTCTATCAGAGTAAAAATAGGGAAGATTCCGTTACTGGATTGTTTTGAACTCTTTCAGAGTAAAAATAGGAAATACCCCGTTATTGGATTGTCTTGAATTCTTTCAGAGTAAAAATAGGAAAGACCCCGTTACTAGATTGTTTTGAACTCTTTCAGAGCAAAAATAGTGAAAACACCGTCACTGAATTGTCTTGAATTCTTTAAGAGTGAAAATAAGGAAAACCCCGTTACAGGATTGTTTTGAACTCTTTCAGAGTAAAAATAGGGAAGACCCCGTTACTGGATTGTTTTGAATTCTTTTTAAGGTAAAAATAGGGAAGACCCCGTTACTAGATTGTCTTGAACTCTTTCAAAGTAAAAAAAAGGAAGACCCCGTTATTGGATTGTCTTGAATTATTTTAGAGTAAAAATAGGGAAGACCCCATTACCGGATTGTTTTGAACTCTTTCTGAGTAAAAATAGGAAAGACCTCGTTACCAGGATTGTCCTGAACTCTTTCAGAGTAAAAATTGGGAAGACACCGTCACTGGATTGTCTTGAACTCTTTTAGAGTAAAAATAGGGAAGACCCCGTCACTGAATTGGCTTGAAATCCTCTCAGAGTAAACATAGTGAAGACCCCGTTACTGGATTGTCTTGAACTCTTTCAGAGTAAAAATAGGGAATACCCCCTTACTGGATTGTTTTGAACTCTCTCAGGGTAACAATAGGGAAGAACCCGTTACTGGATTGCCTTGAACTCTTTCAGAGTAAAAATAGGGAAGACAACGTCACTGGATTGTCTTGAATTCTTTTAGAGTAAAAATAGGGAAGAGCCTGTCACTGGATTGTCTTGAATTCTTTCAGAGTAAACCAGAGGGAGGACCCCGTTAATGGATTGTCTTGAACTCTTTTAGAGTAAAAATAGGGAAGACCCCGTCACTGAATTGGCTTGAACTCCTCTCAGAGTAAACATAGTGAAGACCCCGTTACTGGATTGTCTTGAACTCTTTCAGAGTAAAAATAGGGAATACCCCCTTACTGGATTGTTTTGAACTCTCTCAGGGTAACAATAGGGAAGAACCCGTTACTGGATTGCCTTGAACTCTTTCAGAGTAAAAATAGGGAAGACAACGTCACTGGATTGTCTTGAATTCTTTTAGAGTAAAAATAGGGAAGAGCCTGTCACTGGATTGTCTTGAATTCTTTCAGAGTAAACCAGAGGGAAGACCCCGTAATTGGATTGTCTTGAATTCTTTCAGAGTAAAAAATACGGAAGACCCCGTTACTGGATTGTTTTGAACTCTTTCAGAGTAAAAATCGGGAAGACCCCGTTAATCTGGATTGTCTTAAACTCTTTCAGAGTAAAAATAAGGCAGATTCCGTTACTGGATTGTCTTGAACTCTTTCAGAGTAAAAATAGGGAAGACCCCGTTACTGGATCCTCTTGAACTTTTTTAGAGTAAAATAGGGAAGACCCCGTTACTGGATTGTCTTGAACTCTTTTAGAGTAAAAATAGGGAAGACACCGTCACTAGATTGTCTTGAACTCTTTCAGAGTAAAAATAGGGAAGACCCCGTTACTGGATTGTTTTGAACTCTTTCAGAGTAAAAATAGGGAACAACCCGTTACTGGATTGACTTAACCTCTTTCAGATTAAAAATAGAGAAGACACTGTCACTGGTTTGTCTTGAATTATTTTAGAGTAAAAATAGGGAAGACCCCGTTACTGGCTTGTCTTGAACTCTTTCAGAGTAAAAATAGGAAACACCCCGTTATTGGATTGTCTGGAAATCTTTCAGAGTAAAAATAGGGAAGACCCCGTTACTAGATTGTTTTAAACTCTTGCAGAGTAAAAATAGGGAAGACACCATCACTGGATTGCCTTCAATTCTTTCAGAGTAAAAATATGGAAGACCCCTTAACTGGATTGTTTTAAACTCTTTCAGAGTAAAAATAGGGAAGACACTGTTACTGGATTGTTTTTAACTCTTTTTAGGGTAAAAATAGGGAAGACCCCGTTACTGGATTGTCTTGAACTCTTTTAGAGTATATAGGGAAGACTCCCTTAGTGGATTGTCTTGAACTCTTTAGAGTAAAAATAGGGAATCCCCCTTTACTGGATTGTCTTGAACTCTTTCAGAGTAAAAATAGGAAAGAAACCATTATTGGATTGTCTTGAACTCTTTCAGAGTAAAAATACGGATGACACTGTAAATGGATTGTATGGAACTCTTTCAGAGTAAAAATAGGAAAGACCCTGTTACTGGATTGTCCTGAACTCTTTCAGAGTAAAAATAGGGAAGACGCCGTCACTGGATTGTCTTGAACTCCCTTAGAGTAAAAATAGGGAAGACACTGTCACTGGATTGTCTTGAATTCTTTCAGATTAAAAAAAGTGAAGACCCCGTTACTGGATTGTCTTGAACTCTTTCACAGTAAAAATAGGGAAGACCCCGTTACTGGATTGTTTTGAACTCTTTCAGGGTCAAAATAAGGAAGACCCCTTTACTGGATTGTCTTAAACTCTTTCAGAGTAAAAATAGGGAAGACACCGTCACTGAATTGTCTTGAGTTCTTTCAAAGTAAAAATAGGGAACACTACGTTCCTGGATCGTCTTAAAAACTTTCAGAGTAAAAATAGGGAAGACCCCGTCACTGGATTGTCTTAAAATCTTTCAGAGTAAAAATAGGGAAGACCCCGTTACTGGATTGTTTTGAACTGTTGCAGAGTAAAAATACGGAAGACCCCGTTACTGGATTGTCTTTAACTTTTTCAGAGTAAAAATAGGGAAGACCCCGTTATTGGATTGTCTTGAATTCTTTGAGAGTGAAAAATTGGAAAGACCCCGTTACTGGATTGTTTTGAACTCTTTCAGAGTAAAAACCGGAAGACCCCTTCACTGGATTGTCTTGAACTCTTTTAGAGTAAAAATAGGGAAGACCCCGTCACTGAATTGTCTTGACTTCCTCTTAGAGTAAAAATAGGGAAGACCTAGTTACTGGATTGTTTTGAACTCTTTCAGGGTAAAAATAGGGAAGACCCCGTTACTGGATTGTCTTAAACTCTTTCAGAAAGACACCGTCACTGGATTGTCTTGAATTCTTCTAGAGTAAAAATAGGAATGACCACGTTCCTGGATTGTTCTGAACTCTTTCAGAGTAAAAATAGGAAGGACCCCGTCACTAGATTGTCTTGATTTCTATCAGAGTAAAAATAGGGAAGACCCCGTTACTGGATTGTTTTGAACTATTTCAGAGTAAAAATAGGAAAGACCCCGTTCCTGGATTGTCTTAAACTCTTTCAGAGTCAAAATAGGAAAGACCCCGTCACTGAATTGTCTTGAATTTCTCTTAGAGTAAAAATAGTGAAGACCCCGTTACTGATTGTCCTGAACTCTTTCAGAGTAAAAATAGGGAAGACCTCGTTACTGGATTGTTTTGAACTCTCTCAGGGTAAAAATAGGGAAGACCCCGTTACTGGATTGCCTTGAACTCTTTCAGAGTAAAAATAGGGAAGACAACGTCACTGGATTGTCTTGAATTCTTTCAGAGTTAAAAAAAGGGGAGAACCTGTCACTGGATTGTCTTGAATTTTTTCAGAGTAAGAATAGGGAGGACCCCGTTACTGGATTGTCTTGAACTCTTTCACAGTAAAAACAGGAAATACCCCGTTACTGGATTGTTTTGAACTCTTTCAGAGTAAAAATAGGGAATACCCCGTTACTGGATTGTCTTTATCTTTTTCAGAGTAAAAATAGGGAAGACCCCGTTATTGGATTGTCTTGAATTCTTTCAGAGTAAAAAATACGGAAAACCCCGTTACTGGATTGTTTTGAACTCTTTCAGAGTAAAAATCGGGAAGACCCCGTTACTCTGGATTGTATTAAACTCTTTCAGAGTAAAATAGGGAAGACCCCGTTACTGGATTGTCTTGAACTCTTTTAGAGTAAAAAAAGGTGATACCCCGTCACTGGATTTTCTTGAACTCTTTCAGATTAAAAATAAAGAAGACCCCTTTACTGGATTGTTTTGAACTCTTTCAGAGTAAAAATAGTGAAGACCCCGTTACTGGATTGACTTGAACTCTTTCAGATTAAAAATAGAGAAGACACTGTCACTGGTTTGTCTTGAATTATTTTAGAGTAAAAATAGGGAAGACCCCGTTACTGGCTTGTCTTGAACACTTTCAGAGTAAAAATAGAAAATACCTCGTTATTAGATTGTCTTAAAATCTTTCAGAGTAAAAGTAGGGAAGACACCGTTACTAGATTGTTTTGAACTCTTTCAGAGTAAAAATAGGGAAGACACCATCACTGGATTGCCTTCAATTCTTTCAGAGTAAAAATATGGAAGACCCCTTTACTGGATTGTTTTAAGCTCTTTCAGAGTAAAAATAGGGAAGACACTGTTACTGGATTGTTTTTAACTCTTTTTTGGGTAAAAATAGGGAAGACCCCGTTACTGGATTGTCTTGAACTCTTTCAGAGTAAAAATATGAAAGACACCGTCACTGGATTGTTTTGAATTCTTTTAGACTAAAAATAGGGAAGACCACGTTCCTGGATTGTTTTGAACTCTTTCAGAGTAAAAATAAGAAAGACCCCGTTATTGGATTGTCTTGAATTCTTTTAGAGTAAAAATAGGGAAGACCCCGTTACTGGATTGTTTTGAACTCTTTCATTGTAAAAATAGGGAAGACCCCGTTAAGCTGGATCGTCCTAAACTCTTTCAGTGTAAAAATAGGGAAGACCCCGTCACTAGATTTTCTTGAATTCTATCAGAGTAAAAATAGGGAAGATTCCGTTACTGGATTGTTTTGAACTCTTTCAGAGTAAAAATAGGAAATACCCCGTTATTGGATTGTCTTGAATTCTTTCAGAGTAAAAATAGGAAAGACCCCGTTACTAGATTGTTTTGAACTCTTTCAGAGCAAAAATAGTGAAAACACCGTCACTGAATTGTCTTGAATTCTTTAAGAGTGAAAATAAGGAAAACCCCGTTACAGGATTGTTTTGAACTCTTTCAGAGTAAAAATAGAGAAGACCCCGTTACTGGATTGTTTTGAATTCTTTTTAAGGTAAAAATAGGGAAGACCCCGTTACTAGATTGTCTTGAACTCTTTCAAAGTAAAAAAAAGGAAGACCCCGTTATTGGATTGTCTTGAATTATTTTAGAGTAAAAATAGGGAAGACCCCATTACCGGATTGTTTTGAACTCTTTCTGAGTAAAAATAGGAAAGACCTCGTTACCTGGATTGTCCTGAACTCTTTCAGAGTAAAAATTGGGAAGACACCGTCACTGGATTGTCTTGAACTCTTTTAGAGTAAAAATAGGGAAGACCCCGTCACTGAATTGGCTTGAAATCCTCTCAGAGTAAACATAGTGAAGACCCCGTTACTGGATTGTCTTGAACTCTTTCAGAGTAAAAATAAGGAATACCCCGTTACTGGATTGTTTTGAACTCTCTCAGGGTAACAATAGGGAAGAACCCGTTACTGGATTGCCTTGAACTCTTTCAGAGTAAAAATAGGGAAGACAACGTCACTGGATTGTCTTGAATTCTTTTAGAGTAAAAATAGGGAAGAGCCTGTCACTGGATTGTCTTGAATTCTTTCAGAGTAAACCAGAGGGAGGACCCCGTTAATGGATTGTCTTGAACTCTTTTAGAGTAAAAATAGGGAAGACCCCGTCACTGAATTGGCTTGAACTCCTCTCAGAGTAAACATAGTGAAGACCCCGTTACTGGATTGTCTTGAACTCTTTCAGAGTAAAAATAGGGAATACCCCCTTACTGGATTGTTTTGAACTCTCTCAGGGTAACAATAGGGAAGAACCCGTTACTGGATTGCCTTGAACTCTTTCAGAGTAAAAATAGGGAAGACAACGTCACTGGATTGTCTTGAATTCTTTTAGAGTAAAAATAGGGAAGAGCCTGTCACTGGATTGTCTTGAATTCTTTCAGAGTAAACCAGAGGGAAGACCCCGTAATTGGATTGTCTTGAATTCTTTCAGAGTAAAAAATACGGAAGACCCCGTTACTGGATTGTTTTGAACTCTTTCAGAGTAAAAATCGGGAAGACCCCGTTAATCTGGATTGTCTTAAACTCTTTCAGAGTAAAAATAAGGCAGATTCCGTTACTGGATTGTCTTGAACTCTTTCAGAGTAAAAATAGGGAAGACCCCGTTACTGGATCCTCTTGAACTTTTTTAGAGTAAAATAGGGAAGACCCCGTTACTGGATTGTCTTGAACTCTTTTAGAGTAAAAATAGGGAAGACACCGTCACTAGATTGTCTTGAACTCTTTCAGAGTAAAAATAGGGAAGACCCCGTTACTGGATTGTTTTGAACTCTTTCAGAGTAAAAATAGGGAACAACCCGTTACTGGATTGACTTAACCTCTTTCAGATTAAAAATAGAGAAGACACTGTCACTGGTTTGTCTTGAATTATTTTAGAGTAAAAATAGGGAAGACCCCGTTACTGGCTTGTCTTGAACTCTTTCAGAGTAAAAATAGGAAACACCCCGTTATTGGATTGTCTGGAAATCTTTCAGAGTAAAAATAGGGAAGACCCCGTTACTAGATTGTTTTAAACTCTTGCAGAGTAAAAATAGGGAAGACACCATCACTGGATTGCCTTCAATTCTTTCAGAGTAAAAATATGGAAGACCCCTTAACTGGATTGTTTTAAACTCTTTCAGAGTAAAAATAGGGAAGACACTGTTACTGGATTGTTTTTAACTCTTTTTAGGGTAAAAATAGGGAAGACCCCGTTACTGGATTGTCTTGAACTCTTTTAGAGTATATAGGGAAGACTCCCTTAGTGGATTGTCTTGAACTCTTTAGAGTAAAAATAGGGAATCCCCCTTTACTGGATTGTCTTGAACTCTTTCAGAGTAAAAATAGGAAAGAAACCATTATTGGATTGTCTTGAACTCTTTCAGAGTAAAAATACGGATGACACTGTAAATGGATTGTATGGAACTCTTTCAGAGTAAAAATAGGAAAGACCCTGTTACTGGATTGTCCTGAACTCTTTCAGAGTAAAAATAGGGAAGACGCCGTCACTGGATTGTCTTGAACTCCCTTAGAGTAAAAATAGGGAAGACACTGTCACTGGATTGTTTGAATTCTTTCAGATTAAAAAAAGTGAAGACCCCGTTACTGGATTGTCTTGAACTCTTTCACAGTAAAAATAGGGAAGACCCCGTTACTGGATTGTTTTGAACTCTTTCAGGGTCAAAATAAGGAAGACCCCTTTACTGGATTGTCTTAAACTCTTTCAGAGTAAAAATAGGGAAGACACCGTCACTGAATTGTCTTGAGTTCTTTCAAAGTAAAAATAGGGAACACTACGTTCCTGGATCGTCTTAAAAACTTTCAGAGTAAAAATAGGGAAGACCCCGTCACTGGATTGTCTTAAAATCTTTCAGAGTAAAAATAGGGAAGACCCCGTTACTGGATTGTTTTGAACTGTTGCAGAGTAAAAATACGGAAGACCCCGTTACTGGATTGTCTTTAACTTTTTCAGAGTAAAAATAGGGAAGACCCCGTTATTGGATTGTCTTGAATTCTTTGAGAGTGAAAAATTGGAAAGACCCCGTTACTGGATTGTTTTGAACTCTTTCAGAGTAAAAACCGGAAGACCCCTTCACTGGATTGTCTTGAACTCTTTTAGAGTAAAAATAGGGAAGACCCCGTCACTGAATTGTCTTGACTTCCTCTTAGAGTAAAAATAGGGAAGACCTCGTTACTGGATTGTTTTGAACTCTTTCAGGGTAAAAATAGGGAAGACCCCGTTACTGGATTGTCTTAAACTCTTTCAGAAAGACACCGTCACTGGATTGTCTTGAATTCTTCTAAAGTAAAAATAGGAATGACCACGTTCCTGGATTGTTCTGAACTCTTTCAGAGTAAAAATAGGAAGGACCCCGTCACTAGATTGTCTTGATTTCTATCAGAGTAAAAATAGGGAAGACCCCGTTACTGGATTGTTTTGAACTATTTCAGAGTAAAAATAGGAAAGACCCCGTTCCTGGATTGTCTTAAACTCTTTCAGAGTCAAAATAGGAAAGACCCCGTCACTGAATTGTCTTGAATTTCTCTTAGAGTAAAAATAGTGAAGACCCCGTTACTGATTGTCCTGAACTCTTTCAGAGTAAAAATAGGGAAGACCTCGTTACTGGATTGTTTTGAACTCTCTCAGGGTAAAAATAGGGAAGACCCCGTTACTGGATTGCCTTGAACTCTTTCAGAGTAAAAATAGGGAAGACAACGTCACTGGATTGTCTTGAATTCTTTCAGAGTTAAAAAAAGGGGAGAACCTGTCACTGGATTGTCTTGAATTTTTTCAGAGTAAGAATAGGGAGGACCCCGTTACTGGATTGTCTTGAACTCTTTCACAGTAAAAACAGGAAATACCCCGTTACTGGATTGTTTTGAACTCTTTCAGAGTAAAAATAGGGAATACCCCGTTACTGGATTGTCTTTATCTTTTTCAGAGTAAAAATAGGGAAGACCCCGTTATTGGATTGTCTTGAATTCTTTCAGAGTAAAAAATACGGAAAACCCCGTTACTGGATTGTTTTGAACTCTTTCAGAGTAAAAATCGGGAAGACCCCGTTACTCTGGATTGTATTAAACTCTTTCAGAGTAAAATAGGGAAGACCCCGTTACTGGATTGTCTTGAACTCTTTTAGAGTAAAAAAAGGTGATACCCCGTCACTGGATTTTCTTGAACTCTTTCAGATTAAAAATAAAGAAGACCCCTTTACTGGATTGTTTTGAACTCTTTCAGAGTAAAAATAGTGAAGACCCCGTTACTGGATTGACTTGAACTCTTTCAGATTAAAAATAGAGAAGACACTGTCACTGGTTTGTCTTGAATTATTTTAGAGTAAAAATAGGGAAGACCCCGTTACTGGCTTGTCTTGAACACTTTCAGAGTAAAAATAGAAAATACCTCGTTATTAGATTGTCTTAAAATCTTTCAGAGTAAAAGTAGGGAAGACACCGTTACTAGATTGTTTTGAACTCTTTCAGAGTAAAAATAGGGAAGACACCATCACTGGATTGCCTTCAATTCTTTCAGAGTAAAAATATGGAAGACCCCTTTACTGGATTGTTTTAAGCTCTTTCAGAGTAAAAATAGGGAAGACACTGTTACTGGATTGTTTTTAACTCTTTTTTGGGTAAAAATAGGGAAGACCCCGTTACTGGATTGTCTTGAACTCTTTCAGAGTAAAAATATGAAAGACACCGTCACTGGATTGTTTTGAATTCTTTTAGACTAAAAATAGGGAAGACCACGTTCCTGGATTGTTTTGAACTCTTTCAGAGTAAAAATAAGAAAGACCCCGTTATTGGATTGTCTTGAATTCTTTTAGAGTAAAAATAGGGAAGACCCCGTTACTGGATTGTTTTGAACTCTTTCATTGTAAAAATAGGGAAGACCCCGTTAAGCTGGATCGTCCTAAACTCTTTCAGTGTAAAAATAGGGAAGACCCCGTCACTAGATTTTCTTGAATTCTATCAGAGTAAAAATAGGGAAGATTCCGTTACTGGATTGTTTTGAACTCTTTCAGAGTAAAAATAGGAAATACCCCGTTATTGGATTGTCTTGAATTCTTTCAGAGTAAAAATAGGAAAGACCCCGTTACTAGATTGTTTTGAACTCTTTCAGAGCAAAAATAGTGAAAACACCGTCACTGAATTGTCTTGAATTCTTTAAGAGTGAAAATAAGGAAAACCCCGTTACAGGATTGTTTTGAACTCTTTCAGAGTAAAAATAGAGAAGACCCCGTTACTGGATTGTTTTGAATTCTTTTTAAGGTAAAAATAGGGAAGACCCCGTTACTAGATTGTCTTGAACTCTTTCAAAGTAAAAAAAAGGAAGACCCCGTTATTGGATTGTCTTGAATTATTTTAGAGTAAAAATAGGGAAGACCCCATTACCGGATTGTTTTGAACTCTTTCTGAGTAAAAATAGGAAAGACCTCGTTACCTGGATTGTCCTGAACTCTTTCAGAGTAAAAATTGGGAAGACACCGTCACTGGATTGTCTTGAACTCTTTTAGAGTAAAAATAGGGAAGACCCCGTCACTGAATTGGCTTGAAATCCTCTCAGAGTAAACATAGTGAAGACCCCGTTACTGGATTGTCTTGAACTCTTTCAGAGTAAAAATAAGGAATACCCCGTTACTGGATTGTTTTGAACTCTCTCAGGGTAACAATAGGGAAGAACCCGTTACTGGATTGCCTTGAACTCTTTCAGAGTAAAAATAGGGAAGACAACGTCACTGGATTGTCTTGAATTCTTTTAGAGTAAAAATAGGGAAGAGCCTGTCACTGGATTGTCTTGAATTCTTTCAGAGTAAACCAGAGGGAGGACCCCGTTAATGGATTGTCTTGAACTCTTTTAGAGTAAAAATAGGGAAGACCCCGTCACTGAATTGGCTTGAACTCCTCTCAGAGTAAACATAGTGAAGACCCCGTTACTGGATTGTCTTGAACTCTTTCAGAGTAAAAATAGGGAATACCCCCTTACTGGATTGTTTTGAACTCTCTCAGGGTAACAATAGGGAAGAACCCGTTACTGGATTGCCTTGAACTCTTTCAGAGTAAAAATAGGGAAGACAACGTCACTGGATTGTCTTGAATTCTTTTAGAGTAAAAATAGGGAAGAGCCTGTCACTGGATTGTCTTGAATTCTTTCAGAGTAAACCAGAGGGAAGACCCCGTAATTGGATTGTCTTGAATTCTTTCAGAGTAAAAAATACGGAAGACCCCGTTACTGGATTGTTTTGAACTCTTTCAGAGTAAAAATCGGGAAGACCCCGTTAATCTGGATTGTCTTAAACTCTTTCAGAGTAAAAATAAGGCAGATTCCGTTACTGGATTGTCTTGAACTCTTTCAGAGTAAAAATAGGGAAGACCCCGTTACTGGATCCTCTTGAACTTTTTTAGAGTAAAATAGGGAAGACCCCGTTACTGGATTGTCTTGAACTCTTTTAGAGTAAAAATAGGGAAGACACCGTCACTAGATTGTCTTGAACTCTTTCAGAGTAAAAATAGGGAAGACCCCGTTACTGGATTGTTTTGAACTCTTTCAGAGTAAAAATAGGGAACAACCCGTTACTGGATTGACTTAACCTCTTTCAGATTAAAAATAGAGAAGACACTGTCACTGGTTTGTCTTGAATTATTTTAGAGTAAAAATAGGGAAGACCCCGTTACTGGCTTGTCTTGAACTCTTTCAGAGTAAAAATAGGAAACACCCCGTTATTGGATTGTCTGGAAATCTTTCAGAGTAAAAATAGGGAAGACCCCGTTACTAGATTGTTTTAAACTCTTGCAGAGTAAAAATAGGGAAGACACCATCACTGGATTGCCTTCAATTCTTTCAGAGTAAAAATATGGAAGACCCCTTAACTGGATTGTTTTAAACTCTTTCAGAGTAAAAATAGGGAAGACACTGTTACTGGATTGTTTTTAACTCTTTTTAGGGTAAAAATAGGGAAGACCCCGTTACTGGATTGTCTTGAACTCTTTTAGAGTATATAGGGAAGACTCCCTTAGTGGATTGTCTTGAACTCTTTAGAGTAAAAATAGGGAATCCCCCTTTACTGGATTGTCTTGAACTCTTTCAGAGTAAAAATAGGAAAGAAACCATTATTGGATTGTCTTGAACTCTTTCAGAGTAAAAATACGGATGACACTGTAAATGGATTGTATGGAACTCTTTCAGAGTAAAAATAGGAAAGACCCTGTTACTGGATTGTCCTGAACTCTTTCAGAGTAAAAATAGGGAAGACGCCGTCACTGGATTGTCTTGAACTCCCTTAGAGTAAAAATAGGGAAGACACTGTCACTGGATTGTTTGAATTCTTTCAGATTAAAAAAAGTGAAGACCCCGTTACTGGATTGTCTTGAACTCTTTCACAGTAAAAATAGGGAAGACCCCGTTACTGGATTGTTTTGAACTCTTTCAGGGTCAAAATAAGGAAGACCCCTTTACTGGATTGTCTTAAACTCTTTCAGAGTAAAAATAGGGAAGACACCGTCACTGAATTGTCTTGAGTTCTTTCAAAGTAAAAATAGGGAACACTACGTTCCTGGATCGTCTTAAAAACTTTCAGAGTAAAAATAGGGAAGACCCCGTCACTGGATTGTCTTAAAATCTTTCAGAGTAAAAATAGGGAAGACCCCGTTACTGGATTGTTTTGAACTGTTGCAGAGTAAAAATACGGAAGACCCCGTTACTGGATTGTCTTTAACTTTTTCAGAGTAAAAATAGGGAAGACCCCGTTATTGGATTGTCTTGAATTCTTTGAGAGTGAAAAATTGGAAAGACCCCGTTACTGGATTGTTTTGAACTCTTTCAGAGTAAAAACCGGAAGACCCCTTCACTGGATTGTCTTGAACTCTTTTAGAGTAAAAATAGGGAAGACCCCGTCACTGAATTGTCTTGACTTCCTCTTAGAGTAAAAATAGGGAAGACCTCGTTACTGGATTGTTTTGAACTCTTTCAGGGTAAAAATAGGGAAGACCCCGTTACTGGATTGTCTTAAACTCTTTCAGAAAGACACCGTCACTGGATTGTCTTGAATTCTTCTAAAGTAAAAATAGGAATGACCACGTTCCTGGATTGTTCTGAACTCTTTCAGAGTAAAAATAGGAAGGACCCCGTCACTAGATTGTCTTGATTTCTATCAGAGTAAAAATAGGGAAGACCCCGTTACTGGATTGTTTTGAACTATTTCAGAGTAAAAATAGGAAAGACCCCGTTCCTGGATTGTCTTAAACTCTTTCAGAGTCAAAATAGGAAAGACCCCGTCACTGAATTGTCTTGAATTTCTCTTAGAGTAAAAATAGTGAAGACCCCGTTACTGATTGTCCTGAACTCTTTCAGAGTAAAAATAGGGAAGACCTCGTTACTGGATTGTTTTGAACTCTCTCAGGGTAAAAATAGGGAAGACCCCGTTACTGGATTGCCTTGAACTCTTTCAGAGTAAAAATAGGGAAGACAACGTCACTGGATTGTCTTGAATTCTTTCAGAGTTAAAAAAAGGGGAGAACCTGTCACTGGATTGTCTTGAATTTTTTCAGAGTAAGAATAGGGAGGACCCCGTTACTGGATTGTCTTGAACTCTTTCACAGTAAAAACAGGAAATACCCCGTTACTGGATTGTTTTGAACTCTTTCAGAGTAAAAATAGGGAATACCCCGTTACTGGATTGTCTTTATCTTTTTCAGAGTAAAAATAGGGAAGACCCCGTTATTGGATTGTCTTGAATTCTTTCAGAGTAAAAAATACGGAAAACCCCGTTACTGGATTGTTTTGAACTCTTTCAGAGTAAAAATCGGGAAGACCCCGTTACTCTGGATTGTATTAAACTCTTTCAGAGTAAAATAGGGAAGACCCCGTTACTGGATTGTCTTGAACTCTTTTAGAGTAAAAAAAGGTGATACCCCGTCACTGGATTTTCTTGAACTCTTTCAGATTAAAAATAAAGAAGACCCCTTTACTGGATTGTTTTGAACTCTTTCAGAGTAAAAATAGTGAAGACCCCGTTACTGGATTGACTTGAACTCTTTCAGATTAAAAATAGAGAAGACACTGTCACTGGTTTGTCTTGAATTATTTTAGAGTAAAAATAGGGAAGACCCCGTTACTGGCTTGTCTTGAACACTTTCAGAGTAAAAATAGAAAATACCTCGTTATTAGATTGTCTTAAAATCTTTCAGAGTAAAAGTAGAGAAGACACCGTTACTAGATTGTTTTGAACTCTTTCAGAGTAAAAATAGGGAAGACACCATCACTGGATTGCCTTCAATTCTTTCAGAGTAAAAATATGGAAGACCCCTTTACTGGATTGTTTTAAGCTCTTTCAGAGTAAAAATAGGGAAGACACTGTTACTGGATTGTTTTTAACTCTTTTTTGGGTAAAAATAGGGAAGACCCCGTTATTGGATTGTCTCTAACTCTTTCAGAGTAGAAATGAGGATGACCCTGTCAATAGATTGTATGGAACTCTTTCAGAGTAAAAATAGGGAAAACCCTGTTACTGGATTGTCCTGAACTCTTTTAGAGTAAAAATAGGGAAGACGCCGTCACTGGATTGTCTTGAACTCTTTCAGAATAAAAATAGGAAAGACTCTGTCACTGGATTGTCTTGAATTCTTTCAGATTAAAAATAGTGAAGACCCCGTTACTGGATTGTCTTGAACTCTTTCACAGTAAAAATAGGGAATACCCCGTTACTGGATTGTTTTGAACTCTTTCAGGGTAAAAATATGGAAGACCCCGTTACTGGATTGTCTTAAACTCTTTCAGAGTAAAAATAGGGAAGACCCCGTCCCCTGATTGTCTTGAGTTCTTTCAGGGTAAAAATAGGGAACACTACGTTCCTGGATTGTCTTGAACACTTTCAGATTAAAAATAGGGAAGACCCCGTCACTGGATTGTCTTGAATTCTTTCAGAGTAAAAATAGGGAAGACCCCGTTACTGGATTGTTTTGAACTCTTGCAGAGTAAAAATACGGAAGACCCCGTTACTGCATTGTCTTTAACTTTTTCAGAGTAAAAATAGGGAAGACCCCGTTATTGGATTGTCTTGAATTCTTTCAGAGTAAAAAATAGGAAAGACCCCGTTACTGGATTGTTTTGAACTCTTTCCGAGTAAAAATAGGGAAGACCCCGTTACTGGATTGTTTTGAACTCTTGCAGAGTAAAAATACGGAAGACCCCGTTACTGCATGGTCTTTAACTTTTTCCGAGTAAAAATAGGGAAGACCCCGTTATTGGATTGTCTTGAATTCTTTCAGAGTAAAAAATAGGAAAGACCCCGTTACTGGATTGTTTTGAACTCTTTCAGAGTAAAAGCGGAAGACCCCGTTACTCTGGATCGTCTTAAACTCTTTCAGAGTAAAAATAAGGATGATTCCGTTACTTGATTGTCTTGAACTCTTTTAGAGTAAAAATAGGGAAGACCATGTTACTGGATTGTCTTGAATTCTTTTAGAGTAAAAATAGGGAAGACCCCGTTACTGGATTGTCTGAACTCTTTTAGAGTAAAAATAGGGAAGACATCGTCACTGGATTTTCTTGAACTCTTCTCAGAGTAAAAATAGGGAAGACCCCGTTACTGGATGCTTTTGAACTCTTTCAGAGTAAAAATAGGGAAGACCCCGTTACTGGATTGACTTGAACTCTTTCAGAGTAAAAATAGGGAAGACACTGTCACTTGTTTGTCTTGAATTCTTTCAGAGTAGAAAATAGGAAAGAAACCGTCACTGGATTGTCTTAAATTCTTTTAGAGTAAAAATAGGGAAGACCCCATTACTGGATTGTTTTGAACTCTTCCAGAGTTAAAATTGGGAAGACCCCGTTACTGGATTGTCTTGAATTCTTTCAGAGTAAAAATAGGGAAGACCCCGTTACTGGATTGTTTTGAACTCTTGCAGAGTAAAAATACGGAAGACCCCGTTACTGCATTGTCTTTAACTTTTTCAGAGTAAAAATAGGGAAGACCCCGTTATTGGATTGTCTTGAATTCTTTTAGAGTAAAAATAGGGAAGACCCCGTTACTGGATTGTTTTGAACTCTTTCATTGTAAAAATAGGGAAGACCCCGTTAAGCTGGATCGTCCTAAACTCTTTCAGTGTAAAAATAGGGAAGACCCCGTCACTAGATTGTCTTGAATTCTATCAGAGTAAAAATAGGGAAGATTCCGTTACTGGATTGTTTTGAACTATTTCACAGTAAAAATAGGAAAGACCCCGTTCCTGGATTGTCTTGAACTCTTTCAGAGTCAAAATAGGAAAGACCCCGTTATTGGATTGTCTTGAATTCTTTTAGAGTTAAAATAGGGAAGACCCCGTTACTGGATTGTTTTGAACTCTTTCAGAGTAAAAATAGGAAATACCCCGTTATTGGATTGTCTTGAAATATTTCAGAGTAAAAATAGGGAAGACCCCGTTACTAGATTGTTTTGAACTCTTTCAGAGTAAAAGTAGGGAAGACACTATCACTGGATTGCCTTCAATTCTTTCAGAGTAAAAATATGGAAGACCCCTTTACTGGATTGTTTTAATCTCTTTCAGAGTAAAAATAGGGAAGACACTGTTACTGGATTGTTTTTAACTTTTTTTAGGGTAAAAATAGGGAAGACCCCGTTACTGGATTGTCTTGAACTCTTTCAGAGTAAAAATAGGGAAGACCACGTTTTTGGATTGTTTTGCACTCTTTCAGAGTAAAAATAGGGAAGCCCTCTTTACTGGATTGTTTTGATCTATTTCAGAGTAAAAATAGGAAAGACCTCGTTCCTGGATTGTCTTGAACTCTTTCAGAGTCAAAATAGGAAAGACCCCGTTATTGGATTGTCTTGAATTCTTTTAGAGTAAAAATAGGGAAGACCCCGCTACTGGATTGTTTTGAACTCTTTCATTGTAAAAATAGGGAAGACCCCGTTACTCTGGATCGTCCTAAACTCTTTCAGTGTAAAAATAGGGAAGACCCCGTTACTGGATTGTCTTGAACCCTTTTAGAGTAATAATAGGGAAGACTCCCTTAGTGGATTGTCTTGAACTCTTTCAGAGTAAAAATAGGGAATCTCTCTTTACTGGATTGTCTTGAACTCTTTCAGAGTAAAAATAGGAAAGACCCCGTTATTGGATTGTCTCTAACTCTTTCAGAGTAGAAATGAGGATGACCCTGTCAATAGATTGTATGGAACTCTTTCAGAGTAAAAATAGGGAAAACCCTGTTACTGGATTGTCCTGAACTCTTTTAGAGTAAAAATAGGGAAGACGCCGTCACTGGATTGTCTTGAACTCTTTCAGAATAAAAATAGGAAAGACTCTGTCACTGGATTGTCTTGAATTCTTTCAGATTAAAAATAGTGAAGACCCCGTTACTGGATTGTCTTGAACTCTTTCACAGTAAAAATAGGGAATACCCCGTTACTGGATTGTTTTGAACTCTTTCAGGGTAAAAATATGGAAGACCCCGTTACTGGATTGTCTTAAACTCTTTCAGAGTAAAAATAGGGAAGACCCCGTCCCCTGATTGTCTTGAGTTCTTTCAGGGTAAAAATAGGGAACACTACGTTCCTGGATTGTCTTGAACACTTTCAGATTAAAAATAGGGAAGACCCCGTCACTGGATTGTCTTGAATTCTTTCAGAGTAAAAATAGGGAAGACCCCGTTACTGGATTGTTTTGAACTCTTGCAGAGTAAAAATACGGAAGACCCCGTTACTGCATTGTCTTTAACTTTTTCAGAGTAAAAATAGGGAAGACCCCGTTATTGGATTGTCTTGAATTCTTTCAGAGTAAAAAATAGGAAAGACCCCGTTACTGGATTGTTTTGAACTCTTCCCGAGTAAAAATAGGGAAGACCCCGTTACTGGATTGTTTTGAACTCTTGCAGAGTAAAAATACGGAAGACCCCGTTACTGCATGGTCTTTAACTTTTTCCGAGTAAAAATAGGGAAGACCCCGTTATTGGATTGTCTTGAATTCTTTCAGAGTAAAAAATAGGAAAGACCCCGTTACTGGATTGTTTTGAACTCTTTCAGAGTAAAAGCGGAAGACCCCGTTACTCTGGATCGTCTTAAACTCTTTCAGAGTAAAAATAAGGATGATTCCGTTACTTGATTGTCTTGAACTCTTTTAGAGTAAAAATAGGGAAGACCATGTTACTGGATTGTCTTGAATTCTTTTAGAGTAAAAATAGGGAAGACCCCGTTACTGGATTGTCTGAACTCTTTTAGAGTAAAAATAGGGAAGACATCGTCACTGGATTTTCTTGAACTCTTCTCAGAGTAAAAATAGGGAAGACCCCGTTACTGGATGCTTTTGAACTCTTTCAGAGTAAAAATAGGGAAGACCCCGTTACTGGATTGACTTGAACTCTTTCAGAGTAAAAATAGGGAAGACACTGTCACTTGTTTGTCTTGAATTCTTTCAGAGTAGAAAATAGGAAAGAAACCGTCACTGGATTGTCTTAAATTCTTTTAGAGTAAAAATAGGGAAGACCCCATTACTGGATTGTTTTGAACTCTTCCAGAGTTAAAATTGGGAAGACCCCGTTACTGGATTGTCTTGAATTCTTTCAGAGTAAAAATAGGGAAGACCCCGTTACTGGATTGTTTTGAACTCTTGCAGAGTAAAAATACGGAAGACCCCGTTACTGCATTGTCTTTAACTTTTTCAGAGTAAAAATAGGGAAGACCCCGTTATTGGATTGTCTTGAATTCTTTTAGAGTAAAAATAGGGAAGACCCCGTTACTGGATTGTTTTGAACTCTTTCATTGTAAAAATAGGGAAGACCCCGTTAAGCTGGATCGTCCTAAACTCTTTCAGTGTAAAAATAGGGAAGACCCCGTCACTAGATTGTCTTGAATTCTATCAGAGTAAAAATAGGGAAGATTCCGTTACTGGATTGTTTTGAACTATTTCACAGTAAAAATAGGAAAGACCCCGTTCCTGGATTGTCTTGAACTCTTTCAGAGTCAAAATAGGAAAGACCCCGTTATTGGATTGTCTTGAATTCTTTTAGAGTTAAAATAGGGAAGACCCCGTTACTGGATTGTTTTGAACTCTTTCAGAGTAAAAATAGGAAATACCCCGTTATTGGATTGTCTTGAAATATTTCAGAGTAAAAATAGGGAAGACCCCTTTACTAGATTGTTTTGAACTCTTTCAGAGTAAAAGTAGGGAAGACACTATCACTGGATTGCCTTCAATTCTTTCAGAGTAAAAATATGGAAGACCCCTTTACTGGATTGTTTTAATCTCTTTCAGAGTAAAAATAGGGAAGACACTGTTACTGGATTGTTTTTAACTTTTTTTAGGGTAAAAATAGGGAAGACCCCGTTACTGGATTGTCTTGAACTCTTTCAGAGTAAAAATAGGGAAGACCACGTTTTTGGATTGTTTTGCACTCTTTCAGAGTAAAAATAGGGAAGCCCTCTTTACTGGATTGTTTTGATCTATTTCAGAGTAAAAATAGGAAAGACCTCGTTCCTGGATTGTCTTGAACTCTTTCAGAGTCAAAATAGGAAAGACCCCGTTATTGGATTGTCTTGAATTCTTTTAGAGTAAAAATAGGGAAGACCCCGCTACTGGATTGTTTTGAACTCTTTCATTGTAAAAATAGGGAAGACCCCGTTACTCTGGATCGTCCTAAACTCTTTCAGTGTAAAAATAGGGAAGACCCCGTTACTGGATTGTCTTGAACCCTTTTAGAGTAATAATAGGGAAGACTCCCTTAGTGGATTGTCTTGAACTCTTTCAGAGTAAAAATAGGGAATCTCTCTTTACTGGATTGTCTTGAACTCTTTCAGAGTAAAAATAGGAAAGACCCCGTTATTGGATTGTCTCTAACTCTTTCAGAGTAGAAATGAGGATGACCCTGTCAATAGATTGTATGGAACTCTTTCAGAGTAAAAATAGGGAAAACCCTGTTACTGGATTGTCCTGAACTCTTTTAGAGTAAAAATAGGGAAGACGCCGTCACTGGATTGTCTTGAACTCTTTCAGAATAAAAATAGGAAAGACTCTGTCACTGGATTGTCTTGAATTCTTTCAGATTAAAAATAGTGAAGACCCCGTTACTGGATTGTCTTGAACTCTTTCACAGTAAAAATAGGGAATACCCCGTTACTGGATTGTTTTGAACTCTTTCAGGGTAAAAATATGGAAGACCCCGTTACTGGATTGTCTTAAACTCTTTCAGAGTAAAAATAGGGAAGACCCCGTCACTGGATTGTCTTGAGTTCTTTCAGGGTAAAAATAGGGAACACTACGTTCCTGGATTGTCTTGAACACTTTCAGAGTAAAAATAGGGAAGACCCCGTCACTGGATTGTCTTGAATTCTTTCAGAGTTTAAATAGGGAAGACCCCGTTACTGGATTGTTTTGAACTCTTGCAGAGTAAAAATACGGAAGACCCCGTTACTGCATTGTCTTTAACTTTTTCAGAGTAAAAATAGGGAAGACCCCGTTATTGGATTGTCTTGAATTCTTTCAGAGTAAAAAATAGGAAAGACCCCGTTACTGGATTGTTTTGAACTCTTTCAGAGTAAAAATAGGGAAGACCCCGTTACTGGATTGTTTTGAACTCTTGCAGAGTAAAAATACGGAAGACCCCGTTACTGCATGGTCTTTAACTTTTTCCGAGTAAAAATAGGGAAGACCCCGTTATTGGATTGTCTTGAATTCTTTCAGAGTAAAAAATAGGAAAGACCCCGTTACTGGATTGTTTTGAACTCTTTCAGAGTAAAAGCGGAAGACCCCGTTACTCTGGATCGTCTTAAACTCTTTCAGAGTAAAAATAAGGATGATTCCGTTACTTGATTGTCTTGAACTCTTTTAGAGTAAAAATAGGGAAGACCATGTTACTGGATTGTCTTGAATTCTTTTAGAGTAAAAATAGGGAAGACCCCGTTACTGGATTGTCTGAACTCTTTTAGAGTAAAAATAGGGAAGACATCGTCACTGGATTTTCTTGAACTCTTCTCAGAGTAAAAATAGGGAAGACCCCGTTACTGGATGCTTTTGAACTCTTTCAGAGTAAAAATAGGGAAGACCCCGTTACTGGATTGACTTGAACTCTTTCAGAGTAAAAATAGGGAAGACACTGTCACTTGTTTGTCTTGAATTCTTTCAGAATAGAAAATAGGAAAGAAACCGTCACTGGATTGTCTTAAATTCTTTTAGAGTAAAAATAGGGAAGACCCCATTACTGGATTGTTTTGAACTCTTCCAGAGTTAAAATTGGGAAGACCCCGTTACTGGATTGTCTTGAATTCTTTCAGAGTAAAAATAGGGAAGACCCCGTTACTGGATTGTTTTGAACTCTTGCAGAGTAAAAATACGGAAGACCCCGTTACTGCATTGTCTTTAACTTTTTCAGAGTAAAAATAGGGAAGACCCCGTTATTGGATTGTCTTGAATTCTTTCAGAGTAAAAAATAGGAAAGACCCCGTTACTGGATTGTTTTGAACTCTTTCAGAGTAAAAATAGGGAAGACCCCGTTACTGGATTGTTTTGAACTCTTGCAGAGTAAAAATACGGAAGACCCCGTTACTGCATGGTCTTTAACTTTTTCCGAGTAAAAATAGGGAAGACCCCGTTATTGGATTGTCTTGAATTCTTTCAGAGTAAAAAATAGGAAAGACCCCGTTACTGGATTGTTTTGAACTCTTTCAGAGTAAAAATCGGAAGACCCCGTTACTCTGGATCGTCTTAAACTCTTTCAGAGTAAAAATAAGGAAGATTCCGTTACTTGATTGTCTTGAACTCTTTCAGAGTAAAAATAGGGAAGACCCCGTTACTGGATTGTCTTGAATTCTTTTAGAGTAAAAATAGGGAAGACCCCATTACTGGATTGTCTTGAACTCTTTTAGAGTAAAAATAGGGAAGACACCGTCACTGGATTGTCTTGAACAGTTCTCAGAGTAAAAATAGGGAAGACCCCGTTACTGGATGCTTTTGAACTCTTTCAGAGTAAAAATAGGGAAGACCCCGTTATTGGATTGACCTGAACTCTTTCAGAGTAAAAATAGGGAAGACACTCTCACTTGTTTGTCTTGAATTCTTTCAGAGTAGAAAATAGGAAAGAAACCGTCACTGGATTGTCTTAAATTCTTTTAGAGTAAAAATAGGGAAGACCCCGTTACTGGATTGTTTTGAACTCTTCCAGAGTAAAAATTGGGAAGACCCCGTTACTGGATTGTTTTCAACTCTTTTTTTAGGGTAGAAATAGGGAAGACCCCGTTACTGGATTGTCTTGAACTCTTTCAGAGTAAAAATCGGAAAGACACCGTCACTGGATTGTTTCGAATTCCTTCAGAGTAAAAATA
Organism: Ceratothoa steindachneri; assembly: GCA_963969495.1. NCBI lineage: Eukaryota > Metazoa > Arthropoda > Malacostraca > Isopoda > Cymothoidae > Ceratothoa > Ceratothoa steindachneri. The sequence continues at coordinate 165,397,471 of OZ018327.1, forward strand.
GGGAAGACCACGTTCCTGGATTGTTTTGAACTCTTTCAGAGTAAAAATAGGGAAGACCCCCTCATTAGATTGTTTTGAATTCTTTCAGAGTAAAAATAGGGAAAACCCCGTTACTGGATTGTTTTGAACTATTTAAGAGTAAAAATAGGGAAGACCCTGTTACTCTGGATCGTCTTAAACTCTTTCATAGTAAAAATAGGGAAGACCCCCTTACTTGATTGTCTTGAACCCTTTTAGAGTAATAATAGGGAAGACTTCCTTACTGGATTGTCCTGAACTCTTTCAGAGTAAAAATAGGGAATACCCCGTTACTGGATTGTCTTGAACTCTTTCAGAGTAAAAATGGGGCAAACCCTGTTACTGGATTGTCTTGAACTCTTTCAGAGTAAAAATAGGGAATATCCCGTTACTGGATTGTCTTGAACTCTTTTAGAGTAAAAATAGGGAAGACCCCGTTACTGGATTATCTTAAACTCTTTCACGCTGTTTAGAAAAGCTGGTGTATTCTCCCCCCCCCCCCTCCTTGTCCTTCTCAGCACAATTTTCCTACGAGTATCTCCTCAGCTCTTCGTTTATTTGTAAGGAGGTAGATGGTGTCGCTCGGGGCGAAACCTCCTTCTATAATTGAAACCTAAAGGAGAAATATGACCTCTCGTTCACAGTGTTCCGCAGGGAGGTACCCCGTGCAGGTTGGTGCACTTTGTATTTACAGGAGCTGCACGTCCACCCAGCACCAGTGCCCGCAAGGAAGGTTCAGTCTATGGGTCTACATCTGGGGAGGCTGGGGCGTTACCCTGGTCACTTTATGCACCCTTTCTAATAAAACTTTCAGTTTCTTGACCCTTTTCACTGGTACTTTCTCCTACTGCTCTTTTCTTGAACTTGTCTTCCTCTTCGAATGGGCGTGGCGATCCAGACCTCTCCGAGGCCTGTCAACACGTCGGATCTACCACTCCGACCAGCCTACCACGCCATCGGTAAGATTAGCTCAAGGGTTCTCAAGGAGTGGTGGTGAAGGCTTATACTGCCCGTTCTAGGGGTATCTGCCTGGGCACGTATGAGGCTCAACTTCGCCGATCCCTTGTTGGAGTCAGAGTATGGCCATGGTGATGGGGCCAACGAGGAAGGTTACAGCACTTCTCTGACTAGTGGAGGGACTCCCCTCTCATTACTCCTTATTGGTAGAAGAGCGTCCCATTTATTACTTTTAGAGCCGCCCTCGGGAAACTCCACCTCTTTGCTTTCTCAGGGGCTCATTTTAAGAATCTAGGCAGCGTTGGTGATTTCCCCTCTCCTTTCCCCATTCGTAAGGTGTTTTCTCTTTTACCAATTTTGGAGATGCCCTCGGGAAGTTCCCCCACTTTTAAAGGGGGGCCCCTTCTGTGCTTTCTGAGGCCCCTTCCAAATATCTCTTAGCAGAGAGTGTGTTTCCCTGACTCCTTACCTTATGCGTTTGGTGGTTTCTCCCTTTTGTAGAGTTGCCTTGGTTGACTCTCCACCTGCGCCGGGTCTCCATTTCCTTTTCCCGGGGCCCGCTAAGAACAAGTCAAGACAGTAGACGCGCAGCTTCGGGACTCAGCACCCTTTAAGGTGAACCACCTCAACTCTCCTACTGATGACATGTTGGTCAAAGTTGGTATATTCCATCAGAGGAAGGCACAAACCAGGCAGCCATTATTGGTAATATTCGGATACTCAATGGCTCGCTTACAGAGGTGGCATAGCAGTGTACATTGATTTTTTTAAAAGGGTAGTTTATGCGAGTGAACTCGTGGAGTACTACTTAGAAGACATCAGTGAAACGTGTGACGAAAAAACAGGAAGTAGGGGCTTGTGACCTACCACTATACTCTTCGTTACCTTCGAATGTAACTGGCTCCATGGGTCATGGCCTGCCGATATGGTATCACTACCGTGCCAAGGGATTCGTTCCAATGATACAGAGAAACTTATCCCGCCACCGTTTCTCTTACACAAATCGATCATATAGGCGAGCGAATTCGATTTTACCTGAAGTTTGTGTAAATTTCAGAAAGTCACCCTGATTCCTCGAAGCAGCTTAGTATGTATTTATTGGACAAGCTGGGGACCTAATCTCTTTTCGCGAGGCGAATTAAAAAATCCATCCTCCTACTAATGGTCTATCAAGATTTAAAAGAACAGAACCATTTCCGCCCACTCAAAACCATTCTGCGCCTGCCTCCCATGGCGCTCCCCTGGTAGGGCTTGCGGTTCTAAGGGCTTAGGCCACGCCTAAGGTAAAATCAGAGCTCCCGAGGTGCGTATGCTGAACGCGTGGCCCAAACCTAACTTATCGGGGTATAAGGGTTTTGAAAACACGCCAGCAATGGATGTAGCAGGGAAGGAGGATGCGCGATTTACACCCGGCATGATATCTCCGTTTATCTACTCGCTATAAATACCTCCTTTCCAATGACCCGAGAGAACTCAGAGCGCTTTGTGAATCGCTATAAATTACAATCCGGCCTCCGAACCAGGCACGTCTCGTTATTTACGGTATTGAGCAGTGTATTGCAACCATCTTGTTCGCGAACTCAGACGCAGCGCCTGCCACAGCCCCACTGACTTCAAACAGAGGGGATACAGCGTGGAAACGACCCCCTCTTGGGACTTGTAGCCATCCGTCTACACGGGCATGGTTCCAGCGTGGCAAAAAGTGTGCTCCAAAAAGGCAGAAAGCAATACTCCCGGTGCTGTAGAAAATTTGGGAGCAGAGGCGTGGCAACAAATAGTCAAAGGTGCTATCCTCAGGATTGTGTACTGGGCAGAACCAGGGTCGCCACCGAACCAAAAGCAATACCTAGCTCTTGCAGGAGTTTCCTAGCCATAAATCGAAAGGGCTTAGGGTATAACTGGTGTCTCTCGGCGGCATAGGCACCGTTGAGTTCAGCTGCGGATAAAGTGAAAGCTGTTGGCGACTGAGGGATGTGCGGGGCTCCCACGTAAGGCGAATAATTCACTGTGCACAGCACAGAGCAAGTGGCATCTCCAAGGCATGGACCAGTAGGCTCTCAATGGATAAATTGTGAAAGGGACCGGTCGCCAGGCGAAGGCCGGTGTGGTGAATCGAGTCTACCTTCCGCAACAATAAACGGTCGGCTGAGATGCATAAAACTCGCATCCGTAGTCGAGCTTCGAACGAACAAAGGATTGATAAAACGTAAGGCAGTAGCCCTATCAGCACCCCAGTCACTGAACGTGACAGAACAAGGAATATGCATGGTTCGGGTACAAGAAACCCTAAGGCTGCGAATATGAGCCTCCCTGGTTAGATATCGTGGAATACAAGAGCAAGAAAACGGTGCGAATCCACCACTTCCATGCGCATTCCATTAAACAAGAAGTCTACGTCAAGGTTGAGCCGTAAATTGCGGCAAAAATGCACCAGCTTATTTTTGGCCAAGGGAAACCGAAGCCTGTGCGCTTTGGCATAGCGAGAGACGCAGTTCAATTCCTTTTGGAATCGACGAGTCACAGTTGGTATCTGGGCCGCGCCAAAAGAGATCGAAAGGTTGGCTACGTATAGCGTAGCGAGAACAGCTTCCGGAAGCACCGAGGTGATGCCATTGATGCTTAGGGCAAAGCGTGCGACACTGAAGACAATTCCCTTCAGAACACCCTCTTCTTGCTTCATTGGGCCGGAGAGGGCTCACACCACACCCGTACACGGAATCGACGATCTCGCAAAAATCCAGATATAAAGATTGGGAAGCGTCCTCTCGTTTCCATCTTGTGGAGAGTCTCTATGATACCGTATCGTCATGCGGTTCCATAAGCCTTCTCCAGATCGAAAAAACACCATGGCGTAATGCTGTCTACGAAGGAAGGCTTCGCAAACGGCATTTTCCAGTTGGAGCAGAGCATCTGACGTGAAGTGGAACTTGCAGAAGCCGCACTAAACAAAAGACAGATCGCCTCCGCTGTCCAGGGAAAAGCTAATCTAACATTTAACAGTTTCTCCATAAACTTGTAGACGCAGAAGGTTAGAGAGATTCGGCGAAAAACTGGCCGGGGTAGAGTGATTTCTCCTCGTTTTGCGAAAAAAGGGCACAGTAGCGATTCGCCAGGAATCTGGAAGGATACCTTCTACTCAGATCTTGTTGAACAAATCTAACAGAAAGGCCATGTCTCACTCACCCAGGTGTTGAAGCAAGGCGTACGGGGCATCGTCTGGACCAGTAGTGGTGTCCGCACACGAAGCTAGAGTGGAACGCAACTCACTCATAGTAAACCTGTCGTTCAAGGGTTCTCCGCCCCTGGAGGTAAAGTCCCTTCTGTTCTCTTGGCTCCCGCAGAGGGAGAAAAGCCCGATGCTTTTTTGTCTTTTTCTATTTTTTTCATTTTAGGAGAGGAGGGCAGGGAATGAAACCGCTTCTCCACTCCACTGGCAGGAGCCCCGAGGTCAAATGGACCGGCTTCAGCAAAATCCTTCTCTAAAATGTAGAAGATCTTGGCCTTCACAGGGGCATCAACAGGGAAAGGAGATCCTTTCCCTCCTTGTGAGGCCTCGGGGACCCGAGCTGTCTGAGGAGGAGCTTGCATAGGGGCAGACACGGGCTCTGTGCTTGGCACCGAGCCCAGGTTAGACTTCATGGAAGATCCTAAAGTCTAGGGCGGGGTTACCTCAGGGACCATGTTCATCTCAGGGTGGGCCTCCATGCCCCCATACTCTCTAAGTCATGACGGGGCTTCTTCGATGTACGTTTTTTTCTGTCATGAACCGGCGAACCGTCATCCGAAAAAGGCAGGTATACTGACCCCCTCCAAGTTGGTCGCGCACTTACGCATGACATTAGGGGACAGGGGCAGGCGGGCCATACCGTCCCTTGCCTCCTTCAGGGTGTTGACCCTATAGAACCGCTCCCGATCAATTTTTGGCCGCCTGCGTGATTTTTTGGCAGTCCATTTGGAAAGCAAAGGGGAAACTGCCGCTGGAGAAAGTGATAGAGAAAGGGATGAGGGGGGATTCCCCTGCACTCGTAGGCAAAGGAGAAGAGTAAGACTTCTCTCCGATAAAAGAGCTTTGGAGGGTCCCCTGCCAAAACACATGGGACATAACTCCATTTTATCAGTGGAGATACCCGAAGGTGGCTCCGAACGGTCGAGGGAAAGATATCAGAGGAGTATTATTTTTTATTTTGTTTATCTCATTATTGGGCATGGCGACCCTATAATTGTCACATGAGGCTAACGCTCATCACCCCACGCAGTATCCCGTTCTGCATGGGGTTTACACAGGGCCGGCAGAACCAGTTGCCACTATTTGAGACCCCTCCTCCCGCCTAGTGACCTGGCAGCCCATCGACATGGCGGCTCTACCTTAGGTTCAACGTAAAGTCGATAGACTGTGAAAAGGAGAGGTAATGGGGATGTGAGTAAGATGAGGGTGGGGTGAAGCAGGTTTTTACCTCCCCAAAAAACCGGAACCCAGGGGTGAGGGGACGTTGTCCCCTTACCCCGCAGTTCCGATCCGGGATGGTTGGCTGAGAAGATGCTAGTCGGCATCTACCCTGTGAAATTAGAGCTGACCAGAGAAAGTTGTAGTAGAGGTTGTATGGAAAGTGAGGAAGCAAGTTAGGAGGAGAGAGTGCCAGAAAGGAGAAGAGGCCAAGCAAGCGGGGGACAGGTGGGGTGCTGAGTCCCGTCAGCACCGCGGCCAGGAAGGTAAATCGCCGCGACCCTTACGGCGGTTCCTCTATTGAAAGGGAATACAATAAAAAAAATAGTTCAAGTGTTTGATATTATTATATTGTACCTCTATTGTACTTATTATTTTTCAGTAGGGGTTGACAAGACTTTCGGACCACCCTGTAGACTTTTTTCAATTCTAAATGAAGTGAGGCACTGCAAAATTATAAGTTCCAGTATAATTTCTCAGCCAACACATCCTTTCTTTTCCATCTTAAGGCTCATGACGAATAAACCTACCTAATTCTTCCCAAATTTAGACCAAATTCTCACTTATTCACTCCGCTGAAATCCTTTCCATCTTCCTCTTAACTTAGGCGCGTTTCGTCTCTTTAGATAAATCCACTCCTACAAAACTGTAGAAGTATGAATGTCTATAACTAACCTCTCATTGTCATCCTTGTTTATTTTAATCATTACCGCAGTTAGCTTAGGTTATTTAGGTTACCAGAACTAGGACAAAGAAGTAAGGGATGATGTACGAGGAACGGTCAATAAGTTTTGCAATTTAGGTATAAGGAAACGAGATATGAGGAAAAGTGTTTTATTAATTTTTAAAATAACTACCCTCGACTTCAATGCACTTGCGCCACTTGTCCCTGAAGCTTCGAATTCCCGACAACCAGAAATCTCCCGACTGTTGTTCACTCCACTCCTGGACGGCGAGCTGCACATCTTCATCGTGCCCAAACCGGCGTCCATGCAGTGCAGTCTTGAGCTGGCGGAATAAAAGTAGTCGCTAGGGGCCAGATCTGGACTGTAGGGGGGATGGTTGAGCTCCTCGAATCCGCACTCGCGCAGTGCAGCTTGTGGAACTCTGTCCTTGTGGACTTTGACGACGTTGAAGTCGATCATGGGTGTAAGGTTTCTAGGGACCCAACGGGCAGAGACCTTGGTCATGGCCAAATTGTCGTGGATGATGTTGATAACACTTCCATGTGATATTCCAAGTTCTCGCTCACTTTTTTCGACCTTCACCCGTCGATTTTCGACTATCATCCTTTCCACACGGGCTACATTGTCCTCGTTGTTCACGTCTGACGGGCATCCTAGACGGGCTCATCTTCAAGGGACTCACGACCATGGCGGAACTCCCTATTCCAGCTAGCAATGGTTGCATAGGAAGGGGTGGTGTCAGGGTACACTGCAACTATGCGTTCATGGATCTCTTTTTCATTCTTGCCTTCCTTGGTCAAAGATTTGATCAGTGCGCGGTGCTCAACCTTCTCCATTGTTGAAAAATTTGTGACTGACGATCTGCGATCAGCTACTGTTTCTTAAATAGACGAGGCAGGTGCGTGCGGCTGCAGGTCCTTACTTGTCATAACTTGTCCTAACACCCCCACAAACAGCCATCCCCCTTCCTTTGTTTTGCCCTATCGATTCGCAAAACTTATTGACCACCCCTCGTATCTCGACTTGGAATATGAAGAATACCAGAACGACCAACAACTGAAAATTTGTAGAGAAGAATCGAACTCTTTCTTCCTTAAGAGGGCAGAGTTATGTTACCACTAGTCTACACACAGTGTAGCAAGGTACATCGGGACTAGCACGATCTAATTGCTAACTAAGATTACTATGCTAGGATTAACTATTGATTAATGAATTTCAATTAATTATTGGTATCTAATGATATTTAGATTAAATAATTTGGTAAAAAAATTAAGTAATGATGGATTTCAACAATGTATTGCATTAATTGATAATTAAAATCTAATAAATAATATAAAAAAATGTCAAAGATGGTTCCAGCCAAATACAGAACTCGAGACGAGGCTCAGGACCATCCTTATTAAAACCCAGGATGCTAACAAAATTCCCTCAAAATCTCTTGTTGACTTTTGTGTTAAAAAAGGATATTTGTCTCATATTAAAGAAAATCATTATGGTACTCTTACTTAGTACTCTACTGAGTAGAGAATAGTTTGAATCAGCCTGGGTGTGGTAGAGGTCATGTCAGCAATAGTAGAATTCGACCACCGAGTGCGAGAATTTGAGCGAGGAGTTCAGCAAGTCCACTAAAGTGTGTATGAGTCACACTGGCCCGAGCCAAGGCGAGATCCAAGGGTGGAGTTTTTGCAATATTATTCTTAGATAAGTTTTGTTAACTGAAAACCTATATTTCAATTTGAATACTTTATATATTCTTATAAGTCACGGGTCTGTATTTTATGTAAATTTATACGTAGGAAACACGTGCTGAATTCGCGCCTAATCGATCTCTATAAAGCCATAAAGGCAACTCTCATAAAACTTCAGCAATAATTCATTTTTTAAAATACGATCTTTATCCCAAGCGGATTTACAGGAGTATGCATCCCTCATATTTATGAGCAAATAGGCACTCTAAGTTTTTTGAAAAGTAACAAATGAAAGTTTACTCGAAAAACTAGAAATATTTCTGCCGTGAAAATATTATTTTGAATTTTGAAATATTTCGAGAGCGAATCTTAAAGTCTACAACACGGATGAGGAACAACTCGCTCGCTTCGGAAATTTTGCCCGTGGTTGAATTTTTAATCGCTCAAAAACAAAGTCGGAATATAGACGAATTCATAACATTAAGACTATTTCTGACTCATATTATTATTACATATAAAATTGTAATTAAAAATTATGATTCTTTAACTTAAATTTCATGGCATTATGTATTTAGGTGGTTAAACAATCGAATTAAAAATCCACTGATCTATAAAATCGTACTCTGGAAATTTTTCACAACATTTTCTTAATGTTTCACAGTCATTTCATTCATCTTATTCATCCTAATTCGAAAATTACGTGCTATAAAGATGAAAGCTAATAAACTAATGGGAGTTGCAGGTAGGGAGGCGTAATATTCAAAAGAAAAACCCTCGAAATTACAAAAAACTGCTGATTAATTTCGTACAGCTGGAATGAAGTTTTTTTTGTATTGTTTATTCTCTTTCAAACAACAAGGTTCTCCCATCTTCGTGTTTTTTTTATTATCGTGGTTGTTTATATTTAAGAGAATTTTTTAATTCATAAATTCTGCCTTCCTTGAACAATGTGACGAATCTGTTATTAATTGGGTCGAATAGAGGAGGCCTCAGAAATGCTCCCTCTCTTTGGCAGTTTGCGTTTGAGGCAGCCAAATCACACGTCTAGAGAGTTATTAGCAGTTGATAGTTACTATGATTGCAATTGTAATTGCAGGGACGACCGGTCTTGCATTTTGAGTGGGGTTCTTCTCAACAACTATCTTCTTGAAAGGAGTTTCCTTTCTTAAATGATTCGAATGCCTACTCATGGTCAAGGTTAATGAGCTTTACTATTTTCACATGGGGAAAGAAAATAATTAGTAGATATTTTTGAGAAAGGATTTTTTTTTATGAGGCGCCCATCTGGTGACTGGCACCAAGAGCACAACTCGCTGTATTTTTAAATTCAGCCAACTACTAGGATATTTTAAAATTCCCCCACAAAGCAACGCACCAAAAAAAAACCCAACCCCCAACAAATGCAAAACCAAACCAAACAACAAACAAAAAATAGGTGAAAAAACAAGAAGCGATACAAAAGCAAAAGAAGAGGGACATACACTTCAGTATCAGGGTAGGGGTCTACCTACCCCACGGCACCAGAATAAGCGACCAATACCAAAGAAAAAAAAGAGTTAAATAAAATGAAGAAAGCTAGCCTCATCCAGAAAGTCCTAATTGACAAGTCTGTATACAGGAACCGTCCCGACCAAACCCACTCGTCAAGGTACCTAGACATATAAAGTGAGCAAGTATTCCCCAAACTGGACATTCAACAAAAATGTGCCAAAGAATCTGAAGCTAACTCAGTCGTCGCAATAAAGTGAAGGCGATCGCTCCATCAAAGGGCGGGGCGTCCCACGAGTGTGCCCAATTCGAAGACGAAAGAAAGAAACCTGAAGCCGTCGCGGTATTGAGGTGTAGGTCCTTGAAAACAGTCACTGCGCGATGGCACGCAACTTTAACTTCCTCTAGGCCGTCGCCCATCCTCTTTAATAGACAGCCTGGAAGTCTGAACTTATTTCTGACATGAGGTCAATGTGAGGAAGAGCGAAACGCTGGTCTAGTCGCCATACCTTGGCGGACTCTTTGGCAGCCGCCTCGGAGCGCTCATTCCCTGCCATTCCTACATGTCTAGGAACATAACAAAAGATAATTTCAAAATCTGCATTGTTCAAGGAAACTATGGCATCACAGGTAGCGTGAACCAAGAGGAAACGTAGATTCCATTACCTCGATAGCACTCAGGGCGCTTTGTGAGTCGCTATAGATCACGATCCGGCCACCGAACTGTGCACAACGCGTTATGTCCAGTACCGAGTGGTGTATTCAAATCAGCTCGGCCATGAAAATTACTCAGGGTTTAATAGAGCCCGGCTGGCTCTTAAAAAATTGGGAACGGTGTGGGAGCTAAGCCCCATCTTTCGACTTGGAGCCATCTGTTTACACTGGCACAGATCCAGCATGACACAAAATGCGCTAACAAAAGATCAAAAGCAGTACTCTTGGCACTTTGAAAGTTTTGGGTGCAGGGGTCTGGCGATAAATGATCAAAGATGGTACCATCCGGAGTGGCATCCTGGGCATAAACAGAGGCACCACCATTTTTTGAGCTGGACCGGTCACTCGAGGGAGGTTCTAGCCCTAACATCAAAAGTGATAGTGTATAACAGGCTTCTCTTTATTGCATAGCACATTTGAGATCGGCTGCGGATACAATGAGAACCATTGGCTACTGTTGGAAACTAACTCTTATATCCCCGGCGCCCACCTCCTAAAAAGTTAAATTAAATTTAGCCATTGGAAGGGCGAAGGGAAAAGTCTCGCCCGACACTCGGCTTTTTACAATTATATGAGACAAATCCGACCTATCAATTGGAAGGGGCGATGAGAAAAAAAGAGGGTAGGTTTTCCTTACGGACAACTACCCCCGCCCCTCGGAGGACCTTAGCCCTACTCGTCCAACTAACCGCCTGGCATGCGCGTAAAAGCGCATAATCTACTGTGTATGGCGCAAGGTAAGTGACATTTCACAGGCATAGACAAGCAGGTTCTCAATAGAGGATGTACGTAATGTACTAGTCACAGGCGGAGAATGGTGTGCTGGATCTCGTCCTTATCCGCAATTCATGCTTCGGCTGCGGATGCATACCTAAAATTTACATCAGTAGTCCAGTTTTGAACGAGTACAGTGAACAATAAAATCCCAGAGCGGCAGGCCTATCACGACTACTAATAGCTGAACATCACGGAATAAAGATTATCGATAGCAAAAGTACAAGTGGCTTTAAGTGTACAAATATAGTTCAGGTGAGGCGTGGGTAAAAAAAGGAGACTAAGAATACGGAACAAATCCACCACTTTCAGGCCAATCCGTTTAGAAACAATTCCGGGTAAGGGTGAAACCGTGAGTTGGCCAATGCATCCAATGCCCATTAGAATCGACGCTCCAGAGTGCGCATCTGGGCTGCCTTAAAAGAGATCGAAAAGTCAATGTTGAGCGTAGCGAGAAGATCACAATGTTAATAGCGTTGAAGATCAGGGCAAAATATGTGACACTTGCCATTTTCCTGCTCTATTGGGCAGTAAAAGGTTTCTCCTACCCGTACGCAGAATTGATGATATCGTAGAAATTCAGATATGAAAATTAGGAGGTGTCACCTCGCCTCCATTGTGTGGAGGGTCTCCATGATGCTGTATCGCAATTTAGTAAGATAAGAATTCTCTAAATCGATAAACATCGTGGCATATTCTTTCTACCAAGGAAAGCCTCGCAGATATTCTTTCTACCAAGGAAAGCCTCAGAGTTTGATAGCATTTTCCAGCCAGAGCAGATCATCCAACTTAGAAGGAACTTGCGGAAGCCGGAGTGGGCAGAAGACAGATAGCCTCAGCTGTCCAGGAAAAATCTAATTGAACATTTACCAATTTCTTCATCAACTTGCACATCCAGGAGGTTAGAGAAATTAGTCGGAAACCACACGGAGTAGAGTGATCTCTCCCCTTTTTTGCGAAAAGCGAGCAGAGAAGCCATTCGCCAGGAGTTTAAAAGGATATCATCTGTTCAGATCTCACTGAATAGATTTTACAGAAATGCCATGACCCGCTCATCAAGGTAGCGAAGCATGGCATACGGGACATCGCCTAGACCAAGATCGGTAGACTCGCACGAAGCGTCAGTGGAACACAATTCAATCACCGTAAAGCTGTCAATTAAGGGTTCTCGGTGAAATCGTTCGTGTGGCACTTATAGCGCATGTAGGCCTATTGCTTCTGATGGTTCGAGAGCCGTCTCACACTAATCCCACCATTAAGGAAGCGGACGATGTGCAAAATGGCAAGACGTTCTTGGATACTAGTTAGTCCCACAGCGATGAGGTTGACGGAGAACTCGATATAAACTCCTTGACTGGTCTGCATTTTCAGGAAATACAGACCCCTCCACCTACTACAAGCACCATTGCTGCTGTTTGCCCGTGGGAGAGTGGTTACTATCATAAGGTCATCGACCACCTCCGAGCAAAAATCGGGCTGTGCATGATGAAGTTCACAGGGACGGACCAAGGCAGGAAAACGAGCGGTTCTCGAGCAGTGTTGCGTAAAAACACTCACAGTTAAGACAACTATCTCCAACTCGTTAATAAGGTCAGCAAGGACCTAATCCATTAGATTGATCGTGTAATACCTACAGAAAGGGTACCTGCTCTTCAGATCCCTAGGAAAGAGAAAGGACCTCGCCAACCCTGCTTCGACGCGGCTATAGTTACCCAAGTCGAAGTCAGCTGACCGTGGAATGTACACAGAATTTACAGTATACATCCTATCCAGATGGTGCCCACTGCAACTGCCTGAAAGGGTATATTTATATTTAATATATGAAGGAAGACATCCTACAGTGTGTAAATTGCTCATACTTCTGCCCAACCTCCAATCCTTGGTGGCACGTCGCCAAGATCATATACCTGGAGAGAGTGGGGTCGGGGCACGCGCCCAGCATTGTCTATGGTTAAATGACAGCTAACGGGGAATAGGAGGAGACTAGCTTTCGCAGCGACTCCCAGTTGATCAAGTATCCCCGGCAATTGCATTGAAGGAATATTCCTTCTAGGCCAAGCTCGGATGAGATGCGGAGGCCATCTTCGGTGAAAAGACCATCCCTGAAATTTCAGTACGCTTCCCCGAGGCAGAACTGCGGAGTTTGTTAGCCACATAATGCGTTGAAGGCGCTGTCACCTTCAAAGACTACTTGGGGAAAGTTGAGATTGACATGCGAATCTTTTCATCCCACCACCCCGAAACGTTCGACGGACATGTCAGCTGCGGTAGACTAATGGTTGAAGTAATAATGTATACAAACAGTAGCTCTGAGAGGGAGCGGGAAAGACAACTACCAACAACTTCTCTAGACACCGTCAGAGAGCTGAATTCAGCACAGTGATGGGTCTTCCCTAATTCGCACTCAGGATGATAGGACGTGCAGCTGATCGAGATACCAAGTGTAACAGACTATACAGTATAGCCCTTTACAGGGTTTGCGAAAGGAAAACAAGCTGGCAGAACTAACGACAGATTGTTATGCTATAAAAAAAATTGACGTGGAGGGCAGGAAGGGTGAAGCAAAGGGTGGAGAAATAGAACAAGGTCTGCTGACCAAAGTCGCGTGCTCTCACTTATTCTGATTTATGACCTTACGACCTTCAAAACCTTCAATAATTTCCGGACTAATCTTGGGAGGACTTTGAGAATTATATCATTTAAAAGAGAATGAAAAACAACATGAGGGTTTCAAATTTATTTAGAATTTGACGAATAGTTACAATGTTATTACAAAAACATAACAAAAGCAAAACGGGAACCGACGGACCGACTAACATATTGAGATATAGAGTCGCGCGCGACTAAAAACAAAGAATATAGAAAATATAAGGATGAATTGTATGTAGCAGAAAACTTAATTACCCCTGAATTGGTAGTCCGAGAGATAACATAATAAATCTCTATGAAAATGTTTCTACAAGGACCATTCAATTTCAAACTTGAGCCTACCTGCGGGTTCATGGAGAAGGAGACACTTCGCATATGCAAAGCTTTCGTTGTGATTCCTACCTGAATTGTATCTAATACCCTATCCCCTTATTTAATTCTTTCTCATCATCTCCCAAACATTTGTTACGTCCATTCAACGATTTAGAAGATGCAGCGTGTGAATGTTAAAAAGTTCGAGCTTTCCAAAAACAGTTTCACAGAAACAAATATTCTCGTATTTTTTTTAATCCTCAACTTTACCTTTTCAAACTCTCGCTCACCTAGTGGATACAGAGTTGTTTTTCTGACGTCGAGGTACCAGGTTCAATACAAAGTGAGAATAGATACAAACTCCAGCGCACGTTGAGGTCTGGCCACCGATTGGTGTAGGTGGGAAGAAGGAGGGGTTAGGTAGATTTTACACATTTCATCCAAACTTCCTCTTTCGTCATCACAGAACAACACATACATAATCTTCTCTTTTCCAAGGAATCATACCGATAGTTAATTATATCTACATACTTCTGGCACATAATTAATTCGTATACAAAGGGATAAGGGATAAAACTGAATTTATGTTATGTTGCTTCATAAAATCACAAAAGTTACTTAACCTGTTATAATTAACGCTAAATGATTTTTAAGCAATGGCGCATAAGCCTTCACAAGTTGAATCTAGTCAAGATGCAGCCTTCCTTGAATCGCGTTCTATCACTACTGAGGATTATAGAAAGGCATTAAGGAACCTTACAAAGTTCACCATTCATACATACCTATGTTGAGTTTGCTTATACAAAATTACATGTCCTTCAGATTTGTTAAAGTCGCAATTCTAACGAATTTGAGGAGTTTGCAAATGTCACTCACTACCTAAGAAGAATTTTAAAGAAAAATTACATAATTGGTAATGGTTCATATAATTGAAAAAGAAAAAAACAACTTACTGAAACCACCATGATTAACCGACCTATATGTTTTATTACACTGCATCGGAGAAAGCCGAAAAACTTTTCATTTACATCAGCACTAGTAAAGCAAAATTAATTTGCAAATTTTCTCGTAAACCTGGTTGGACGCCTTACTAAAGAGTGTCCTTACTCGAAATGAAAAGTGGCAAAAGAAGCTTAATTTACTCAACCAGTAATCTTTGGGAGTAAGTGTGGTAGTCTTGAGAAAGTTGAAGAGCTTTTTGTTGACAGGGTAAGGAAACAGTCAATCACGACTCTGAAAGGTACCAAGTACCCATTGCTAGGGACACTGGTGAAGGTTAAAATATGATAAATCCATTGCCTATCCGGACCTCTACGTGTGTTTCATTGGCGAAAAAGTATTAAAGGTAGACATATCTGATTACCCAAATTACCCAATTACGGAATTATATTTGGAGACGGAGATGGTGAAAGACCAGTTGTTGGTTGCTGTAGTCGACCAACTTCCCAATCCGGGTGAAACGTATTACAGAGCCACCATACTGTAACCCTACACAGGAGCTGGAGAAAGAACAACCTGATGAATTTCCACTTTGTATCACTACTCGAGCTCAAATAGATGTATCAGGCAAGAAAGATTCCGATCCACAGGTGACAATACAACTCGGTGGTGGTACCTCATCTAGTTCAACCAGGCTCGGTGATCTCTAGAGGTATGCAGCGGTGGTATTGAAAGTTTATTAGGGGGTATTAAAGTTTGTAGGTAGTAGGCCTAATTTTGGTCTTCCAGTTGAGTTTGCTCTGACTGCCAAAGTTTCTCATGGCAATTACGCTGAGAGGCTTGGTTCCAGAAGGTACCTTGGTAATCACGGGGTTGAAAGAAAAGGACTCGAAAGGAAAGCGGTATTACGTAGGCTTTATTCTTAGCTTGGGCCTACCTAAATGCAGCAATAAAATAGTTCGAGTCCTACGCGGCTGTGTGTAAGTTTACGCTATTTTTAGGTAGCTGGTGCCCAGGCAGCAGGACTTAAGGACGAGGAATGACTCGTAACGCTAATAATAACAAAATGGTAAAGTAAGTTATACTGACAGATGATTTAACTGATTCTTTCACTCTATCTTCGTCCCTCTATAATGTTTACGTCCTCTTATATAGGCCCCAGACTTCCAATGGGCGTGACCTCTTTTTTCTCTAATCTAGCGTGGGGTAGAGCTAATGATCAGAAGTATGTTCGTTAGTTGCTCTAGTGATTGTTGGGTGGAGTCAAAAGAGGTGTGTGCATTTTTTATGTAACAACACACATTTTTCCCAATCAGGGCTGCCGCACCATATCAATAAGAACGTTTGCATTTATTGTTTCACAGGTCCTCAACAACTTAGCCGCTCAAAGCACACACCACCCTCTATTTTGTCAGCTTTCCCCTATTATCTAGCAAAAAGATCGCTTCGTCTGGCAGCTGTTTCCTAGCGTGTGTATGTTTGTGTGACCGCCCGGGAACTCCAGCTATTCGCATACTTATCTTAAGTTTCTCTAATAAATGTAAGGTTGTGATATATGTATTTATCTATATTTTACATTGGTTCATTACTTATTACATGGCATTTTATATCAGTAATTAATGCGTGTGCCCAATTTCAGTATTGCATAGGACCAACCGGGTGCTCATTTGTGAGGTTCTTCGCTGGGCCTACCTTACCTTGCAATTTGGGTGCCACAGGCCTACTTTACCTTACAATTTGTGTGCTACAAAACTCCCCCCTGAGTTATGGAGTATATACCTACATGAAGATCTAATATATATCGACACGGGGTAAACACTTTGTTTTATCAATAACGCTACACTCTTACATGGCTTTGACATTCACACACACACACACACACACACATATATATATATATATATATATATATATATATATATATATATATATATATATATATATATATATATATATATATATATATATATATATATATATATATGTATATATATATAACAAAATGGGAAGTAAATTATACTGACAGATGACCTAACTGATTCTTTCACTCTATCTTCGTCCCTCTATAATGTTTACGTCCGCTTATAGAGGCCCCTGACTTCCATTTGGCGTGACCCATTTTTTCTCTAATCTAGGCACGGGCCGGAGCTAATGATCAGAAGTATGTTCGTTAGTTCTTTTGTTGACTGTTTGGCAGGGCGGAGTCAAAAGAGGTGTGTGCGTTTTAAATATAACTACACACATTTTTCCCAAACCGGACTGCCACACCATATAATTAAGACCGTTTGCATTTGTTGTTTCACAGGTCATCGACAACTTAACCGGTCAAAGCACATACCACCCTATATTTGGTCAGTTTGCCCCTTTTATCTAGCATTGAGATAGTTTCGTTTTTCAGCGTGTGTATGTTTGTGTG
Source organism: Ceratothoa steindachneri (assembly GCA_963969495.1). NCBI lineage: Eukaryota > Metazoa > Arthropoda > Malacostraca > Isopoda > Cymothoidae > Ceratothoa > Ceratothoa steindachneri. Next base: position 165,414,556 of record OZ018327.1, read on the forward strand.
GCCGCGTGGGAATTCCAGCTATTCGCTTGCTTATCTCATGTTTCTCTTAATTAACCCTTTACTGGTGTTGTGGAGTAAATATTTACTCCGCACTCATATAAGTATTTATCTCTATTTTACATTGGTTCATTACTTATTATATGACATATTATCTCGGTAATTAATGCGTGGGCCCAATTTAAGGATTTTATACGCCTAACCGGGTGATCATTTGTGAGGTTCGTTGCTGGGCCTACTTTACCTTGCAATTCGGGTGTCATAGGCCTACCTGACCTTGCAATTTAGGTGCTAGAGATCCACTTTCACAGTTTAGCATGAACCTTGATGACTAGCTGCATGCCAAGCAGAAGGATTCAACTCTTGTAAGATGTTACAAAGAGGCAGTGAATATAGTTCACTCTCTCTATTGTAAAGATAAAGTATTGATACATGCGTTGCAAAAGGTCAAATTGTACTACCTCCTCTCAGAACTCAGGAGATGGAGATCGCAGATGAAATTTTTAGTGGACATCATGGAATGACTAAAAGTTATTATAATTTAATTAAAGATTTGTCATGTGTGTCTGATAGTAGTTAAGAACAATTCGCCTACTAGTTCTACTTCCCCTCTGCAGTCAATCCCTGTTTTTAGAACCATCCTCTAAAATTCTAATTGATCATAATGTAGGACCTCGGCCAAAAATAAAGAAAATTAATATATGCTGACATTATTATGCCCGGAAGCCTACCGTTTAATAAAGATTTCCGCAAAAGTGGTAATCAAACAGTTAACTCATATGTTCGCTACTTTTGATATTTCTCGGGATATTCAGCCTAACCGTGGATCCAACTTTACCAATAAACCTCTCACTCAGCTAGAATGGACCCCAATCCCCCACTAAAGTATGTAAATCAAATTAACACCGCGCCCTTACTAAGGTAAGTCAACTGACGCTGCCTCCTCACTAAAGTAAACGAACTGAACACCAGACCATTACTAAAGTAAATGAATGGAACACCAGGCAATCACTAAAGTAAATGAACCGAACACCGTAAAGGAAATGAACACCGCGAATTCAGTAAAGTAAATGAACTAAAACCGCTTATTCACTAAAGTAAATGAACTGAACACCGCCCCTCACTAAAGTAAAAAAAGTGGACACCGTGCCCTCAGAAAATAAATCAACTCAACACCACATCCTCACTACAGTAAATGAACTTACCACTGTGTCTTCACTAAACTAAATGCACTGCATACCGCCCCTTACTAAAATAAAAGAACTGAACACCAGACCCTCAATAAAGTCAAAGAATTGAACACAGCACCATCAATGAACTTAATACAATGAACATCGCACATTCAGTAAAGTAAATCAGCTGAACACCAGGCCCTCACTAAAGAAAATGAATATACACCACGCAATCACTAAAGTTAATGAATCGAATATCACACCCTACCTAAAGTAAATGAATTAAACACCACACTCACACCTAAGTACATGACTGAACACGCGAAATGAGATAAGTAAATGAACTGAAACCGATCCCTCATTAAAGTAAATGAACTGAACATCGCACCCTCTCTGAATTACATCAAATGAACACTGCACCTTCTCTGGAATGCATGAAAGGAACACCACCCAATCACTAAAGTAAATCAACTGAACACCGCACTCTCACTAAGTTAAATGAACACTACACCTCTCTATGAATCCAACACCTAACTTTATATGGTCCACACAGAAAAGCGGGATGAAATTGTTTAACCTTAGGGAGGATGAATTGAATACATAAATATAATTTAAGAAAATGAATTATTTTTCGACTTTCATTAAGTAAATTTGACAAATAAAGATTTATGTCCCCATAAAAAAGGGTGAAGATAATTAGAAAATGAATTTTGTAATAAATTTGAATTATGCATTGGAAAATTAAACTAGCATGGTCATCTTAGCGAATGAATGGAGAGAAAGGAACAGAAGTGTTGAGGCCGGGAAGGTTAATCTTAAAATCTGAAGAGTCAAATTCCTTAAGTGATCTGACACTCATTATTCTATTTTCATGTCTGATCCATTAAATTTTGAAACTAAAATGTGATATGCTGAAAACTAAGGTAAACTATAAAGTGACAAGGATAAAACTAATTGAATGCCTACCATTGAAAATAATCACATCTGCGTCAACTCATCATTTGCATTATCGAGCAATAACACACCTGTCTGCCTAAAGAAGACCGGCTGGATGGCCACTTTTATTGAATTGTGTTCTCGCAAAGTTTAATCACGATAGCTCTCATAAAATTCATTCTCCGGAGAGCGAAGGAGCACAGACTGCATGGCGCTTTTTCTCTAACCTTTCATCTGGCTAATTTTTCGAGTTACTTCATTCTGACGGTCTCTCCCCTTCCCCTTCCTCTTCTCCTTCCCCATCTATCTCCCCTCTTTCTCTTTCTCTGTCACCCTTTCTATGTCTCTCTGTCTGTCTATCTGCCTCTCCACCCCGACCATCTCTCTCTTTCGATTTAACGTGTCATTTCATGTTCAATCAACTGAGTTAGCCTACACGTCGAACCTTATACAATACAAGTGATTGGTTCCTTTATAGAATTTTCAAAACTCATTCATGCTAGGCCCATTACAAATATAAATTAACGTTAAATATATATTTTAAGGAAATGGGGACTTTTATTGAAAATTTAGCCATGGCACGTTTCAAAATATAAGCAGTTGGTTCAATCTTGTTGCAACATTTCTCTTCCCCTCATCTTCTGATTCCTGAGCCAAGTTAACAGGAAAATTGTCAGAAAACGTCTTTAGATCGATACAGAACTACGTAGGTCATTCAGAGAAAGGACCAACCTTGCCATCGGCTGACAAGCGAACCACAATTAAGAGCCACCTCTGCCCCCCCCCCTAGAGAGATAATACTTTTTAAGGCTGTTGTGTTTAACATAACAGCCTAGCTTCCACCTTTCCCTTGCCCCGCCATAATTTAAGCCTCATCAACGAAGACTCATAACCTCGTTGAAATTCTGCCGTTCTTTTAAAAGGGTATAGTTACAGGTTTCGGGGAAAGGAGCTTTGTGGTCTAGCCCACTACGGATAGGGACGGAAATACAACCCGTGGCCCAGGCAAAGACTACAGAGGGACTTTCGTACATCTCTACGCACGCTGGAAGTAACTCTGAATAACCAAAACCCGTTGAAGGAACAACACCCTCGGTTGGAGGTTGTTAATTCGGCCCTCATCTATCATTCAGTCCGCAATATTTTACATCCTCTTGAGGAGCCCATCCAGGTCCATACTCAACATCCACATCTCATAGGAGTCATGGGCCATAGGGGAGGACAGCAGCGCGGGTGGAGTTTTTTCTTCCTACATCCCAGGTAAACTATATACACTCATGGCCTACAACACATACGAGAAAAAAAGGTGTTGACTACCACGCCCAGAAACACTGAAACTCTCAAATACACTCAACACCTCCACTCACTACCAACATAAACACACATATCGGACAAACACTTATTTTCAGGTCGTCTACTAACACTCAAACATTCCACCCACGTGCAAAAGATGTTCTGGCAGAAAAATACCACCAGAACACACTGCGAGATATCATTACCAAGCATCACAAAGTCCGCACAAGATATACCAGCTCTCTCTGGCTCGAATTCAGAACGCAAGAACTTCTCACCTAACTCAAAAATATGTACGATCCAGGAAGTTATTCAGGACCTATAATACAAGCACCAAAAACCGGGCAGACAACGCTCTCTGAGGGAAGACAATCTAATACTCTACTGAATCAGGACATTAAGGTCCTCATCACCATAACACACGTACATCAACTTGAAACACAACACAACCTACGCCCACAGCAGTGCCTGCGTTATTACAAGACTGGTTTACAGACAAACTCATGTATAGCAGAACTTGTCTGCTCAAAATGTGGTGTAAAGGATACTTTTTACACCAAATGCACAAGTACTCCTCTCCGCTGTATAAACTGCGATATAACCACGTCATTGAGAGCATGAGGTGCACGTACCTCATGAAGAACCGTGTGGGTGACAACTTGGAATTAAGGAGGCCCTAATAAATCCCACTCCTCCACTTCATCCCTCAACCTCTCACCCCCCCCCCCGCCATTACAAGAGCATACATCGCTGCTCCCGGAGCCTCTAGAGTTATCGAATTCACCATAATGACAGACACACCTACACACGACCAGGCACCAGGCAAAACATATATTAACCCTAAAACACAACTGCCTACCACATCGTACTTTCCGTGGTGGCAAAAGACATGTTTGGGGTGACTTCCGCTTAAACGCAAGCGTCTTAACCCTGCTTTGTACAGCGAAAGAACTGGGGTAGATCGATTTTCCAAAAGGTTGTTTGGCCTTATACAGGAACAAAAAACAAACGTCAAACACTTCTACCCACATCAGGGTGGACAAACCCACTCATACCTAATTTATACTTTTTCAATTTTTCCTCCTCTATAAGGTAACTACGTCGCCACCATCATTTATGGTTGAAGCTTCAGGACAATGTCACTGGAATGGCGGACGGGTTGGGAAGACCATTAACGGTAAATTCGTGGATCGAATATGTGACAATTATAATATTATGGAATTTATAAACCTATGGACTTTTCTCCTACCCCCGTCCCCATGAGTTCTTTTTTTCTATTTTCTGACATATGGGTACGATACAAGGCAATAGTGGGAATGCACATGGGGATCAGCTTCCAAGCGCTGCCTCGCCCTCCCTATGTGTCGGGGAGGACGAGGTAGCACGAGACAAGCCTTCGACCGGTGGAGGGGAAAACCCCTCTCATCATCATCATGCGGCAAAGGGCTTCCTCTTTGCTATCTTCTGAACTACCCTCGGGCAGCTCCATCTGTGAAAATAAGGTGCGCCCCCCCCTGTCCTTTCTAAAGGGCTCCTCCAACCCTCTTCTACCCGAAATGAGTGTTACTCTGCTTCTAATCTTACAGGTGTGGTGGACTACCCCCACACCCAATTCTTTGAAGGCGCCCTCGAGTGACTCCATCTCCCTACCAGTGCCAGTCCCTCCGTTGCTATCACAGGAGGCCTCGAAGATAACAGGCAGGTGGCTCATATTTGACCGCTCCCGATGCGAGCAGCTTGATAGGGCCAACCTCATTATGAGGGCAAGGGGTATCAGGACCCACGGTTTTTACCCCTACAGTCTTTTATTTACAGTATGCAAGGAATTGGCGTGCCTGTCCCCTTCCTTCTCCAAATGGAGGTTGGTTTGCCGAGACACAACAAAACTACCTTGAATGGGATCCGTGATGCCTTAGGGAAGGATGGCAACATGGAAGCAAAACTGAGATGGACATTGTCCCGGAGGCGACCCAGCCGCTTATGATAGGATCTTGCATGGGAGCGAACCTGGGCTCGGTGCCAAAGACCGAACCGAGATCCACCCTTGTGCAAGCTTCTCTTCGCGTCGCTTCGGCCCCCGAGACCTCACAAGAAGAAAAGGTAGCTCCTATAACAGCTGGTGCCCATTTAACAGACAAAACCCTCATAATCTCAGAAAAGGGTCTTGCTGAGGCCGGTAGGTCTGGCATAGTAGTTCCTTCCGGCGGGGGAGAGAATCGAGTTTATTCACCACTCTCCTTTCCTTAAAAGAGAAAGGACCTAAAAAAGACAAAGAGGGGAAAGGGTTCCTTTTCCTCCGCAGAGGTCACAAGGAAAGACGGGTCAGCTGCCGTTTCTGGAAGCGAACAGGAAGAAAAGATCTGCACATCTGTCCCCTAGGCGCACTCATTGAGAGACGAGAAACTACGCAGGCTTCAAACGCTTTCTGGCCATTCACACCACTGATGGTTGCATGTTGGCTAAAGGCAACATGATCAATCAAGTGAGAACATTAGCTTGCTTGATTGGTGAGAGCCGAAAGCGACCCATTTCTCGGAGGGAAGCCTTCTGGCAAATGCGTCAGATCTCATAGAGGCGGCCATGGTTAGTGCCCTTCGGACATTTGATGGCTCGCCGGTGATTGTGACGCCGCACTCGGCCATGAACTCTGTGAAAGAAGTGGTTTGGGCGAGGAAACTCGGAAAATAGTTCATGGTAAACATCATCTTAGAGCTGGTTGACCATAGAAAGATCAAGGTCGAACATGCGAGGACAAAACAGGAAGGCACCTTGAGAATCACCCATACGTTCTTCGACACGTTCGAACGTAACAGGCTCCCTGAATCAGTGGATGTTTTATCGATCCTTTGTTGGTTCGAATCTTGACTAAGAATACATGATTTATGCATCCTCAGCCGAGCGTGTGTTGCGGAAGATGGGCTCCTCGATCCACTACACAGGTTTACCCCTGGCGCCTTCAGCATATCCCCAAAGAAGAGCCTAGTCGTCAATGCTGTCAAGATGCCAGTCGTTCTGCACCGTGTCCAGTGCACTATTTGCCCGTCACCAATGGCTTTGACATCACCCGAAGCTGATCTCGACGGAGCCTATGTCGCTAATTAGGAAAATTAAGACAATGAAGCTTCTAAAACGGAACCTTGAGGAACCTCACTAATGACTAGTAATTTAGAACCACTTTTTGCTTACGGTTCGTTAACCAGTTTTTAATTCAATTTATGCTATTATTGTCAATCTACATAGGCTGTATTTTTGAAACTAGGTTAATAAATAGTAATTTATCCAACATTTTATCTAAGTCCAAATATATGACATCGTAACTTGAACCTGGGTTGATTTTGTTAGGGAACCATAATAAATGACAAACTTGAGAAGCAAGCTCTATCTTTTATGAGTGTTTAATGTTTACTAATAGTTGGTTCATCTCTAAATGAATCCATAATTTCATGAAAATTATCGAATTCATAAGTAGGCATAATAAAGAATTTACCTTTCTCGTCGATCCTTTTATGTACGGTCATTGCTTTCTTGAAAATAGGAACGTTATTTGCTACCTTAAAATCAGTGGAGACGAAAGTTTCTTTCAGGTATTAAGTAAAAAAAAATAAATAAACAAGTATAACATTTTTTTTTATCATTTCTTTAAATATTCCATTAAACCCACAAGTTTATTTAGACGCATTATATTAATAACGTTTATTGCATCCTCAGTTGAAAATATTAGATCGTTCATTATTTGTACATTGGTCCCTGTTTTTTGCAATATTAAGTTTTCTTTTATCTGCAAGAAAGTAACATTGCCTGGACATCAATCGAAAATGACGTCATTTGTGAAACCAAGTTACCACGCATATTTTGAGATGAAATTCGGGGATCAAGATCAAATTTTGCTCCTCATTTCTGTTGCAAGACGTGTGTTGAAAATCTAAAAAGATGGAGTAAATGCAAAATCAATTCACTACCTTTTGGTATACTGATGCAAGGGCGAGAAGGCAAAGATCATGTGACAGATTGATAATTTTGCCTCATTGAGTTAATAGGTAAGATTTTTATTTTATATTTAATTATGATAATATCTTAATTTATCATTTTACTTTATAGATCGTATGAGTATGTCTTACTTATTTTAACCCTTTGTCATTTTATTTCAGGAATGAACAGGAAAAACAAGCAACATGTTGCTTATCCTGATTGTGGAGGAATAGAGTCTAATATGATCTAAAGGTCCACCTTGAACCCTTAGAAGAACCATGTGGCCTTAACCGTGAAACAAAAAGCGTGAGACAAAGGAAGGAATCGGGTGAATATGGCTTTATCAGACCAGCTGTGTTTATCTTGCGAGGCCTATTTCCTGCGCCCGAGGTGATTTAAGCTCGCCTCCCCTACTCGGGACACAGGAAAGCCCGAAGTGATATTCGACCAGCTCCTTATCTCGGAATCCCCCCCCCCCCCAGCCTTAGCCGGCGACTTCAGATGCCAGGAGAGTGGAGAGCACGCTGTGGCGTAGGCTATTTCACCGCCCACCGCCGACCTATATAACCGGCGGTTTCCTGCTGGATCGGCAGTACAGCACGTCCGCTCACGAAGACACATTACGTTCTTGAGTTGGATCCTCCGTAGATTATTCGGGTACCGATGGCTAGAATCTCTTCACTGTGGACATCTCCCTAGTCAATTGGCAGCTCCTTACAACGCTCGTTCTTCCGTGAATTCGCACCAGTACTTCCTCATCGACAACCCTGAGGTAAAACCAGTCCTCCTTCATCAGCATCCGGAGGTAGAACCAGTAACTCCCCTGTCCCATCGAGAACCTTGAGGTAAAACATATTCCCTTGTTGCATCCTCGCCTCCATGATCTACCTCCCATTCGACGCTTTGGACCTCGTTATAATCTGGTACTCTTTGGACCAATTGTATTATTTACATTGCGGCTTAGCGTAGCTCCTTTTAAAATTCTAAACCGAGTCAGGTAATTAACCGTTTTAATCCCTTGGATTTTTCCCTTTGCTGACACCGAATGTGTCCGTTATATATTTGATCACGTAGCTCACTTAAACCTCTTATGTATATATTTAATATTTCTATTTTGTTATTAAACTTTATTTTTGTAACATCCTTTAAATAACCCTGAACGACTATCAGCCATAACTAACCTTTAATCCAATCTGCACTCACTTATTTTTTATAATTATTACCTTACACTCGGGGGACGAATTTCTTCCCCATTCTCATTAGCCCCTCCCCAACAGTTCGGACCAAGCCATTAGCGTGTCATTGTCCCCTTATATATATATATATATATATATATATATATATATATATATATATATATATATATATATATATATATATATATATATATATATATATATATATATATATATATATATATATATATATATACGGGGGGCAATCAATAGGTTTGCGAATCGGTAGGGCAAAACAGAGGAAGGGGGATGGCTGTTTGTGGGGGTGTTAGGACAAATTATGACAAGTTAGGACCTGCAGCCACACGCTCCTGCATCGTCTATTTAAGAAGCAGTAGCTAATCGCAGATCGTAAGTCACAAATCTTTCAACTATGGAAAAGGTTGAGCACCGCGCAGTGATCAAAATTTTGACCAAGGAAGGCAAGAATGCAAAGGAGATCCATGAACGCATGGTTGAAGTGTACACCGACACTGCCCCTTCCTATGCAACCATTGCCCGCTGGAATAGGGAGTTCCGCCATGGTAGTGAGTCCCTTGAAGATGACCCCCGTCCAGGACGCTTGTCAGACGAGACCGAGACCAACGAGGACAATGTGGCCCGTGTGGAGAGGATGATCCTCGAAAATCGACGGGTGAAGGTCAAAGAAATCGAGCGAGAACTTAGAATATCACATGGAAGTGTTATCAACATCATCCACGACAATTTGGCCATGACCAAGGTCTCTGACTGTTGGGTCCCTAGAAACCTCACGAGCTGCCCTGCACGAGTGTGGATTCTAGGAGCTCAACCAACCCCCCTACAGTCCAGATCTGGCCCCTAGCGACTATTTTTTATTCCGCCAGCTCAAGGCTGCACTGCGTGGACGCCGGTTTGGGGACGATGAAGATGTCCAGCTCGCCGTCTAGGAGTGGATTGAACAGCAGTCGGGAGATTTCTGGTTGTCGGGAATTCGAAGCCTCAGGGACAAGTGGCGCAAGTGCATTGAAGTCGAGGGTAGTTATATTGAAAAATAATAAAACACTTTTCCTCATATCTCGTTTCCTTATATCCGAATTTCAAAACTTATTGACCACCCCTCGTATATATATATATATATATATATATATATATATATATATATATATATATATATATATATATATATATATATATATATATATATATATATATATATATACGTAGGTGAGTCAAAAAGTTCTCAGACAAATGGCATAAAATTTTTATTTGTAATAATACTGTAATCATTTTTCTACATAAGCTCCATTAACATCTATACACTTTCTTAATCTATGAATCCAACGGTAAAGACCATCTTTGTAGAATTCACGGGGTTGTCTCTGGCACCAAGTAATGACCTGCTTTTTTGCTTCATCTAATGATTGAAACCGGGTTCCTTTTAGGTGTCCCTTTAAATTTGGTTAGGTTAGGTTAGGTTAGGTTAGGTTAGGTTAGGTTAGGTTAGGTTAGGTTAGGTTCGGTTAGGTTAGGTTAGGTTAGGTTACCTAACCTAACCAAATTTAAAGGGACACCTAAAAGAAACCCGGTTTCAATCATTAGATGAAGCAAAAAAGCAGGTCATTACTTGGTGCCAGAGACAACCCCGTGAATTCTACAAAGATGGTCTTTACCGTTGGATTCATAGATTAAGAAAGTGTATAGATGTTAATGGAGCTTATGTAGAAAAATGATTACAGTATTATTACAAATAAAAATTTTATGCCATTTATCTGAGAACTTTTTGACTCCCCCTCGTATATATATATATATATATATATATATATATATATATATATATATATATATATATATATATATATATACGAGGGGCGGTCAATAAGTTTTGAAATTCGGATATAAGGAAACGAGATATGAGGAAAAGTGTTTTATTATTTTTCAATATAACTACCCTCGACTTCAATGCACTTGCGCCACTTGTCCCTGAGGCTTCGAATTCCCGACAACCAGAAATCTCCCGACTATATATTGCTATACCACGACACTGATCTTCCTTCTGCCAGTTCCTCACGGACGAGAGGTTCCCATACCAGCATTACTAGTTAATCTAGATATTTTTAAAGAGAGTGATAAGGGATATGGAGAAATGGACTCTCCTTCATCATTTATGCATTCAAGTTTAGAATTAAACAAACCTAATGCTTTAAATCAATCTCAACTGGACGAATTGACTAGAGACTTGGGTCTATAAAAAGATTCACCTCCATTACTTGGTGTAAATAATTTACTAGCTCCAAAAACAACCTATTACTGGTACCACAGCAGAGATGAAGTGTTTCGAAAGTCTTTTTTCGTTCAGGAAATTACTATACTGTTATATTGCAAAAATCCCAATGAATATATTGAAGCTGTAGGCTTCCCCCAAAAAAACACATGATAATGAATATTTTGAAATGAAATGAATATTTTGAAATATTTTGAAATGAATATATTGAAGCTATAGGCTTCCCCTAAAAAACAGATGACAATGAATATATTGAAGCTGTAGGCTTCACCCCCCCAAAAAAACAGATGACAATGATTATATTGAAGCTGTAGGCTTCCCCTAAAAAACCTAGATGCTAATGAATATATTGAAGCTGTAGGCTTCCCCTAAAACAGATGATAATGAATATATTGAAGCTGTAGGCTTTCCCTAAAAAAAACCAGATGACAATGATTATATTGAAGCTGTAGGCTTCCCCTAAAAAAACCTAGATGCTAATGAATATATTGAAGCTGTAGGCTTTCCCTAAAACAGATGATAATGAATATATTGAAGCTGTAGGCTTTCCCTAAAAAAAACAGATGGCAATGAATATATTGAAGCTGTAGGCTTCACCAAAAAAACAAACAGATGACAATGATTATATTGAAGCTGTAGGCTTCCTTTAAAAAAAACAGATTACAATGAATATATTGAAGCTGTAGGCTTCACCTAAAAAAACAGATGACAATAAAATATATTGAAGCTGTAGGCTTCCCCTAAAAAAACAGATGACAATGAATATATTGAAGCTGTAGGCTTCACCGAAAAAAACAGATGACAATGAATATATTGAAGCTGTAGGCTCTCCCTAAAAAAACACATGATAATGAATATATTGAAGCTGTAGGCTTCCCCTAAAAAAAACAGATGGCAATGAATATATTGAACTGTAGGCTTCCCCTAAAAACAGATGACAATTAATATATTGAAGCTGTAGGCTTCACCAAAAAAACAGATGACAATGATTATATTGAAGCTGTAGGCTTCCCCTAAAAAAACCCAGATGATAATGAATATATTGAAGCTGTAGGCTTCCCCTAAAAACAGATGACAATGAATATATTGAAGCTGTAGGCTTCCTCTAAAAAAACAGATGACAATGAATATATTGAAGCTGTAGGCTTCACCTAAAAAAAACAGATGACAAGGAATATATTGAAGCTGTAGGCTTCCCCTAAAAAAGCACATGATAATAAATATATTGAAGCTGTAGGCTTCCCCTAAAAAAAACAGATGACAATGAATATATTGAAGCTGTAGGCTTCACCCCAAAAAACAAACAGATGACAATGATTATATTGAAGCTGTAGGCTTCCCCTAAAAAAACACCAGATGAATGGAGACTTTTCATAGACTCATCAACCAGAGGTTTAAAGGTTGTGTTTTTACATATAGGAAATAAAGTAGCATCTGTTCAATTAATTGAGGATTATGAAACCATTAAGCCTTTACTGGATGCTATGAAGATCAATCTTCATGAATGGAAGATTTGTGGAGATGTATAGGTAAGATATACATACATATAAATGGCATTTATTTAAATTTCTTCAGTAGAACATTGTAGTTACTTTATCTAAATAGACTCACCTAATTTAAATAAATCTTATTGTCAAATAACTTGCACTTTAAAGACAAAAAGTTGGCATTTCTTATAAAAATTTGACCTTTTTATTAAATTTGTTACATTTATTCCGATTTCAAAGTAGTTTTCAGTCGCGTGCGACTTAAAATATCTCACTATGTCGGTCCCCGTTTACTTTTTTTTGGTTTTGGTAATAACATTCTAACTATTCCGCCGATTCGAATGGAATTTGAAACCCTTATGTTGTTTTACATTCTCTTTTGAACGATATAATTGCCAAGGTCCTCCCAAGATTAGTCAGAAATTATTTTGTTTTGGCAATAACATCATAACTATTCGGACGATTTTAACGAAATTTGAAACCCTTATGGATTTTTACCTTCTTTTTCGAATGATATAATTGCCAATGTCTCTCAAGTTATCTGGGGAATTATTTTGTTTTGGCTATAACATAATATTTATTTGGACGATTCTAACGAAATTTAAAACCCTTGTGTTGTTTTACCTTGTCTTTCGAATTATATAATTGCCAATGTCCTTCCAAGGTTAGTTCGGAAATTATTGAAAGTTTTGAAGGTCGTAAGGTCATAAATCAAATTAAGTGAGTTCACGCGACTTTGGTCAGTAGACCTTATTAATTTCAAGTTGTGTCTTAAATACCAGGAATGCAAGGTAGCTACACCAAATATCCCTGCTTCCTCTGTTTATGGGATAGTAGATCCGACGAGCAGCCCTATGAATAACAAGAATGGCTCTCTCGTCAGTCTTTTAATCCTGGTTCTTAGGAGTGAGAATGTCTGTAAAACTTCATTTTTTAAGTTCGCATCTTGACTACTTCCCATAAAATTGTGGAAAGATACCAGAGAAGATATGATATTAATATGTTACCAGACTATTGGTGGTGTATAAAAATGGACTCACTAGTAGAAAAACACAAAAGAAAATCTCAAAATCATCTTTTTTTTCTAAATAATGCTTATTTTTCTCATTTTTCATTGTAAATTATCACAAATTATAACAAGTGTATCACTACAGGTGTTCTATTTCAAAGTTCTATTCAAATTTTACCTCTATAAATTACCTTATAAATATAATATAAATGAATATCTAAAAGAAAATAATAGTTACAAATAAACTTGACCCGATTGAAAAAAAAACAACATTGCCAGATTTGGATTCAGCGGTTTAAAATACATAAAAATCAGTTGAAAATACCTTGACAGCAATTTTTTTTTTTCAAACGCAAGGCTTTGTAATGTATATTTTCTTGTGAATTTTAACTGCGGTAATATTATTAATTAATAAAATATCATCTAATGAGCAATTTAGTACTTTGTATATAATCCAAGGTACTACAAAAAACATTTTTATTGATTATAATTACTTCCTATAATCTCGATTAAGCACCTGAAAATTGAAGTCACTATTTATATAATATATAACTCCTCCCCCTTACGTAACATGCAAAGTGGTCCGAAAGTCTTGTCACCTCCTACCGAAAAGTAATAAGAACAATAGAGGAACAATATTATAGTATCAAACACATGCAATCAGCCTACTTCCCAAACTGTAGGAGTTCGTGGCAATCATCTGAAATAGAGAATTAAATCAATATTTAAAATAGAAAATTAAAACAATATTTATAAAGGGAGACAAGACTTTCGGATCGCCCTGTACATACTACTTTGCTTCTTGCACTTATGTCATGGACATTCCGTGTCTCCCAAGAAAGCCACCACCGCGTTGGGCCGGTGGCTCAAGTCCCTTACCAACGAAATATTTTCGATAAATTTTTCGAAGGAAAACCATGTTTGGGTTGTTTTCCAACATGCGTTCTGTGCTTTGAGGTATTGTAGTTTCTTCTGAAGCGACAATTTGTGTTGTTAGTTTGCGGATTTCTTTTTTTCAATTACTAAATTCAATTCATTCAACCTAATGTTTTTAGCATTTCAATAGTACTTTAAATCCTTTTGCTGTCACATTGATTTTGTTGTTTGATATTTTATATTTTCCTTATTAATGTTTTGAGAAATATTCATTTTCGGCTTCTGTGTTAGAGTTTATGCACTTGCCTATTTTTGACGGTATATCTGTGGCTCAGATTAGTGAAAATTTTTAGTATAATCCTTTCGATCATACCTAATCGTCTATTTCCATGACCTTTTAAACCCTACCGTCAAAGCCTCTTTCATTAAAAAAAATATTCCTAAATATAAAAAAAAGTCACATTCATCGGTGATTATAGATTTTTCATCATATTGTTTACATTGATTGCCTAGCTTTTTTCATAATCACCCAGCTGATTTTCGGTACAACTCTAACATAAAACTACACATTTACGCTTATCTTTAATGCTCTATATTAATAATTTGTACTTGCTATGAAGTTTCGGTGACTTTCGGGGAGAACAATATCATACCTTAATGCCGTCGAGATGATGAGTTGCCTCGCATTGCCCCTAATTTCCATTGCAACATCAGCCTTGATATTACTTCGAGGAATGGAGGCCATCCTTCGCTTACAATTTCTCTTATTGAAGATCTCTTTATCTAAAGGTCTTATGAAAGTTACTGTAACGGCTGACTGCAGTCTCATTATCAGAAGCCATTACCGCCAGAGGAGGAAGTTTGTTCTCTACTGGGACAACGGAGCTGGATCGAGCTGTTCGAAATGACGATCTTCCTGGTGGATTGTTTAATGTTGTATTTTGCTTTCCAAATTGATCTAAATTTATTGGTAGATGATTTACGATGGCTTGTAGACTTGAAAATTCATTGCGAGGTTCTTTTATCTCGCTGTCGAAGACAATTGTGGTGTAACAACTCTACAGTCGGATTTGTTGGAAGTTTTATGTAAACAAATCATACGCTCAAATCATCTTTGCAGTCGTAGCGTAAGAGCAACTTAAATTTCGAATTTATATTACTAAGTATCAACCATTTTCTTTACTCCACTGTAGTATAAAAGTGGATGGCATCTTAATTTCTCCTCTTGTAAACTTTTCTAATCAGATAATAAATTGGGATATGAAACATCTAAAACGCAGCTACAAACATTGTATTGTAGCCCGACAGCAACACTAGCAAGAAGAGATTTGCTCAATTGTTTCCGAATAAAGCTTTACGAACATACTGTAGTTCTTAATCCTTTTGAATCTTCCTGTTTATAGCAATGCTGAAGTAGTCAGTTGTTTTGGCTATTTCATCCCCTTGTTCTTGCCTGGGCCAAAATGACTTTGGTTCCGCCTCCGAAAACTCCCAGTTTAGTAAGAGGCAATCAGTATGTCTCCTCTGAACAACAGAAAGGGCAAATGGGGCGTGCATGCTACATCAAATTATCCTGATTTTCAGTCTATTTCCACGATAAGTCGCTAAATATCGAGATCTTAAAACGACTAGTTCTAATAATTACATGCTTTAAAAAGAACGATGTAATAATTATCAGCCATTTAAAAAAAAAAAAAATTGAGAGCCCATCTGGCGACTGCCAACTAGGGCAAAAGTCGCCGTACTCAAGTTAAAGCCTAATAATAGACTAGAGTAAAAAACAAATAACAAAGATAAAAAAAGGCTAAGCACAGGCTAAAAACCCAACAAATAAAAAGAAAAGAGAGCAAAAAGGCGACAAGAAGGAAGCGCGCTCCGGCGTCGTGGGTAGGCCCGCCTCCCCCATGCCCAGGAAGAAACGACCTACAAATAAAACAGTCAAATAAAGTGGACGAGGCCAGCCTCCTCCAAAAAGTCGCATAGTGCACAAGTATGTGTGCACGAACCAGTCCCGAGTACAAAGGACAAGTGGTAGCAACCCTGCTCGTCCTTGGTACCGGGTAAGGTAACGTGTGCGAAGATCACCTAGATTGGGACATTCGACAAGAATGTGCCGAACAGTCTGGGGGACAGACTCCATCAAATGGCGTTGCATCCCTCAAATATGTCCAATTCGGAGACAACAGAAAGCAACCTGAATCCATCGCAAAATTGTGGGCTAGGTCCATGGGAACAGTCGCAGCACAAGTGCAAGTAACTTTAAGTTCCCCTTGACCGTCTCCCATCTTCTTTGACAAGCCACCCAGAGGTCAGCCCTTATTCCTGCGATCTAACCGGTGTGAGGAAGAGCGAAACGCTGATCTGGTCACCAAGACCTCGCGGACGCTTTGGTGCCCCCATCGGCGTGCTCATTCTCCACAATTCCCACATGTCCAGGAACCCAGCAGAAGATAATCTTGACATCCGGATGCCCGTCTCGCCAAAATCGTGGCGTCACGGATATCGCGAACCAGGAGATGCGGAGATTCCAATGCCCCGAGAACGCTGAGGGCGCTATATGAGTCGTTATAAATAAAAAATCCGGTCTACAAACCCGGCACGTCGCGTTATCTCCCGTACCGAACGGTGTATTGCAACCAAATCGGCGTGAAGACAGACGCAGCGCCTAGCAGAGCCGAGCTGACTTCAAACAGAGGGGATACGGTGTGGAAACTGACCCTCTCTTGGGACTTGGAGCCATCCGTATACACTAGCACGGTTCCAACCCGATACAGGGTGTGCTCCAAAAAGGTATCAACGCAATATTCCCGGCACTGTATAAATTTTGGGAGCAGAGGCTTGGTGACAAATAGTCAAAGGTGGTACCCTCCGAGATGGCGTCCTAGGAAGAACCAGAGGCGCCAACGGCCCGAGAGCTATACCGAGCTCTCAAAGCAATTTCCTATTCCTAAACCCAAAGGATTGAGGATATGACTGGCGTCTATCGGCGGCATTGGCACTGTCGAGATCAGCTACGGATGCAGTGAGAGTTGTTGGTGACTGAGGGAGGCGCGAGACTCGTGAGTACAGGAGAATAATGCACTGTGCACTGCGCAGAGCGAGTGGCATTTCCCCAGCATGAACAAGTAAGCTCGCACTGGGGAAAGGGAGGAAGGAAAAGGCCGGTTCGGTGGATCAAGTCCACCTTCCGAAATACACGCTCGGCTGCAGATGAATAAAACTCACCTCGGTAGTCGAATTTCGAACGAACAAAGGATCGATAAAAAATAAGGAAGTAGCTCTATCAGCACCACAGGCGCTGAACGTCACTAAAAGAAGAATTGTCCTAGCTCGGGTACAAGAGAACCTAAGGCTACGAATATGAGCCTCCCATGTTAGGCGCCTGTTAAATACAAGACCAAGGAAACGGTGCGAGTCCACCTTCTCAAGGCGTACCCCATTTACTAACAAATTTGAGTTAGGGTGGAGACGTGGAAGCCGGCAGAAGTGCACCACCTTAGACTTGACCAAGGGAAACCGAAACCTGTGCGCTTCGGCATAGCGAGAGATGCGGTTCAATGCCTGTTGGAGTCGACGCTCCAGAGTTTGCATCTGAGCATCGCCAAAAGAGATCGAAAGGTCGTCCACGTAGAGCGTAGCGAGAAGATCTTCCGGCAGCCTTTGATGTTCAGGGCAAAGAGTGCGACACTGAAGACACTTACCTGCGGGACATCCCTTTCCTGCCCCAATAGGCAGGAAATCGACTATCTCGCAAAAATTCAGATATAATGATTGGGAGGAGTCCTCTCGTCCCCATCGTGTGGAGAGCCTCCATGATACCATATCGCCATGCGGTATCATAGGTCTTCTTCAGATCAAAACACACCGTGAAATAGTACTGTCTACGAAGGGGTGCTTCTCAGACGGCATTTTTCAGTCGGAGCAGAGCATACGACGTGGAGTGGAACTTGCTTAAGCCGCACTGTGAAGAAGACTGTTAGCCTCTGCTGTCCCCCCCCAAAAGCTAATCTAGCCCACCAAGCACTAACGGGGCGGGCTATAATGAGGCAGTGGTCCAGAAAATGATATTTGATTGGAAAAGTGATCACTACCATGGAAGTCATCGACTAGCCCCTCCCCCCCAAAAAAAATCAGCCTCTGCAACGGGAGAGGACAGAGATAGATCAAGACAGGAAAATGAATGTTCTCGCGCAGTGATGCCTAAACTCATCCAAATTTAGGACACCTATCTCATGCTTGTCGATCATATCGGCAAGGACCTGCCTCTGTGATTGATCGAGTAATCTCCCCTGAAGGGATGTCTACCGTTCAGGTCCCCTAGCAAGAGAAAGGGACTTGCCATCTATGCCCTCCCGCGTGGAAGTTGGCTGACGGTGGAATGTACGCAGAAATGACAGAATACCTCCTATCCAGGTGCAGCTGCACAGCTACTACTCGAAAGCAGGTATTCAAACGAAAAAGAATGACGGGAACATCATGTCGGCTGTAAATCGCGCATCCGGTGGTGGTGAGGTTGCAAAATCCTTATACCCCGGGATAGTGGGCAGGGGGAACGCGCCCAACATGGTCTCCTGCATAAAGATTGCTAGGGGCAAACGGGAGTAGACCAGTCTCCGCAACTCCTCCCAGGTGGTCCAGAGTCCCCGGCAGTTCCATTGACTCTTTGAAGTGAAGACTATCACGGAAATGGCCGTACGCTTCCCGGAGGCAGAATTCTCGGCGCTGTTGGCCGGTTAATGCGTTGAAAGCGCTATCACATTCGAGGACTAATCAGGGGTGGTTCGGCTCGCCATGCGAGTCTTTTCCTCCCTCAGCCTGGAAACCTTAGGAGACCGGGGTTCCTCTTTTGGTGGATCTACCACCTTCGAGTCACCCAGCCTAGGACTCGGTGTGGGCGTATGAACTGAATCTACTTTAGTGCTGTCTTCCTTTCGGGGGGTCAGCTTTAGGAACCCCGGAAGATGGCCTCACGACCAACTTCTTGGGAGTTGCCTCCTGTGAGTATAATGACTCGGAGGAGGCGCACGGCCGTTTCGCCTTACGGGAAACGGTCATGGTGGGGGAAGTGGGGGATCAAGTCCTGTTTTTAGCCAGGGCTGGGTTTGAACCCTTTGTGCCGCTAATTATCAGCTAATAACATTTTATGAAACCCTGTTGCTAAGCTACTATTAAAGACTTTGGCGTGAAGCACATTTACACTTATCACCTAAATCATTTGGTCTTGTTCGAATGCTTAGCTTAGCTATACAATTTGAAAATGGGGCCTTAATAGCTATCACTAAAATTGTCTCAAGGAGGAGAACAACTTTAGGTTGATTGTAACTAATATTTATCTAATGGTTCCAGAGACATTGTCTACCCGGAAAACGATTAGGGCGTACAACTAATTTTAACCACCTTTGTCCGTTTTGGGTGTAATTCTGAGGCTAAATAAGCTATAGAGATATAACAAACTACCAGAGATATACTGGTTAACATAACCAATGTATAATGAAAATATTAAAAAAATGTTCAGTGTCGTGTATTTAAATTAATATAATGACGTGAATGTAGTCTTTAAGTGATAAATGTTAAGTAGAATGGGAAAACGATTTTAGTCACGTCATTTTCATTTAAGATCGTTTCCAATTTTGAGTGTAGATACTCTTCCTGAATTGAAGAAGGGGGGGAGGGGAAATGTGAACTCTTATCACAATGTGATGAAGTTGTTCTTATTAATCGTATTCTGAATCATTGAGATCATTCCATGATTAAATTTGAGATGCTACAATCTCATTCAAAGTAATATCTATGTACGTAATTAATTAACGATTATTTTTTCACAAATTAAAAAGAAATCCATTTAAATTTAAGCTACTCTGCCTCAACTAATTAAGTAACAATGGCTATTTTATTTACAACTAAAATGTGCTTAGACAAATTTCAGAAGTAAAGGCCTTAATCAGATTTCACTACGTTGCTCTACCAACCTACATAAAATAATAAACAAAAAGCTTTCGCACTGCAAACATTTTACTCTTTTTCTCGATTCTACGAATGCAGAGGAAAGCGAATAAAAAAGAATAACGGCGTGTAGACAAGAAAATATAAGTGGCGATTCGGTTTGTGAGAGTCCATCAAAATTTGTTTTCCCCGGCCGAAATTATGTAGATCGAATTCATAGAGAGTGGCTCCCAAGCGCAATTTCTCACTTCGCTCGACGCTGATGGGATCCGAGCAGAATTCGATAGGGATTTAAAGGATTAGGAAATTAAGTCAAGGGAGGTGTTTTCTTTTTATATTATTCATTACATATTGAAGAGTTTGTATTCAAATCTTTAGAGAAACTGAGCAAACCTTTTTATCACAAAAGTCGATTTTCAAATAGCCTTTTATAGCATATGCATAACATTCGGGATGTATGAGATTGTAAAATGTTAAGTGCTGAAAGAAACTAAAGCGAAATTTAAATAAAAAGAAAATTTAAGCTGATAGATTTGAACTATGCTGATGCCAT
The DNA here is from genome assembly GCA_963969495.1 of Ceratothoa steindachneri. NCBI lineage: Eukaryota > Metazoa > Arthropoda > Malacostraca > Isopoda > Cymothoidae > Ceratothoa > Ceratothoa steindachneri. The sequence goes on from OZ018327.1 coordinate 165,435,268, forward strand.
GATGTTGATTGCGGAAAATTGCGATGTTTTTCAGAGTACAGAGTAGAAGACAGGGATTGTATAATTGTAGATAGCGTCCTGTGATAGATGCACAACATGATGAACTTCAAGAAAAGAATAGAAATGTTGTTAGGGGATACGAGTAGTACATTATTTTTAATACAATCACACACTAGGAATTTCTTCATATATAGTAAAGCCTATTCCTATATGCTAAGGATGGTAAACATTTCAATTGACGTCTCATTCTTCGTACTTTTAAATTTTTAAAAACATAAGTGGGTCACTTATTTACTTACCGTATTATTTTTTTAATGAGAGATTTGTTGTCTTCACTCTCACACATCCAGCACTCTTATCCGTAACAAGACTGCTCCTGGTGGTTGATTTTATGAAATTCATGAATGAAAACGTTTCGTATAAGTGGAACCAAACATTGTCTGTATAGTTAAGACTAACTTTTTCATGGACGCAAAAGAGCTTGGTAAATAGTTCCATTTGGTAAGTATGAAGTTCTCTACTTTGCTTGCTTAGGATTTATGTTCTTTCGTTATATTCAAACCCGATGCCTTTACTTCCTTTTCTTACAGGTTAAGGTTAAAAAATTTTCTTTTTCACAATACACTTTCTTGAGAATCAACTAATTTCATTTCGAAGTTACTAAGGTCAAGCCAATCGAACTTTGATAGTTTAAGATCTTCAAACAATCGAATGCGAAAATTGGATGGATTGTAAGGTGATATCCAGTTCTCTGAATTGTGGAAACGCCCTGGAAAGTGATGTTTGGCAATTTTTATTACTGAAGAATACTGGTTGAGTACATTTTCTTCCTTTCCTACATTGTCAGTTAAAAATTGGAAGTTGAGAAGTGCTTCTGTAATAATGGAAAATACTTCATCTTGTTTTCTTCTAGATCTCTTGAAAATATGTATAGCTTTTTATCGAAAGCTTTAATATGCTCAAACATTGACGTTACAACACATCCACAACCTTGCAATTTTTTATTCAATGAATTATAATACAATGTAAAATCAGCCAAAGAAATGTGCTATTCAACCAATTCATATCAGTCAGTTCTGGATAGTCATGGCCTTTTCACTTAAGAAGTCTCATTTCTTCTAACGACTCAACAAATCGTTTAAATACGTGACCGCGGCATAACCATCTAACATTGTTATACATGAGTAACCCCCAAAATTGAGTGTCGACCTCATCCAATAGCTTGTTAAATTGACGTTTGTTAAGATCGTGAGCAACTATAAAATTTGCAATCTTGGTTACAATGGAAAATAACATTTTCTAGTGAGTTCAAACTGCCTTTTGCCCACAGGGATTCCTGATGCAAAATACAGTTAAATTCAACTAAATTGTGATTTACAATCATACCTGGAGCTCCGTCAGTTGTCACAGATACAATATTTGCGAAGTTAATGCTAAGTTCAATAAATTCCCTTTTCAATTCATTCATAATAGTTTGATCTCTAGTTTTTGCTCATACAGTGTCATTAATTTATTAAGTTCTTTCTTCCTTTTTTTCCCAGAAGGAAATCTTGCAATAACTCTTAGACGGGCAAGCTATGTAACATCTGTACACTCATCCAAACAAATTGAAAACATGTATGCATTATTCATATCTAATAAAAGTTGATCGATTACATCTTTGTCCATAGCAACTATTCTATATTTCCCCGTATTTCTAGAAACTGGCAACTCATTAATTCGTTTAAGAATCTCATCTTTATTCTGAAAGTATTCAAATAAAAACTTTGAGCAGATTATAAAGGATTTTTTTAAATAATTACCATCAAAAAGTGGCTTTCTGTGTTAAGCAATAGTAGATGATAACTGAAAACTAACTGTTGAAATATTGTTATTTGCTTTAAACATCATTTTGAAATTGTTACATTATTATTCCTGTTGCTTTACTTATATACGAATAATTTCATTCCTTTCATCATCTGCCACTGAGCACGAATTTTGATGATTGCTTTCAAAATGACGTTTTATATTATATGAATGAGCTACAACTGATTCCCTGCAAGGACACAGATTATGTTATTTTATCCTTAAAAAATGTCCAATTATTTGAATATTTCTTTATAAGAATACTAATAAAGCCAAAAAAAAGTTTGAAAATTAAAAACCTTGAAGGAAATATTCAATATTACTGTAACATTTTAATATAAATAAAAACGTTGGTGGGTTATTAGAAAATTGACAGTGGGTCAGTGGTTCGCTATCCCTGGGCTAGGTGGTTCTCCCTCAGGCCCTACCGCTATAATACTCGACCTGTCTTTTTCATTTATATGCTTCTATCTACTATTTATAATCATATAGTGACAATGAGCCTCATCAAGCTCCAAATCAAAAGTGATAAAGAAGGATGGCAAGAGAAGAATAGGGATTCGTCTGCATCTCTCGGAGGGCCGGAGACAGACCGGTCTGCTGCTACTTCGGCAAGTGGCTGAGCAGAACCTCGATTACGTCGAAGCCCCTCATTGAGGATAACTTGAAGTTTTAGAGCCTGATGACCAAAAGCTACATGCTCCTTAGAGATCATTACCTAATATGACTGGTAGAGAGCCGAAGGCGATCTATTTCTTCTTTCTGGCTGAATGCATCGAACCATTCCGAGGCGTCTATGATAAGTGCTCTTCGTACACTCAATTTCTCGCAGGTGAGTAAGGTTGCACTCTACCATGAGCTTCGTGAAAATTATTTATGCGAGGAACGCTTAGACCACTCCTTAGATGACCTCACCGAAGAGCTGCCGACCACGTGGCAATCAAAGTTGAGCGTGTGATGAGAAAACAGGGAGACCCTCCTCCCTACACTCTTCATTACGTTTGATCGTGACAGGCTTCCTGAGTCGGTGCGTGCCGGTTGATATCGATACCGCACGAAGGCAATGTTTGTCACAACCACAGATGGGCTACTACTACCACCGCTGTGGCCATAATAATTACTTCTTTAGACGTGTAAACTCGGGTTTACCCCAAATCTGTAAGTTGATCCAAGGCCATACACGATAGGTTTTTGTCGTATATGACCAAGTGTATCAAATGTGGAGAGTCGCACACTGCTTCCTTAAAGCAATGTGGCGCAAAACTCCTAAAGAAGGAAATCCTTGCCGTTCAGACTGCGGGTCGTCTCTCCTTTGGAGAGGCTAAGGACTTGGTGTTGGTGCTACCAGCGCTGCATTGATCGTCTTATGTCTCAATTTCTAAAAAATGTCCACTCTGCTTATGGCCTTTCTAGGCCTACGAGCAAGGTCGTTTCCGCTCCCATTCGAAACCCTTCTTCGAGTTCTACCCCCTCTCTGATGGGTTCTCTCCGAGTGGAAGTGGCAACACAAAGGATTTACACTCACTCTCGGCCAAAACCAGGTATCTTGCCACTCCGTGACTGTTTTATGTAAGGCTAACGGACGCACACCTCCTCCGAGTAGTTAGACTTGCATCAGGCAAACCACTCAGAGGTGGTCATGAGACAGTCTTCGGAGATTCGTTTTGCCAGATAGGCTCCTAAAATCTAAAAAAAAAAAATCGGGGACTCGTAAAGATCTCCCCCGAAAGGAGAACAGCACAAAGAAGATTCGGCTTCTACACCACCAACCAAGGCTAGACTCGGAAACGCATTATCCTCCAAAAGAAAGAACTCCGCCTCAGAAACCGCCCCCCGCACCAATGGTTTCGAGGTGGAGTGAAAAAAAGACTCGGATGGCGAGCGCAACCTCGCTGATAATTCCTCGAGAAAGCCAGCGCCTTACTCGGCTATGAACGCCCGGAGTTCTGCCTGCAAGAAGGGTACGGCCATTCATGTGAGGACATTCTCTTCCAAGAGGTCCCCCGAATCTCCTCCGAGCTATGCCTGGAAGGCATATTGCTTAAATGGAATTGCGGTGAACTCAGCAACGAGGAGGAGCCGCGGAGGCTCGTTTCAGCTCTTTCCTACTTTTCTTTTCTTTTTATGCCGGAGATTATGCTAGAGCAAGGTATAAGAGTTTACTGAGCGCATTACTACGGAATGTAGGTAGGGCAGAATAATTCTCAATTTACACCCTGCATGATGTTTCCGTTCTCTTATATGCTATAAATAACTCCTTTCAGTCAGTGGCAGTGCAGCTACACCTGAATAGAAGGTAAACTCTAATTTCTGCGTATTCCATCGGCAGCCCTTCAACGCTTGGGAATTTCGAAGCGTTGTGGCAGCCTCACCGGGGCCCTTTCTCCTGATTAGGGATTTGAACGGTAGATACCCAATTCTGGGAGACCTACACGATCACCACATGGGTCAGATCCTAGCCGAAATAAATAATAGACGAGCTAGTATTAGTTGCTCATGTGCATGAGTTTACGCAGCATTGCCCTAGAACCACTTCATGTTCCTGCCTCGATCTATCTGTATGCTCTCCGGATGTTCACTCTGATTTTGGGTAGGAGATGCTTGATGACTTTCGTCGTATTAACCACTATCCCATTCAACTATCATTTTATGTACCACTGCCACCTGAAAACCGGCCCCGGTGGTGCTTGGAGCGAGGCCGTGGTCCGTATTTCAGGAAATCACTGATTTCTTGGTCCCAGTCGAAGAGTCGAGGGTGGTGGATGAAGCTGTTCAGTTTTTATTCGTTGGACTAACAAATATTCCTAGAGCGTCTTGTAATTTTGCACGCCATCCGCTTTCTTGTTGGTGCGCCAAGTGTTTGACGGCCGTCAGACACAAGTGATATGCCTACACGTGCTATAAGCGGCTCCCGAACGATTTCACGATCAGTAAATTTTGTCGAGCTAGGGCTAGGTACGAGTATGTTTCGAATCACGTACTCTGGTCTTGCTAAAGTGCATACGTGTCTTCATTAACGGGAAAACCTCTCTTGCAGAATTGTAGAAGCGAGTCAATAGACTTAGACTTCTGCTTAAAAGGTTCCTCCCAGTGCCCCGAATGCTACAAATGATCCGTTATTAATGCTTTAGTTAACAAGGCATTTTTCCTTTCCTCAGCCTTGAAGTGAAGAGGGTTCCCGCATTCTAGTTAATAACAGCTACCCACAGGAATCTATCGATGCCGCTATAAAGAAAAAAATGGACTTTGCCGCTTTATTATAAGGCTTTATTATATAGATCTTTATTACAAGGCCATTATAAACACAGGTTATCGTGGAGATGAAAAAGCTCTCAAAGCCATTTTACACCGCCTCGTCACCCCAACCAACCCTAACATAGATATAAAACCGATAATATATTAGAAGACCAAGAAAACAAGTAATTACATTATGAAGAACAGTTGCCTCCCTCCGACGAGCGAACTTCAGGAGACTAACGTTGTGTACGAATATTCGTATGAGGTCAGTGACTGCGAACACCACAATTCCAAGTAAATTGATGTGACCTCTACAACCCTATCGAGGCAACTGACGGCTCAACTACAAGATGGATAATTAAAATACAAACTTACTCTCATGGCATCACTAACCCGTGAAACGTTTACCAAAAACACCTCCATCATCCTGCGGCTCCAAAACAGCCAGAGACTGCGAATGGCCAAAGCCGTCATTTTCTAATTGGAGAAGCTGACAATTAACGTGCAGCTTCAGCCAGAGACTATCCTTCCGACAATTTGGTGTCTCTGAGGTCACCACCACTAAGGCTAATCGTATTTCTCTTTCCTTGTCGAACATTATTTATACTATAATTTAAGTTTGAACGTGATTCGTCACTTTCTTAGCGCTATCGTTAGAAAACAAGGTCTTCTGTCCAAAATATCGCATGCCCTCACTTATTCTGATTTATGACCTTACGACCTTCATAACTTTCAATAATTCCCGGACTAACCTTGGGAGGACCTTGGCAATTCTATCAGTCGAAAAAGAATGTAAAACACCATAAGGGTTTCAAATTTTGTTATAATCGGCCAAATAGTTATGAAGTTATTGCCAAATAATTCCCGGGCTAAACTTGAGAGAACTTTGGCAATTATATTATTCGAAAGGAAATGCAAAACAATATAAGGGGTTTCAAATTTCGTAAGAATCAGCCGAATAGTTATGATGTTATTGCCAAAAAAAGTAATTGCCGGTATAACTTTTGGAGACTTTGGCAATTATATCATTCGAAAGAGAATGTAAAAAACATAAGGGTTTCAAATTTCGTTAGAATCGGCCCAATAGTTATGATGATATTGCCAAAACAAAATATCCCCCGAGTAGCCTTGGGATGACTTTGGCAATTATACCATTAGAAATAGAATATAAAACAACATATTGGTTTCAGATTTCGTTAGAATGCGCCGAATAGTTATGATGTTATTGCCAAAACAAAATAATTTATTGGCTAACCTTGTGAGGACATTGTCTATTATATCATTCGAAAGAAAATGTAAAACAACATAATTGTTTTAAATTTCGTTAGAATCAGCCGAATAGTTATGATATTATTGCCCCCCCCCCATCCCAAATAACTTTCGCGCTAACATTGGGAGGACTTTATCACCTATATTATTCGAAGAGAATGTAAACAAATTAATGGTTTCAAATTTCGTTAGAATTAGCCGAATAGGTATGATGTTATTGTCAAAACAAAATAATTATTTGGCTACTCTTGAGAGGACTTTGGCAATTATATCATTTGAAAGAGGATCTGAAATAACAGAAGTATTTCAAATTCTGTTACAATTCGCCAAGTAGTTACAATTTTATTACAAACAAAAAAATCAAAACGGGGACCAACCGCCGACATAGTGAGATATAGAGTCATCAGCGACTAGACTCGCACGTGACTAAAAACAACTAACGTTAGACTACCCTTAGAATTTCCCTTAACTATGATTGGTCAATTTTGTAGTGTCTCTGTTCAGAACAAGATCTGCTGACAAAAAATTCGCGTGCTCTCATCTCTTCTGATTTTTGACCTTATGAACTTCAAAACTTTCAATAATTCTTGGACTAACCTTGGGAGGTCCTATGCAATTCTATCATTCGAAAAAGAATGTAACACAACATGAGGGTTTCAAATTTCGTTAGAATAGGCTGAATAGTTATGACGTTATTGTCAAAATATAATAATTCCCTGGCTAAACTTGGGAGGACTTTGCAATTATTTTATTCGAAAGAGAATACAAAACAACGTAAGGGTTTCAAATTTCGTTAGAATCGGCCGAATATTTACAATGTTATTACAAAAACAAAAACAAGCAAAACAGGGACCGACCGACATAGTGCAATGTAGAGTCGCTCGCGACTAACAACAGCTAACGTTCGATTGGCCTACAAATTTCTCTCATCTATGAAAGGTCATTTTTTGTAGTGCTTAACTTTAGGTAAAAAACTATATATAATGTAGCATTTTATAACGCATTCAAGCTCATTCACCACCTCCAAGAAGGCGCCACCCCGGAGAGGCTGACTGCTCTAAGCAAATTATACCCAAACGGCAAGTAGTCCTCAAATATTTGGGAGAATCTCTCCCAAAAAGAGAGCTGGAAGAAAAAAAAATAACTCAACTGCAAAAAAAAGGACACCAATAAGCCGCCCATGGTAACAACCATGGAGCTCACAAATACGATGCAGATCCCACTCAAGACGGTCCATGGGTAAGAGAAGCCCGAAAGGGGAAAAGTATTAAAAGCTGTCTACGGCACTTTAAATGTAGCGTTGGTTTAGGCTGCTAGACGTAGCTACGAGGTACGTTGCCATTTGTGAAAAAAAAGCGACGTCGAGGCAATTTCTAAAGATGCTTTCGTCGCTGTCCTCAAAACAATCAACCTGCAACCTTTTGTACTACCACAGATACTAACTCATCGAAGTATCATCTGCTGACGACTAGATTCCTAGATCGGTCAGCACTCGAGGGAGAAATTCAAACCAAACTAGAGGAAAAAGATAAATGTGCCAAGGTCTCGGAAGTGATCAATAACAAACGTGATAATACCGAATACACGCATGTGTTTAAAGTAATATTCACCGAGACTAAGATGGCACAAAAGGCTAAAGAGTGTGAATTCTAACTCTTTAATGTGACAGTAAGAATTGAGAAAATTAAAAGATAAGATTCTGTCTCTGTCCAAATGTGCTTCAAAATGGAGCACCATACTACGAAAGAGTACATATAGGAAGAAGAGACATGTTCGAGTTTCAGCGAGCTAGGCCACAATTAGAGGGCTTGCACAACCATACAAGAAAGATTCGCCAATTGCAAGATGTGACACCGAGCAATGGCGATGATCTGCCCGTTGAAGAAAGAGATAATAAGGCAGAAGACTATTGAAAAGAGCGAGGCAGAGGAAATGAGAAGGAGTACTGCGTACGCATAGGTTGTAAGGAGTGTTATCTCCGAGTGCAGGGAAAATAAACTAATCTTAAACATTGATAATGAGATATCAGTCAAGATCCTTACATGAATTAAGTTCGCGCACGCGGTGAACTTGATAGACCCAGGATTATTCAAGGAAGAAGCAAACAAAGTGGTCGCTCTGAATGGAATTGAAAAAACAGCATTTCCAAAGGACCCCTCCTCAGAGGAGGCACTACAAATGAAGTTCACACCACAAGAACCAAATACAAAGATAAAATAACAAAAGAAAGCATACAAAGCAGGAAAAAACAAGGAAAGTCATGTCAAACGACCTGACCCTCCCATCGAAGCACAAAAAAACAAAGGGAGCTTGAGGCGAAAAAGAAAACCACGGAAAACAAGACAACGGACATGAAGAACAGCTCGGACAATGGAACAGAAGCAAACAAAAAGAAGAAAAAAGACAAAGGCTAAACACAGAAACAAACTAGATGGAGAGTAACTAAATCTTAGAATCTACGCATGCGAGAATGAACACTTCCCTGAAAGGACACCAACCGAAGTCTTTGAAGGTATCAAAGAGGGAAAGTACAAATGGAGTTACAATGCTGACTTAGAAGAAAAGAGGGTGGAAGAAGCCCTCTACCTCGCCGACATCGATCTTTACGAAGACACATGTGAATCACTGACCCCTTAAGAATTTAAAAGAAAAATAAACGGAAAACCCCGACCGAAAAAGAAGTATACCAAGTAGAGAAATACAAGGCAAGAAGACTAGACGAACATGGAGCGGAGTAACAACAAGTTCACAATATTGACGATGAAGGTTAACGGTTGGGCGGATAAAAGAACACTTTACGGAGACATATTAAGAAAGATAGATCCGGACGTTATACCAATAAGCGAACACGGAGTTGACACTAGAACAAGGAAAATTAAGATACCTAATTACACGACACTGACAAAAAAAAACACTCCCAGTAAAGGTACAACAGAGCTGCGATAGCGATAAAGAGAGACCTCGAGTTCAAACGTCTACCGGAACGTGAGGAATGCTTTGTGGCGATCGCAATCCCAACACTGGTAGGAGATCTTGTGGTAGCGGCAGTATGTATATCAAACTCCAAGAAGAAAGTAACTACTCTTACACAATTTCAACATACTATTTGGACACTGAAGAAAAGTATTTCTTGGGGGCTGATCTGAATGCACACTTAAGAGCGGCGAGATACACAAGGACGAACGAGAGGGGAAGGAACTTGGAACTCCCGATGGACCTTAACAGGCTCGTTAGTGTTCACCTGACTTTCCCACTAAAGTGACATCACGCTTTACTACGAAGCCAAACATTATCCGGACTAGCTGCGACTTCTCCTATAACTATCATAGCACTCCAGGACCACCTGTCCCGAGTGACCACATCCCTATACTCACCACCATCTGCCTCGTGTCCATTCAGGTCCCGGTACCAACGCGAATATTTTACGCCCAGGCAAACTGAGGAAAGTAGCAGGAACTGCTGAAAGACTATCAGCCTGCAGCCCTAATTGAGGCAAATGTCGAGGAGATAGACGCCGAGCTAGATACTATAACCAGCTCGATCATCAAGGCAGATAGGAAGAACGTTCCAACAAACAACCTACAGAACGCTACCCCAGCCCAGATGGACCGACGAGATGAGGGAGATAACAATAGAGCATACGGAACTATTTGATCGGTTAAGACAGAGGGAAACAAACAGATATATAGTCAACAGGATGCGTCACACAAAGAATTAGAGACTAATGACGATAATCTGGGACCGACTGATAGAAAAAATCGAGAACGAAAACAACCCGAATAAATTTTGGAGACAATAAAAAAGACCAGGGGAACAGAAATACGAGAAAAGACACGTATCAAAAAGGACGAATCGTATATACAGGAACCAGAAGAACTCGAGGTACGATTCAGGGATCACTGGAAAGAAGTCTTCTCCATAACACCAGAGGACAACGAAGACTTCGACCTGGAGTTTGAAGTCGAGATCATCGATGAGCTAAACGAGGTTATTGAGTGGACCTACCCATGCCCGTACTTTTCCGAAGAAAGGAAGATGACGGGACACGGCAGGGCAATAACCACGCAGGAACTTGTCGATGCTCTAAAAACCTTCAAACAAAAGGCTTCAGGATGGTCGGGGATAATAAAATATAATAGATGCAACGCACCACCGCAAGTGCTTGGAATTCATTGGCAAGATCTTCGAGAAGATCGTTGTTAACAGGCTGCAAAGCCAGCTAGCTTAGAGCGAAGCGGACATTACCAACAACACAGTTTCCGTAGAGGAAGAGGAACCAACACCGCGCTCACTCTCCTCTCTGTAAAGCTAGACAAATCAAGGGCTGAGGGAAAGTACGTCGACGTAATCCTCAGAGAGGTACAAAAGGCTTTGGCAAGGTTTGACTGAGGGGACTGCAATACAAGATTGCAAGCTTTCGGCTGAACCCTGTCATCGAAAGGATTCCCTGCGTCAACGTGATGGAAAGAATAGCGCAGATACAGATAGAGGGAAACAAGAGGACGGGAGTCAGTCTTGAGGCGGTCGTGCCGCATGGCAGCTGTGTCAGCCCTCTACTGTATAGCATCTTCACAATAGATCTAACATCACCAGTCAAGGTTGACGCGATGTATCTGCAATTCGAAAATGACCACGCAGATTGTCCCTAGTACATACAACAACGACCAAGTGCAGGCCGCTGAGACGGCGACGGAGATCGATAACATAAACTCGTTCGAGTGAAAATGAAAGATAAAGATGAACGTCCAAAAGTTTGTCGTTATCTCTATGAATCGCCATCTACATGATATTTATGTCGGCGAGCAACGCCACCATTAATCACTGGAAGGCACAGTACTTGGACTCAAGCTGACGAACGGCGGATATAAACAGTGCATCGAGAACCAGATCCGCTTAACGAAGGTAGAGCTTGGGAAATTGTTCAGGTTCCGCAACCTGACCAGTAGTACCCTAATGAAGCTATACTTTTGCTTCGTGAGGTCCAAGCTGATATACCCGGTGGTGTTTAACCAAGACCGCAGCAATCAAAGTTCTGAGTTCAATGCAGAGGATTCAGTACAAAGCCTCCTTGATCATAAACCATTCAAGAAAACGAGATCGCATAACACAACGGAGATTACACAACCAAGCACAAATACAACCTATAAGAAGATTGTTACAAACACATGCAAAAAAGACCTGGAACAAAATAGAAACAGAAATCCTATCGGGACTAGAGCACAACTTGCACATCAACTTGATGAGACTAAAAAGAAAAGTATCAAGACTGACGAAATTTCCAAGTGGTAGACTGATTTCCGCACGGGTGATGACATAAATGTACACGTGACATGTCTTTTGTTTTGATTTTTTGTAGTGAAATATTACTGTTGTATGTTTTTATTTGTTAAGTATTTAGACTTGAGATGTCAATTTTCATTTGTTATTTTTATTTGCAATTATTTTCGGTTATCTTCAATTATATCCATATTTTGAAAATAAACTAAAACAAGTTCAGCAAAACAATAAAATAAAATCTTGAGCACCTAATAGATTAGGACAAATAATAATAATTATAATAATAATAATAATAATAATAGAGTAGGAATATCAATGATAATAGATTAGAACTAATTATATTGTATTTTTTATATTGTTAGTTTCGGGGAGCTAATAGATGTCATTTTTCTTGTTTTATTTTCAAAATAATAGCAATAGATTAGGACAGTTAATGATCATTAGTAGGACGAGTTATAAGAATTAAAAAACAACAATAAACAACCCGCCCTCCAAATAATAAATAAATAAATAAAATCAAATCTATAAATAAATAATAAAAACAAATAAATATAAGAATAATAAAAAAATAAAATAAAAAATGCTAAATTAAAAAGAAAGCTAAAAATAAGTAATATATATATATATATATATATATATATATATATATATATATATATATATATATATATATATATATATTACAAATCTCTATCATAAAGCAAGAATTGTCAATCTAAAAAGAAAATCCCTATAAAGCTTGATAATGTATATATTACTAACAATACTGAAAGTCAATATTTTTCTATGTAATTCTGAATATGAAGGACTAATAATATATTTATGAATTAATGTACCAGACCTATATAGGTATAGGATATTCATATAGCTACATTTTATATATACAGTTTTATATGCATACCATATATTCTCATTTCACTGTGAAAATCAATTTCACTCACAATAATCAGACATTCCACTACCACTGTTATAAATTCTTCAGTTGCCACAGTTTCAAGGGGGACGCTAGGCCGAAATCTTATAGAAGAAGAGAAAGTGACAAGAGCTCTACTGAAGAATAAACCAGACAGCACCTCTTACTTATGTCTTAGTGCAGATATTTGGTCAACTCGTCACCGTAGTATTTGGGGTGTTACAGTTCATTGGGTATGTTAAGATTTTGCTGTTTATGAAATATGAAATTGAAAATATCTTTACAGTTAGGGAGTTATCAGCTCTTGGCTGAAAGCAGACGTATTTTTCAGTGGAATTTATCTTGATTATATTAATATGTAAAATTCATGGAAACATTTATGAGACAAACATTGGACTGTTATTTCATTTTTTTCAGCTTGAGGAAGCTGTTCTTGTCCCTCACAGTGGAATATTGGCATGCTGTCGCTTCAAAGGAGAACATAACTACATCAAGATTGCTGAACATATGGAGAATATCATCAATAAATACGCTATCCCCCTGCAGAAAATCACGAGCACCGTCACTGATAACGGCTCTAATTTTGTTAAAGCGTTTAAGGAATTTGCAGTCACTGCTGCAAATGTCTCCACAGATTCAGAAGATGGAATCCAGGTAGGTGAAGAAGATCAGGATGAGCATGAGCTAGAGGATAGTTTCTTAATGAGAAGTGCATTAAATCAGGAAGAAGACCTTACGTCTGACCCATGCAGCTTCAGCTTACCTAAGCATGTCTGCTGTGCTTCGCACAGACTCAGTCTCGTCACCACAACTGATGCAAAACAGGCATTGAAAATAATCTTCTTTTGCAAATATCAATCATGCTGTGATTGGGAAATGCTCAGCATTATGAAACAAAAGCGGTCGTCCAAAATCAGCAGAGATTATCAAAACTGTTATCAACTGTTTATTTAAGGTGTCTTGCATTATAAGGTAAGGTGGAACCCTCTGTTTGATGCATTGTCATTACTTTTAAAATACAAGGGCAACTTACATCAACTCATGATATCCCTTGAACTTCCAGTATTCAGAAGTCACGAAATTGAATTTCTTGGGGAGTATGTCTCAGTTTTGGATCCTATTGTGATGGCAATTGATCGCCTACATGGAGAACAGAACTGTTTTTATGGATAATTGCTCCCTTCCTTGCTCACTGTGGAGAAAAAGCTGAAGAGCCTTCAGTCACGTTCTCTCAAATTTTGCTAACCTCTTCTAAGTGCAGTCATTAAGGGCTTTGGAAAGAGCAACCAATCTTATTTGACCTTTGCAAATGAAGCCAGCGTTACAGATGCCATTATTGCATCAACAAGCCATCCATTCTTCAAACTCCGCTGGTTAGATATCAGTATTTCATGGGAAAGTTCAAGCCATCAAGACTCTGCGAAAAATATTATGATTCAAGTGATTGAGAATTTAGCAGAGACCCGAAGCTGAATCATCCAGTGGTGTATCGGACAGTGGCGATTATTTTGGATTTACAAAACCCACTAAAACACAATCAACCGCGGATTTAGAATAGTTCAGTTACCTTCGGGATTCAAATAAAACACTTCAAAGTTTAGATAGATATCCAAACATAAAAAAGTTAGTTATTAAATACAATACCACCCTTCCGTGGTCAGCTCCTGTGGAACGGCTCTTCTCTTTAGGAGGATTGACCTTATCTCCAACACTGATATTACTTAAATGTAATGCTGCTATAAATAACTAACTGAAATTTCATTCTATGGAACTTTCTATTTTTTTTGTAGTACCTAAGTCCAATTGTCATCAAATCCTACATTAGTAATTATAATATACAATTTCATTTTAATGGATATTTTTTTGTTGTGATACCAATGGTCCTTATCGATTGTCATTATATATCATGTTTTAAAATGTATTTAAATATGTATCTAAATACATTTCATGTATTTAGTATTTAAATACTAAATACATTTTCCAAATAAATTTAGTATTTAAATACTTTAAATATATTTAGTGCTCACCTCTGATCAATCGTTTGTCTTTTATGTACACCAATGTATACATACTTAAAGAGTGTGTACAGTCGTTTGAGTGATCAATGTTATGCATAATGAACTCACGTTGTATTAGAGCGTAACCATTAGCAAGTATGATCACAATGATGAATTTTGTTCTCGGCTCATTCTCATATTCGGCCTTTTCCGATATCTCGAGTGTGGACACTTCCTGATTTGAAGGGGTACTTAAGGGGCGGGGTTGGGTGAGTGAGATGTTTATTACAATGCGATGAGTTTCTGTTTATTAATAACATTCTCTTTGAAATCTTTCCAGCATCAGATCTGTGTTCCTAGATTTCTATTTAATCATTTAAGTCAGCGCCCCTACCTCATCTCATATTTGGTTCCCCAAGGAAGAGATAAATTGGAATTTTTGAAGAGTTGTGCTTAATACAAATTTTGTAGGTTAAAAATACGCCTACAGACTACAGAATTCATGGCTATTGAGATTTTCATTCTTTTTAATCTATTTTTTTTATAATAGTATTATTGATTTCAGCTTATTTATGTTTTATTTCTTCATAATTTTTTTATCGCTTCATTCTTTCCTCTGGTTTGAATAATAAATGATAAAGATGATGTTCAGCGATTTTCTAAAAGAAATAGAATTGGTTTAAGATGTAGAAATACTTGAAAAGAATGAGTTTAGGATAACCAAATTGGTTCTGCTTGTATCGTATACACTTTTAATAAATTAAGAAACTTAATATGTTTGTACTTAGAAGGCTTTGGAGAGGCGTAATATGAGCAAGGTTATGAAAATTATCTAAAACTTGGATATACAGTTTGGATCAAAATAGTTTATACATTATAAGGCAAAACCTAAGTTTCCGCAAACGCATATAAACTTTGTCTAATAAGTGCTTCGAGGGTTTTTTACCAGACTGAATCTCGAATAAGCTACGAAATTTAATTCAGTGTATAAAGAGGCTTCTGCCTTGATACGATTGCTAGCTTATATGTTTGATCTATTTGCTCAGAATCGTCAGAAGCAAAGAACAGAGTGAAGACAAAAGAGATCATATTACTACCTTTTCAGACGCCGAAACACTTACGAGGAGTATCCACGCGAATAAACATCAAAAGGGGATCAGTTTATCCAATCATATCGAATTTTAGAGACACTGTAACGGAGAAACCTGTATGTTGAAGGAAAACAAAATTAATACCAAATGATATTCGTAACATATTAAAGAAGGTTGAAGTTTACACAAACTGCTAAGAAATAAATATTTAAAGATATAGCTGTAGCTCTAGTTAATGTTTCAGTGACGGTAGCGAAAACTTCCTACACAATATGATCTCCACAGTTATTAGCCTAAAAAGAAGCAATATTTTCGTCTGACTTTGGTCGACGCAACTTTACCATTTGCAAAGAATGAGAAGTTTCACTGTAAATAAAAATTTAAAAGAAAGTATTATGGAGTAACGAATTAAAAATATAACTATTCGACTATAAATGTAGAATACATGCTTTGCTGAAGGCTGGTGAAAAGCTTGATCCGAAAAGCACCATACCAATCTTTAATCAAGGTGGAAGAAGCTTAGTTTCTCTAATCATATAGCGCTTATCTGGCGGCCACCGACGGGGCGGAAGAGAATAAACTATGATAAATAAACGAACAATAACAGTAAAAACGGATACATAAAAGAAAAGAACAGAAGGCACGCATAGATGAGACAACGGGAGCCCGCTTCTATCACGTACTCTAGACCGCAATGAACAACATAAAAAAACAAAAAAAAAATAGTAGTTGATGTGATCCGCCTCTTTCAAATAGAGTAATTCACACCCTGAGCCTCCTAGCGAGGTACAAACGGTCAAGACCACACTCCTCACAGTACCGGCGTGGGTAGAGGGCATGGTGCTCTCCAAGTAAGGCAAGTGAACCAAGAAATGGCGTAATGACTGAGGTACCAAACATTCTTCGTTGAAAGCCTCCTGGGAGTGCTTCATTCAATTGAACTGCGTCCTACGAATGAGCCCGAGTCGCTGCATTAGGAGTTAAATGCACTGAAAAAGTCGAAGCTTCAAATTCCCGAATCACGGCTCTCTACGTTGAATTGAGAACGTGCAGAAAATAGCATTCGCCGATCCAAGACCGTTGTTGGTGATCGAATCTCAATTAGACGTTCAGAAGAAGAATAGTAAATCTGACAGTATTATAGTTTGGAGCAAACAAAATATCCGTAAAAAACAAAAGAGTAGCTTTATAAGCCTCCTTTCATTCGTTAAGCACCTAAGAAAAGGAGTCTGCCAAAGGCTAATCAATAGCCTAATTCTGCGAAAGTGTTTCCTGCAAGGTGAGGCATCAGGCAAATATAAGAAAAAGGAATCGGTGCGCGTCAACTTTGTCAAGATGAGTCCCTTTTGGAAATAGGTCTATATAGGCTTGATGCCCGCAACGGCTGCAGAAGTGCAATAAGTTAGTCTTGGCAAAAGAAAACCGAAGCCAGAGCACTTATATAGCAAACGGAAGAAAATAATATAAACTCTTTTGTCAGTTGAAAAAAGTGAAATTATTGGGGCAGTTCGAACCTATGCCATCAAGGTTCTCTCTCTTATTTACCGTTCGCCACGTCGATGCCTTAAATTACCAAGGTCCATGTTTGCTTAAGCCGCGTCTGATATCCACTTGGAACCCCCTCACTGCACGCAGCCCTCTGTCGACCATGACTGTGGCTCCTATTTAAGGTGATGTCTGTAAATCCCCAGCAGATAGAGAGAACCCGAGCTTCTTGCTGCCGATACCATAGTATCTGTCTCCCGTGAAGTGGTCCCCTCGACCTTGTGATCTCGTTAGCAGATCATCTTCGCGTAATCCACCCTGATCAGAGGAAGATTAGGGAAAACCGTTTAAGCCCCGGAAGACTGTCCTGAGTTTCTCTCGTCTCACTACATTGGTTGAGACTTACTGCCGTCCGCAGACGAATCTCGATTTGTGATTACTTCTCCCTGGAGCCGAGGTAACCTCAACCCCCTTCGGATTCTCTCTGGACGCCTCTGCATCGAGACCCCATCGACGAAGACCTGGCCATTGGTCTTCCACCTCCCAAGTTCATCCTCCAGAGGTAGCCACGCGTCCTTTCCTCGTAAGTCCCACCTCTTTGTTCCCAATCCTAAGTAGACTTTCCCATTTGGTGTAACGCCAATAGACTTACTAAATCTTTCATTCAATCCAACTTATTATATCACTTATATATATTTTCCCGGACAGGGGTTTCCTTAATTTTTGCCTGTCATAATATTCTTTTGTTGTACTTATTATTATTTAGATTTCCATATTAATATGTGCCCTTGTTCTTATTATTTGTATTAAATTTTATTTTTGTAGAGGTGTTTATCTTTCGAATAACCCTTGAGACGAACCCGTCAAAGGTATTCCCATTTAAAGAGCCAACCTAATAATATCGCACTCTAAGTAGAAGGTCCTTAACTTTTCCTAATTCAATTGTTTACGAGCGCAGTGCCGATAGTGGCTGCCTGGCGTACAGTAGTGTGTACATTTATAGAGACCTTTTGGTCACACGCCTTCGAAGCCATCCTGAGGGCCTAACTCCTAGGGATACTACTGGCCACAATGGTTGGATCGTCATATGAGCCTTTATCTTTTCGTCCCTCGAACCATTTTGTCAGAAGGTAGCTTTGGGTTTGGGGGTTTCTCAACCTCTAGAAGGACCTGACTTTCCAATGCGTATCCTCCAGCCTTGGGCAGGGCCGAGGAACCCAAACCTCTCTTTTTGCTTCCCTCCTTCGAGAGGCAGAATGTAGGAGCATGAAACTCAATACACCGTTATCACACAGAATTTCTTTGGGCGAGACAGACCAGAGCAGCTGTCTTTAATTTGGAGTGCTTTATCACCGTCTTCCCCCCAGTTTGATAACGCTGTCTCGCTCCCAGGTGGCAGCCGTGTCCATCTTCCTCCTCTTTAGAAGGACCTGACTTTCCAATGCGTATCCTCCAGCCTTGGGCAGGGCCGAGGAACCCAAACCTCTCTTGTTGCTTCTCTCCTTCGAGAGGCAGGATTTATAAGTCTCAGCGATGGACTCACTACGACCTTCCGGCGATTACCTGCTGTGAGGTTTGCAACTTGGTAGAAGCACGTAGTGGCTTTGCTTTTTGAAAACTACTTGCATTGATGTAGTTTAGTATAGGGCCTCTTCTTAAATAAATACGAGTTACATTACTTCAATGAAGCAGTTTACAGCTCGCCACAGTTCACACACTTGGTATTAAATACATGATACAGCTTAGAGCAGTTTACACAAATATCGTTTGACCCTCCTTTGCACGTTTACATGACCTGTTAGTCTGGTCAATGCGGTACCAATAGTAGCACCTCTGTAGTAATAACAGGACAGCCTTAAGATGCTAACGATTCTAAACAGCTTGCACTGACTCAGAGAGTCTGTAACGGTTGAACGAGATAAAAAATGTACGCGTGGGTCTCGGGGTCCCTACATTTTTCCACCTCACACGCTAGAGAGTGACTGCTTCTCCTTAGCCAGCCTTTCTGTCGTGCTTTATAAGTAGTCAATGATCCTCGAAAGAATACTCACAAGATCCGCTTGAGCAGGGTCAGTCGTATGGTCCCGTCCGAAAAACGGGCAACCTACCGTCCTTACTAAGAATCCTATCTAATGCCTGACGCTGATGGAACATGCATCATCTAGATATCAGGCTCCAATCAGAAAGGAAACTACCAGGCTCCCATCAGAAGGGAAACTATCAAATACATTTGAAGCCAGAGGGCTTTAATTGATGATATTTGTGGTTGTGCGGCAACATACACCGTATGCAAGTTAGCAAGTGAGCGGAGACTACCAATTAGATCATAGCTCTAAACTAAGAACTCAGAGAAACAGGTGCGACACCGTAGAATCACTCTCTAGGTCGTACTAATAACCGATAAGACGGCCAGGATCTGTAGATGTCAAGCGATTGACCTAAAGAGGGGCTCCGAGACTTTTGTCTCGCAGCTAAATAGGCAGTAAACCTACCGCCACAGCAAGTATAGCTTTATGCAACTGAGAGCAGCAGCAGCAGGAAGGTATTTAGGCAATTAGCCTCAAGAAAGAGACTAGTGGTGCAAACACAGGCTTTCCCCTTTTCACACGACCCAACGCCCTAGTCCCCTTAAGGCCTGGTCTCTTGCAACCTTCGTGCGTTAATGAGGGCTGTTTATGAGGTTCGAAATCCTCTCTTCTGATAGGGCATAAAGTAGCTTGTCAGTTCCTTAAACCTAGATAGAAGGATAAAAAATAAGAGCAAAGGAATGGACACACTTAGAAAAAAAGGGGTGAATGGCTTGACAAGGGGAACAAACCTGCTTCTCCAGTGTGATAGAACGGTCTGAGGCCGCTTAAATTCAGCTGCTATCACATGTTAGAAACAAACACCTGCTACCCACGTGCATCTGCGAGAGGAAGCAGAGCGCGTTATCGCCATCATAGTAAATATTTAATCAAGGAGGTTCTCTCCCCCGTTTCGCCTCCATACGTCGATCTCGCCAGATTGAGTTAGGCTTATGGGCAGATAAGGTATTTTCCCAGGCGCGACCGGGGCATTCCCCCGAAGTCCCGAACTCAATTATCCCCTACGCCATGGAGTTGGCTCCGGGTACTTATACATAGCTTTTCCCGATTGAAGCAGATCAGATCCCGATTATCTTTGCAAGGCATCACGCTGATCTGGTCTCCCTTGTGCACCTAGGAACTCTCAACCTCGAGAACCCTCTTATTGTCCAGAAGAGGACAATATCCCTTGAGTGCCAAGGTTCGTGCCTCCGAGACGCCAAGTCTACAAGGCCCCCCCTGTTGTTCAGAAAGAGAACAACGTTAGAACAGCCATTGTTCTTTGAGCCCGTTGACAAGAAACGGTTCCCCCCCCCCCTCCCTGTTGTTCAGAAAGAGAACAACGTTAGAACAGCCATTGTTCTTCAAGCCCGTTCGTCAAGAAACGGTTCTCGTTCCCAAGAAATCACGTCAGGATAATTTAATTCCCCCCTTTTTAACGTTCTTCAAGAGAACGCTTAGTTTCAACAATAACCTCCGTTGTTCATCTAGAACATCTCCGATTTGCTGTCACAAAGATCGCTCGTACTTCCGAGCCCCATTTCGCTCTCACTCTTCGAAGACAGTCCTTTTCCTTCGTTAAGGACAACCCCCCGAAGAACCCTTCTGCTGGAAATCGCCAGTAGACCGAAGATTCCTTCTCATCGTCTTCCTCTGCACAACAACCTTGTAATTACGTAAGCTGACCATTACCTTTAATCATCTAACCTTTTGTCAACGCTACCCTGTGCTTTAAATGGTTTAGCGAACTATTCCCCCCCGCCTCTAATTTTTATTTGTTTACCTTTTAAATCTCTCCAAATCTTAATCCTCAGATTAGCCAGATATTCCCACGACCCTTTCCATTCTCCGTTTATGTAAACATTTTTTTGTGTGTTGTTAATAGTTTAATTAATAAAACACTATTTTATTAATGATAGGCATATTATTGATCCTTGTGCTCCGTTCCACTTCTTAAGCATATTGAAGATAAATAAGCCTCTCCAGGCCTTCCTCCCTTTTGGATTAACCTCGGTCAATCAGATTACCACGCACTCGAAATATTAGAATAATTCCCTCAACGAATAGTTGTATATGGTATATCATCGAGAGCCTATTCTACGACACCCAGGAAAAAATCAGAGTTGTAGTCAACTCTGAGAGCCAGGATTTCTTTACCGCCAGTCGGTCCAGGGGGAAATGCTGTTCCTTCAGATGCCAGGTGTATTAGTTAACAAAGGGTTTATCTGTGAGTCCCGCTTATCGGAAAAAAATCCCAGGCAATACTAATAAATCACAGGAGGATAATTAGAATCCATGGATTCCGCAAACCATAGAAAATGGGTCTAAACTTTATTTTCCTCCTTATTGGAGATTTTCACGTATGCGTTATCTACAACCGCCTTGAAAGCGATATAGGAAATAAATTGTTAATGAGAGAAGATCAGGACTTACACAACCATTCCTGTCAAATAAAACTAAGATAAGTGAGGCAAAAACCTTAAGGAACTATTAAACTGAGGAAGATCAGGACTTAAAAAACCATTCCTGTCAAATAAAACTGAGATAAGTGAGGCAAAAACCTTAAGGAACTAGTAAACTGAGGAAGATCAGGACTTAAAAAACCATTCCTGTCAAATAAAACTGAGATGAGTGAGGCAAAAACCTTAAAGAACTAGTAAACTGAGGAAGATCAGGACTTAAACAACCTTTCCTGTCAAATAAAACTGAGATGAGTGAGGCAAAAACCTTAAAGGACTAGTAAACTGGTAGATTAATTTTTTTAGCCAAATCTTTATTTATAAATGTTTTGGGGGAAATCGTGGGTAAATTATTCCTTGGTATTCGAACACGCCTTTCAACCAATTATTTCAATTTGTGCAACTTACAAAGCAACGCCAGAATGCTTTTTGTAAGTAGCTCTCTAACGACCGCAACCAAATGGAAAATTCGCCATAATTAAAGTTTCAACCTAGTAATAATAGGATACTTTAAAATCCACAGATAAACAAACTAAACCAAATAAAAAATGCAAAAAAACAAAGCAAAAGCAAGATAAAGAAGGAAGGACGCTCTGACAAAGGGGAGAGACCCAGCCACCCGCAGCACAGGATCATGCGACCAACAAGAATAAAGAGTCAAATAAAATAGAGGAGGCCAACTTCCTCCAAAAAGTCATATCGTCTGCAAGTCTGTGTGAACGAACCCGTCCATAGTGCAAGGGACAAACGGTAACGACCCCACTAGTCCTGGTACAGGGGCAGGTAACGTGTGCGAAGATCACTCAGACTGGGACTTTTAACAAGAATGTGCGGAACAGTCTGGGGGACAACGCAGTCGTCGCAGTAAGGCGCAGAAAAGTACCCGCTACCATCAAGTGTACCCAATTTGAAGACGACAGAAAGTGCCCTTAAGCCATCACGGCATTGGGGTATACTCGTAGGTCCATGGGGACATTCTCGGTGCAATGGCACGCAGCTTTAAGATCCCCTCGGACGTCTCCCATCTTCTTTGCCAAGTAACACTTAGGGCTAACCTGATTCGTGCAAGTCATTGTAAGGAAGAGCGAAACACTGGTCTGGACACCCAATCCTCGCGGTTTCTTTAGCGCTCTCATCGGCGCGCTCATTCTTCGAGACCCCAACATGTCTAAAAACCTTAAAGGATATAATCTTAACATCACCCCCGGCTCACAGCCACCGTGGCGTAACGGATGCTGCGAACCAGGGGTTGTAGAGATTCCAATGCCCCGAGAGCACTCAGGGCGCTTTGTGAGTCGCTAAAGATCCCAATTCGGTCTCTGAACCGGGCACGACACATTATCTCCCGTACAGAGTGGTGTATTGCAACCAACTGGGCCGTCAAGACAGAGGCAGCCCCTGTTAGAGCCGACCCCATCCTCGTACTTGGAGCCATCCGTGTACACTGGCACGGATCTTGCGTGACACGAAGTGTGTACTTTATAAAGATCGAACGCAATACTCCCAACACTTTGGAAGCTTTGGGTGGAGAGGCGTGGCGATAAATAGTCAAAGGTGGTGCCCTCCTAGGTGTCGTCATGGGCAGAGGTGTCACCGAATACCACCGAGGTCTCGAAGTAGTTTTATAGTCCAAAACTCAAAGAGCTTCAGTGTATGACTGGCGTCTCTCAGTAGTAGAGGTAGCGTCGAAGTCACGCCGGACGCAGAGGGAGGGCCGTTGGAAAATAAAAATTGTAATTTAATTGTATTCGTTTTCTGAAGCTGTGAAGTAGAAATAAGTGAAAGATACATAGCCCCATTAACCTACATTGGATGTTATGGAGCGGGCAATCACACAGCTCTCTTAATCCTGCTACTATCTCGCAAATAAAGCTGTTCTCCTTCACGTAGTTCAAAGCCTTAAAAGCGTGACGACATAATTTCCTACTTGAGTAAAGTTAAGCCAATTCGGGTATGGTTAACTGTTGGATGGCTCTCAATTTTCGTTTACTTTTCGATAGGTGACCTACACTGTAGAATCCCATGGTTCGGCATCCACGTTAAACTGTAGGTCCATCCACTGAAGGATTAAGACCTCAATTGAGAAGGCAGTTCGGTGACAAAATTCGTACTTTAAAAAAATCATCAACTTAATTTTACAGCGCCATTTAAGATCTCTTATTAATATAAATTTACAGCATCAACAATTTCCCTCCACCGCAACTTCCATTAACTTCTATACACACATAACTTTGAATAATGACATGCAGTTTTCCTGTGAAAGAAAAGTAGATAAGCTCATGAAAAATTTATTTCTCCCAAGTTTCTCTCAAAGTTTAATTAGTGTGCAGTAATAATACCCTAAATTCTACTATTACAAACACCAAATATCTTTAAGTACCAGCGTTCATACACACACACACACACATATATATATATATATATATATATATATATATACAAAGAAAGAGCAACTACAGGATCTGCGGGTGATAATACAACCACCACAGGGCTACGCCATTTATATTTTTTGCCTTTCAAATAAATTTGAAGACAGAAAGAAAGATGCAGAAACCTAGTGTAGCTGACTATAAATACATATAGTACAAGAGAAAGAAGAATTGGACGCGAATGAGCAAATGAGACAAGAAACCGGGTTTTTTTAAAGGCAAGAGAAAGGGACATTAGAAGAATCCAGAATCAAAGAGAGTAGAGGGCAGCACAGTGAAGGCGATCCTTTACCGAGAAGACAGAAATAACGCCAGAGGAAAAAAGTTTTTGAAAATTACTGGCCGGGACTCGAAACCGGGTCTTCTCGGTAGAGGATCGCCTTCACTGTGCCGCCCTCTGCTCTCTTTGATTCTGGATTCTTCTAATGTCCCTTTCTCTTGCCTTAAAAAAACTCCGGTTTCTTGTCTGA
This sequence comes from Ceratothoa steindachneri, assembly GCA_963969495.1. Classification (NCBI taxonomy): domain Eukaryota; kingdom Metazoa; phylum Arthropoda; class Malacostraca; order Isopoda; family Cymothoidae; genus Ceratothoa; species Ceratothoa steindachneri. The sequence continues at coordinate 165,459,806 of OZ018327.1, forward strand.
TTTGCTCATTCGCTCATTCACGTCCAATTCTTCTTCCTCTTGTACTATATATATATATATATATATATATATATATATATATATATATATATATATATATATATATATATATATATATATATATGCAATAACGTTCAACTCAATGCGGTTATGTAAGAACTCCTTAATCCGCTAGAAAAGTCTCCTGGAGTTCCTTAACTCTCTTCAGGAGCGTCGCACATACGCACATACGACCAGGCAACCATCCATTTCTCTAAAAAAGAGAAATTTTAAAGAGCTTTTTTGTATATGATAACGTTTACTTTAACAGAAAACGTGAATACGAATATCCGTGCGATAATGTCCCGATTGAATAGGTATAATTTTCATGTATAGCAAAGAAAGTCAGAATCTTAGAACAAAGAATTACCACTCAATTTGGTTAATACTGAAAAGGTGGCTCCACTTTATAGGCGGTTTTTTTATATAAAAAAATGTATTATTGATTTTAAAATTCACAGGGTCATTGATAATACAGGGTATCTAAAATATTAACTAGGGATTTAAAAAAAAGAAGTATATGTTTAGTAGTCATTTATTACTTTTTATTGACAACAACATAGCAAAATAGAGCGAAATTTGATTTATTGGTAAAAAATGTTGCTTTTTAGATGTCCTTCATTTTTAGCTTTGCAGAGATGAGCTCTGAAGAACTCATTTTTCTAACGGTGGTGAATAAATCTGGCTAGAGACCTCGATTTTTTTGTCCTTGGTGGCTTTTCACAAATATTAAAGTCTCAAGAGTTTGAAAGTACTTATATTTAATAAAAATGAATTCATTATCTATCACTATAATCCAATCGTCTCTAAATCAAGATTTTGGTGCTTGTTCTTAGCACAAGTTATGCTTTCAGTCTGCATAAGAGTTAAATTATAACCTTCGCCCTACAATATTGTTATTTTTCATAACGCCTCGATTGTGGCGAAACATTTAAACCTATTCCAATAATTTACTCTTCATCTTAAAGTCCGAGTTTAAAATGGCCATTTGTATCAACCTTTTTCGTCTTCATTTTTAAGTGTCCAAAACAATAATAGACGTCTTTTTTATACTTAAAAAATATTATTTTTTACTTCCCTCAATGTAGATATTTTATATTCTTTGTCCTCTCTCTATTTGTTTGTATAATTTTTAATATTATTTTAGAGAAACTCAATACGGTTTATTTAAAATCATAATTTTTCTCATTAACCGAAACGGAAAGTTTTGATCCTTTATACCCGAGGCGACTAAACGTTTTGAAGCTCCGAGCAATTGACATTTGTATCATAGTTATTCGCCTTCATTTTTCAGTGTCCAAATCAATAATACAAGTCTATTTCTATACTTGAAAATTATTATTTTTCTTTTCCGCAATGTAGATATTTTATATTCTTTCTCTCCCTCTCTTTTTCTTTGTAATGGGTTGAGGAATAAGTTCTGGCGGTTTTATCAAATTTATTCATTACCATTAGCAATTTTAGAAAAACTTCATTTTTAATTGATAACAATATGCAATTTAATCAATAATGTATTCTCTGTTGTTATTTACGACTTCTTTCCAACGTTCAACTAGTTTTCTGATGCATTGGCAATAAAAATCTCTAGATTTTGACGAAGAATTCGTCTAACCAGGTTCTTAATTCCACATCAGTATTGAACGAAACGCCGCGCAAATCGTTGGAGAGCGATCGTAAAAGATGGAAATTTGATGGAGCCAAGTCTGGCGAATATGGAGGATGCGGCAGGATTTCGAAATTAAGCGTTTGGATGGCGTCTTTTGTCATATTGACAATGTGAGGATGAGCATTGTCGTGTTGCAGAAGGACTCCATAACGTCGATGAGGTCGCTTTACACGAATAGTTTCGGCGAGTCGATACATTTGTTGAACGTAGAGTTCTGCATTGACAATCTCATTGTTTGCAAGGAGCTCATAAAGGATGATGCCTTTACAATCCCACTATACACACAGGATAGTCTTTCGTGGATGAAGTCATTGCTTTAATCGCGGAAATGTATTTTTATTGGGGCTAAGCCATTGTTTTCGATGGTTCATGTTAATATAAAAACACCACTTTTCGTCGCCAGTGATGATAGTTGAAGAAATCTGTCCTTATATCCACAAGTAGCCTTGTGACGAGCAAGCAAACCTGCGGCAATCGTGGAGCGTTGAAGTTTGTTGCTTTCGCTCAAAGCATGCGGAACCCATAGACCGAGTTTTTTAACTTTCCCCATCGACTGAAGGTGATTCACTACAGTTTTCTGATTACACACCAATTAATTGTACAGCCAATTCTCTAGTCGATTGACGAGGATTTTCATGAAGAAGGTCGTTCAATAGATCTCCATCCAACTTAATGGGGCGACCAGAACGTTCTTCGTCATTAAGATTGAAATGATCGTTTTTGAAACGTGAAAACTACCATTGAGCTGTCCTTTCTGATAAAGCATTTTCTCCGTACACAGTACAAATATCGCGACGAGCTTTGGCTGCGTTTTCATTATTCCCGTCTCGATTGGAAATGAATAACAACAAGTGTCCAAAATGCGCCTTTCTTTCAACTTGACATTCCATTTTGAGGGAACAGAACAAAAATTAAATTAACACAACTTTTAAATAAACCGCAATGACTTATTTCTCAACTTCAAGACGTCGCCTAAGCAAAAGCCTAATAGTCTACGCTGTTAAGAGACGTAACCTAACCTTTGCAAATTTTGCTCTCATTATTTATTATTGTTTCTTATTATGTGCACAAATCACGTCAACAAAACTTAAATCAACACAACATTAAAAAAACCCGCAAGAACTTATTCCTCAACCTAATATAATTTTTGATATTATTTTAGAGAACTTCATTACAGTTTATTTAATTCTCTTAATTTTTCTCAGTAGCTGAAACCGAACGTTTTTATCTTTTATCCCCGAGCCATTTAGACATTTTGAAACCCCTAGCTTAAATATTGCCCTTTTTATCATCGGTTTTCGCCTTCATTTTTTAGTGTCCAAATCAATAATAGACACCAATTTCTATACTTGAAAATAATTATTTTTATTTCCTTGTGTAGATATTTTATATTCTTTGTACCCTTCATTTCGGTTTATTTAATACCTTAATATTTCTCATTACTTAAAAACAAACGTTTTGATCCTTTATACACGTGCCGTCTAGACGTTTTGGAGCCCCGAGTCAAAGTTTATTCCATTAAGAATAAAGAGCAACACTTTTTTTAACGAAATATGCCCCATAGAATGGGAATACCGAAATTAACTATTGAATGTGTCAGTCATTTATTAAAATTTTTAGTTAATACAGGGTCACCCCGCAAAAAACGGGCCTGCATACACTTTTTGTGATATATCCTTCATTCATTCACTACTCACCCTTACTTTGCAGGACATGGCAGAAGCAGCGCCTGTGAACACAACTAGATCTCAATGGGAGCTCCATCAAAGAATATACTGCGTCAAACATTACTACAAGAGAGGCTCATTCAAGAAAGTGCAGGACACTTTTGTGCATTAGTTTGAATGTGATAAAGCCCCCGCCAAGAGCAGAATTCAGGACTGGGGGGAACACCACTTCGAGAACTACGGGACAACCGTCCAAGCCATTCAGGACGCCCCAGAAAGCGTACAGTTGAGCTGGTCGAGAGCGTGAGAGAGTCAGTTCAGCAGAGTCCAAAACGCTCTGTGCGCAAGCGAAGTCAGTCCCTCGGTATATCCCGTGAGACTTGCAGGAGAGTGCTAGTAATGGATGTAAAGGCCTACCCATACAGAATACAGACGAAGCAGACCCTTACATCCTCAGACAAGAATCAGAGAAAGGCTATGGCAGTCAGGATACTGGAGAAGATTCAGGACACCCCAACTTTCCTTAATCTCCTTTGGACCTCAGCTCACTTCCATCTTGGAGGGAAACTCAAGGACAAATGTCTTCTGGGGGATCTCCAGACCAAATGAGGTAGCCATCAAGCCCCTACACTCCCTTAAGTGTACGGTATGGACTAAAATCTCAGCCAAAGGCATCATCGGACCATTCTTGTTCGAGGAATCTGGCGCGACAGTGACAGTCATCAAGAAGCGGGATGTTGAGGTCCTTAAAAACTTCAAGAAGGAGCTAGCTGCAAACCCTGTTCCCCTCGTTTATGGGGAAATTCTGGTTTCAAGAAGAGGGAGCAAGCTCTCACACCTCAAACCTGTCCCAAGATTGGCTAAAAGAGAACTTTGGTAGCCGTGTAATCAGTCTCAAGACTGATTTTAGGTGGGCACTTTACAGCCCAGACCTTACCCCCCAGATTTCTTTCTCTGGGGCTACCTTAAAGACAGAGTGTACTCAGAGAGACCTAGGATTATCCGGAACTCAAGCAATCCATTAGGGAATAGATCAGAGCCATTAGTCGGTCCGTTTGTAAGGACATCATGGACAACTTTGTGCTGCGCCTCAAGAAATGCACAAAGCTAAATGGAGGTCATCTCTCATGTTTTGATATGATGCTTTTAAACACAATACACTAGTTATCACCAAATTTCCTTGCAGAAAATTAAGAAATGAGGCCTATCAAACGTTGGGGCCCGTTTTGGGGGGGTGACCCTGTATTAGATGAGTTTAGAGTTGAAACGTTTAATATAAAAAACTATTGCTTTAATGAGAGTATTGGTGTTATTTCAAATTCATTAGATGTTGCTGGTCATCCACTTTCGTGCTTGTAAGATGAAGTACTTTTCAATTCTAGATTCATTCCTAACCCCAAATTTAATCCCAAATTTCTCAAGTTCATGGCAGTTTGTTTGCTAGGTATTCCATGATCAGAGTATTTTGATACTATATGAATGGACAATTTGATTTTTCCCCTCTTCACGTCAAACATACTATAGACCAGTGGGTTTCAACCAAGGTATCTCGAGAGCCAACTATGGGGGCCTCGGGAGCGACCAAAAGATCATTTTAAAATGCCTTAATTTAAAAAAATAATATGGTTTTCCAAAAATTAATAAAAAACTAACGACACTTGAAATTATTTTGAAACTAGTTTCTCTGCATCGTGTAACATAAAAACAACGAAAAGGGAAAGACTGCAAACAGTGAATGAAGAAATGAGAGTTGCTTTGTCCCAATATTAAAGAATTATGTTATAATCATCAAGCTCAAATTTCTCATTAAACTTTTAAAAGTAAGATTTATTTATTTTATTTTTTCTTATTTCGATTAAACTATGTCGAATGTCAATCTTGGTTAATTTTGCAGTGCTTTCCACGTAATTAAATATTTATACGTAAATTATATATTTTATATTGGGGAGCTGTGGATGCGGTTGCGGCCGCTTCTAGATAGCAATTAGAGTGCCACTATCATAAAAAGGTTGAAAACCACTGCCATAGACCTCATCCCCCACTCAGATAAGGGAGTCAATGAATTGATGTTCAAACTCAATTTTTCTTTTTCAGACGGTTCGCTACTTTCTCTAGCACCTTGGGTTGACTATCGCCGGTAAGCTTTGAGGTCAAGTTCTCGGGGCAGGCGAGACTCATCCCTTTTTTTTTAACATTTGAATGGTTCATTTTACGGTTGCGCTCTAAAGAAGGTGAAACACCCCTTGGAACATGATCAAGTCATTTAGTTGTTTGTACCAGCATTGCTTCATCGAACCCCCAGCCAAATGGAAACATCCTTTCTGATTATAGCAAAGTTAAGCTACATCGTTATGATGAGTTACCAGATCGACTCCAGATTTGGGTCGAATTCATACGCTATAGATACCCAAGGTTCGGAACCATAGTTAAAATGTAGCCTTCCCCCACCCCCTGAGAAATAAATAACATTTAAATTACCGCAGATCGTTGGTTAAAACGACTACGAATTCTGCACATAATTCATTTGATCATTGTTAACATTCTTCAGCTTGCTAAACGTATGCTCGAATTGAATGCATCAAATTGCACATGTAAATTTTGAAGTCCTTGCAAGGAGGTGACGTTCATCAATGATACCTCAATCTGCAAATGACAGTAGGGGCCAAGAACCAGCCACTTGCTGGATGTGCACGCACGCTCAGGTCAGCGGCTTGTAAAAAGTTCGTCTCCTGATGAAGATAAACATTAGTTCGCTAGATTGAGCACTTGAATACGTAGGTGAACCGCGTTTGCCTCGTCTTTCGTTGATCTCTCTATTTCTATCTATCTAATCACGTACTGTTTGTGATTCTGCTGTTTGGTGTCAAGTACAGAGCATATATTTTGTATATGCCTTTGTTAATTTAGGCTTCGTCGCCATCCTTATTCTCAATACTCTACCAGCGTTTGTCTCCAACAGTTGGGTCTTTTTTGGTTGCCTCGTCCTTTAAGAATAAGATATATTTTCCGAGAAGCCACACGAATGATGGGGAAGGATCATGTACCAGTATTCAACCGCATAATCAATAAGTGAAACTGGTCTTTTTCGAAACAGGCCCGACAGCGAATTTAGTGTTCGAGGCTATCGCGAGGTTAAGGTGAGGCTAATGTTAGGCCATGACATTCGCAGCTCGTTGTATGAGTACAGCCTCTAGGTTAGGATAGGTTAGGCTTTAAAAGAAAGAACTGGCACAAACTTTTACGGCGTTCCTTTGCTAGTTTCGTGGACTGAGTAAATTTATAGTTGGTAAATTTGAATAAATTTCCTGTGTCTGCTTTAAGTAATTTAATATGTTAGAGGTTCTTTAAATGATCCAAGCCCTTTGACATTCTAGCGGCTAGAGGTGATCAGATTAGCCCGCTACGCGCTTGACCGAATTTAGTAGAAATTGCACAACTCTCCTGCTGGCTGGGACCTAAAATCATGGATTCCATGCTTTGCAAACTTATTGGGATTGTCCAAGACCTTGTCGGGGATCTTCAAGGCTAGCTATACTCAAGAAATTGACACCTCCGTTTCTTGCCTTGACTTCACTCTTTTCCCTACTCTGGCCAAGCCATCACGGGAACTTGGGGAAATTTCTCGCTCTAATATCGTCGACAGCCCAGAAGAGGTTTGAAAATGAACATCCAAGAGGCAGTCCACCCTATAATTTTCTCTGCAGAAGTAGGAATGTACCATCCTGGCAAAATACTACATAAACAAACCTGTGTGTGACTTTTGTGGCTCAACAGTCACTAAACATGATTGTTATACTAGGGTCCTAAGCAAAAGTTTTGCGACTGCTATATTTTTTCATATAAGAAAAATTATAAAATAATCAAACGTAGTATTTTGTTTTATAATGTTTGTATCAAAACTTGAAAGTGAAATATACAAAAAAAAAAGCCTAAATCCATTTTATTTATTAATACAGTCAATTTATACGCGAAGCCAATATCTACAATGATGACCGTTGGTCTTTAGGACTGCTTCAATTCGTTTTGTGATGCTGGGGACAATTTTTTTATATTTTGACTGATATTATTCCATTTTTATTCATTAAGAACCCGCAATTGCTAACAATTATATGGTTTCTATTTATTAACCGCCAATTTGATTATCACTCACAAATTCTCTTTTGGGTTCACATCTGACGAATTCCCGACCAAAGTCCCCAAAATTCGATATTTTTTGCAGCCAAGAACTTTCTTATTCCTTTTGCTTTGGGACAAGGTGCGCCATCATGCTAAAAAGACCGTTATCATCCACAAATTGGTCCATATCTGTTCGGAAGAGGGGTTGATGAAGCACCTTCTGGTACAATTTCAAGTTCTTAGTAATATTCTTGGACATAATTGTTAGTGCTTCAGTTCCCTTAGATGAGAAGCACCCCCAGGCAGGGGGAGAGTGTCCGAGTACTCTCCCCTGGACACGGCACAAGACTCGTAAAAGCACTCACCATTTCTCCTCCTAAGGAGGGATCTACACAAGATACAAAGAAGAGAGAGAGAGCTTCTTCAAGAAATAACAGTTTTCTCGTCTTGAACAGTCCATTCTTTATATTTCCTACCAAAATGGAGCCTATCTGGACGATTTTCTTGGTGAGATAAGTCTCTTATTCGCAACCTTTCTCGACTTGAGAACTTGGTCGAAAAGCCTCGGCCTTACTGTACGCTCTAGAGCGTTCACACCTACTCATTTCCAATCGCGAAGAGTCTTGAGACTATTGGTTGTCTAGAAAACTTTCTTAGAAGGAACTAATCAGTCTTTTTGAGGTCCTTAATGATCCTAAAGATGGTGCTCCTTGATAAAATACCAAGATTAACCATCTCCTTGCATTTCAGGCCATTTTGGTGCAGAACAACTATGGTTACGCACTTTTCTTTTGTTTGTATAGGTTTATTGTGCAATAGCGTACATTTATACATGATCTAATACAAATAAAATAATAATATGATATAATAATATATAAATACACATAATATAAGCGTACACATTACACAAAGAGGGAAGCCCGCCAGTGTTGGCGTGCAGTAAGACGCGGCGGAGCGTCCCACGCGTGTCTAGTCTGCTGCAAGTGTGTGGCGGAGGTCCTCACCACCCGTCGCCCGGCTGGGCGCGAGCGTTGGTCAGCACGGTAGGGGTGCTGTTCTCAGCCCTTCCAGCAGCTCGCTTGTTGGTGTGTGGAGGACCACTTGGGCGGCTCTTGCCTCTCGCGCTCTCAGTAGGGTGCCTCTTACAGGGTGAGGGGCTGGCGTTGGGTCTGGCCTGAGGCGGGCGGTGGCTGGGCAGGAGAGGAGGTAGTGCACCAGTGGGCCCCGGGAGCGGCCGCAGCAGTGTTCGCACCTCCCTGCCGCAAAGTCGGCGTGCAGCTCTTCCCGCGTGGAGTAGCCCAGCCTCACACTCTGTAGCAGCAAGCCGTTCGCTCTGGGCTGCTGGAAGGATGCGTTCAGTGGGCGATGCACTTTTCTTTAAAATGAGCCATTTGTAGAACTGAAAAAGTCTCAAATATTTATTTTTAGAAGAAAAGACTACCAAAACAATTAAAATTACAAAACTACATTTATTCATCGCGCCAGGGCGCGATTTTGGATTCAAGGAAGGAATGCATTTTTTCTTAGGATTTTTGAAGGGGAGACTTTAATAAACCTACAATATTTTAAATATTAGAATATTTATTCCTTTCATGTAAATTTTAAAAACGAATGGAGAAAAATAATTATATATATATATATATATATATATATATATATATATATATATATATATATATATATATATATATATATATATCCATATGGAACTCGGCCGTGAAGCCTGCATTTAATATTGAGGATAAATCCCAGAGTCACGAGAAACGGATGCAGCATCTTTTAATTTTTCACTACGTTTCGAAAACTACAAGTTTCCATCTTCAGGCTAGAATAAGTTTACAAAGTTAATATATATGAAGAAAACTTGAAAAGGCCAACAAGACATTATTTTAAAAGGTGACCAATTACAAAATATCAGTAAAAAGTACTATAGGTTAAATTAAATATGACTTGGCAACAGTTAAATTTGCTTTAAGACTGACTCAAAAATTAGTTATTAAATTTAAGGATTATTGCAGAAATTAATTACAACCTATTAGAGAAATTGACCTGGCATTATTTAAAGATAGTAAATTTAAACTTTGTTTTTAATTTTGTAAAGACTATAAGAGTTAAAAAACATTTAATATAAAAACGGTAAATTTGGGTACTTACTGAAGCGGATGCATCCTAGAGAGTGAATGGTGGGTTTAACAAGGGGCTAGTATTTATAGGTTACAGTGACGCTTGGTTTGTTAAAAGGCAAACCAACTAACAAACTCTAGTTAAAATTAGTTAATTAATAATGATATTGCACTTAAATTTTCATTGAGTGTAGGTTTGTAGTGTTTGATATATAGAGATTCGAGGGTTCTTAGGCAATGTTTGTTGTTGTCAAAGGCTAATACTTTAAAATTCTCAATAGAAATGTTAGTTTTACAGCTTATGGTGAGTTCCCTAATAGATGACTTTTCCTTTCTATTTAATATTTTGTTTGTGCGCTAACTAATCCCCATATGAGCAGAGAACCTAGCTCCAAGAGACCTAACAGTGCTGTCAATGTAAGAGGCTCCAGTACAACTGGAACATTTAAATAAATAGACATTATCACTGCGGAACTCCAAAGAGATAGGATCTTTACTGTTAAAGAAACTTCCTATCGATAGTTTGTTTATAAAAACTATTTGTGGGTTGATTTGGGGAAAATATCTTTTAAAAATAAATAGGATTTTTCTTTTAAAAGTATCGTTTAAAAAAAACATCTCTGAAATTAGTAAATATATGGGCATTTTAGGAACTTCTATGCAGGGTTGAGGGGGGTCAATGAGATTATCAAATAGCTTTTTCAAAACTCTATCATATAGGTCAGAAGGAAATAAATCTTTTATAAAATACTTCCTAAGAAAAATAAATTCATTATGGATTGATTGGTAAGTGGATGATAGCGAGAAACTTCTACGTATTAAAGTTTTTACTGTGGATATTTTGTAACTGAAATCACAAAAACTAAAGTAGTTCAAACCTAGTCCGCTGAAAGTCTTTTTTTCGGTAAATGGTTTTTTGAATTTTTCGTTGGTCATTATCTCGGTTGATTAAAAGGTCAAGAAAGGGCATCTTATCATTTGACTCCACTTCCATGGTAAATTTGATGTTAGGGTGTAAAGTGTTCAAAAAATTAAAGAAAAGTTAGCTATGTGCAGGATTATTAAAAACTGCCAAGGAATCATCCACAAAACGGCGGTAGAAGGAGGGTTTGTAATCTAAATTAGTAGAAAACATTTGATCTTCGAGATGTGTCATAAAAAAGTCAGCTGCAAGTGGTCCCATTGGAGAACTCATTGCAACACCATCGATCTGGCGGTAAACTTTATTATTAAACGTGAACCAAGATTCAGAAAGACTTAATTCCAGCGCCTTTTTTAATTGGCTTCGTGAAAATCCATGAAAAGTATTTTGGGAATGGAATACCTTATTTAATATTAAACTGATTGTATAGTTTAGGGAAATGTTAGTAAATAAAGATTCAACATCATAACTAACAATATATCCATCTTTAACTTTGCTGAGTAATTCCTCTTTAAACTTATAGGAGTTTTGTATGGAAAACTGATTTTTAGATAAAGGTGAAAGTATTTTAACTAGATATTTGGCCAGTTTGTATGATGGTAAAGAAGAAAAGGCAAGTATGGGTCTCAAAGGGACTCCTTCTTTGTGAATTTTAGGTAGAAAATACATGGATGCTATTCACTCTTTAGGATGGATCCGCTTTAGTAAGTACCCAAATTTACCGTTTTTATATTAAATGTTTTTTAACTCTTACAGTCTTTACAAAATTAAAAACAAAGTTTAAATTTACTATCTTTAAATAATGCCAGGTCAATTTCTCTTATAGTTTGTAATTAATTTCTGCAATAATCCTTAAATTTATTAACTAATTTTTGAGTCAGTCTTAAAGCAAATTTAACTGTTGCCAAGTCATATTTAATAAAAAATTTTAACTCATAGTACTTTTTACTGATATTTTGTAATTGATCACTCTTTAAAATAATGTCTTGTTGGCCTTTTCAAGTTTTCTTCATATATATTAACTTTGTAAACTTATTCTAGCCTGAAGATGAAAACTTGTAGTTTTCGAAACGTTATTTCGGTTATTTCTTCAAAGTTCTCTAAAAGGATGTAATATCCACCAAAAGGCCAGAATCGCACCTCGTGCCTTATTTCAATTGCCCTATAAACCAGTATGTTTAAAATCGTCTCATCAATGTTTTTAAATGAAGTATTGAGGCGTATTTCTCCGTATTCTCGACGTGAAGATGATGTCTTATATATTCTCGCATTAAAAAATGAATCCCTGATTAGAAACGTGATTTTTAGTCCCTATCATTTAACAATTCAACTCTTACTCTCCATGTGTTAATATCGCGTGGAATAATCGAAATTTTGGGAAACTTCTCAAAGAAATATCTCTCTTCTGTTTTTGAAGATTGAAATTATTAAAAATATTTTGATAATACTGGTCAACACACATGTTAATGTCCTAGAATTGATAATTATTCTTGAATACATTTGTACTGCTGACTCCCCAAATGGCAGAGGTTTTTCTCTTTCAGCTGTTGCTTTTGAGACCCAACTCACCCAACAATTTTGCTATTACACATCCCCAAAAAGGAACTAGCAACTGGATGATTTGCGCTTTTTATACAAAAATATAATCAAATAAATAAAAAAACAACAAATAATTATTAAGTCTTTTGCTCTAGAATCTAAAGTAATTGTATGTTTCAAAGTTTAAAAAAATAACAATATAAGTGATCGGATATTCAACAAATCAGAAGCTTCCTTTCAAGGACTTTCGAGAATGAGATGAACCGGGACAGTTGAAGGTTCTAACAGTAATCTGCCATCCTATGTGTATCCACCATCCCTATTACTTCTCTACCATTCATCTTATATCTTGTGAAAACATTCTTCCAGGTATTCGCTGAAATCTCTAAGTTCTTTAAGAAAGTCATTCAAATCGCTGTGTAGGTAGTGTACTTTGGTACTTTGGTTGCAACGAAGCTTCCTTAATTCAGAAATCAAGCATCTTACTAGAACAAATGCGGTTCAGTGACAGAACTCAATGGTATTTATCGATTCCGTGAAATGGAAGTGCTCTCTTAACTGCCGAATTTAGAGCCTATCGAAAATTCGTGCTTTGTTTTCCATGTTTATTTGATGGAATTGCAGCGTAACCAGACAAAGCAGGGGACTTCTTTATTTAAACCATTTACAAACTGCTTCATCGATCCAAGGTTGATATGTAATGGTGGGAAGATGATTATTCTATTAACTAAAGGTTCACATATTTTTTTATTCAACGGACATAAATTCTCTTAATAAAATTCTTTTCTTATCCACTGCTCTTACCTAACTCTGGTTTCCAAAAGATCTAAAAAAACATAAACATTTTGAGTTTCCAATTTGTTAAGCGAGAAGTTCATCATTTTAATGTCGACAAATGGCCTATTGATGATCTTATTTAAAACTAACTTGATTCTCTTATCAGTTTCTTTGATACTGGTAGAGTAGCCAATTAGAATTGAGCCTCATTTATTACCACTGAGTAAAAGTACACATTTCAAGATACGTTTAATCATGTATTAAGACTTACCTATATTATTTAAAGTCCGTAGCATCATTGCAAAAATTGAGTTCCTCTCCTTATTGAAACAAGCTATGCTGACCAAAAGTCGCGTGCTCTCTCTTATTCTGATATATGAGCTTACGACCTTCAAAAGTTTCAATAATTCACGGATTAACCTTTGGGATGACCTTGATAATTATATCATTCGAAAGAGAATGTAAAACAACATAAGTTTCAAATTTCGTTAGTTAGACAAAATAGTTATAATGTTATGGCCAAAACAAAATAACTCCCGCCCTAACTTTGGAAGGACCTTGACAATCATATCATTCGAGAGAGAATGTAAGGTAACATAAGGGTTTCAGATTTCGTCAGAATCGGCCGAGGAGTTATAATTTTATTTCAAAATAATTCCCCGGCTAACCTTGGGAGGACCTTAGTAATTATATCATTCAAAAGAAAATGTAAAACAACATTAGGGGTTCATATTTCGTTAGAATCGGCCGAATAGTTATGATGTTATTGCCAAAACAAAATAATTCCCGGGCTAACCTTGCGAGGACCTTGCCAATTATATCATTCGAAAGAGAATGCAAAACAACATAAAGGATTCAAATTTAGTTAGAATCGACCGAATATTTACAATGTTATTACCAAAACAGAAAAAGCAAAACGAGGCCTGACCGACATAGTGAGGTGAAGAGTCGCCCGCGACTAAAAAAGAAGCGAATGTTCTCTGTTACGCTAAAAGTCATTTTGCTTTGTGGATAAAGTAAATTCTTTTCCTTTATTCAGAAGGCTACAATTCAGAAGATTCCTTGGAAAGGTTTAGATCTCTGATGAGGTAACTTAGATCAAGTTAAACAGTTTAACACTTGACAAGGTCGTTCAAAATCACCGTAGCCTTTCTCACAGCTCTTTGTTTGGGTTCTAGGACAACTTCCACATAGAGAACTACCACCGGACAACTGCCATCCAGATAAATTTAACCGTGGAAATCTGCTACCCATGGATTACTACCACCAAGGAAAACTGCCACAAGGGACAACTGATACGAGGGACAACCGAAACAAGTTATAAATGCTTCCTGGAGATCTGCCACTCTGGAAAATGCCACTTTGAATAAACACTGCATGGATAATATACTATCTGCCAGTTTATTTACACAAACGAGATTCAATATAACACGAATGAAAATCATTGTTACAGAAAAAAATTATTTAATATAACATAAATGAAAATCAATCTTGCACAAAGGAAAGTCAATATTACACAAATGAAAATCAAACTTACATAAATGAAAGTCAATGTTACAGAAACAAAAATTAAATTTGCATATTTAGAAGTAGTAGGTTTAGAGAGATTCCCATGCTTACATCCTTCATCTCGGTTTGGTCACTTACATACACACACACGTGAACACATTATCGAAAGGTGAATACCCCAGTAAAAAAAAACATTGCAAATTTCTAATCCACAGCTGTGTTAATTCCGTTTTATAAATTTTTGGATTTGCAGAGTTCTAAAATTCGTCCATGTGATTTACTTACAGGTTTCAGGATTCCATTTATCCATGTTTAACCACCTGCTAATAACGGTATTATTATATAAATAATTAAAAAAAACACCGCAGTAAATGAGATTCTTGCTAATATAGAAAATTTGTATACACTGTGTTCGGGCAATATCTCACCCCAAAATTAATGTATTTTAAAAATTAAAAAATATTAACTAGATTTTGGCTGAGAGATAAAAGTTTACTCATAGTAGCCGCCCTCAACTTCCACCACAGCCTCAAGAAGGCACCGAGACATGGCGCATGCGTTCCTTACTGTGTTCTTGGAAAGATCTTCAAACACCATGATATTGTCCACCAGCTTGGCCTTGTGGTTGCAGACAGAGCTCTTGGTGTCTTTCTCAACTGCGCACTACACAGCGAGCAGCCATGTGCCCACTCGATTGCTAGTCCAAAGGCACCCTCTTTGAATGGACCGTAAGGTCTTTTAGGGTACTTTCTTTCCTTGTAACCCATGAGATTACAAAGCTTGATCCCGGAGGCCAGAATAATTGGGCTGGTGAAGCCATAGAAATTCTCCGAAAACTAATTCTGACTATTTCCAGAGGTACGGCCTTCCAGTAACAACGCTCTTCAGCCAGGGTTTCGCCACAGTCTCTAGCAGCTCTACATAGCTATCTAAATTGTGCCTAAGACCCTGCTCAAAGATGTGAGGTTGCATGGCGCCTCTTGTACGAGTGGTAGCAAAGGTCCTCATTCAGTACCAGTACCAGTACCGATTGTTTTGGCCCAAGCCCAGATTCCATTGCTTGGGTCTTACATCACACTGCTCTACAGTTGTTAGATGAATTCCGGCGTGCGGACGCAGTTATAACACCTGCTGTGTTCCTTTCTGCTGGCCACAGCTTCGTAGTCTCCATTGAAATCAGTTTGATTTTAAACTGATAATCCACCAAGAATTTTCCTAGGCCACCTGGATTACAGCCATGGGATTTTCGCTCAGATTCTCCATAGCCAAACTCTAATTACATCAGAGAGCTTTAATCTCCCTTGCATGCACAAGCATATATATATATATATATATATATATATATATATATATATATATATATATATATATATATATATATATATATATATAGTCGGAACAGCTCAGTTAGAATGATTATTGTATTGTTAAGATTTCAAGATTACAGACGTTAAGAAGGTTATCTCGTTCACGTTCCCCTTTTTAAATTAACCAAGTCTGTCGCTCCAGAATTTAATACTTCGCGTTGAATATATATAGACTGCTAGTCGCCCGAAAAGTAACTTCTTGACGTGCCGCTTGTCCCGTCAATAGGCTAATATTAGAATAAATATATTTTTGCAACGTCCTTCTTTACCTCGATTACCCTGAAGCCTTCGGTAAGCCCAGCCAAAATAAAAACACAGTGAAGAAATCATCTTTGGAGTCAGATATTAATTCACTTTCATATAAGTTGGTTACCCCTAAATTGGTCATTCTCCTCCGGTAAACCCCTATAAATTGGTGATTGCCATAATTGGTAACCCCATAACTAAAGGACATTTATAGAACATTATCCCCCATAATATTTCATTTATTTTTTCAGGCTTTACGTTTGTAATTTTGTTATATCCTCCATCATGGAAATTATCAAGACGTAAATGAGAGGAAAGAATCTTTTACACGAAGGCTACTGCGAAAAACAACGTTTTTGCAAAGGTAGAGCAATAATCGAAAAAGACAGCATCAACATACCTAAAGAACATTGTCATCTGCCTGATGGCTCTTAAAATGAAGGACTAAAAGATAAGGAAGAAATTAAAGACAATGTTAATGCTCTGAAGCTTTCCCTTCCTCTTTAATAAGTCAGTACACAAGTGATACTCCAGTTGACATCGTTGGAAAGCTTCCCAAAAAAGGTATCCCTCTCCAGGATATTAAGAAGAATTCGCAATTTTAATATAATGGAAGAAGATTCGACTCTAACAACAAGAGGGGAGCCTTTTTTATTGTTAAATGAACACAAAGTGAAAGTATATTTGATACCCCAAAACATCAACATTTTGAAGTCATATAGAAATCCGTAGAAGCCCTTCGTGATCTTATTGTTGAAAATAAGATTATCGTTGGTATATTGCATTACGAAGAAGAAAGATAAGAAAACTTATTCCACAATTTTTAAATTCTTGCATACATATCAATTAAATCTTCCTTGAGTATCCGTTTTTGAATCCCCATGGTGTGGCGAGAGCCAAAGGATCATGTATCGGACTGTTATTTCTGTCTGGTGAATACTAAAGGGATTGTCACGAAAGATCAGCACAAGATCGGCACAAGATCGACTACCCCAACATTCCCTCGACGATCCGGCCAGTACCTCATTCTGAGTCTTTACCAGTTCCGATTTTCAGTGGATATGCTTCTTCCGAGGATAAAAATGATGTACCTGATATGGACGTCCACGGAATGGATTGAGAGTCTGCAGATTCATCATCAGATGATAAACAGTCATTAGCTCCTCACTGTTTTCAATCAAGAGGATTTGAATGACTTGATACGTGATTTGGCGCTCTCCAAGAAAGCTGCAGAACTTTTAGCCTCCAGGTTGAGTGAAAGACATGTGCTAGACAGGTCAGTACAGGTATCCTGATACCGAACAAAGGAGAGTACATTTGTTAGGTATTTCTCTGAGGACAAACAATTTGTATACTGCCACGATGTTCCTGGTCTGTTTACCGAGTTGGGACTTGGCACCTATAGCCCTGCTGAGTGGACACTGTTTTTGGATAGCTCCAAGCGTAGCCTCAAGTATGTCCTTTTGTATAATGGCAATGACTTTGGTGCAGTTCCTCTCGGTCATTCTGTCCATCTGCGAGAAACTCACGATGACATAAGAATGGTCATGGATTTACTTAAGTACCATGAACACAATTGGATCATATGTGTAGGCCTTAAAATGGTCAACTTCCTCCTTGGCCAGCAGAAGGGATATACAAAGTTTCCATGCTATATCTGTATGTGCCACAGTCAAGCCCGTGACGAACACTGGTCCCAAAAAGATTGGCTAGTTCGAAAAACTTTGGAAGCAGGAATGCCAAACATTGTTAATGAGCCAATCGTAAATCGAGAGAAGATCGTTTTCCCTCCACTTCATCTCAAACTGGGGTTGATGAAGCAGTATGTTAAGGCGTTGAGCACTGACAATGATTGTTTTCACTACATAGTATCGGTGGTCCTGCTTTGCCATACGAAAAAATAAAAGGAGTATTTGATAGTCTCCAAATCCGAATACTTCTGAGTGATCTTAGATTCGCGAACACCATGAATGAAAAAGAGAAGGCAACCTGGCTTTTATTTTCTGCCGTTGTTCGTAACTTCTTGGGAAACAAAAAAGCGCCTAACTATGAGGATCTGGTTACTAATATGCTTTTAGCATATCGTAATCTGAGATGCAACATGAGTGTGAAGCTGCATTTCCTAAATATTCACCTCGACCGATTCCCAGAGAATCTGGAAGCCGTGAGCGACGAACAAGGGGAACGTTTCCATCAGGATTTGATGACGATGGAAGAGCGCTACCAAGGTCACTGGGATACACACATGATGGCGGACTACTGCTGGACGATTAGAAGAGATCAGCCAGAGAAGACTTACAAGAGAAAGAGTTACAAACGCAAATTTTTGGCAGATCGAAATCAAGAAGAGGTCCTCCAGCCTGATGTACGGGCATTAATATATTAGCATCTATTTGATTACAGTATTTGTAATCCTAATGTGTAATTCAAGTTTCTTCTCATATGCAATAAAATGTTTGTGCAAAAAAAAACCTGCTTTAATATAAATAACGCAAAAAGATGATTCCAAATTACTTCAGGGCATGATGATAGGCGTAATAAAATGAAAATTATTGTATAATATTAGTTATTGATATTACGAAACATCTGTAGCATTTAAAGAAAATCTGATTCCAGATTTGAATTCAGTATGCTCTAATTATGTCGGAAAATGTACTTTTGTCAATTTACCAAATATATTTTTCCTCAGTGAAATTTCTCCTTCGATACCTATAATCGTGTGATCTTAATCTCACGACTGCATTTTATAAGCGTTTCTTTCAACCCAGGTTCATACTTATTGTTGAGATAAGACACTCATGCACGGTTTAATTCTCACTTTTACAGATAAAAGGTATACTTTTAAACACATTTAAGCCTGATAATTCCAGTTTCTTATGGTCTTTGTTCCTAGTTAAGTCAACAGATTTTATACCTTAAATTGACCCCTGCATACATAAAAGCATGTTTATAAAGCCTTGCTTCAATCATTTAGTGGGTTTTGCAGTCATTCCAACCGATTTAAATAAACCGAAAAGCAAGCAATATTTGTTTATCCTTTGACCAGTCATTAAAGACGACTTGTATTCCGATTATAAATCAATTTCTCCTGATGCTTAAAACATTTATACTTTTTATGCTTTATCTGGACTAATTTTTATTAATAATTGATAGTATATTAATAAATTTATAGTATAATTGATAGTATATTTAGCCAGATGCTCATACATATGACAGATTGTGCTACTTAAAGTTGAAGCATTACATCCAAGCATAATTTTTAAGTATTTAGCGCTTTGGAGGTAATCAATAACGCGCTGGTGCATATTCCACATACTGCTCGGACAACGTGGCGTTGCACTGTTACCGCAGCGCAAGTCATCAATGTGATTACCCTCGGAATAATCGGTGAGAAGAACGAATTTAAATTTCAAAGCAAGAGCGATTTCTTTCTTTGGGGAGGAAAGGGGGGCAGTGTTATAATCTTTGCGGGATTTTCTCGTGTTATTTAAATTCTATCAGATATAAATAATACCGCATCCATACGTACCCAGTATAACACTTACCAGTTAATGGCAGTAATTAGATAGATGCAATCATTGAGGGAAAGTTGGAAGGTTGTTTTGAAAATTAGGTATAAGATTTAATGTGCAAACAAACCCCTAGCATTTTTCCTCACCCATTAGCTCTTAGTAACATTTCTGGTTAAAAAGTAAGACATTTTCCACTTTTAAAAGACTATATCGAGATTGCAACTGAGCACAAGACTTTTGGCGATCACTTTTAATAACTCTTCCCAGAATCACCCTCTTTGAGAAGCAGGTGCACTTGATTTTATTACTCAATTTGAGGACAAAATATAATGGGCAAACTGAATCAAAATGGTATTAACCGAAGAGATGAGTCTCTTTTTTTCCTCTCTAAGTCTCGACCACACAAACTTCCAATGATCCCATAAAACTCAATTTTATGAAACAATCCGGGAGCAATCTCATTAACAATAAACAAAACGAAAAATAAGTGCACAGAACCTCTATCTTCTCAATTTGGCTACACGACCCAAGTTAGTTTATAATTAGGTCTTTGTGAAGGCTATCGCGGACCCGGTTCACACGGCCCAAATAAAACACACACAAGAAGTTTATAGAAGACCAGGGATCTAAAGGCCTACCAAAAATTCACCAGAATTCATCAGGACGGTGCTAAATTACGAGGTATCCGCAAGGGGTCAAATGAATACACACATAAAAGTATTAACAGTATTATTTACATCAAAATAAAAATGAAATAAATTGACTGCTAACATATTATACGGGGGTACAACAAATAATAAGAATAGTCACAAATGTTCATCACCATCTAACAAACACAAGTCGTTCTACCTAAAATAGATATTCGCGCATACAAAATTGGGTTCTATGAATAATTTGCTTAAAGCCAAAATGACATGCGCCGTTGAAGATGAAATAGGCTACTCTACTCTAGTGACAGGTGTTCCCGGAATAGCCTCCTTGTCTTACGTCCCTTACCCGAAGGCCCAAAGTTACATGAATAAACTTAATTAATTTAAAAGGGACGTAAGAAGAAAGAAATACTCCAAAATACCTGATACTAGAGCAGTGAAGTAATAACTCACGTCGGAAACCCAGGTGAAAGAAGCTTGGCGACGATGAGTGAATTCAACCCAAGTCCACATGGGGTGAATGCGACGACGGTATTCGGCAAGAAGAAACTCACACACGGCGATATCAGGGCGAAAGGCGTTGATACCACGGGAAACGATGACTCGAAGGCCCAACGATCCGAGAGAAGGAATTCGAGAAGATAGAGTTCCCCAAAGAGGAGATGGCGAGGTGCCTCTGTGAGAGCTTTCACGTGCCCATTGTGAACGGCTTCCCAAAGGAGAACACTTGCAAACGTAACTGGAAGAGCACAATTCGATGCAACTGACAGAGGGAAAGCGACAACACTGGCAGGAATCAATGGCAAAAAAATCCTCGCTGCACGAAGGAATCCAGTACGGGTCTCCAAAAATGAACAACGTCAAAGGTAAGTGACGGAAATGACTCCGCGGAGCAATCAAGGCAGAATCCTTGCAAAAGAATAAATTAAAAGGCTCACGGCCCATTTATATCCTTCATTCCGAAGGGGGCAAAGGGAAGTGGGAAACAAGGGGTGGATGAGTCGCTTCCCCTACGCAAATTAGACTGGTAAGTTACAGAAGTTTAGGCCCAAAATGGTAGCCTCGAAGCGGGTCGACCTGCGCTAAACACCGTAAACTATGATGAGAAAGGGAAGGCAAGGAAATGCGAGGGCCTACCCTTTACAGTCTTCTAACTCACAATTAACTCAGTTGGTAAAATTCTACCTTTCAACCAGTTTATAGGTTTACTCGGTCCTATTGTGCTAATCTTTTTCCACGTTTATATTCCTCCTATGCTGTGGGTTTTACAACCAATCAACTAAGGTGTTTTTATTCTTTAATATTTGCTTTAAAATTCCGCATATCCATCCTGAATACTTGGCACGTGACCAAAAGGTCACGTGCTCTCACTTATTCTGATTTATGACCTTACCACCTATAAACCTTTTAATAATTCCCAGGCTAACATTGGATGGACATTTGCAGTTATATCATTCGAAAAAGAAGTGTAAAACAATATAAGGGTTTCAAATTTCGTTAGAATCTCTCGAATAGTTATGATGTTATTGCCGAAACAGATAATTACCTGGCAAACCTTGGGAGGACTTTGACAATTATATCATTCGAAGGAGAATGTAAAACAACATAAGGGTTTCAAATTTCGTTAGAATCAGTTGAAAAGGTAAGATGTTATTGCCAAAGCAAAATAATTCCCGTGCTATCTTTTGAAGGAGTTTGACAATCATATCATTCGAAAGAGAATGTAAAACAACATAAGGGTTTCAAAATTTCGTTATAATCGGCTAAGTAGTTATGATGTTATGGCTGAAACAAAATAATTCTCAGGCTAACTTTGGGAGGACTTTGTTAATTATATTAATCGAAAGGGAATGTAAAATAATAAAAGGGTTTCAAATTTCGTTAGAATCTCTCGAATAGTTATGATGTTATTGCCGAAACAGATAATTACCTGGCAAACCTTGGGAGGACTTTGGCAATTATATCATTCGAAGGAGAATGTAAAACAACATAAGGGTTCAAATTTCGTTAGAATCGGTTGAAAAGGTAAGATGTTATTGCCAAAGCAAAATAATTCCCGTGCTATCTTTTGGAGGAGTTTTACAATCATATCATTCGAAAGAGAATGTAAACCAACATAAGGGTTTCAAATTTCGTTATTATCGGCAAATTAGTTATGATGTTATGGCTAAAACAAAATTATTCTTAGGCTAACTTTGGCAGGACTTTGTTAATTATATTAATCGAAAGAGAATGTAAAATAATAAAAGGGTTTAAAAATTTCGTTAGAATCGGCCGAATAGTTTAATGTTATTACAAAAAGAAAAAGAAGCAAAGCGGGGATCGACCGACAGACATAGTGAGATGTAGAGGCGCCCATGACTAGACTCGCTCGTGACCTAAAACAACGTATGCATATTATGGAGATAATTCGAGCTGTATTGCTTTCTACAGTATGTCAGGCTACATCTCCCTAGGTAGGGCGTTATTTTTCCCTGTAAGAATGTCCATCTGTTACAACAGCTTTTGGCAAAATGTATTTACATCACTGTTTTTACAGTTGCTATTAGTACCTGAAGATTTACAGTTTTAAGTTGTTTTTTATACAATGACAACTTTTATTCATTTATAGGTCACTTTTTAGCCGCTCTAGTCATTCTTATTATACTGTTTTGTATTGTTTGTTTTTTTACAGTTCCGGACGATCTTACAATCATAATAGTGCTTTTATTCCTGAAAAACGCGTTTAAAGTTTGTATTGATCAATCTATTTATTATCTTAGGACTACCCTTTGGTAACCATTTTCTGGTGCATTTATAACATCATAATTGTATTAGTTTTTAAAAGTATTAATGTGACATCATCACTAACTAGCTGCTTTCGTTGCCTGCCACTGTGCCAGTATGATTGGGTCTAGAATATTTGAAATCGACAAATCATGCTACTTACTAAAGAACACAGAAGCTACATATTTTAGAATATTCAACACTTTTTATCATAAGTTAACGTTGAATTGATTGATAGTGACTGATTAATAAACGAAATAATAAATATGCAGACTAGTATCAGATGGATGTTTGCTTTAGTTGAACTGAAGTTAAGGAACTGTGGATCTCAGAATATTACAGAGTAATGATAAATACGATCTAAATTTCAAGAAAAGTATTTGATGTATTTATATCGGGTTTTTAAAAAGTTCTGCTACACTCGTTTTGTTATCTTTCGAGAAGTTTCCGTGTGATTAAAAAAGTTCTATCAAAAAAACTGAAAGTTCTATTTTTTCAGCACGTGTCATTAAAACGTATTTTTCATTGTGTGTAGGTGTGTCGAGGTTGAAGTGAAAAGAATCGAGATATGTGCTTACCTGTGCACAGGCCACAACAACTCTGACAGAGCAAAACGGCTCTTCATCAACCGGTTGAGCTAACAAAAGAGTCGGGGAGAGGCTCAAGAACGGAGAAGACCTCATAGATTGACCTCGTTCAGACAGACCTCAAATTGTCAACCGCTTGGCTGTGAGAAATGCCTGCGAAACTGCTTCAAAGCTCAAAATGACTGCGCTCGCGAAGAAGAAAATCTGGTGGCCACAGTGTACAGAGCTGTCGAGAAGGAGGTTAGGAAAATATTAAGGTGCAAGTAAAAGCCTCTGCTCACCGACTGTATGCGATAACAACGTTGAGAGCACTTTCGTCGCCTTCTCAAAGACTTGAAAAATCATGGCAATTGAATTCTTAATTTTGCTGATGACAAAAACTTCACGGTCTATCAAGTCATTCATAAGCAGAACGACCGCGTGGTAAGCTTTGGCCAGGACGTCTCCGAGATCCGCTACGTGTCCCCAACTACCAAGCACCCGGCCTCCGTGATGATGCTCGGCGTCGTGGCTTCGAATAGCGAGAAAATGACACCGGTGTGGTTCGTAACAGGGTACAGGCTCACCTCCGCCGAGTACAGAGACATCTTGACCACGAAAGTACTGCTCTGGTTGAGAAAGATCACGAAGAAGGCGTACTATGTCTTTCAGCATGAAGGTGCCCCTAGTCCACAAGGCCAGGACCCTAGAAGAGTGGTTGGGCTCAAATATGAACTTCTATTCGAAGAGCTTTTGGTCGCTGCAGACGCCTGACCTCGAATACAGCATGTAGGTGCAGGTCTACAGGAAGGCCTTCGAAATCGGCAAAAACAACATCGACGAACTGAATTCCTCTGCCAAACGTGTGTGTGGGCCAGCAGGAGGAAGGACTTCGTCAGCAACGTGTGCGCGGCCTTCAGGTCTTCTCTAGAGCGTGTGCTCGCCGCCAATGGTAAGCCACATTGACAATATTACAAATTAAACACATACTTATATGTTGAAATAATAAAAACGTATCAAAACTATCATTGTGTCCTCTGTTTCGTACGGAGTAATGAGTGTAACTAGACGTTTACAATACCTGCTAAGTTTGATTTTCAAGAGGTTCAGGGATTGATCCTAGACTTTATACCTGTCGTGTCTAAATCCGGTGTGCATCAAAGAAAGTTGAGAGAGAATATATGTCATCTTAGATTCTCTACGTACTTTGAATTCAATTCTCATCGCGCTAAGGTGACATTTAAAAGGGTTTAATTTGTTTTTAATGCTTTTTATTACTTTCCTGATTTTAACATGTTTTTTACTATTAGTTTACGGGAAATGCCTCCCTTTCCTTGATCGATCGAGAATCTTGCTATTATCTTCTGTTCCTACCGTAAACCACTTGGTAAATGAGATAAGAAGAACGGGAAAACAGACGTCAAACAACGAAATAACGTATTTGTTAGTGAAATGAAGTAAAGTTATCACACAGAACAACTATTTGCTTCATTTGTTGGCATGGAGACATGATTTTTCATGAAGTCAAGAAGGTTATTCACCGCACCATACGGTTTGAGGGGTGAGGGGAACCAAACAGAGAGGTGGTGCAAACATTATGTGGGAAACTTACTATAGCTCTGATCCACTGAGTGAGCACCACATTAGGCTTTAATACAATTTAATATACTAAAAAAACGTAAAGAACTTTGTATTGGAAGCTAGAAAAGCTCTACAAAATCGGACTGGAGGCATCCAGCCCCTTCCCAATCATTGTACATAAGTCAACCATATTCCGAAAGCTCGACCGATTCTTCACGAATAATTCCTATGAAGTGATTAATGCTGAACTGGAGAAAAAATCAATTATGTGTGCAAATATCAGGAAAGTGGAAAAATTGGGGAAAAGCAAAAAATAGTTAGTTATATTTTCCCACATTAACATGGCCCAGGCAACAAAAACTAAGAAATTCTTTATTTTTTTACCTGATAATAGCATAAGAGAAAAAGGAAGGGAAAGAGCTCATTCCCAGGAAAATTGCTAAAGGTGTTATTCAGTCGAAATCCCCCTGCAAAAGAATGTCAGACAAAATACATTGTATGCTCAAGCTGCGTTGGGGTTGGACATGTGTGGAAGGACTGCAAAAATCAGAACTCAAATTGCATCAACTGCGGGAAAGACCACAAGGCCATAGAAATGAAGTGCCCCATACGAAAAGAAGCACTACAGCAAAATCTGATGAAGCAAGAAAAAGAGGCCAAGGAAACGATATATGTTGAAGACGCAGCTCATGCGACCACACTGATACAACGGACCAGCACTTCAAAACTAAATGCACTAACAGGGATAAATTGTAATAATTAAGTAGAAGTGAATAAAATATTAGTTAAAACAAGGTAAAATAATTAGTGCCTGGTTTTAACCTTTAACTTATGTTCCTTCTCTCCTCTGCCCAAATTTCCTCTTTTCCTCACTTCAAGCTATTTTTATTTTAAGCTTTGTAAAACCTTTGGTAACTTTTTCACAATTTAATAAGCCATTGAAACTTCCCCTTTTTTCTTGCGAGTCAACAATAATTAAGTCATTTATGTACTGCCTAAAATCCTCTAATTTTTCTCTTAACTACGTTGCAAGTGATGATCGTGTTTAAAATGTAAATTAACGTAAGTCAATTAAACCGTTCGTTTAATTCCACATCTGCGTATACCGAGCCAGAACTTCTCCCTCCATCTTAATCTACATTATTTAGAAAAAGGAAGAGTCGGGTTTGTAAATTCATCGACTTCACCTCAAACTTTCCTGCGATTCCGTGTGCGTGTGTGCATCCAGGAGAAGGCGAATGTTCAGATGGAAAATAGTAAGATGTTTCCTTCTATGCTCTTTTACAATAAAGGTCATGGTGAGTCAAGACATTCTAAACATATTTGTGTGAACATTTTCGTCCTCGCTGATGCCACAATAAAACGAAAGGCCATTTTCACTCGTTTTTCTTATTTGCATTTGGTTGAAACCACGAGTAACTAAATAATGCCCTTTTCGTACTGTTCTAATATGTGGTCTACTGACACGCTTAAAGTTGTAACACGTGACCTACCTCACCTTCAACCTTCTAAACAGCATTTTACCCGGGTATGGTTAGGAGTTTCAGAAAAGGATAGTTAGTTGGATTGTTAGTGGTTAATTAAAAAATGGATAGTTTTTACTTTCGCGCATTTTGGAATTATACAACATGACAGTACGAACTATTTAAATAAAGTGTATAAAAACTAACCATCCTGCTAACCATTTAACTTTTAGAACTAACCGCCTTTTCTTAAACCCCTTGGCATCTCCGAATGAACTACTGTTTAGAACGTTGAAGTTGTAGGTAGATTTTAAATATGAACATAATACATGCCGGTAGACCACACAATAAAACAGCACCATCTTGATTTTCAAAGAAACGTCTCGTGGTATCGAGTGATGAAACAGTCAAGTCCAATACTTGCTAACTACGCAGACTGGTAATGCTGAAAGCAATAAAGCACTTCTTGGTTGCCAAGAGTGATGGCAAATGAATGGTGTTTTGAATAAATAGTGAAAATAATAATAATTGCAGACCCCCTACATAAGCTTCATTTTCTCTTGTAAAAAGATCCGAGGTAACCGGTAACCAGGATGGAGTCCTATTTTGGGGTCATCTAACCTAAATCACTTATCCCATAAAAATATGACCAAATAGTTATTAAACAGGATGTAAGTTCATTTACGTTGCTGTTCGGAACCGCTTTGGACCTTAGGGTATAAAATTACAAGAAACCAAGTCCAACAATAGCCAGTAAGTTAACATCTGTACCCCTATTTACTGGGTGTTTAATCTTTATTTTTGTCCAGCTAAATGATGTTTGAGGAACTCAATCATGGAACTGTAGTTCGCAGTCACTTAGAGTGATTAAGTCCGTGCAAGAAACCTGTTCTTTTCATCATTTCTTTTAAAGCTTAGACATTCCTATCTTCGCAGCACAACACACATACACACCTACCACACACACTCTTTTCCAAGGAATCTTGCTGATTATTTTATCAATATCCACATACCGCTGACGCGGAACAGATCCCTCTGTCCCAGGGCGTGAAGGTTCCACCTTGAACGCTATTTGGTGGTCAAAATATAATACTTCCTGGCATCTCTCCCCAAAGAGGACCGGCCTCTGCTCCCCTCAGGCTCACCAGCGATTGTTATAGTGACCTTTATGTCTATTTCATTATCCGGTCGGTGATTATCCTGGATAAAGGCAGATTAGCGAACCACAAATTCTACTACTACCTTATAATAAGCGATTTAGAAACCATCGCTTTACAGGCGAGCTAACTATCGTTTCAAATCATTCAAGCAAATTCGTGCATGGCAGAAAATCGAGATTCCAATAAAAGATTTAAACTCTATTCCACTCAATTAAACTCTATTCCTTAAGATGCCACTAAACTCGTCCCTTTGGCGAAACCATTTGTTATGGTGATTCAAACGTATTCAAATTCTGTCTTCTGGATTAACTGAGCGGAACTTTAGATTATTGTTTTTTAAATAGGATTTGCCATTGAAATGATCACTAAACTAATATTTTTTTATGGCGGTTTGTATTTCCATTCTGTTCACATTGTTAGTCGCTCTTCAGCTAAATTCATTTTATTCTCAAATTTATATCTGTTAGTCTATAAATCAGTGTTTATATGTAGACAAAAAAATAGTCTCAAAACAGATACTTGGCAGCGAAGTTTGTTTAGGGGGTGATATCGTTAAATAGTGGACTATTTGAGCCTTTAGTTTTGCGGCAAGAAAATTTATATAAATTTTGTAAAATTAAAAAAAAACTACAATATTGTAAAGTAAAACGAAAACTAATTACAATTTGCTAGGTAAATTTTAAATTCTATAATTCTAGCCTAGCGCTAGAGAAGTCTCCTGGAGTTCCTCAATCCTCTTCAGCAGCGTTACATATACAACTAGGCAACCATCCATTTCTCTAAAAAGAGAAATTTCAAGAAGCCTTTTGTATAAGCTAACGTTTAACTTCAACAGAAAACAAGAAAACGGAAGAATGTCAATTTTTCCCCGTCGATCTTCGCCCTGTCTAACTTTTTGCTAAATAAATAATAACGTTCTATTCAATGTGGTTATATATATATATATATATATATATATATATATATATATATATATATATATATATATATATATATATATATATATATATACGACGGGCGGTCAATAAGTTTTGCAATTCGGATATAAGAAAACGAGATATGAGGAAAAGTGTTTTATTATTTTTCAATATAACTACCCTCGACTTCAATGCACTTGCGCCACTTGTCCCTGAGGCTTCGAATTCCCGACAACCAGAAATCTACCGACTGCTGTTCAATCCACTCCTGGACGGCGAGCTGAACATCTTCTTCGTCCCCAAACTAGCGTCCACGCAGTGCAGCCTTAAGCTGGCGGAATAAAAAGTAGTCGCTAGGGGCCAGATCTGGACTGTAGGGGGGATGATTGAGGTTCTCGAATCCGCACTTGCGTAGGGCAGCTTGTGCAACTCTGGCCTTGTGGACAGGGGCATTGTCGTGGAGGAGCAGGACACCACGTGTCAACTTGCCGTGCCACTTCTGCCGGATGCACTTCTTCAACCCAGTCAGTTCCTCAGCGTAATATTGGCCTGTGATGGTCTTTCCACGAGGCGCATAGTCCACCATCAATACTCTCTCAGAATCCCGGAAGCTGGTGGCCATGATCTTCCCTGCTAAGGGTTGGGTCCGGAACTTGATGGGGGTCGGAGAGCCCCTGTGCTTCCAAGCCATGCTTTCGAGCTTGGTCTCAGGATCGCAGTGATGGACCCACGTTTCATCACCTGTCACTATGCGTGACTCGAATCCCGCTGGGTCTTGGTTGTACAAGAACAGCAGCTTCTCCGAACTTTGACGACGTTGAAGGCGATCATGGGGCGTGAGGTTTTAGGGACCCAATGAACAGAGACCTTGGTCATGGCCAAATTGTCGTGGATGGTGTTGATAACACTTCCATGTGATATTCCAAGTTCTCGCTCGATTTCTTCGACCTTCACCCGTCGATTTTCGAGGATCATCCTCTCCACATGGGCCACATTGTCCTCGTTGGTCACGTAGGACGGGCGTCCTACACGGGGGTCATCTTCAAGGGACCCACGACCATGGCGAAACTCCCTATTCCAGCGAGCAATGGTTGCATAGGAAGGGGCGGTGTTGGTGTACACTGCAACCATGCGTTCATGGATATCTTTTGCATTCTTGCCTTCCTTGGTCAAAAATTTGATCAGTGCGCGGTGCTCAACCTTCTCCATTGTTGAAAAATTTGTGACTGACGATCTGCGATCAGCTACTGGTTTTTAAATAGACGAGGCAATAGCGTGCGGCTGCAGGTCCTGACTTGTCATAACTTGTCCTAACACCCCCACAAACAGCCATCCCCCTTCCTCTGTTTTGCCCTACCGATTCGCAAAACTTATTGACCGCCCCTCCTATATATATATATATATATATATATATATATAGGGAAGGGGAGAAGATCCGAGGGGTCCCGACACTCACTGCTTGAGTGAAGCATATATTTTTTTACCTGTATTTTTATTGAATTAAGGCCTCATTTGCCTGCACTCAAAATGTTGGTCCCAATAATTTTTATTTTCGTCAAATTTTCAGTCTTGTCATGCAATTTTAAATGTTAGTCGTTATACTATTAAGGGTGTCGTCGCTAGATTTTGTAAGTTCATATATTTGATTGAAAAAAGATGATTTTCCATCTTAGTTTTCAGCTTAATTTTACAAAAAAATTCGTTTGCAGCCCGGGCTACCCCCTAGAACCCAATGGCAGAGCTCCTGCTCACCCCATACCGCATAGCTTGGAGCTATTTGCTTTAATATGTATACTTTGGTTGGATTTTTAATTTTGGCCGGCGATTGGCGAATTTATCTCACATAAAAATAGTAAAAGTGGGCGGTAGACATAAAAAGATTGAAGGGCGCTGGTTTAGGCTTTCTTGAATTTTAAATAAAATATATCTCTTAGCCTTAGATCATTTTGGGGGGAAAATACGACCAAATTAGTCAAATATGAGTTGATTATGGAGGACATGTGACTGTTGTTTGCCAGAATATTTGATGCACTCATCAGAGCCGGGGAATATTAATACAGAACGCGTTATTAATTTCCAAATTACTTCGAGAGGTAAATTAAATTTCTATTTTGGGAGACGCGATCATTGGCGAGATTAGTAAGAGTACAGAAAGGTAGAGCGAGTGTCTGATAGGACCAATCAACCGGAAAATTAGTTTCAATTCCTAAAATATTTGACTACCAAGTTATACTTGTTGTCTATAGCAGCCATATAGATGGCCGTGGTGTAGCTACCTTTTCGTTCACTAGAAATTCTTACTATTATGTTCCTTCGTAGTAGATACCAAAGCAAGCCTGAAAACAAATTTCAGGCTTGAGCGTTTAAAAAACACAATTCACCTATACCAAAGCGAGCATGAAAACTAATGCAGGCTTGAGCGTTTAAAAAACACAATTCACCTATACTAACACTGAGCAGAACAACACTCATTCTTATCTACAGTACTCCATTATATCTAACAGACACGCCACTTAGTTAAGCTGGAAGAGGATGGTCTACTCTAGGAGGAAAAATGAAAACGATCAGACACAGACACTCAAAATCTCCCCAATAGCGAATAAAACCACAGTCCAAGTAAAATATCTTTTAAGATGGACGCCTCCCCTCAAACCCCCTAAAAACATGCATTACACCACCTATCGGCCTGCAAGAATCCATTGCCAGCACCAAGGAGATACAGTTGCACTACCGCCGTCCCGATCTCAGGAGATATATTGCTCACATTGTTTTTCCCTGACACGGACTTTTCACCTGTAAGTGACGTAGTCAGGATGATAAGGTAGTCCTCGTACAAGGGTTGCCATGGATGTGCACCATCTGAACGCGAGAGTATGTAACCTGAAACCGGCGAAGTATTAGAGCTTAAGTACAGATAAGCAGTCGAGTCACGATAGCATGAATCTTGCATCTTTATCTTTATCCTGGGTGTCTATTACCATTTTTTGCCATGCGGCGCAAAGGGAGACTGTAATGTCTACCAAATGTCAGGTATAGAGAAGAACACATACCGGCTACGGTTATTAGCGTTGCACAAACAACCTGATATTTCTTCAACTCGCTCTCTTACGCTTAGGCTAACGTGTTGAAGTCAATTTATACCCTGCCCCTTACCGCAAGAGACCAGAAGATGCGGTGGTACCAAAGCTTCGAGGTCATAGTGAGTGTTCAACAAATGACACAAAATAGGGACTTTATCTCCAGATCGAGCGCAGTTCTCACTGTCCGGTACGAAGTTTTGGACAGCGATTATCACAGCGTGAAGACAGAAGCAGGACTGGGGAGGGACCTACGCCCTTGAATGAGACAGAGTTGACGAAAGATCTTACTCCTCTATCTGCCTCGGGTTTTTTGGTACACCTGAGGAAAATGAAAGGGAGAAGGGATAGTAGCTTACTGCACCAAAGAATCTTAGGCGTGGAAAACACGCTCTTCCAGGGCGAGGATGTGCAGAAATACACATGAGTTGTGTCAAGAAGACAGAAAGAAGGATTTTGTATAAATAGAGGCACCTGGCTGATTACTACCACAATGACACAATAATGAAAGAATGATTTAAAATATTCATTCGAAAGGAAGCGGGTGTGGAGAGAGGTTTACTTTCATTGTAACTGCTTCATAAGCATACAGGAGAAATGTGTATAAATGCTTGTTAAGAGGTGTAAACAGCGGTGACAAAAGTGATTAGTCAAACTAAAAGTACAGCAAATGAAGCGCATCAAAGAATGTGAATGAGTATCGGGTTAGGAACAAGAAGTTTATCAGCTGGAAATCAACAAGGTCAACAGATCTAAGTCGTGTGAACTTAATTATTTCAATAATTTTGAAAAAAAAATAACAAACATATCATCTGACCTTATGCCCTACAAAACATTCCAAAACTCATTCTAAGGTAAAATGGTTACCATCCGACTGAACGACTGAAGCACCGAACTAGCAATTTATAGAGTCACGTACATACGACTGAAAAAAGTGGAAGACTAAAAACTAGGAAAAGAATAGTAGTATATACATCACTAGAATGTGAGGTAATTTGTAAGTAATGAGGTGGTTAAAATAGGTACCTTAAAAATCTTTGGTGAGCTGTAGAATGTGAGTTTGTATGAGAAAGAGAAAGTAAAGGTGCAAACCAGCTGCTGTATCTGATCCGATCGTGGCACCGCTTTACCATACAATAGGTTGTTAGCACTGTGAGAAGTCCTGAAATAGGAAGGCATCTGTATTGGATGACTAGATATAAGGGATGCTAAAAAGGTAGCCAGCATTGTGAAATGGCATAGAGGAAGGATAAGCTCGATAATAAAACCAGGATTGGGGGTGAAATTAGGCGAGCACCACAGACCGGTGCCTCGGCAGCCCCCTGCAGCCGAAGATAAAGCCTGGTCGTCTTAATTCCTCTCCTGCCAACAGGAATCTTCTCCCCAAGGTCGGAGACTGCACTGACGACATCGTTCATCATCAACCTCGATGGACTTCCTAAGCAAGCAAGAGCTGCTGAATCTATATATTTCTTTTTAAATTGAACGGTGGATGAGGGAAGAGAGAAAGATGTGTTAGAAACAGTTTGCAAGGGAAAGGGGGAGAAAGATAAATCAGTAACTGTCTCTTTAAACGAACACAAATATAATGTAAGAGATGCACTTATGTGTTTTCTTTGTTCATTTATCTGAAGATCATCATCCAATCAATCGAAATTCGGCTAAGTTTATATACCATTCAGAAGAATATGAGAGGCGGAATAGTGTTGAATGCTCCTTCATTAATACTTCTAATTTTAATATTTCTCCCGGTCTTTTTAAACTTAATCTCATTATAAAAAGCTTATTTTATATTAAGTTTTCCATAATAACCCCTAGTTATTTCTTTATTTTGTGCTTACTGAATAAGGTATTCATATTTGTGCATCTTTGTATTCATATTTTATGGGACGTCTTCATTTCTGTCTCCGGTATTTTAGTGGAGATTTTATTTATAATTTTAACTTTGCTGTACCTGATATTAATCCCCCTTCTTCATATTTTTTATTTAATTTTTTTATCTTCTAATCAGCGTCGTCTGTGTTTTTAATTTTCATATATATATATATATATATATATATATATGATGAAAATTAATGCAATATCGCAAGAAAAGATGAGGAATTAAACCACATTCTCCGAAGACAATTTAATTCAGAACAGTTTCGGTGTATCTCACACCCTTTTTCAAATGACACTGGGTAGAAAATATAAGAGAATGCATAATATAAGCATAACACAAGATCCCCTGTTTTTCCCCCAATCCCCTACTTGTGGCTAATCTGGGGGGGAGGTTAGGCCTAAACATATTGAAGGGCTGACATTTAACTATTTTGCTTATATGCTTTCTTATTACAGGATTAAAAGAAAATTGACCCTCAGATAGATTTAAATTAGGAACTGACGATATCAAGCTCGATTCTACGATTCTTCTCTCACCTTCTTTAGCCGATTTAAATACCATTTTACTTCCATTGAAATCAATCATATGATATTGGCATGTCTCTTCATGGAATATTTTGAGCCGGAATTCCTTCCCACAATTTCTCCCCCTAAGTTTATATGGTTAAGGTACAATGATGATGTATTTTCTGTATGGCCTAATGGCCATGATTTTGATACCTTTTTTAATAATTTGAATAATTTGCATGTCTCAATCAAATTTAAATATGAATGGAAATATGATAATAGATTACCCTTTTTAGATATCCTCATTAATAAAGATCACCATGAATTAAAACTTGACGTGTATAGGAAACCAACCCACTCGAATGCCTATATACATTATTTTTCGTTTCACGATAATACTGTTAAAAAATCGGTAATTTCTAACCTTTTCCTTAGAGCATCCAAAATATATCATCCTTCCTATTTAGATGAAGAAATTGTCATTATCAGGACCATTTTTAATAATTTGTATCACCCCGATTGGTTCATATCGTCTGCCCATTTTGCAGCTAGGAAAACATTCTATGGTAATAAGCCTTCCTGCACTAACGACCCTAACAAATGTATAACATTGCCATTTAATAATAAATTAAATAGTTTAAAGGACATATTTGGAAAAGCAGGTATTAATCTAGCCTTTAAATATAATAATTCCTTAAACCAATTGATGATGGCCAGGAAACCGAAAGAACATCATAACATAGGAGTATATGCAATACCATGCAACGATTGCCATAAAGTTTATATAGGGGAAACGGGGAGAAATCTAGACAAGAGATTGTACGAACACAAAAGAGATATTAGAGTGGTCAGCGAAAGCAGTGGAATAGTTTGCCATGTTAGAGACAAGAATCATACGATCGATTTCAATGGAAGTAAAATGGTATTTAAATCGGCCAACTATGTTAAGAGAAGAATCGTAGAATCGAGCTTGATATCGTCAGTTCCTAATTTAAATCTATCTGAGGGTCAATTTTCTTTTAATCCTGTAATAAGAAAGCATATAAACAAAATAGTTAAATGTCAGCCCTTCAATATGTTTAAGCCTACCCCCCCCCCCATCCCAGATTAGCCACAAGTAGGGGATTGGGGGAAAAAAGAGGGGATCTTGTGTTATGCCTTATATGCATTCTCTTATATTTTCTACCCAGTGTCAGTTGAAAAAGGGTGTGAGATACACCGAAACTGTTCTGAATTAAATTGTCTTCGGAGAATGTGGTTTAATGCCTCATATATATATATATATATATATATATATATATATATATATATATATATATACCAGGGCTGAGAATGAACCAGAAATTCAAAAATACTAAGAACTCGCATTTCATCCATTTTGCACTGCACTTGGCACTTGTTTTCATTTATTGCTCCACTCACGGGCTACTTTGTGAGTTATATATATATATATATATATATATATATATATATATATATATATATATATATATATGTATATATCTCTCAAAGTAGCACGAGAGAATGATGAAAATGAATCCATTAAACCACATTGAAAGAGAAAACGGAATAATTTTTCCTTGCAGTAATATTTTTATTACCTTTTTCCGAAAAAATCCGTGCAGGGAAGCGATTCGAACCAGGCACACTGAGGCAGCGAGCACCACTTTGATCACAGTTACAAGTATGCCGTTAGTACACTACGATATATATATATATATATATATATATATATATATATTTATATTCATCTCAAGTTGTGCAAAAGTTCTGTTACACTGATTTTTTAGTCGCGTGCGAGTCTAGTCACGGGTGATTCTACATCACACTATGCATGTCGGTCGGTCAGGACCCGTTTTGCTTCTTTTTGTTTTTGTAATAATATCATAACTATTCAGCCGATTCTAACGAAATTTGAACCCCTTATGTTGTTTTACATTCTCTTTCGAATAATACAATTATCAAAGTCCTTCCACGGTTAACCAAAGAATTATTTTCCTTTGGCAATTACATCATAACTATTCGGCCGATTCTAACTAAATTTGAAACCTTATGTTGTTTTACATTCTCTTCCAAATGCTCTCCTGCGCGCAAGCCACAATATGTTCGACCTCGCTGATCGGCTCAACGTCAGCCGGATGAATGTTTACAGAGACACAAAGAGCCTCCAAAACGGTGAAGACCTCAAAG
Source organism: Ceratothoa steindachneri (assembly GCA_963969495.1). Lineage (NCBI taxonomy): Eukaryota > Metazoa > Arthropoda > Malacostraca > Isopoda > Cymothoidae > Ceratothoa > Ceratothoa steindachneri. The sequence goes on from OZ018327.1 coordinate 165,496,047, forward strand.
ATCGACCTCCTTTAGGCATACCTCAAGTTGTCAACCGGTTGGCCTTGAGATAGGCCTTCGAAAGTTCTCCGACACCTAAAATTCCAGCGCTCGCGAAGAAGAACATCTCCGTGGCCACATTATCCAGGGCCGTCGAGGAGGAGGGAGCAAAAACTTGAGGTGGATGGATAAACCTCTGCTCACCGACCCTATGCGAGAACAACGTCGGTAAAGCTTTCGTCGCCTTCTCAACGACTTGAATTGTGATGGAAATCGATTTCTCATTTTTTATGAGGAAAAAAAACTTCAAGTGCGATTCGGTCATCAACAAGCAGAACAACCGCGTGATAAGCTTCAACCAGGCTATCTAGGAGAATGCCACCCTCTACAACACCGGGAGTATTGTGTTCGTTTTTCTTTGGTCATACATGTCACACTAGAGGCGAGTCTGGTGCACAAAGAGGTCCTAGGTCGAAGGGGGAGGTGACCTCCAAGCAGTTTAGGGTCTTCCGAATATTTACGTCTGTCTCCACGGCTGAGCTGGTCGCATCATGTGTGGTTTGAAGACCATTTGGGAATCTATAATGATACATACAACGTGCTAAGTTCCTACAAGGCATTGAAATCTACTTCGAAGTATTCATGATGCCACAGCTACTCTATTCCTGGACAAGTAGGGGTTGATAGGAAAGTGTATGGTGAGAGGTCCAGGGTGTTTGGGCAGACTGAGCTGCCATTACTACATGGTATGTATCAAGACAGCGTTCAGTCTGTATGGCAAAGACGCGACTTAGGTCAGCAGGTCTTGTTTTTAAGTGTTGATCTCAAGCCTGGATCCATGAGGGACACGGCCACTCCCTGATACATCTAAACAAGGGTGTTAGTACTATCTTTTCACCCTGGGGGGGGGGGGGAACCTAACATGGTTCGATAAAAATCTCATGGTTGAAAATCTAAAAGTATGATTGGAAATTCATTATTTTCAACTCTCGTACAAAATACAATGTATAAATTGATATAATAATATGGCTTTCAATATTATGGACACAATATAACTTTGGCCGGTCACTCTCACTATCTTAAAGATTTCTTTCTTAGAAATCACTTTCTCGCGGTGGAAACCGATATCTGAATAGCTACAGTTGCCATTGATGAACGTAGCCAGGATTTGACACTCTTCATTGTTCTCAAGTTTCTGATCAGTTCACAGATATTTACTGGAAGTCTTTATCACTTCTCGTGCAGCTGAATACAACTCACCCCCCCACCCCACCCTTCTCAAAGATATCCATTAGAGACACATCGGGAGTTGCACCTCTTCTGTTTTACCAAACGCTGAGTGAAAACAAAACAAGATAAGTAAAGGCTGAGTGAAAACAAAGCAAGATAAGTAAACGCTGAGTAAAAAAAACAAGATAAGTATACGCTGAATGAAAACAAAAAATATGAGTAAACGCTGAGTATAAAAAACAAGATAAGTAAAAGCTGAATCAAAACAAAACAAGATGAGTAAACGCTGAATCAAAACAAAACAAGATAGTAAACGCCGAGTGAAAAAAAATATAAGTAAACGCTGAGTAAAAATAAAACAAGAAAAGTAAACGGTGAGTGAAAATTTAACAAGACAAGTAATCGCCGAGTGAGCTCTTGTGGGAATTATAGAAATCAGTGAGTAGGCAAAGACAAATTTTCATTGAGGGGAGGCCAAGTGGCACTCCATGGCCACCCTTCTCTAGACGTTCAAAAACTTAAGCATCTCGTCTGTTTTCCCATTCCATTCTTATCCTTATTGATGAGTTTTTTTCTTTTTTTCGGTTCTCTACAATTTTAAAACTTCACCAATTACCAAAAACTTTTAGCTACCCAATTACACGGCATTTTTTCCGCGTGTAATTGTGTGTACTTTCACTTTTTTGGTATTCATTTACATCTAAAGATCTCATAATATGCCGGTAACTTAAAATAAATGGAGTTAGCACCCAAATCTGGTAGCACTTTGCAAGGTTTAAACAAAAATCAAAAACAGGAAAAGATAAACAAATCTTCCAGAACTTGTTCATTCGGTTGACCTTGTACTTCACTCTTTCGAACCAAGTGTTAAGAAAGATTAAATAAATCCATTATTGCTTATTACTCAATAACAGATGACAATGATAACGAAAAAAAAGTTGACTACAGATATTCCAGTCAATTTAGGGCTTTTCAACAGCAGTATTTATCTTCATATAAGCACTATCATAGAGTTGACTTAGCTGTTTAAGTCCCTACTTAATCCTTATCTATTATTTATCCCTTATTTTCTCTTTGGAAGATGCCGTTTATTTAATTCACCGCAATTTCTACTTTGTATAGATAAAATTCATATTTTTAAGATCTCAAAAACATGGGAAGGAAATTTCATGTTGTATTCGGGGCGGCAATTTGACTGATTTACTGACATTACGTACTGAACGAATAATTTTGGTTCCAGGGCCAAAATAACCTCATACTTTCTAACTAGGTTACTCGCCGAAAAGCCCATCCCCCCACTATGCCATTTGGAGGCATCAATATATTTCTGTGGCTAAAGAGAAAAAGAAAACCTCTGAAAACTATCCGAACTGAATATATAAAAAGTAAACCCAATTACACACGGAAAATAAAAGGGTGTAAATTTGAACCATAGGATACCATAATTTTTTGTTACTTGATAACTTATGGTCAATTATTTAATATTTGTAAGCTATCTTGAGACCTAATGGCAACCATTTATTGACTCAACATATGTAGAGGGAAAAGTGAAAAAAAATTAATAAATGCGATGAAAAATCATTAAAAAAAAAGGTAACAAAATTATGTCGAGAAAATAACAAAAGATTACGAGTCTAATTATTGTATTTCACCGCCACCCTTATTTAATTCTCTTCCTAAACTTGATTAAATGCCGAATCTAAAAACTCGTGGAAAAAATAATAAATGACCAAATACATATCTAAAAAAAAAAAAAAATCAAAACAGGAGCCTATAGAGGGCCAAAATTCCCCCCTCCCCCAGAAAAATCTGGAAAGAATAAAGGGACATAAAAGTTAAAGTTACCGAAATTTCAAACTGAAAAGATAGATGAAGAGTGAACCTAGTTTTGACTTTTAATGCGAAAGAGGCAGCTGCTCTTTCACATCAAGATTTCGGACTGGAGAAAAGAGAGGCAGGATTGGGTTGTAAGGACCAGATTAGGATGGCACACGGATTCAGTTAGATACGGGAAATTTTAAAGCATTTTTGGAGGAATAATCAAAATGGCAACAGAAGGTTGAGGGAAAAAGACGGTAGATATATAAAAAAGACGAAAGCGACGGGAGTGTAAGAAATGAAAGGAAAGTAAAGGTAGTTTCGGATCTTAACTCTCTTCTTTCTCAGCTTCTCCCAGAGCCGGTGTTTAGAAAACGGGTAGAAATTTCATATCAGGAAGTGTAATAGATGGTTTAAAGGATTAGGGGACCGGGCGTCGGAGTGCGCTGGGATATATTTTAACGCAATCTCCGAGAGGAAGACGTGGACGGAATTATCTGTGGAAGGCGAGGGAGGTCAGAGGGAGGAGAGCGGAATGGGGAAAGACTACTATATAAGGAACTAAATAAAGATAAATATTGTTATAAGCTTCGTCATTAATGCAGTTCAAATTTAGGTTAAAAACTCCCACAATTTTAACAACGCACAGTACAAATGATGTAAGTAAGGGACTAGTTAGTACAATTATGTTTATTTAGTATTGGAATGTTAAAAGGAAAAGTGGTGAAGTTAAAGTAGTGAAAATGTGAGGAGGAACCCTCTTAAATGACACAAAGAGGAGCTATTAGGTGAAGGAGACCCAAGGGACACTTAACTCTCCTAAATTGTTTCCACAGGTACGATGAACTTAGAGGAATCTCTCTAAAGCTGCCTGTAGCGACCGGAGTGCGAAATGGGCGGCTTAGTTTGGACTTAGTCTTTTCAGGCTCAGGAATAAATGTCTGAGTCTCCTGTTCACTGAACCGTGGTCAGTTGGTTCGAATCCAGACACTTCTCGGATGCCTCTTACTTTTCTGACGGGTCATTTCTCTTTCAGCACTTTCCTAGTTACCTGTATAAACTCAGGTAACCCTTTATATAGGGTGGACCCCCAAAACTTAGATATGAAATAAAAACAAATGAATCTTTTATCTATAAATACTTATTCCTTGTGAAAATCATCTTAAAGTCATTTAATGAATCAATTAACCTTTAAAAAATAACGTAAAAAAATGTTTTTTTTATTTTCTAAATTGCGACCTTTAAAAAAAAGTTTAAAATTTTAAACTAAATTTAAATTTTAATGATAGGGTCAATATGCCCAGTTTTTATGGTCAACCACAGCCTGTCGTCGTTGCTCCCTAAATTCTTTTCTTTCTTTTCACTTCCGAACAGATCAATCTAAAAAATAAAAAAAACAACGTTTTTTACATGATTTTTAAAGGCTAATTGATTCATTAAATGACTTTAAGACTATTTTTTTACAAGGAATAAGTATTTATTGATAAAGGATTCATCTTTCATTTGTTTTTATTCCATGACCCTACCTGCAATGGTTATTGAGATATTGCTTCTCAAAAACGGTCCAGGTTTTTTTGGGGGGGGATCCTGTATAAGAGCATCCGAACTAGGAACCATTAAAGAATAATAACGCTTTCGCAAGAGCCAAAATTAACCCTACAGTGTAACTCCAACCAGCAACATCTTCCCCGGAAAACGCGGAAATTACCACTCACCCATAACGGACTGACTGGAAACGAAAGATGAACGGGTTAGATGTCAAGGTTCGACTATGTGTTCCCTTTAAACGTCCAGTAGTCCTCTGGTAACCACTATGTCTCCGCGTTTCATGTCAGAGCTCACGGCATCCAGTCGCAGCAGAGGCAGTAAATTCATTTACCAAATGTTTTATTCGGATTTTCTTTGAGAATTTCAACTCTCTTATATTTTGTTTTGGTTGTTAGTATTTATATCATTATTTTCTCTTCCTTTCGTCTTTTTTTATAATTATTTGCTTCCTTTCCTCTGCTCCGATTTCATTCCTAAAATTAATCGGAGAAACACGATTAGTTTCATTAAATCCGGATCACAGGTTTACCGTGTTATCGCATTTGTTATTCCTAGTAATTAAATAATTATTTAATTTTTATAATTCATTTATTATTTTTACATTAAATGCCACCTAGAGATTGAAATGATGAGAATTTAATCAAACTGTTGAAGTAGGAAAAATGGGCGTATTTTGCGAAAACTTGACTTATGAAATGCTATTTTCTTCGACTCGAGATCAACAAATATCTTTTATGGAATTATGAATTTCGGAAATGGATTGACATAATTGAATTACGGAAATGGATTGACATAATTGAATTACGTTAAAATTGCTAATTATAATTTAGGGGAAGATTGAAATTAGAACTAAGTCACGCTCACTTTAGCCTCTCCGAAAGATCTACGGACATTCATGTTTGTCGTCTCTTCCCTTTTCCTCCTTGCCAATTGATGAGAGAAAATAGTCCGTATTTCCTTATTCTCTTGCAAACCCTCTTTCCCTATACCTCCCCATGGGGCACTCCATTCTACTCCACCCCCACTCTCCAGCTGCCCTTTTTCGCTCATGGGTCCCTAGCGAAAGAATCGTCCCTCCTTTCCTCTAAAATGATCTGACCCCCTGCTCGACTCGTTTCCTTGTAGCCTCCATCGTCAATTCTCCCTTACCTTTCAGCTTTACCATTCTGATATTTTTAACACTTTCCTCTTAAATGACTTTTCTCTATCTTACTTTTGACGACTACAACAATCTTCTTGCTCGATCTCATGCTTCCACTATCAGGTCCTTTCAACATGTTCACAACTATGCAGTCTTCTCACCTAGAAACATTTATCTCGTGTATTACCATTACTTGAAAACTGGACTGTCTCCCGATCCTGCTGTACATCGTCACTAACATCCTCTTTCTGACTTCATCAGCATTTCAGACTTTCGCCTTACGCTGTTGGGGGAAACCCTTTCTCATCTCTAAATTTTTGTCGATTTTGTACACTTTTTCCAATTTTGGGCCTATTTCTAAAGATCAGTCTCTATCTTCTTTTTGGACTTCTTTTCTGCCGTCTTTTATCCATTGAAGTCCAGTCTGTATTTTTTTCTGGTTCATCAATTTATTGTCTTGAAATTTTGCCATATGGCCTGGCCAGCTCCAGTTCAAATTTCTTATTGCTTCCACTCTATCTTGAAGTTTAGTTTGTTCACGTATCCAAGACGCTGATTTTGTGTCACGCCAAGTTAGGCTCTTAGTATTATTCTAAGTTTTAATTTGCGTTTTGGTCAGGGTTCAAGTTTCTTATCCATAAGTTATAGTTGAGATTATGCATTGGCTGTATGCATTTCTTTTAAGGTTCATGGGCATTTTTATTTTGGAGTTTATGCTTGCCTTTCCAAAGGCCTCTCAACCTAGAATGATTCTGTGTTGGATTTTTTGATATTTCCTCGGTAACGTAATCTGTTAATTCAACTAAAAATATTTGTCTATTTTGAATAGCAATGCATCTCTTTGGTATGTGTTCTGTAATATTTATATAGACCGTATTTATACCTTAATTCCTTCAAGGCTATTATGATCCCTAGTATTTCTATTGAATCGAATGAAATGATTTCTAGTACTAGAAAAATACGAAGTATATATGGATATGATATTCTAAAGGTTTTGCACTGAGCTTGTCCTCTCGAGTTTAGGTTCATCCAGAGGGTTTTACAGTTAATGCATTCTTTCTAGCCGGGGTCGACGTTGTTGATGAGTCGTTTCCAAAGATTTATGTTTAGTGCTCTTCTATTTAGTCCTTTCTCTCTAAATAAATTGTTTGAGCTCCCTTTGTTCCCTCCCCCCTCTTGATGCGGTAGCCCTTTCTAGTCTACAGAGTTAGAACGATGTGTTTATGGATCGCTTACGGGCGACGTCCTTGCGTTACTCTCATTCGAGGCTCGTCCATCAAGGTTTGGCCAGAGACTTTACGGATGGATACCCTTTCTGGCTCCGACCCTCCATATTTATCCCTCATTTTCACCATCTAAAACCTAATCACCTCTACCACTCCTATTTCCCACTTGCTTGCCTTCTTAAAAATCTTCGTTCTCTCACAAACAAAGCTTTTAATAAGCTCACTCCGAACCTAAAATAGAATAAAATATCCCCATTAATTAAGACAATCTATAAAGACACATAGAAATAGCTCTCTCCCCACAACCTTATGCAATCTTTTAGAAGAGCCTTCAACCACACCTCTCTACATAATTACAAAACACGCGCATTCCCCTCAAAATTACAGTCACTCTTCCTTATGACCAACCCATCTCTCCCTGACCATATAATCTGCCATTGTCTGACGTTATTAACCAAAGCTAATTTAATTTGTGACTTTATCAAATCAGAGAAGTTTGCCATCTTTGGCATAGAAGAAACATGGCTGAAAGGTAGCGCGACTGCTATATCTAAAACCACAGCCCCTCATACTTAACCATTCATCCATACTGTGAGAACAGCAAGACCTGGTGGAGGGATTCATTTAAATTCGAGGCCGCATCTCGCACACTCTCTCATTCCTATCGAATTCCCCAAACTTCGATGTTCTACTCGCCTCTTACTTCTGGAACACTCTCAAAATTACGATTATTTATCCCCCTCCGGGTCAACCCCCCCTGGACAGTTTTTTCGATGGCACGACCTTCTCTAACATCTCTGAAATCTTTCCCTTTTTAATCAATTTTAATATCCTCAATGACACACTCACACATCTCCCACTTCTCGATATTTAAAAATTTTAATCCCTCTCTTTCTCAATTTGTTTAATCCGTCATCCACACAATTTTTCTTATCAATCCTTACTTCTCGATTCATAGCCTCTCCAACACTGATACTCTTTATTTTAATTTCTGACACCTACCTCATATAGTTTTGTTTATAATTTTCCCTTGCGCCTAATCCTTGCATAACCACTCCCAACATATCTTCTTATTGTGGGCTAACTCCATTGATTAGAAACTTATGATGACCAAGTATCTAGCTTTTCTCCTTCCATCAATAGACTACTACTACACTGCAACGACTGATGTCAATGTGTCTCATTTCTCCTTTTCCAGGACCAGCTCCTCCCTAGATCTTCTCTCAAACTCTGAGCCCAGTGGTTCCCCAGAAATATTTTGGATGCCAAAGTCAGACGAGCCTGCGACAGACGCCTTCGGGCTACCCGTACTCGAGGAACAGAGAGAACAACAACCTCCCTAGCCTGCTACACTGTCCTCTAAAAGTCTACGAGTGAAGTTTACACTCCCCGTAACCTTGTTTAGAACAAAAGAATTTACATACACTTTTCAAACTTATTGCTAGACTCTTTGTTCCCCTGCCGCTCCAGTCTCTTCCCGCATCTGTCAAAATTTCTTCCTTCTTCTCTAACAAGATATTTCATATCTATTATAGACTTCTTTATTCCTCTGGTCCTCGTCACTTAATACTATCCTCTTTCTCGCGCGAACTATTTTTTCTTAACATGTATTAACCTTATTTTTTTTCTCTTCGAAAAACGCCGATTCTCCTCTAAAACCTTAACCTCCAAGTGTCTACCATCAGTTCCTTTCTGTTTTTCTCCCTTACTTTATCCGTAATTTTATTACCTTCCTCTCGTCCTGTGTAATCCCATGTGATTTCAAACACCGTCGCTCGTCGTATCTTTAAGGAACTTAACGTGAACCCCATCGATCGGGCAAATTACCAACCAAAACCTCATCTCCCGTTCCTTTCAAAATTTCTGAATAAACTGAGGCCAATCCAGATTGTAGATTACATATCGTCCTCCAACATTAATGAAAATTTCTACTATCGCTTAAAGAAAGGAGAAAACACAGGATCAGCTCATCTGATTCACTTTGCATCTATCATCTCGAGTTACGTTTTTCTGTTCCGCAAGGTTCGGTTCTTAGTCCGCTCCTTTTTCGTGTCTTCTTCCTTTTGGAATTTTTATGCACCTCCTTGCTTTATCATTTGGTCTGTATGCTGATGACACTCGTATTTTTCTCTTTTTCTCCCTCGTATGCTGAGGAACAGAAATCCTCTATCGCTTTGGAAAACATAACCATGAGAAAACTGATGTATTATTCGGGTGTAAACTATCGTTTGTGGCTCACTAAGAATTAGTAGTACTTGTATTAACCTTGATGGCTTGCCTGTTCCGTAATCCGACACTTAAAATCTGAGTCATTTGCAATAGTCAATTATCTTGTATGCCATTCCTCTTAACTGCACCCGCTCCCATTTTAACTACAATAGTTTCAAGGTAGCTTTCGCTCTTTACCCCCCTCAACTTGAAGACATTTCCACCGGCGACTTTTCTGTCGTGCAATTCTGATGCTCCGTGAGCTAATCTGGCTGTCCATGGGTTCCAGAATTAGCTTCAAGGTACACGTTTGTAAATACAGGGTGCGGCAAAATCGATTGAGCAGTTTTAAGGAGTTATAAAAAAGTAAGGGGGGTATATAGAGACGGTACGCCATATTCGGGGGGTACATTCCCGAGGAGAGCCCTGAGGGGCTTTGCCAGGGAAGCGAGCCATTCCTCGGAAACCGGCAAGAGGACACCTCCCCCCCCTCCTTCCCCCGAGCATTGACTCCTAAAAACTGGTCAATCAGTTCTACCGCACCCTGTATAAGATCTTAAACATAGCAGCCCGTTCCTACCTGGCTTTCACACTGAACCAACCCTTCCTCTCTGAGAAACTTATATTCTGGATCTGATCCCTTACTTTTTGGTCCTCGTACTCGTCTGTGGTAGATAGTTGATCGTGTTCTCTCGATACTTTCTTTTCGAATGTAGAATGTTTTGCCTCCTGATTTATTCTCCTATTCTTCCTCTTTTGCCTTTATGGGTACCAAGGTGACCCACCTCTTTTCGCTCACGTCTCTCCTTTGTTGGTAGACAGAGGCTGTGTGAAGGTCCGTCACTTTGTAGAACGCCATACAAAAATCCCTAATTATTGCTTTCAATTATTATTATTGAAAGACAATATTTGGAATGATTTTCGAACCACTACAAGGTGACCTGTTATTAAATATTTGCCTCTTTAATAAAAATATTGCATCTCTGCCTGGCGTAAGATCTTTCGGTTTTTCTTAACCTGTTCGGGGTGATATTAATATTAAGGCAAATATTCGATTTTATAATATAAATAAAATCAGGCAATGGCTTCGCCACTCCCCCCGCCCTACGGGAAAAGCTTAGGCCTCGCTACTAAGATTAAAATTTAAAATCTAAAAAAAAGCAGCCATGGTTAAATTTTTATAAATTTTCTGAACTTCGCCAATTATAATATTTTTAAAAAGGAACTTAAACTAAATTTTTTCCCTTTCAAAATATCACGTTGCTAAAATATAGTTATTGAAAAAGATATATAAAAATAAATTTTCTGAACTTCACCATTTGTAATTCTTTGGGTTTTAAAAAATTCACAAAATTTCGATACTTATATTTATTTCTGAACTTCACCATTTTGCTTTTGATATTATAAAAGAATTATTAGAAATAACTTTGATAAAAAACATAAGTCATAACCAAACTAAGATGAAATTATTATTCAAATATTCAAAAAAATCCCCTTCTTAAATTATAGAGTTAGTGAGGATGATGATGATGATGATGATGATGAGTTGGAGTAGTTTGCCTCAAATTAATTTAAACTATAATTTTTCCAAAATGGAACTGTGAGAGCAGGTAAGGTTGATTTTACCAAATCAAGCTTTTCTTTCAAGTGAGGCTCATATTGTTCGTTACCTAGATGAATTGTCTGTTGCAACTCTTTCTCCTACACTCTTCCATCACTGTAACTATTCTTTCACTTCTTTATTCTCTTAAATTAAACTATAATACATCTATACCAACTCTAATACCAACTGGACAATAAACACATCACTTAAAATGACTATGTTCTGGAATTGAAAGGGCATATGTATGGGAGGGAGTCTTTGGACTAATTACCTGATTCCTGGTGGTGCATGTGCAGCGAACAAGTTATGAATTGAGCTGTTTTCTATATGAACATGTTTTAAACATGTCCAAACCTTATACATTTCACCCATAGCGGCTGAAAATTTGTGCGACCTTTACCAAATTACTAAAGTATATTTCTATTCCATAACATATTCTCTAAAGTTGTCCAGCAAGGGCAAATTAACGTACTGCGAGTTTGACATTTTCGCTTAAGAAAAGAATTAATTTTGATTTAACATTCTGAATATTTTACAACACCAAATCTCATGAGGATTCTCGATTTTGGTAAAGCACAATTCGTTAAAATTAAATTTGCGTGGAGTGAGAGTACCAAAAACTACTTCCAAGGAAGATGACATAACGACGATGTCTAAACTTTATATGGACACTCATATAATAAGCGGATGAAGTAAGTAACTGCCGAGAAAGACGCAAGCCAATTAAACAACAAAATTGGTCAAACAAAGAACCTACCGTATTGCCTCAGAATAAAGCTTAGCGAATTACCAGAGAATAAAGACTACCGTATTTCCATAGAACAAAGCCTATTTTATTACCAGATAATCAAGCCTAGATAATAAATCCTAGAGTATTACAAGATAATAAAGCCTACATATTTCCAGAGAGCAAGGCGTACCATATTGCCGGATAATAAAGCCTAATTATTGTCAGTGAATAAAAGCTACCGTATTACCAAATAATAAAACCTATCGCATTGTGAGATAATAAGGCCTAGATCTTTGGCAAATAATAAAGCTTACATCATTACCCAGATAATAACTCCTACTATTGTCAGATAATAAAGCCTATCTTATTGCCGGAAAAATGCCTACCTTATTGCAATGGATAAAGCCTATTGTTTGAAAGAGAATAAGGCCTAGTAGCAACAGAGAACAAAGCCAACCTTGTTATCAGACAATGAAGCATACTTCAACACCACATAATAAAGTCTATCTTAAAGTCAGAAAATAAAACCAACCCTATTACAAGTGAATAAAACTTACCTAACTACCAAATAATAGAGCCTATATTATAGCCAATGAATTAATCTGACCGTATTAACATCAAATAAAGCCTATCGTATCCCCAAATTATAAAAACTACCGTATCGCACTGGATTAAAGCCTACCGTATTGCCAGAAAATGACCCCTACCTTATTACTAAATAATATAAGCTTACCTTATTACAAGATTATAAAGCCTACCTCACTACAAGAGAAAAATTCCGACAGTATTGCCAGAGAATAAAGCTTACCTTATTGCCAGAGAATTTAGCCTACCGTATTGCCAAATAATAAAAAACCTATCGTATTCCACGGGAATAAAACCTACATTTTGTTAAATAATAAAGTTTACCTTATTATTAGCGAATAAAGCCTACCTTATTGTCAGATAATAAAACCTACCTTATTGCTAGAGAATAATAAAGCTGACCGTTTTGCCAGTGAATACAGATAATCTTATTACCATATAAAAAGGACACCTTATTGCGTGAGAATTAATCCGACTATATTACCAGAGAATATAGCTGACCGTATTGTAAGAGTATAAAGCCTACCGCATTACCAGAGAATGAAGCATACCTTCTTACCAAGGAATAAAGCCTACCTTAGTGCAAAGGAATAAAGCCTACTTTATTGTCAGTTAATAAAGTCTACCTGATTTCCAGATAAAAAAACTACCATTTTACTACGATAATTCCGAGCGTATTAAAAGAGAATAAAGCTTACGTAAGCACCAGAGAACAAAGCCTACCTTAAAGCCAGATAATAAAGCCTACTGTTTTACCAGATAATAAAGCCAACCGTATGGCCAGGGAATAATGTCTACCTTATTGCCAGAGAATATAGCCTACCGTATTATCAGAGAATAAAACCTATCGTATTACCAGAGAACAAAGCCTACACTATTGCAACATATTAATGCCTATCGTATTGCAAAAGAACAAAGCCGACCGGATTGGTACATACTAAATCCTACAGAGAGTAAGGCCAACCCTATTGAAAGAAAATAAAGCCTACCTCATTGGCGGAGAATAAAGCCTACCGTATTGCCAGAGAAGAAACCTACCTCTCTAACATAAAATAAATCCTACCTTATTACCAGGAAATATATTAGGAAAGACAGCGGGAAATACAGAGCTAGAATGTAGCGTTCAAAAAATTGACAGATAAGCAAAATGAAATTATATAACCTATCATCCAAAGAGATTGAAAAAAGAATCAAATAACCTTTACCTATGGGTAAACAACCAGAATCCAACGAGAGCCACCAAGAAAACTTCACTAGAGTTCGAAACTAAACAACACATTACCCAATGATAAATATTTTATTTTTTACATAAACTTAAATTTGCCAAAAGAATTAAAAGATATCTTTGTAGACGTCTTGAAAAAATATTTAATCGATCACTAGAAGGCGTCGTTCCAGAAATCGGCAAATTAGCTAATATTACTCTCATTTTCAACAAGGGCGATCATCACTGACATACAAACAAGTAAATTCGTCTAACGTCCTTATATATTAAATTACTTGAATAAAATATCAAATAGAAAATAGCCGAAAATCTACACAAACATGAAGTAATCCAACACACTCAACGCTGTGTTCGAAAAACACAAATCACGAGTCTTTTCATAAAATTGTTCAGGAATATGTCTCGAACTCATCAGTAGAGGTGATCTAGTTGGATTTTCTAAATTTACATGTCTCCGACTGATTAAAACCTCGCAGCTCACGGTACCCTTAGAACCCTTATAGCGGCGTGTCTTCGATGTTAAAAGTTATAGCGAGTCTCGATGTTAATTAATGGGTCTCGAAGTTAATAGGAGCACCGTACGTTACTATGGTAGGCTTCGGCGTGAAGGGGAATTCGCTTGACCGAGGCTTTCGATTAGGTAGACTGGGTTTAAAGGATCGATGCGGATTACCTGTAGCAATGAAATCACAAACGGAGGAATATCGGACTCTTTATTAGAGCATAGAACTCGCGTAGCCTTGGGCGTAAGAAGGACTCGAGGCAGCCGTGTAGTGTATTTAAATGGGCCTATTACTACATGGCGTCTCTCTGACTGGCGACAGATTGACTCTCTTACTTTCTGTATGTCCTGACTCTGTGAGTTTAGCAGTATATACGAGTATTTGTGTCTGAGACAACAATGGGCGTGGCCTATTATTATCCACTGATGTTGTTTGGATGGAGCCTATTTCACTCGCTGTTAATTCGTGTGTTTAAGGAGATAAAAACTTGATTTGGGTCAAAATACCAAAGACGCATTGTTTGCTAGCAAACAACGTCCGCTGCTATCGTGTTAAAAGTTCTTCACCTGCACCTCAAGCTTTGGTTAAACCGCTGACCTTCTATCGCGGCTATGGGAACCACTTTTGTATCTGTGTTTACAGGTGCATATGTTTGCTGCCGTCTCGAATGAATTATTCTCGCCTAGACCAAAATAGATATATTATTTACATTCATGTTTTCTTAACTCATGTCTCTTTCTTCCCTAAGGGTTTTACTCTATTCTAGATGGGTTCATTATTACATAGCATACTATTTCAGTAATTTAAGGATTTCATAAGGCTAACGTGCTCATTTGTGAGGTTCCTTGTTGGCTCTACTTTACCTTGCAATTTGGGTGCCACAACCTTACTCACATGTGTCGAAGATTGGATTACAGATAATAAGAAAGAGAACATTAATTATCATGAGTAAATCGGGATGGAGGCAGTATCTAATGGAGTTCTATATCCATGTGTACTGAAACAACCTCTATATAAAATGTTTGTTAATTTTATAGACGATGATGTTTTATGTAAATCTTGAAATTCGCTTACGATATAAAACTGGGAGGCAAACAAAGCCTGACCTGGATATAATTCAAACAAAACCAAAAAAAAAAAGTGAATGGTCAATTAAATGACAGATGGGGCTCAATACAGACAAGAGTAACTTCTTACTTATCGGACGAAGAGTCGACGAAGAGTCTAAAAATTTAACTATACCAAGCGTAAGGTTGAAATTGAAAAGTATTTATGAGTGTTCATCATAAACGACTCAATATTTTCTAAATGATATGCGGAGGTGTGCGAAAATGAGAAGTGATAAAGCTTTTAAGATATGAAAACTGCTTTATCAACGTTAAATCTGATAAATCTTTTGCATTTTATACATCAGGTAAAACGAAACAGATGGATTCAAACTACAAGTAAGGCGTTGTTAAAGTAACATAGCTAAAAATTTCAATTACAAATTAATTAATAATTGTAAGCCTTTGCCTGAAAACATAGCATATGTACAGTGGTAACATCAACATGATCAAAAACAATTGATATTTGTAAGTACATATTTCTAATTTACATGAGTAGCCGTGAGTGGACAACTCGGTCATTCCTGGCCGTTATAAACTTATAAATTGGCCTTAGAAAGGCAAACATGGCAAGTCTGTATTCATCCCACCCTTTACCCCGGCTAAACCATGGAAACACTCTTTGAGACATCTCCCTTTTAAGTCTTGTTTCTGACACAAGTCCCAAACCCCTGCCTTCAGTATCTCAAGTATCTCGTTATCACATTCATTTCTCCTCAAGTCCCTTCCTATGGCCACACCCTCTCATCTAAAGAAGGGCTCTTCTTCCAAATTGCCACACGCCGCTCACACACGCAAATGCCTCTCCCACCATGTGTTTGATATTCTACCGTCCTGTTTTCCCGACATCACTTTCGCTTCTCTCAACCTCTCTCTCTTTCTCTCTCCAACCTACCGATTCTCTATTCAGAACAGATTTAGCACAACTTAGCCCCTTTGCAAGGCAAAGTCCACGATTCCTTTACTTCGAATCTCGCGCAATATATCATTCACCTCATACACAGCTATGATCTGCCCCTCCCATATCTTCCACTTTTGTTTCAGCAATCCCAAAGTAGTCCACATCAACAGACGTGGCATACGGTTTAACTCGGAGAGAATACCTTCATTACTGATCTACTTAGGTTAATAACTTTCTCTTGAGGTAAACGTTAGATAATATTTTTACCTGGATAGAGGAGGCTACCTGTCTTTTGCAGAATGCGGATTTCGTAAGTTCGAGGCCACGTTGGATGCTCTGCTTCGGCTGGAAAATGCTATCTGTACAGCAGACTTCGTAGAGAGTACTACGCCACGGTGTTATTCAATCTAGATAAGCCTTATTGATGCTGCATTGCGATATGGTACCATGTAGTCCCTCTACACCATGGGTCAACATCAAGCCTCTCAATTTTCATATCTGAATTCTTGCGAGATCGTCGATTTCTTGTAGAGGTTGTGGGAGTCCTCTATGACTCAATAGGGCAGATAGTACATCAGTGCTGCCGTATGATGCTCTCCCTATGATTTAGGTATACATCATTTTAATCTCGTTTTTGCGTCCCAGATGTCATCTCTGGAGCGTCGACTTCAATAAACAATGAGACGCATCTCTCACTATGCAAAAACGCACATATTTCAGTTTCCATTAGCCAAATGTAGGGTAATGCACTTTGCTGCCATCCACCGCTATACCCCGACCAGGAATTTTTCTAAACGGGATTCGCCTAAGAAATGGTTGATTTGCACCGTTTACTTCGTCTTGTTTTCGACGGGTGCCACTCCTATGAGGCCCATATTCGTAGCCTTGGTGTTTCTTGTACCAATCCTATGGACGTTCATCGTTCCGTGACGCTCAGCACATGTGCTGCAGATTGAGCTACCGCCTTGCTGTTTGATCGTTCCTTTGTTTGCTCAAAACCTTACCACGGATGCGAGTTTTTCTCATCCTTAGCTGAGCATGAATTATGGAAGGTGGACTCGATCTACTATACTGGTTTCCGTTTGGCGACCGGTGCCTTCCGCACGTCCCCTATATAGCCTTAAGGTTATTCGATGTCGGCCATAGTGCATTCTACTTTTGTATGCGCGAGTCACAATGATACCTATGCCGTTGAGAGACGCAAGTCATACCCTAAGCCCTTTAGGTTTAAGGCTGAAAAATTCATTTGAGAGCTCAATGTATCTCTCGAGCACCTGGAATGTCTGTTTCTGCCCAAATGGAAGGAAACCGATAGGAACTTAAAGTTGCGCACCATCGCACTGGGACTATTCCCTTGTACCTACCCCTAAATGCCTCGGAGGGGTGGGGCTTCAGGTTGCTTTTTTTGTCTCCAGATTGTGCGCACTCATGAAACGCACCGACAATTAATGGAGGGGGGTTGCATTTTCCTGTACCTTAATGTGACGAATTCGTTATCCCCCACACAATTCGGCACATTCTTGTTGAGTTCTATTCTTGGAGATTTTCGCACACGTTACACTTCTGTGTACCGTACGACCGGGGTCCCTACTGTTGGTCCCCTGTGCTTGGTACGTGTTCGTACGATCCTGACTGAACTGTTGAACTTTTTCGAAGATGGTGGCATCTTCCTTTTTATTTGAGTTTCTTGTTGATGGGTGTATACTTAGACGCCGGTGAAGGCGGGCCTCCCTCCCATAGGAAATATGCCCGCCCCCCATTCTACTTCTCCGTTTTATACCTTGTGGGTTTTTTTTAGGGAGGAGGGTGTTTGTGTGTTTTAACATAGCTTTATAATAGGCTAAATTGAACACTGCAATTTATGGTCAGATAACGATTAAAAAAAATCATTAGGCCTTGACTCTCGTTGGGGCTTAGATGCCCAGGACCTCCATATACTTTCTCCTATACCATCCGTGTTGTAGACGCTATCCGTATCCTTTTCTTGGATCATGTTTTGCCTTTTATCTATCCACACTGACCTACGTTGACAACAATGCGGTGTCTGCTCGGTCTATATCCCTTTACATTGCCCTTATGACCGTTCAACCCCGAGTATATGGATGGTAGTCTAGCAGGTAGCATGGTAGTTTGAAAAGCGAAGAGCGTTCGATGGCATAGGTTCGAACCGCACCTATGATTTCACTTCCCTTAAAGGGTAAAAGTGTTTATTATTTAATTACGTTTGCTATCTCCTCTTCATTCTTTCTTAATCTATTATCCTTTTTTGATCTTATAAATAGATAAAATCGCTTTTATATCATCATTTCCTTATTTTCTGTGGGTTAATGAACATCTACCTTTTTACAGGGGATAGAGAATAAGGCCAAGTGGTGTGCTTATTATCTCATTGATTCTTGTATTTGAATAGTCATCCAGAGATAGACTACTTTTTAGCAAATTCATTTAGGACGTTTCCTACCGTAATGCCCTTGAGTTGATACAAATAAAAAAGTATCAAAAAGAGTATTGAAGCGTTTGCAAGGGCTTAAGTGTTCCAATGATTCCAAGAGCGATGCTGTCGGTGGTTTTAAACTCTTGGCAGGGTCACTTATGGCGGTAAGGTCGTGGATGAGGTTACAGATTAAACGTAACCAACAGCAAGAGCCTAACGGCGGACCAAGCAGCAATGAGCCATATGAGATTCCTATGTCTGGCTCCGGCAGAGGAGGGCAGCGCCCAGCGGACAGGCGGGACAAAGGCGGGCCTTGATAAACCAAGAACCCGGTAACCCGACGCAATTAGCCTCGCCGAAACCGCATGTGTCATTTTTTTTTGTGCTGTAGTGGACGCGTTACTGGCCAAGTGAGTGCGTGGCCGTCGCTCAGCCACGATCGCCCAAAACAAATTCCTCGGCAACTGTCATTCGTCTCTGTTTTCTTTCCGGCCTTCTTTCTTTCCTCGAGGAGACCAGATAACTGACGACGAAACCGATGCTCCGACACGAGCTGGAGCCGACGACGACCTTTTCACAAACAGAGTTTGTGAAAAAGTTTCAGAATTCCATCAGGATGTACATATATGGCAACAATGGCTACCATGCACCAAATAACAACTCAAAAAACGAGGTGAAAGTCCGACTAATAAACAAGGAAAAGTTTGTTTTGTATCGAAATTTTCATTTTCTTGTATTCGCTCTGGGTATTTTTATTTGTTGCTTTCCAAGTTACTGTTTATTAACCACCTTAACCAATTTTTCATGAAAGTTCATGTTAAGAAAAGTTAATGTCTTATTGATACTTTTTTATAAGTATTTAACAAGTAATTTAAAATTCAGTGTTTCTGCTAAAAATGAGTAAAACTAAAATCAGTATTCAGCCAATACTGACAGAAACGGGTGACTCACAGAGCGCTGAAACTGTAAAAGTGTTAAGAAGTATTCTTCGATATGCTTGTATTACTTGTTAAAAATGGAGAAAAAAATACTAAGTTATATCTCCACAGTGGCAGGTAATTGTAGGAGGAAAAGGACAACTCAATGAACTGATATTAATTGAAAAAAAGCGACTGACGAACAGAATATAATTTTGGATCACCTGAAGACTTCTCCAGAAGGCAACACCGAGGTAGCATTTGTTCAGTTGGAGTCAGGACTCTTGATGAAATCTCAAGTGGGTGGGGGGTTATGTTAGCCTTGTTTTTCAAACAAAAATGGTCTTAAAAAAGTAACGTTGAAATCTTATGAAGTGACATTTTTAATAAAAAGTGTAAAGTCTGAATTCATTTTCTAAGATCATACAGGGTGCGGCAGAAATACCTCCCACATTTTAAACTTTCACCTATGTGTTGCTAATTAACTTATGCAAGTGCCAATGATGTTTTTTATTTAGCTAATGACTTACCATTTTTTTCAGATACCCTCATCAAGCAATAGGGTTTGTCATTAGCTAAATAAAAATGACATTGGCACTTGCATAAGTTCATTAGCAACACATAGGTGAAAGTGTAAAATGTGGGAGGTATTTCTGCCGCACCCTGTATAAACGTTAGAACCACAAGAATTTTAACCCAATAAGTCTTTAGAATTCTGGATGTAAAATAGATAAAATAAATTTTAAGTCCACATCATCAGTCATATCTGGCACACAATGCTTTCCAAACTATCGTTATTCCATTGATCTTTAACGATGCCAATATAATTATTTGATGACTTTAACAGAAAAAAAAACTCCTAAAGTGTAAAGTGAAGTGCGATTCTTGCGAATAGACAGAAATAAACATAATTTTCGATTGAAATGCCACTAAGTCTGTGAGAACTTAATCTTTTATGTACGTTTTATATCCACTTCATAAGTGGGTTCATTTTATTTATATTTGATGGGAACAACAGGAGGCTGTCAGATGAACCTTAATAAAAAAACGATGATTGATTGTTACAACCTTTATGGGGTGAACATATGGAAGAAACAGCAAGAGGCTGTCAGATGGACCTTAATAAAAATCGATGATTGATTGCTACAACCTTTGGGGGTGAATGTATGGAAGAAGAAGCAAGAGGCTGTCAGATGAACCTTTGTAGAAGTATAAATACCGCGTACATAAGTGTACGCAGAAACACTCCGACACAAAGCTGCGTGCCTTCTCGTATCCATAAACGCACCTCTCGCCTGCCTAGAATTCTCCGTCGCTCTTTTTCGCACCGCCGTAAAATCCGAGATGGCTCGAAGCCGTGAATGACATATCGTCAGCCCAAAGATGAAAAAAAGACTTTTGCGCGATGATACGGATTTTACGAGAATTCGATTCTCTCTCTCGATTTTGCTCGTGAGAGAAATAAAAGGAAGACTTCTCCCTGGAATCAGGCAGAAGCCCTTGGACCTACGTCGATTTGTATGAAACTCAATCCACATAGGAAACCGTTCGCCCGCTGCAAGGAGGAACTTCTCGGGGAATTGGTTGTTGCCGTCACGGTACTTGTAGGTGCCAAACCTCTCACCGCCATCCCCCTCCCTTCAGAGTCTGAGGTCACACAGGACCTCCCTCTGTGGATCCCCCTGACGTAGCTAGGTAATCAGTTTTGGCTACCCACTTCAGGAGCCGAATAATCGGGCAGGTACTTCAAGGAAGAAGTCCGATTTGAGTCAGCGTGTGGCTCACCTTCGTGATCCGGCAAAGGATCAGGATATAACCAGTCTAAGATTACCCTCTTATTCGGTAACCTCGGACGGCCGGACTAGGTGCGATCAACGTCACCAGAAGAAGATCTTCACCGCCCCCTACCCTTTAAAAAATATTTACGAACTCAAAGGTAGCGTTTATTGAATTATCCTCTCTCCTAACTTCACCAGTTTATTTGTGTACTAGAATTCTCATCCTGAGCCCATACTCTCGAATATTAGAAGTGCTTACTTAATTCCGTGTTAAACTCAATAATAATATTCCCTTCGTTCTGTCTGGTGTCATTAAGACGAAAACATCCCAGTGAGTAATCTGCAAGTAATCCCCACATTTTTTTAGACTTATTTATTCAGTGCAAGATTAATCCTATTTATATACGCTGTGCTTATTTCAAATTAATGTACATTAAATATTATTTTGTATATGTGTGTTTAACTAATTTGGACGATCTCTTGACAATTATTAAGAAATCCACTTGGCTTAAAATTCATTATTCCCCCGACCCGCCCATGGTTGGCTTATACTGAGTGGAGAACACACTCAGGGGCTCATCATCTTAGTTTGGAAAAAAAGGGTACGCACCGGGGTTATTCTTATTCACCGGAAGTGGCTAAGGTAGGTGTATTGGATACGCTTCACCTCCG
Organism: Ceratothoa steindachneri; assembly: GCA_963969495.1. Classification (NCBI taxonomy): domain Eukaryota; kingdom Metazoa; phylum Arthropoda; class Malacostraca; order Isopoda; family Cymothoidae; genus Ceratothoa; species Ceratothoa steindachneri. Next base: position 165,517,651 of record OZ018327.1, read on the forward strand.
CTTCACCTCGGTGCGGTAATAAAATATATGTCCAGGAAGTGGGAATGGGATTACCCACTCACTAAACCTCGACAACCTTAATAAAGAACGATGATTGATTGCTACAACCTTTTGGGGGTGAATATATGGAAGAAACAGCAGGAGGCTGTCGGATGACCTTAATAAAAATGATGATTGATTGCTACAACCTTTTGGGGGTGAACGTATGGAAGAAACAGTAAGAGGCTGTCAGATGAACCTTAATAAAAAACGATGATTGATTGCTACAACTTTTTGTGATAAACGTATGGAAAAAACAGCAAGAGGTTGTCAGATGAACCTTAATAAAAAAAAATTATTGATTGCTACAACTTTTGGAGGGGGAACGTATGGAAGAAACAGCAAAAACTGTTAGATGAACCTTAATAAAAAACGATGATTGATTGCTACAACATTTTTATGGAGATCTCTACTGAGTACTTTGAAGAAAATCCAGTCAGACTTGGAGTATCATTATATAAATTGTTAAATCTTGTTTTTCTCACATGCCGAAACATCATCGTGGACCTGCATAACTTTCTCCTACTTGGGTTTTGAGTATCGCCAATACGGGAAGAAATCCTTCAACTGCCTGATTGGTAGTGGTACAGTCGATGGATGCTGCCACCCATCTTTCTATAATAATTAGAAAAGTGTTATTCTAAAGCATCTGTTTAGTTAGTATTCATAGACTAGAATACAGAGGTGGGTGCTACAAGTCTTATATGTAACCGTTGTTTTTTTTACCTTTCATAAACGAAACTTCAATCCTTTTGTTTACCCAAAGTTTTCTTTTATCAGATTTTCGTTTGGATTTACTCTGAAGGAAGCTCATCGTGAAGTGAAATCATCTAGAACTAGAAACTTTTTCATTTATTTCACTCTATTGATTTTCTTTTTAGTCACCTTTCCAGAATAGCAAGTATGAAAAACAACTGAAATGAATTGTGATGGCTTCGGAATATAAAATTATCTCCGTTCTGAAATCCTGGGGGCGTTTTATCTTTTTTTTTCTTTTTTTTCAGTCCCGGCGAGGATAGAGAATTCAGAGATAACTCCTAAATAGAGAAGTAATTATGATAATTTTGGCTTCGAGATTGGAATCATGATGGCATTTGATCAATACGTGGCGACCGAAAATGCTTAAACCACGAAACATAGCGCACAGTTTTGTGTGTAAGAAAAAAGGGAAATAAAGAAATCTCTTCCATAGGGCTACCCTTTCGTTGGAAGGGGGACTCAAGCTCTTCCTACGCATTGACGGATATTTTATCACATATTTTGATATCAAATACTGTGATGGTGGACAATATTTAAAATTATAAATATACAAAAATAAGAGTTTCGAAAAACACGATTTTCACACTCATTTTTATTTTTCTGAATTTTTATCGAAAGCACTTAACAAAATATTCGGACATGTTTCTATAATAAGAAAGCAACCTTGAGGAAATATGTAGTCAATTTGAAATATTACATAAAAAATAAGAAAAAGGTACAAGGCCTTAAAAATATGATCTTAGACTAATTCTTCTTCATATATTCATTTAACTCCTCTCATCCTATTAAGGTTAAAAGGTCTGTTTTTATGTTTAGGTTTCCTCGTGAGCTTCGGGTTAATCCTGAATTCTTTGAGAGAGAAATTTCTCAAATTTTGATATAGGACAGAAACTTTGCTATCCTCTCTATTTACTTAAAAAATGTCTTGAATTATCCTCTCTAAAAATGTCTTGAATTATCCTCTCTATTTCCTTAAAAAATGTCTAGAATTATCCTCTCTATTTCCTTAAAAAATGTCTTGAATTATCCTCTCTATTTCCTTGAAAAATGTCTTGAATTATCCTCTCTATTTCCTTGAAAAATGTATTGAATTATCCTCTCTATTTCCTTAAAAAATGTCTTGAATTATCCTCTCTATTTCCTTAAAAAATGTCTTGAATTATCCTCTCTATTTCCTTAAAAAATGTCTTGAATTATCCTCTCTATTTCCTTGAAAAATGTCTTGAATTATCCTCTCTATTTCCTTGAAAAATGTCTTGAATTATCCTCTCTATTTCCTTAAAAAATGTCTTGAATTATCCTCTCTATTTCCTTAAAAAATGTCTTGAATTATCCTCTCTATTTCCTTAAAAAATGTCTTGAATTATCCTCTCTATTTCCTTAAAAAATGTCTTGAATTATCCTCTCTATTTCCTTGAAAAATGTCTTGAATTATCCTCTCTATTTCCTTGAAAAATGTCTTGAATTATCCTCTCTATTTCCTTGAAAAATGTCTTGAATTATCCTCTCTAAAAATGTCTTGAATTATCCTCTCTATTTCCTTAAAAAATGTCTAGAATTATCCTCTCTATTTCCTTAAAAAATGTCTTGAATTATCCTCTCTATTTCCTTGAAAAATGTCTTGAATTATCCTCTCTATTTCCTTAAAAAATGTCTTGAATTATCCTCTCTATTTCCTTAAAAAATGTCTTGAATTATCCTCTCTATTTCCTTGAAAAATGTCTTGAATTATCCTCTCTATTTCCTTGAAAAATGTCTTGAATTATCCTCTCTATTTCCTTGAAAAATGTCTTGAATTATCCTCTCTATTTCCTTGAAAAATGTCTTCAATTATCCTCTCTATTTCCTTAAAAAATGTCTTGAATTATCGAAAAAGACTGCCGTGTCGCACCTCACCGTCCTTTTAATAACAAGAATACTCTCGTATGCCCTTTTAAACCAATATTGCTACTCTCATATTTGAAAAATATTAGGCATTTCTATTGTATTTAATTATAAAAGTATTATTTATAAACCTTTAGTGCAGAATGCTGCTTCTGCTCGAGGTGGTGGATATTGCTTTGGGCAATCAGGTAAATTTTGGTCAAAACCTATATCTCACCACAAATAGAATACTCAACGTGTTGAAGAGAGTGGTGCATTTTCTATTCGTCTCAACTTAACCAAAACATCGTGGGGAACTCAGCTAAAATCATTGTCATACTAAAGGTACTATTGCGCTTAATGTTATTGAATCGACATTCATCAATAAATTCCATAATTTCAATTTGTATAAAGTCAATGAGTATATTTTAAATTTCCTTCAGACAACAATGTCCAAACTTTTATCGTGTAAATAATTATGTAATAATTTTAAATTTTCCTTCCTTTCTCTCTTTTTCTCTCTCTCTCTATCTATCTATATACAGTCATGGCCTAAAGTTTTGAGACTAATACATTTTTTAAATATAAAGAATTAATATAGGTAATAAAACCTTGTACTTTGTTTTAGTATGTCTGTATCATAATTTGAAGGTGAAATATAAAAAAGTAGAGCCGAAACCCATTTTATTAAAAAATACAGTTAATTGATGGGCTGAGTCAATATTTGAAATGATGTCCCTAGTTCTCCAGGACTGCTTTGATTCGTTGCAGCATAATGGAGACCAAATTCAGGATGACATTTTTGACTGATATTGCTACATTTTTGTTTAATAAGCACCCTTAACTGCTCGCAATTGGGTAGCTTCTGTTTATCAACAGCCACTAGTTAGATTATTGGCAACAAATTCTCTTTTGTATTTAAATCTGGCAGATTCCCGGGACAAGGTTCAAAAGGTTCAATGTTATTTTCAGCTTAGAACTTTGTTATTGTCTTTGCTTTGTGACAAGGTGAGCTATCATGCAGGTATCATACCCAAATTGGTCCTGAACAATTGAAAAGTTTCTGATCAGCAGGTTTTGCTACCATTTTGTTAGTGTTCGTATGCTTCACCATAGGCACTAGAAGGACTCGTGAAAGTGCTCTCCTTTTCTTCCCCTGACGATGAATCTTCCAGAAGATCTAAAGAAGCGAAAGGGAAGTTCAACAGAGAAAATCCCCTTACCAAGGTCGTCAACAGTCCATTCTTTATATTTTTTTTTTGCAAAACTGGATCCTATCCGTAAGGTTCTTCTTGTTGAGATAAAGCTTCTTCGCAGACCTTCTAAACTTGAGGCCTTTTTCGAAATGTCTCCACCTCACTGTAGGAGCTGAAGCGTTCACATCTGTTTTTTAAAAATATTTTTTAAATAAAAAACGCCTATGATAATATTTTAACTGTAAAGACAGAACTCCTCTAGAGGCGAAGTGCTGCGTAATTTAAAAATTTAGTTGCCCCAGATGTAATCAGAGGAAGAACGTCGGCAGTACCGTGCGCTCGGTTAGAGACAGATTTTGTTACCACGTGGGAATTACCCATAGAACAGGGATGATTATTCCTAAGAAAGAGTTTTCTCCAGTTCGGCCTCATTCCATAAATTGTAAAGTCTCCATAGACAATTTTAACACTTTAAAAACCATTTCCGATCGTGTCTCATTAGGATTATATGAATTCATGTATATCAAATTACTTTTCCATTCCCTTGATTCCGATCTCTCTTCGCAATCACTACTTCTGCTGTAAAATACCCCCCCACCCCCAATTCTTAATTTCTTAATTTTTCCCTTTTCTCCCTCTCTGTTCTCGTAGAAAGACTATATATAGTGTAACAATTTGTGAATAATTCCATTTCTGTTTATTCCCTGAAGATGACCTAACACGGTGGAAAGACGTCTAGGAATAAAGAATGTCATTCACGGATGTTTTATCTCGCCTCGAAGACCCCGTTAAGAAAATACAAGTTAAAATTAATAACGCTGTCACAGCTGTGAACTTCAATAGTACATGCATACAACATGGCCTTTTACCTTATTATATATATATATACATATATATATATATATATATATATATATATATATATATATATATATATATATATATACACTCTAGCGGCCATAATATAAGGGTCAGTAAGAACAAGTGTATTTAAACATTTATTATAGAAGTTTAACAAATCTTTGAGACTATATATTAAACATATATTTACATATATCCAATATCTATCTTTCGTAAAAATTTCAAGTGAATATATTAAATATTTTGTAAGTTATGAGGAAATAAACATACTATCTTGCAAATTGCAGCGGCTAAAAGTTAAGGGTCACTTATGAAAACAATGTAAAATGCAGCAAGAACAAAAAAAGAAACTCTTACTATTAATATTTTGTGAACATCCCTTTACTAG